>JAQPZY010001664.1:7350000-8003359 GCA_029931535.1 Margaritifera margaritifera | reverse complement strand
TCCGGCAAGTAGCTCACCCAAGCGCGGGTAAACCTGGTAGGATTACTTCACAGCGCGATGAGAATATGTGAATTGAAATCAAGGCATTTTATTAATAATAAATGAGTGATTCTCCCAGCGCTGAAAAACCATTATCGGACATCTCATACAGCTAAAACTGAGCACGACAAACGAAACGACCTAGATAATAGCGATAAAGAAATATCTTCCTGTTCGATGTGATTCTGTCAAACAAAAACGCAACTACAACACACAATAACAAACAACAACGTCAGGAAGCTCAAGTGAGAATTTAGACAGAGTGGTACAGGAGCAGTTATTTAAAACAAATTAAAACCAAGTAGTGTCGAACCAACCAAAAATAATTGTTTTTTTATTTTTTTTTTACATTGCAGCAAAACTGAGGCACACACGAAAACCCGTCTTGAGGGACATATTACCCACACTGACATTGCTGATTCGTTTTCAACCCCAACCTGAAGTTTACAATAAAAAAAAAAAAAAAAAAAAAAACCGCTGACTAAAAGAAAAATTTAACATAAAATGAAAAATAAATTATAACTGAGGATGGTATTGAGTGCTGGCCCATCAGGAAGAATCCATGAGGAAATAGGCGCTTATGCTGCATCAAAGTTTGGCGGTGGAGGGGATAAATCCTATTATGTAAAACCAATGAATATATTAATCAGTTAACGAAGATTACCGAGACCTGTGCAGAAAACGTGGAGTTGATAAAGGAGTGTATATCGCGTTATGCACGTGGTAATTTCAACAACTTCCGAGTGGGAAGTGAAGAGAGAAACAATGCATTTATCATCTTTAATGGAATAGTAGATGGGACTTTGAATCAAAGGAAATAGAAAGGAGAAGTAAGGTCTATAAAAACACAAAAGGAAATGAAGGCTCAACTTGAAAAAACAAAAATAAAGAGAAGGATTAATAAGGGGCGTACAACCTCGATCCTGAAAAAAAAGAAAAGTGAAGCAGCTAAGTTAAAAAAAAATTACTAGACTTTGATGCCGGAAACCATGGGAACAGTAATCTATTGAGGGAAGAAAGAAAGAAGACAAATAACGATCTGACATTTCTGACAGTATTACAATCACTATCGGAGTGGAAAGAGGTTACAAGATAACTCGTGTAGGGAAACAAAAACCTCTAGACAAACGGACAATAAATCGCGATCATTGTACGTCCTCTGACCACCGATAACGTCTTTCACTCTCTTGCTGATGTTGTATTGACTAGAAATTCTGATTGGTGGAATAAAACGGGGGGGGGGGACCAGGCAATCAATATACGAATTGCCCCCATTGAAAAATTATTATACGAAGCAGCTGCGATATGCCAGCGATTATTCACATTCACTCATTGTATCATGGAAATACTTAACGTTTATCGGGGTATTAGATCGATGAAATTTACTTGAGGACGATTACTGCTACAGCGACACTAACGAGTAAGCAGATCCCGTAGTCTCAATATAGACGTCCGCTGGTAATAAAAGAAAAAAAATAACGGCATACCAAAGATCATGACACAATGCTCCAACGCGTATGCTGACCTAAATCATGGTTTAAGGGGTTGATAAACTCACGAATCGTGCCAGTATATAAAGGCGTACTTACTGGAGATGGACTTGGTGATAGTTTGTTCAAGGGACTATTTAGAACGGTAGCTCCAAAAGAAATATCCCCAATTATAAATAACAACTGAGGAATGAAAGCAGAAATCGATGTTTGTTTGTGATCAACAGGGTATTGGCGGTCTTGGTTGGTGATATGTTGCTGGTAAAGCATTCTCAGCAATCAGAGACACGACTTACCCAAAAGAACATACGATTAATAAATACACGGAACGGAAGACCAAGACCGGCAGGTAATAAAAACTACCCAGCACCGAAGGTAATCGCCAGCAGCTGTCAGTAAAGTAATAAACCCAAGTTGCAAAATTGCGCGATTGAAAGAATTAGCCGGAATGCGAGTAATTGGTCTAAAAAGATGAATCTCGGACGAAGGAATGTGATACCCGTCACAACAGCGAATGCTTGATGAGCGGGTAGAGGTCTAACTCGTCGTCTCTCGATATTTAGACAACATGTGATTATAATATAAATGTTCAAGCGTATATAACTCATGATCCTCGCATTTGACATGGAATTGACGGCACTCCTATCCTCCATAGACGAATCTGGTACGTATTTGAACCATCAGTTATTATTCTTTACGAAGCACTATCAAGCCAAACCAAACGCAGTGAGAATTGAATTTACAAGTCCAAGATACATGCCTAGATATTTTCTTCCAATACGCGACGAGTGCATTCATTGATGCTTCAGGGTATGGAACTTTTGAAACAAGATGATACTTGCATCATGCCAGCAAGGAAGTGTGCAACAATGTGGGGTTTGTTGAACAATGGTATCTAAATGGCATTACATTAAACAGTGCACGAATACCATCATTGAGCGGTAGAGATAGATCGAGGAATAAACCATACACGACAATAATTTGACAATTGGCCACAACGCATCCATGAACAATTATCGTGGTTGGCCTCATAATACACAGAAGCAGCGATGATTATTGCACGGTGTCTGATAGGTCCATCAATGATGTTCGCAAAGGATATTACTGACCACCATGTTTAACCCAGCACTCCCTCGAGCGCGCAACCAAGAAGACGCGCCGATCAATAGGTCATTTAACTCAAGGATACAAAGTACCGGAAAGGCTTACCGCTACTGGATCCGCCCAACACGAACCTGGGAATGGATAGCTAGACCAAAACTACGGTTGCTTTTTCGTTTACTAAAAGGATGCTAATCCAGATTCTCTACTTAGGAATTCTGCAGCACACGTAAAAATCAAATTAACAGCTGATGGGGAGATTTAGTGTATTGTGTGCAAATTTCCATTATCGCATTATCTTCTGTTTCTGATAGGAAATGTTAGAAAGGATTATATTATCGGTAGCGCAAACATACAATCGCACCTTGGTGAGAAGGGGAAACGTGGGCACTGACCAATAACAAATGCAATATTGGGCATTGTGATTCCCGCTGTTAGCAGTGATGCTGGTAACAATAACATTTGACAAGGACTCGCAATTGTGGATGCCAACGATTGACAACCCGTCCAATATACCGAAGAACCAAACGACTGCTCTTCATAGGAATCAGGAGACTCGCGGTCTTCATGGATCGCGGTGGTTAAACTTCAACATTGCTCGATGGCATGTACGATGACCGACAAGACTCAATCGACGAGGTACAACCGTTTGGTACCTTTCGCATGGCAGATCGCATCACAAAACGGGAGGTTTCAGACACCACGAGGCATATATTCCCATTAGTATGCTTTTCAGGAGTTACCATGGCCGAGTATATGATTCCCAGATATCTACAAACCAAACCCGATGGTTGTTTGACATATATCCAAGTGAAGCGAAGTTTCTCTGAAGAATAAAACGGGGACAATCAGGAACCATCTGAAGAAGGTGTTATTGGATTTTGATTATTAATACATGTTTTGCAACGTGCGAAGTCATCGTTTGATGACATTTATGGGACGTGATCAAAATGCTTGCGATTCTGGTTTGCAGATATCTCCTGAGGCGCGATTTTTGAGCAAACAGCTATAAACAAAATACAATCCGATCTTATATTCGTACTTCTCTCTCACTGGAACATATTGGACTTGGTTCAGGACAATCAGTCGTTGATATACATTATCCGAGAAGCTCCATACTCGGCGTAGGTGAGCACTGCCAGCTGCTGATGCATTGCCTACAGTAGCCATTGCTGTAAAATACTATCAGACACCAAAACAATTGCTACAACATTATAACTCGAAAAAACAATGTCTACTTGGCACGAAGCCGAAGGCGTGTCGGCGGGCGGAATGAGAGATGTCGTTGATAAGCTGCCAGTCGAGAAACATGTAAAAAAAAAATACATCGAAAAATCTGCAAGGCAGATTCAATTGGATAATGTATAATATCGTTCATAAATGATTCATATTCATTATGATTAATGTTACTATTGACATCCCCACCTGGTCAGAATTCAAAAAACTGCAGATGCTGCGAGGCAAAAACATAAATGAGCGGAACAAATCAGATATTGGCTGCTGAAATCAACGGTCCGGCAAGCCACAAACAACACCGGCCAATATAAACAACTTTCATTGACCTGAACGGTTTCAGATGGAAGACGTTTCACAACGACGCTAAAACGGCTAAGACCAGTACAATCAAAAAAAAGGTATACAGTGACAATTTTGATCTCTCTCGCCAGCTGGGCGATAAAACAACGATTTTGTCTAGCATTTCGGAGGTACTATTTTCCACTTCATTAAGCATGCTATACCAGCAATTAATTCGCAGGCTGCCAAGCCCCAGCATATTGCATAAAGCAGCCGCACATTATAGGGACGCTGTTGGGACTGGCTGCTGTGAATGGCTTAACCTAAAAAAAAAGCAACAAGGTTCATGCGAATTACGGACCGCAATTGATCCACTGGACGGGCCGTGCGTTCAAAAACATCCCACAAAAAAAAAAGGGATGGACCATTAAGTTGGTCTGGGTTCATTAAGATTACCAGGAACCAAACTAAGGTGCGGGACCGGATACTAGGTGTTTACTGGAGGGTCTTAAGGATTACCAGGAACATTAAATTCCTATGTCTATAATTTTGATTTACTTGATGTAACTGTACAAACAATTAAATATTAAAAAATTTCAGAGGTGTTTTCAGGACGAGATCAACTACCAAGGCGGGAACCAAAACAAACGTTTGGAAAACATGGTATTCTAATTAATCTTTATACATATAAACCAATCAGAGATGGTTCCAGGTACCTTCACTGTGGTTGCTTATGCGATTGAGATCCCACATAGTGTTATCTATTTTGATTATCATATGGGCTAGCACCACCAGTTCAGAATTTTTTGAAATGCATTCTTGCCGCGTTTGTGTTTCCGTGGTATTCAACGTTAACCCCGGAACACAAACAACAACAAGATATACAACCAAATTTGTGTGGTCCAAGAAGTACTATGCTGTCTCTTATATAGGCCAATACTCAAACAGCGAACGGTCTCGTAGTCAAGCTATCTCGTACTACCACAACGGCTACCATAAAAGTCGTACACTCATAGAAATATACGGAGACTGTGGCCGGATAAATGTCAACCATATACGGAAAAGCGCGGACTATTTAGAAACACCGCTCTGGTTTTATAATGGTTGATATTTACGGAAGATGGCCAAAATAACGTCAGACCAGGTCCTACAACCCACTACACTGATAGATTTATAAAAACACTACGTGGACTCTAAAAAACTGAACGGAGCTTAGATGATCTTATGAACTTGTAACCGGGGTTACGACCGGGAATTGAAGTTGTTGTTTTTCCGTGATCAACATGGGCGGACTAAAGACGAGTAAATATCAGGTGGGGTTGATATTAATCCGACGGGTTATTAGGATTGCTGTCTAGCCAGACAACATAACCATGAGATTTATTTACTGATGCCGGAAGAATCAGAGACTCCAGTATATCAATCAAAACGATCAGAGATCAGATCAACGAAGTGCGAGCACTCTGCGTTGCTAAAACCGGTGATACAATGAAGGGTGAACTCAACATGAACGGAAATCAAATTGTTCTTCTGAGAGAACCAGAATCAGACGATAACGCTGCAACGAAGAAATACGTAGATGAACATGATTCCAGTCATAGCACCACACTAGACATGTTGCGAGCCGAGTATGATAGTCACATAGGAATATTTATTAATTTTCGCTGAAACATAAATAAAGTCACTGAGGATTTCTTTGGAAGTCCCAGGGTGGTCAACGTAAAGCTAGCTGATATTTATAGTGATCTTGACAAAATCAAAGCAAACGTGGAAACTTTCAACAAATTACAAGAGAGAACAGAACGCGAACGTCCCTTCTGTGTATCATATGGTAAAATCTGGATCAGCAACATGGTCAAAACAAAATAACACTATTAAAACATACCGCAGAAGATAATGGCGTGTACAGGCTCTCAGTGTTTAGCGCTGCGAAATTTAGTATATTTACTACATACCCATGGCGTCATTCAACCGATACATTTCCGGAATCAGTGTCAATTGTGCTAAATCAACCCGCCGAGGAAATATTTATATTGGAACCAGAAGATAAAGATTTAAACGCAGCGTTGTACTGGTGGTGTTTGGAATTCATTGCAGGAACACCACAATTAATTATCTGAATCTGGAAAAATCGTCTTAGACAGATTTGTGTTAGTATAAAAAATGCCATCGTTGAATGTCCAGGGAGGCGATCGAGATCGCAATGTGGGTGCACACCTGGGCCACAAGTTTGATCTGGATGATCGTACACAATTTTACAGGTATAATCAAGGAAGTGCATGGCAGGCATCATTGAAAAAATATCATCGACGGTTACATGATAAAACAAAAGAAGTATAGTAGACGTATCGTTGTTATCGGTAATGTGGTTTACGCGGTATCCGCAGTGGTTGCTGGAACAATGACGTTAATCGGTACGTTGTCAGCGATCATCGATCGCCGCCAACCGCCATCGGAATTGGCGTTACTATTTTCGTCGGCGTATTTGGTGTTCTTAATATTATTGCAAAGCGACTGTCAACCTGTGCGATTAATAAACTACACGAATATACAACGCTACTATCAAATGCAACGAAAGCACTTGCGCAAGATGTCATCGCTAATATCAAAAAGTTTAAAACGATGGATTTATATCAGATGATGAGTTTAATGCAATCAGTGCTGTTTATCATGACGCGTGCCGGTTATTTAGAATCTGTGTAGATAATAATGACAGCGGATCAGGAGATAATAACATTGTTAAGACAGATTTCTGCTAATACTACTCCGTCGACAACTACGATGATATCAGCGGTGTCAACGCAACCAGAATTTGATATTAGTTTTCCTACGCCGATAACTTCCCCGAATCTACCGAGTAAATCGAGTTTAGAGATCGCATTGGCACAATTACGAGTGTATTATAGTTGGCCAAACATCAGATCAAAATCATTTGGCGGATTGGATGCCAATAATTCACTGGCATTTTCATACAAAAACAACGCTCCGATGGTACGCCTGACTGGAACGATGTTAGTATTCCAACGGGAGCTTATCAGATTGAACAAATCAACGATGAATTTCAGCGGGGAATCAAGTCAATTACAGGAAAGGAATCCAAATTTGCAATAACGGTCCACGAACCAACACTCTGTGCTGCCATTGAAATATCCACACACAGGATTACACCGTTGATATATATCAATCGTCGATCAGAACCGTATTGGGATGGCCTGACACACCACCGGTTCATGTTGGACCACACCAGAACCAAAGAGATCTGATTATTCGACAGACATCAAAAAGTTTATAGAAACTCCTGAGTATCAAATAATATCAACATGGTTTGACTCTGAAGTCCCCTACTTCATACCTATTTTTAATTACGACAACCCGTTGACGATGGACTCCTCTTTAGGTGAAACAAATGATATCTCCGCGGACCTGGTTATTAATAAAATTAATGAGGAATATAACGCGTATATAACTAATCTAGAAAAATTATCTGAGAAATATCTGTCTGAATATCCGAATGATAATTTACTGCAAAAAATTATAGCGATAATCCAGCATTTGAACATGGTGATCGCTAACGTAAAGGAATTTCAGGGCAGGGCGATGAGTATGATTAAAAAAACCCTTATATTCCGAAACATAGGAAGAAAATTTCTCGAATACTTCAAGATAACCGAAGATGATTTACCTACATTCAAGATACCAGGTCTTGACCTCGATGAAAAGAAAAAGAAACTCAAATCGATCATCGATGATCACTTTGATAAAAACCAAGCCGCATGGAACGCAATAACACCTCATCAAACGATTCTGCGGCATAACAAACGGTTTTGGTGATCGATCGGGCCGTCACATATCGCCCGGTATAGTCAATATTACGTCAACGATTTCTGTAAACCTTGTATGTGACGCTGTCGATGGAAGTTATCAAGCGGGTCTATCAAAGACAGATTCACTGAAATCCAAACAAGCTCAACAAAGTAACATTCTTTATAGCTTTTCCCCGGAAGTACCTCCTGGTAGTTTGATTGTATCAGTACCTGTTAATACCGTTTATCTACGATGTCATAATCCGTCATTGTCGCGCATACACTTTTCACTGGTGGATCAAGATAATCACTTGCTGGATTTACGCGGTGAAGAATTAACAGTGAGTTTGTATGTGCGCGCGTGAATGGGGTACTCTGAGTACAGGTACTCTGAGTGGTAACTCTAAGTACAACTTTGTAAATGATGTAGTGATGTAATCATCGTCCGTCTTTTTTCAACAAAAAAAAATATTTTTTTTTAACTCGCCGATGTCCCCTGGACATTGTGTGTGTCACAACCGTACACGCTCACGCGCGTGTTTACACGCTCACGATGTCCAGGGCGGCGATCGATTATCTACTATCGGGCCATAAGTTTTTTTAACTGTCTTACACGCTCACTTATAACTTTTTTTGCTTCTATTCTTGAGACAACTCTGATCTACTTTCTCTATTAGCGTTTGCAAGTGGAAACAAACTCAGCCAATTATTTATCATCCGATCCATCCAAAGGATGATTCACCGGTAAACCGGCTAACCGAGTTGTCATTGCCTGTTGCAACAGTTTTATAAATCGATATTTCTGCAGGCTAGTGTGATACCTACCTTCCTCACGTCGTTGTTGTAATATTTCAAAACTCATTATTAGTCTTTCTGTAGTTCTGCTCAGCGAATCAGTAAGTTGAATACCCGGAGTGCTAGCACTCGAATCTTTGGAAAATTAATTCACACTGTTGTAATTTTTCAATCGCAGAAATAATCGCATTAATATTTTCTTGGTTCATATAAATAATAAAAATATTTCTTTAAAAAACCGATTTAAAAAAAAATATTTACAACATCTATTTACAACTATTTACAATTACATCCTATGTGAACCCCTAGAGTGTCATTAACATTCTAGAAGGTTCAGAGGTTAGATAAATATATACAACATCTATTTACAATAATGGTAATGGTAATATATACAGATTATCGCGTGAATACATCCCCATATGAACCCCTAGAGTGTAAAATTAACATTCTAGCAGGTCCAGAGGATGATCCAGACATTAGATAAAATATATACAATGGTACAATCCCCATATGAACCCCTAGAGTGTCATTAACATTCTAGCAGGTCCAGAGGTTTAGATAAATATATACAATGATACAGACATTAGATAAATATAATGTGGCGTGAATACATCCCCATATGAACCCCTAGAGTGTCATTAACATTCTAGAAGGTCCAGGGGGTTCGATGAATATATACAATGGTAATGGTAATCGCTGATGTGTTTGATGAATATATACAATGGTAATGGTAATGTGTTTGATGAATATATACAATGGTAATGAATATTTTAACCCAAGCGCGTGTGCGGATGATCATTGGATTTTGCACACGCCACCCCCCCCCCCCACCCCCACACCCCACCCCCCAATGCAAACCCAGAGGTGCAAAACATCACCTCCTCCTGTCGTTGGGAGGATCGGGTTCGGAGTTGGGTGAGTAGCGAATTATCAATGATCATCCGCATTCGGGCATAAATCTACCTATGGCAGATTCGGGGATTGTCCTATTGAGATAATCATGAGCGTCTTTTATAATATATTCCTGTCGTTTATCGTAGTACTGTTTCAGCGCTCTGTATTTTCTTCCACCGCATGAAACACAAAGCTCGCTTTGGCCTCTAACTCCAACTCCACATTTTATGCACGGTTTTGGCCCTGAACTCCCCCGACGCACACTTTGCATGTGATAGGTACAATACTCGTAATAGCAATTTTTTCCGCATGGAATTGCTGATCCAATCATCAACCATTTACAATTACCTTTGCCTCGTAATGTCATTATATAATATTTTAGATAATATTTAATTTAGATATATACTTGCCTTAATTATATGATGAGCAGGAGTACCGATGAGGAGTTTTCGAGATTAGCCATGATTGATAGTATTCCCTCTGGCAGGTTTGATTTTGACCGATTAATGAATAAACGAGAACGCCCAAGAATACCCTTAGATTTACAATTACACGATTACATAAGCGAGGCCAAGAGGGAGTTTCGTGATGATAGAGCGGTGCACGTTTGGTCGACGTTTCGGATCGATCAAGGCGATATCTCCATCGACGCCATGATGAATAACCAGCGGGCAGCGACAATTATTGGTTATCTGGACCGGAATACTTGCGTTCTGCATCGATATTATTTTTGAATTTAATTTATTACGGCGTCCTCCTCCGATCCTGATGACGGTGACAACGTCACTAAGTGGATCATCCGAGATAAACGCGATCCTGTTCGAGAATCAAAATATGGCGATGTTGTTATACTAGATAGACATTCTAGACCAGGGATGTTAACAGGTATCGACAGGCCATATTATGAAAGGTCATACCCTGTGACTGCAGTTGTTTATGCGATTTATCCGTTGAACGAGCCTGACATTAATGCCCTCGCGCCAATGAAGACTTCCGGGCCGTGTGATACTGTCTTAACTGTGCAGCTCAGCGAGTAACAGAGTACTTCATGAACGCGCTACGAGGAAAAGGATTAACAGATATGCGACTCAAAACAATAAACAAGTGGTCCGAAGGTGTAAAAACGCCGGGAGCGCGGATAGCGGATATTGCCGAACTAGAAAAGAAACTAAAATTTCCAATAAAAGTTCAAACATTAACCGATGAGATTTTATATGATTCTGGTAAATATAGGACGAAGGGAGCCCCAATGGTGATAATTTACCACAACGCCCACGCGTGGACTACGGGTATAACAAAGTTTCCCCTCGAGAGGAAAGTTAGGATTTACAGTGGTGATATGATGGAAGAAATTTATAATATCAGCAAGACTGATCCTGTGTCAGTATGGCTGTTTCGGAGTAATGACGCCGGTGTATTTGACCAGTTCGTGTTGCCATCTGGGGTAATTTATCGCAGACAATATCTTCAGACGGAAATGGAACAAGTTGCATTAAAATACACCGTAGAGTGCGCGCACTCCGATACAGATCTCGTAAACAAATTACCCTGTACTTGTTTTACGGTACCATCGATCGTTGCTCATTTTGCTTGGCGGAAAAACTCATGGCGACCGACACCCTCGGAATTTCTCGAGGATGTTCAGCACTCTTGTATCGAATATAAATATGGAGGGTTGTGGAATACAACATACGATCATAATGACGTTATCTCGGTTGACATGGTTGCATGTTATCCTGCTTGTTTTCTTGGACTTGGTGAATGTAGTCCTTATTTCTCGCGATTCGGACATCCGACACACGAAATGACCAGAGTTGCGATAAATGGCGATTTACCTGATTATGATCTAACTGGATTTGCCTTGATTGAATCATTTGAATTTAACACGCGCGCCCACCCCATTATTCCCAATTGGTTTGGTAGTCATTTTACCGAGCGTCGTTGGGCTCCTATAGTTCTATTAAAGTACATGCTCGATGTACGGATACTGGTACGTCTGACAGTAAGCGAAGTAGTAATTTCATATAAACCACAAAAAGATGTTTGGCTACCAGGACACCAAGCAGACAAAAAAGACAATTCTTTTTCGAAAGACATTGGACGAAAGATTATCGGTAAATTTACAAACGGCGCCGCATCTGGTAATAAACGATGTTGCACACGGCTGATCATTGATAACGCAGAATTGGATTTTGTAATCAACAATACAATGAAGAGAGGAACATTCGTGAGTACGGAGCGAGTAACATTACGAAACGGAAGTGAACTTGGCACGATTGTCAGTTACAATGATGGCGATTCACCACAATTTACTCATTTGAGATCCTCGATGTTGGCTTATGTCTCAATAAACCTCTTATCGATGAAGAGAGGAACATTCGTGAGTACGGAGCGAGTAACATTACGAAACGGAAGTGAACTTGGCACGATTGTCAGTTACAATGATGGCGATTCACCACAATTTACTCATTTGAGATCCTCAATGTTGGCTTATGTCTCAATAAACCTCTTATCGATGATAACTCGATTTACTGATGAAGCTGTCAGAGTTGCAACGGATTCGTTTTATATCAGCAAATCTGTCGTAGACAAATTCGGGACAATGTCACTGGGAAACCTTTCAGATGAAGCTGATTGGGGCTCGTGGAGAATCAAAAACGAGCAAATCCACCACTATTCCGATTCTGCGGATTACAAACCCGCTGCAGAGTATTACAAAAATGAGAAATTGTCCGACAAATCATTGGCACCATCAGTTCATGATCACATATCTAGACATAAGACAGTCTATCTTAATGGTCCTGGTGGTTCTGGCAAGACAACGCGTGCCATTGAATTACTCAAACAGTGTGATCTCGTAGTACTAACTCCGACCCATCGACTCGCCAGGGAGATGAAACTCCGAGGTGTTAAAAGCTGTACTTATCATAGTTTCTTTCGGTGGCGCGGTGATGAATGGCATCCATCGCGAATGGGGCAGAAATATATTCCCAAGATCATTATCTGGGACGAAATATGCACAGTGTCCTTAGAAACGTTGCAACCGTTTCTTGATTGGCTAAAAACAAGATCAACTGCGATTATTATGTGCGGTGATCATGGTCAACCTCCACCATTCACAGGGAAATCACCCCATTGTTGGCTACTCGACCATGTCGACCATGTTGATTATTACGAAGAAATGTTGGAAGATAATAGGGTAATCGATGAATCGTTAAAACAATTAAAAGTCATGATGAGGCTTGAATCAAATAAAATTCAATGCGCGCTGATACGCAGTTGTATTCCAGAAACTACCATCGACGATTTTTGGAAGTTATGGCATACTAATAATCTGATCGTTGCATCTAGGAAAATAGTTCGTGATACACTCCAATCGAAATTATTTTCGCTCCACAAAGAAAAATTTCCAAATCTACCAGTACCGTTGTGTTATCGCCCAGCGGATACTCGCAAACAAAATATTGATGTTGTTATTCCCGGACGCCAAGAAACACAAAAACTTGTTCTTAATGACATTGTCACTGTTGATATCGACGTTGTTGAAGAAGCCCTAAAAGAACCAACAAGCTGGACATTGGGATATGCAATAACAATACACTCGTCGCAAGGACTGACAATTTCAGACACTATTGTTTGGATCGTCGATGATCGTGTCGAATGGTCAAATTTAGGATATTTGGCAGTATATCGAGTAACAAAAATATCTCAATTACGTAGGATGATTTATACCGTAAAAGAAGATTACCAGGGGAATATTAACAAGACTATAATAAAGAGAAAACTAGATGCATATCAGCGAAGTGACAACAAAAAAAAATAAACGCGAGTTTGATCTTGAGGTAGAATTCATCATTATGCCGAAACAACAACAAAACAATCATTGCACTCAGTGTAACGCAGTAATGCGCTGGCAATATTCTCCTAATGACCCACGACAATTTACCGTGGACAGAATTAATAGTAGTTTGGGTCATATACGCGTAAATGTCATGCTGACCTGTCTTGAATGCAACAGACGTCGAGGAGCCAGCTAGCGAATCCATCCTGGTAGTAATTGTGTATCTTCAGGAATTACTTGTAATTGTTCACGGACAAATCCACGCGTCGGAGCCCCCTCTAGTCTGTAGATTGCGGGCCTACCCGTAGATCTTACTACGCTGGAAATCCTATAGGTAGTTACACTCCAGATAGGATCAGTTGCTCTTTTTTTACCACCTTTAAGTTCACCAGGTTCATATAAATACCTGACCGTGACGTTACCGAGTAATGGTTTTTGTGAGGGCAGAGTGCTCCGGCCACTAAACCGTATATGTTTATTCGTTATTGCATCGACAGGTTTCATAGAAATTCCACGCGTGACTTCGTTGTTTAATGCGGCTATTACCCTTGGTAATCTTACAACCCATTCACGAGATCGAGTATCAGTAGAAAGTAATTCCTTTGCATACTGATATCCGAACAATCGCTCAGCAAGTGTTCGATTAAATCGTTCGACAATTGCCTGATCACGATGTATTGCGGTGTGTCCGCGTCTAATTTTGACACTATGTTGTTTCATCATCGATGATACTGCACCAAGAAATTCTTTTCCAGGATCAACCTGTAACAACTGTGGCCACCGTAAAGGCCCCTGCGAGTAAATCTTTTTAAATGCATCTGCAACTTCAGTTGCTGTTTTAGTTGATAACGGCTCCGCTTCCTTGTATCTACTCGCAACGTCAACGACGGTCAGCGCGTATTTGTATGTACGTCTTTTAATAGTGTCATGAGGTAAAAACAAAATATCTGCCTGATGAACCTCGTTGGGAGTGCTAACATCAAACCGTCCGTATTGAATTTTTTTAGGTTGGGGTAGATAAATCTGCCATATTGCCTGTTTTGACAACCAATCTGCAGCAACATCACGAGTGACACCCGCTGCATTGGCGAGTTTGCTAATCGCTGCTGTACCTTTCCAATATCCTCTTGGACTATAATAAATTGATTCCATTACCAGACTTTTAATTACCTTGGAATACTCGCATTTAAATCTGCCTATGACAGATTTGCTCCTAACGCCAGTTTACCACGCATGGCCGATCTTACCAACCAGTTGGCCAGCGACTCCCTCATATTTTTATTTTTTACAGATTTTAACGCGTGAATCAAGTTGACGTCTGCTATATGACGTTGTTGTAGATCTTGATTTTTATACGCAACGTCATGAGTATGACACGCTTGATCAATCGCATTTATTGGAAATTCGCCTGGTTTTGGCTGATTTTTTTCGTCAAGTCTGATATCAAGTCTAGTTCCAGGACCACAATAATTATATCCCGGAAGCTGTTTTTCGCCAGGATACTTTCCCCATGGAGTTCCTGGTAATCTCCCAGGTACAGCAGCGATATCACCACCATGGAATGCTCGCGTTGGCTTAGACGACACAAACTTGTATTTCTTTGTACCGCACTTCACGCACGTGCCTGTAAGTGCAGGCCTGTTATTTTTTGTCTTTATTTTTTTTAGTCCAGTGGTATCAGTGACTTTTCTACATCGAACACAATATGAATTCATAATATATTTATATCATGGATGTAATTGACTTCTTAGCAACGCAGGAAAAAGAACCAACTAAGCATCATCCTATGTTGCCAAATTCAATCAGGGCAATTATTGTTGGTCCATCTGGAT
Organism: Margaritifera margaritifera; assembly: GCA_029931535.1. Lineage (NCBI taxonomy): Eukaryota > Metazoa > Mollusca > Bivalvia > Unionida > Margaritiferidae > Margaritifera > Margaritifera margaritifera. The sequence goes on along the minus strand of JAQPZY010001664.1, from coordinate 7,988,049 downwards.
CTGGTAAAACTCAGTTGCTACTCAACCTAATAATGAGATGGATAAAATGAGACAAGCTTTATTTAGTAGCACCATCTGCAGATGACCAACAATGTTATAATGTCCTTAAAGACTTCAACGAGAACGCAGAGGAAGCAATGGACGGCAAAGACTTCATTGAGTTTATCACAGACATCGAAGAAGCACCATCAATCGAAGATCTTGATGGCAGCATTAATAATCTTGTAGTATATGACGATGTCATGCTTGACAATCAAAAGAATCCTGCCAGGATATTTTCACGAGGCAGACATAAAAATACGGATATTGTTTATGTGACGCAGCGATACTGCCAAATCCCTAAAGTGATCAGAGATAACTATAACTTGTTAGTCGTGTTCAACGGCGTTGATACCCATATGATTCAAAATATTCACTGGACTTGGTGCTCCGGAGATATGGACCTAAACAAGTTTAAACATTTCTTTGCACATGCTCAAAAAAAACCCCATGGATTTATTTCGATCCATCTACATGACCCTACAACAAGATATCGCATTGGTCTCGATCAAATCTTTGGTTGAGTAATCCTACAAGATTTACCCGCGCTGGGTGAGCTACTTGCCGGACCCCTGTTTTTTGATAGAAGTGTCGATTTCACAAATATCGACCATTTTTTATAGAAGCGTCGATTTCCCAAAATGAGGTCGCCCACAAAAATGGTCGGTTGGCCCCCCCCCCCCCTGCTGCTATAATACCTTAGACACTTGTTCAGATAAGTCATTTTGGCATTTGCATTACGTGAAGAGAATACTAGTCCTAGGTATTTATAACATGAAGTCACTTTTAATTTGTGACCCACCCCCCTCCCAACAAGCATTTCTCGTGCATAGCCTCCTTTGCGGAAAACCACATTTGTTTTATTCCAAATGAACCGTTAGTACCCATTCCTCACAATAAGATACATATATGTGTGTGTATGTGTGTATGTGTGCTTCTTTGTTTGTAAAAAAATATATATGCTGCGTGCGTTATATAAAACCCGTACCGATACAAATGCATTCAATTTAAAACAAAATGTAATCTTATAGTCAACCTCAAATCCTTAATATCACTCGTCATAAACACCAACACACCATTTCCCTTCCAAACATAAAACGTGATTCTGGACCTCAATGTCAGAAGTTGTGTTATGATCCATTTCGTACAATATTGCACCTTTTTTACATACAGTACATAAACAACCATATTAATTATATTTGTTTCCATTGCCTTAATGGTCAACTATCCCTCGACATAGATAAACGGTGTGATTAACACGCCAACAAAAGTGATGGCTTTGAAACTATTGGAAAAGTATATAGTTGATGAAGAAGCATGCTAATAAGAAGTATATATATATATATATATATATATATATATATATATATATATATATATATATATATATATACATATATATATGAAAAAGTCTACGTGCCGGTTCATATGTAGAAATAAATTTGTACATTCAACAGGATATCAGTGATGTATATCCTTTATTTTTTCAAGCACTTTCGCATCATCATCATGGATGCTCTTTAGGTAGATGCATTATACTTTAGAAGTATTTTTGTAAGTAAACATTTTGACGTCATTGTTATGTCATTTACGTCACTGTTTTGGTGACATTTCTTGTTCATATATGATTTTTGTTCCATTATTTTTCTGATCATGGAAAGGTAGCCCATGCCTGCCCCCTGAATCCTCTTCATGCAGATAGCGGATAACAGAGAATGTTATCGATGAGGATGGTGACTCAAATATAACTGATATCAATTTACTCACAAGTCGTTCAATTTTGGTAAATGCTTAAATGTTCCATTTTCGATTCTTCGCAACTTGTTGGATGCCAGAATGCTGCAAAATAATTAAACAGCTTAAATTCATGTGTGAACTTAACAGAGGACACATAACTCAAGCAATAGAATGTATACATACATACATACATACATACATACATACATACATACATACATACATACATACATACATACATACATACATACATACATACATACATACATACATACATACATACATACATATATACATACATACTGACCCACCCACCCACCCACGTACATACATACATTCTGTATGTCTGTCTCAAAACGTCTCCCAGTTACTAAGGTAATCAAACAAGTGTTGTCCTAAATTTTTGCAAAACGTTTTTTGTCGAGAAAAGAAAAGACTATAAAACCATTTCAGTATTTAAAGCCAAAATAAGAGGCAACCTATTTTGTTTCCGGTAAAAGACAGAGGCAATACAGTTCCTTGGGAAGTTGGCGAATTCCAATGTGCGGTCTATATATATATATATATATATATATATATATATATATATATATATATATATATATATATATATATACACATCGTGATAGAGAGACACACAGTTACACTAAGAACTAGCTGTCAATTTAAACATAATGAGGGGTAAAGACCACAAGATTGCACCACCTCTGGTACATTATGTAACAGTTGAGATCGACAGATTAGAAAAAGGTTTGGCCGCGTATTCTATACACTTTTTGAGCATGAAATTCAAGCTCCTGCTCAGAACCACAAAAATCAGATTTGATACTTAGAATATAATCTAGTTCCATTAATTTTGCAGTTTAGATGAGGAGAGTTATGCCGTTGTAAGTTTATTACATATCAAGATACAGACTGCCCCAGAGTATGGACTTTGAACCTGTGCTTGAGTTTTGTGCTCATAAAATTTCAAGAATACGGGGCCTGGTGTTATAGGACTCCATATTCAAGACTCTAAATTAAAGTGTTTGATCCAATCTGATCAAAAATCGAGATCTCCAAAGGATGGAGATATGACAGGCACCGATAAAAAATCATGTTCTGGTGTCCCTTAGAAATCCCGACCCAAACACATATTAAAGGCAGGAAACACTTTATTTAACTAAGGAGTATATAAAATTTGATTTTTGTATTCCTTTTATTGCTGCCAAATTTATAACAAAGACATAAAGTTCTTCTATCCTAGCTACTGATTGTTTTGTATAATCTTTATGGTGATGTATTCTTACCCAGTACCTGACATGGTACATTTCATTTAGGACTTCATTCATTTATGTTATAAATTTATAAATCTCTCTCTCTCTCTCTCTCTCTCTCTCTCTCTCTCTCTCTCTCTCTCTCTCTCTCTCTCTCTCTCTCTCTCTCTTATACTTCTTTTGCATAAATCGTGTATATTTACTTATTATTGTATGAAACCATCTTACTTTTGTGTCGCTATCCATGTAAATTTCTAATCCATTTTAGGGGAAGGACTTCTTCTAAATTGTAAGAACTTCTAGCACGACCCCATTACTCAACATTTATTGCAATAAAATATGTTTAAAATAACAACCAATTCCAGATCAACTTACTTTTAGTAGTCCATCTGATAAAGCGTTGCATTTTTGTGTTAGAGAGAGTTATCGTTTGTAAGAATATGTTCCAAAAGACGTTTTTCACTTTCATAAATATGAAAACTGAATTTTGATTGGTGAATCATAAGGACAACAAAACATCGGATCTATATAATATATAGAGGATCTTACATGAGTGTTCCTTTTAAAATGAAATTTATGAAATCAGTGGAATATTTCTATCTATTGGGAGTCTTGGCGAGCTTTTGTATGAGAAAAGAAATATTAAATAATTGCAATATGTAGGTCGAATTATACAGATGCATTGCTGGATTACCCAATTGGCAGACTAAGCACGTGCTTAGAGCACCAGCAAAGCAGGGGCACCAAGAAAAAATGAGAAATTACGGTTTAGTATTGTTTTTATTTTGAATTACATGGGGGGGGGGGGGCATCATCTTTTCAGTGCTTAGGGCCTCTAAAGGTTTTAATCCGGCCCTGGACAGATCATAATCCTATTATCAAGGTCTTTTACAGAATTTACTGAGGAAAAAAAAAACTCCGCTAAATTACAAAATATATATTTGTACTCACTTTAACCATTCAATTATTTTAGCTTGGTAAAGATGTTAATGAGATTGATGAGAAGAAAATATTCCGCAGACAACAATAAACTTAACATAAAAAGTTCCTTGCAAAGTAGCATAATTTTCTATAAACAAAATTGGTAACCTATAATCATTTAAAATGTTTACAGAATAAATATTCAGGTGCTACAGAAAGAATGGATACATACATGATTTTGAGATTGTACAGAAAATCAAAGGTTCCATCTGAGATGCCTTCAATCTGATTTCTATCAAGGTAACTGAAATGGAAAATTTTATTTCTTTTCATTATATTTAATTCGTATCACCACTTTTAAAACAAAAAATTACATCCGGGATGATATAATACCCCGGATTTATTATATATTTCATAATGAGATATTGAAATATATCAGTGGGATAAAAATGATATCGCCAAAGGGGCGATACCACTTTTATCGCGACAGTGGTGATATCTCTTTTGGAACTACTTTCTTTTCCCATTTAGGAAATATATCTATCCTTATGTATGTTATTCAAATCTGTATTTCCATATTTAAGCCTATTTAATTTTTCCTTCTTTTTTTCTTCTTCTTCTTCTGTTCATTCTCTCTCTCTCTCTCTCTCTCTCTCTCTCTCTCTCTCTCTCTCTCTCTCTCTCTCTCTCTCTCTCTCTCCATCAGGATGAACATAACTTAAAATGTGTGAAGACTGTATACCCTCTTGTATACATTTATTTAATCAACAAGGAGGCGCCATAAAAAAATGCATAGAAACGAACTAAAAAAAACCCCAAAGTTGGCTTGAAGTACTAACTTTTTAAAATAAGTTTTCCAAATGAATCCAGCAAATTACTAGTGATTGAACTTACATGAACTGTTGCTGTTAGATATTATGTCACCTATACCATGTGCTTTTTACACTCTATGAAAAACGGACTCACTTTGGTTAAATATAGTAATAAAATCGTTTAAGAAGCGATTCTAACTACTCTCAACACAATCATAATCATGTATGAAAACGATGGATAAATCGGGCATCGATGAGCGTTGATTGCAAACTGAAATTATGTGACAGTCAAAATTTGGGTGCAGTGTCTATTACCGAAAATTAACGTTTCAGTGCAGAAATGCACAAAATAAAGAACTAAAATCGATACAAGTAAACCACAATCATTAAAATTTTTGTTTAAAGATGTTACGCTGCGAAATCTGTCGAATGTAACCGATCCGTCATTTTCTTTTTATATTCCTACTCCAACAATGTTTACTGTATTAATCCACGCAAGAAATGTGTTAACGAAAATAAAACTCTCTTCATTTTCGTTTGAAAACAGTCATTAATTTGACAAAATACAAAATTTGAGGCATTATTTGCACAAGATAAATTTGTGAAAGGTTGCTGTCCTAAAATTATTGTAAATTTAAGAACTTTGTATCAGTGTAGTAATGCAGCCGTTAATCGTATTGGCACAAAATGGAGAAACAAATCCATGCAAATCGACGGTTTTTGCCTTAAAAAATATATATTAAAAAGAGAATCTACGTTTTTTGGAGTAGATATAAGGAAATATTTCACTGGTAAAGTGGAAACATTTTGTATTGTCACTCGTTGCTTCGCCATTCGTGACAGTACAATGTTTCCGACTTCACTCTTTAAATATTTCCTTATATCTACTGAAAAAAAACGTAGATATCCTCTATCTCTTCATTCGTTCCTATAGACTTTATGCTATCTCCTCCCCAACCCGTGGGTGTGATTTCATTAAATTTGATATTTTAATAGTTCTTATGGTAACCATCTGCGAGAGAGGAGTGGGGGTTTTTTTGTGTGGGTGGGAGTTTGTTTTTTTATTTTTTGTTTAGTTCTTTGCTCCCCCGCCCCGTATCGGGACAAAATTACTTCTTTTTGCATTGTATGTACTCTAGAACTAGTTTTTTAAAATGTGTTTTAGAGGGTCTGGAATATGATTTAAGTGGTTCTAAAATGATGTTATTTATGTTTTAGAGGGTCTAGGTCTGAAACGAATACCACATTTTTCCATTCGAATATTCGTTGAATGTTTTCGAATAGGATTCGAATATTCGCTGACGTTAATAAAGGTATCAAATCTATCTTTTTTTCTTTGTCTACTTTGGTATTTATTGACACCCATCACTCTCAGCCAAGCCGCATTGAAAACAATGTGAACTACGTCATCTAAATCTAGGTAAATGACATTATTGGGGTCTTGAGTAACAATTTTCGTAGGATTCAAACGAAAATTCATAGGAATGTAGGTGTTATTCTTCTTGTTTATATTCAAACTCAGGACATAGATAAACGTTTCTTTAGTGCTGAAGACGGACGGTAAAGAGCAAAATCTCGATTACATGTTCAGTTAAATGTGGGAAATATCTCAAATATTCTTCTGGAAAGTGATTTGTTTACAACCAAAATCACACGCAGAAATGATGCCAAATTAATTTCATTAAATTTCAATACCTTGATTGTAGGTCTCCAGAATTTGCAATACTAGTACATGCCAGACATTTCCGCAGGGACTGACGTTTTGACCGATTATAAAATGCCCAAATCAGACGTTGGAATTTTCTGCTAAGCCATTAGAAACTCATATTCAGACTTCATAAATAATTGTTGTAACTAAAACGCATACAAGGGTATTGAGCTCATCTTATACATAAGATGTACATTGCAAGAGGTGTGAAATGGCCTTGTGGCGTCTTAAACATTATAATGTAACCTCTACCAGGGCTAGGTGCACGGGAACTAGTCCCCTTCTGAACCAAGTTTGGGAGTAGACAATTCGAGCAGTATCATAATGGACGTTTTAGATTTTGCTACTGATATAAGTCAAAGCCTTCTATACCCCATAACTTTACCCTCGAAACACAAAAATTGCATTACGCGTGCTAGCCCGTGGTGAACCTCGACCAACTGTAACCCGCTGGAGACTCCACGCGAAGTTACCACGAGGTGCCTCTATATACTATTGTAATAAACATTTACTCGACTTTTACTGCCTGTAAATCAACTTCCTGTTTTGTGTCGCTAACGCCACGGTTCCGTATCTGTGCTTGGATACGTCGGTGGTTTTCGATTTCAACCAGCCCCATTTCTAATTCCGCCATGTTAATTGTTTTTCTTCGATGGCCACTGAGTATAGGTGCTGATTGTATTGAGACTACTTTGTGCCGCCGTGAGAAGTTCTGAATAGACATGTATTCGCGAATGCAGCCGTATCGAAATTATTTTGCCAGTACCACCGGAGACACCGGTTACTATTGATATAGCTCCGACAACAAATCCGATTGGTGTACCTATGATGGTTGCTGTGGTCACAATTCCAGGAACACCAAGGCCGACGGTTGTTGCCGCGGCGAGTCCACAAATAGCATCTACAACCATCCACTTGCGTTTTCATTTCGTAGTAGTGCGGTTCTCTTGGCGATTTCATATCGCAGCTGTTGTTCCACTTCGATTATTTTCTCGCGTCTGTAGCTTGAGGGTCTATCATAGTTCTTCTGTTAATATTGTTATAGTGGAGACTAATTGCTCGACAGGCTGGCCTTGTTTACCCGCAACATGCGCACGCACATCCAACCAAGCACTTTTCTTCACTGATACAACTGTCATGCAATCATAGAAAATATCTTCTCTTCCGGGGAAATATTTAAGTCTCCGGCGATTGTATGTTCTTTGGATTCGGCACCACGTTCTTGTAGAAACACACCGATTACGCCTCTGCTTTGTGCCTCCAACGATCGTTTTTGTCCAAGAACTGTTACGCGGACAAGTGCATCGTTGCTGAATAACAGTCAAGATCTTTCGCTTCTTAGTTGAGTTAATGTTGGTTTAACATATTCGCTGGGGAATGTAACCGGGATGGATTTGACAGTGAAGTTCACTTCATCGTTGTAGAAATAGTCCTTGGCTGATTTCAAGCCCGACGGTGACGTCTCTTTTTGCCGGGTGTTTTCACGTGTTAATTATATGACTCCAAGCTGGACTCAAATTGGTAGGGGTACATCACGGTGGTCCCAACTATCGATTTCTATAAGCAGTTAAAAGACCATTTGCTATACCGTCATGTTTATCATATCCTTCTCTGGCAAAGCACTTGGAGCAGATGCTATACCAGCAGAAGTCCACAAAACCGGAGGCTCGCATATGGCACAAAAAATGACTGAGCTCTTTCAGTTAATGTGGACTCAGGAGTACAAGGATGGATCCATCGTCCACTTGTACAAGTGGAAAGGCAACAGACAATCCTGAGACAACCATCGGGGCATCTCCTTGCTGTCAATAGCCGGTAAAATCCTTGCCTGAATTTGCTGAATCGTCTTGTACATCACATTGATCAACAGCTCCCGCCAGAGAGTCAGTGTGGCTTCAGGAAAGGACGAGGGACCACGAGAAATGCCAGGAATAGAACTTTAACCTGTACACGACATTCATCGGCCTGACAAAAGCCTGTGACACAGTCAGCCATGGAGGCCTTTGGAAAATCATGGCAAAAGATGGTTGCCCAGAGAAATTCATCGTGATGGTTCGGCAATTCCATGATGGCATGCTCGCTCGTGTTGTGGATGATGGTGAGTCATCCGAACCATTTCCAGTCAAAACATGGAGTTAAGCAAGACTGTGTGTTGGCCCCAACCCTCTTTAGTATGATGTTCTCTGCCATGCTTACTGATGCCTTCCGTGACTGTGACACTGGGATGGACATCAGATACCTGACTAACAGCAAGCTGTTCAATCTGAGAAGACTACAGGTGAAGACGAAGTTACAGGAAGTGACTGTTCGTGATCTCCAATTTGCTAACGACTGTTCCCTAATTGCCAAATCTGAGTCTGACATGCAACACATTATAGATCATTTCTCTTCAGCTTGTGACAATTTCGGTCTCAGAATCAGTATCAAGAAGACAGAGGTGATGCACAACCTGCACCAGGAAAGCCTTAAGTAGAGCCTACCATCACAGTAAATGGGTAAACCCTCGTGGCAGTGGACAAGTTCACCTATCTCGGCAGCACACTGTCACGTGCAGCCCACATCGATGATGAAACCAATGCAAGAATTTCTGAAGCAAGTGTGGCCTTTGGCAGACTACGTGCAAATGTGTGGGAACACAGAGGCATCAGTCTACAAACAAAACATAAGGTCTACAAAGCCATTGTGTTGCCGACCCTGCTGTATGCTTGAGAAACCTGGACGGTGTACAGACGCCATGCCAAGAAGCTGAACCATTTTCACATAGTTGCCTGAGGAAACTGATGAGGACAAGATGGCAGGACAGGGTCCCAGACACTTAGGTTTTCACACTGGCAGGCATTCCAAGCATCCACACTATGCTGGTGAAATCACAGTTAAGGTGGGCAGGTCATGTCACCAGGATGTCAGAAGAGCAACTACAAAAGAAGATCTTCTACGGCAAGCTGAAGGAGGGAACGTGATTTTAGGGTGATCAGAAGAAACGGTTCAAAGATTCGTTCAATTCATCCTCGAAACACTTCAAGATTGACCCTGAGTCTTGGGAATATCTCATAAAGGATCGCTCCACCTAGCGGAGTTTGATCGATACTGGAGCTACAGACCTTGAACGGAGGAGAACTGCAGAGACAGTGCAGAATCGTGAGCAGCGTAAATATCAGAACTGCAGCAACTCTTCTATTGATCAAGCAAATCGAAGCGGCATCTCCTGTCCAACGTGTCACAGATATTTCAGAGCACAAATTGGCCTGATCAGCCATTCGCGTACTCACGAAACCAAACCAGTTAGCGATATCATGGTCATCTTCGAACTCAAAGGACGAACAACAAACATTCTTCTCTGGTCAATCTTTCCCCGAATACTTCATGTGAAGTTACTACGCGCGGTGGTGAGGGCACCTAAGCGATCTTTGCATCCACATATTCTTCCATCTCAGCATTGATGTGTTCTTTGATGTAAGCAACGGACACACCAGAGTCTCTGATGCCCCCGATTTCGTTGATTTCGGCCAGGTTCTTTGCGACAGCGCCTCGCAGCTTCAAAATAACATTTTGAGTGTCCACGTTAGAAGTTTTAAGTTTACCAATTTCATCTGAAAAATCACAAGCTCGCCCGAGTCGACGTCAACAACAACCCGGCTGGTAAATTCAGCCAAATCAGCTTTCCCTGCTCAGATCGGATTAAGGAGCGTGTTGGTGAACGGTTGAGTGCACGGAACGCTTTAAGAATGTCCACATATTGGCGCGTCCAGCAGAGTTTGGAATCGCAGAACCAAATAAAACAGTGGTTGTCCGCCGTCTTGGGTTAAATAATCAAGAACTTCAAGTGGCGGTGCAAGCCCGTACGAGTCAAAATGCAAAAGATGTCGAGGCGTTACCACGTATGCAACCCAATGAGCGTTACCACGTATGCAACCCAATGATTCCCAGGTCATGTTGTCAAATCCAGGTTGATGATGCGGTTTCCCGCGTGCCGGGGATCATTGATGCAAGTTCATTACGCATAAAGACACCTCGAAAATGTTTGACTGACTTTATCATCGCGAGTAAGTTAAGATTTGTTAATGGACGCGTGGCCTTTTGCGAGTCGTACCGGGTAGTCGAAGACCTTTGCCTGAAGGTATTCTGCGAGTAATCCCGGGTAGTCGAAGACCTTTTCCAATTTTTATTCGTCTGCTTCTTCGAGACAAATCGCAGCCGCTTTTGCAACTACTGAAGCCGCCAACAAAGCTGGAATCGCCGCAAGGAATGGAAATATTCCACCGGTCTTTTGCATTTGCGTCACCTCCAGCTTTGATAACTTTAAATGTCACCGATGTGTTCTTTTGTTTGGCAGCCTTGAGCCGATCAAGTTGCATATTGGGTTAGCCACACGGGGATAATTCTGGTTAACTTTTCTGGAGAAAGTTTCAATGTGACCCCACAATCGTTTCGTATTGCGTTCTTTATTTTTGCAAGCTGTTTTGGGGCAGGGCCAAGATTAACTTCGTGATATGACATTATTTTTAATCACGCTGTTTAATTACAGCAACTACAACAATTATAGGTTTTCCACTGGCGCGTCAATGACCCTCATTTGACCACCTGCACCCTCCAACAAAACAGCATCTTATCAGAGTGAATCACAGCATCTATAACCGGTGACGGGGACCTCAGTAACACGTGCATAAAAGTGCATATCGACCACAGACTGCCTGTACAGGTCCAGGTGTTTCCAACGAAAAGTACTAAATCGGGTACAACGTAGCAAAGTCTTTCTGGGAAATCTGCAGACCTGTGTCAACGTTTTGGTCTCGGACCATGAATGACCACAGCTTGTGATATACACGTGCAACATGACTGTTTGTAAAGTCCAGCAAAACTTCTTCGGAGGGTTCCCGATAACTGTTTAACCGCATCGATTTCCAAGAAGGCATCATACGGGAGAAAATACCGAGACGTATCAAGCACATGTAAGTTTATTCAACTTTGTTTTAATCAGGATCTTTCGTCTAATACCTTCTTATGGCTTTACCACTTACGTCCGTAATTCCTTCCCATGGCCGTATTTGCAATCATTGAATCGGTTAGACATTATTGAGCAGCATCATTGATGATTTTACTAACCGACGCGGGCATTGTTGCTGTCGATGGAAGTGTAACTGGAACCTTTCGTTCAACTTTTGGTGGTGCTCGAGTTACAAATCGTCGTAATCGATCTCGAATCGATTGAACCGCTCGCAATCCCAGATTTTCCAACCGATCCGCAGCAACGTTTTTGATGCTATCAACGACTCGCATTGCAACTTGTTTAGCGATGGGTGCAGCGCGCGAAAACAAGGCTGCTATAACATTTGGCGCTCATGTGAACAATCCCTGGATAAGATCACTGAGACCAGTTCCGCAATAAGTCATTTAAACAGGGTTTCTCGAGTTGACAACACGCACATGTATCACACGTCCACGTACGACTGTCATATTTAAATGTCAGGTCGATTTATAATGTACAGTTGTATTGTCAATATCCCCATGATACCATATCGTACGCGCCTGTGGGACGTTCAACAGTGTCTCAGGTTGCGCCATCATCCACTGAAAACACGAACGAGTTATTCGCGGGAAGACCCCCGAACGGCTGTGATCGGATATTAGGCCAACTGTAATACACGCGCAACGACGCTAGTGCGATCTCGAGTGTTCAATGTTTCCTAGCAGTAATTGGTGTAGAGAAAACCACATAAAATTCTGGTTTCGTAGACGAGGTCATTATCATCGAGTTTACGCTCGGTATTGTATATACAGCGACGCGCTGCATCGTGGCATTGATTTCACATAAAACGATAAGCGTCTCGACACGAAATGTTTCAATCGCTTAAGTGCTCATCAATGGTGTTATATATGTCATCCATGTCTTCAATGAGTTCGTGTATTAACAAGCGAAACGTTCCTGGGTCAGTGATGTCTTTGGTGCGCAACCTCTGACAAATTGACGTGGCATCATTTGTGACTTCTGGTGCGTTGTTGCCCGCGCGAGCTGACCCCACGAGTATTTCCAAACGATCCACGAGTTCATTAACTTGTTGCTGGTCCACAGACACGCATTTGAACTCTTTTGTGACACCTTTGGTTACCATAGAACCTTTGGTTGTCCCACGTTTACGTTCACGACCACCGAAACCTTTTTCACGAGGGAGTGGTTTCTGAGGGAGAGCTTCCTCCTCCGGTGGGGAGTACTATTCTTCTTCCTCGGGAGGCACATCCTCTTTTTGAGGCCTCAGATAATCAGTCCCATAAACTCGTTTGCGGACACCCATGTACTCGCAAAGAAGTTCCAGTTAATAGCACGCAGCTTTGAGGCGTCGGTCAGCAGCCTCTGCTATGGCATCGCTGGAAGATTTTGTCATTCTATATGTTTATCATAGTCGTTTAAATTGTTTTTGTTCAAATCCGCACGAAATCCCCCCACCCCCACCCCTCTCCGATGGAACTGAAAGTTCCGGTCAAATCAATCGTGAGAAAACTATACGGGTCCTAGGTGACCACTGCGAGCATATTCCGAAACTCTTTCCACCAGTGGTCGGCGGTACAACAAGTCCAATGAATGTTTGCAAGACCATGCGCATCAATACCACGAAATATCATCAACATGTTGCATTTGTCCGGGATCGCTTTAGGCACGTACGCGTATCGTTGCGTTACATAGATCAGGTCTGTGTTTTTTTTAGTCGGCCTCGAGAAAATATTCTCGAGGGGTTGTCTTGGTGTTCATGGATCACATCGTCGTACACAACAAGATTAGTTTTGCTCCGGTCAAGGTCGTCAATCGCGGGTGCTTCGTCGATTGTGGAAAAGAACTCAACGGTGGCGCTTCTTTACCTCTTTGACGACTGAATCGCTTCTGTAAAATCCTTGAGGACTTCATAACTCGGCTGATCGTCTACGGATGGTGCAATCACATACAAACGATCCCACACGAACCATCTCATGATCAGATTCAACAAGAGTTGAGTTTTCCTGGATCCGGCTGGGCCAATGATCAACTCACGAACAGCTGTGTTTTGAATCTTTTTGAAGTTTCTGGAGTAGGTACTGAGACGAACCAGATAGAACTGAGTTACAATAGTCCAGTCTTGAAAGTACTAAGGAACACAGAAGTGTTTTAGTGACACCAACTGAAAGATAATTGCGAATGGAGCTGATGCGTCTCAGCTCAAGATATGCAGCCTTGCATATGTTCATGACATGTTTGTGCAATGAGAGTGTACTGTCTAGAGCAACACCTAGGTTTCGTACTGACTGCGTGAATTTAATGTTGGTGTTGCTGATATTTATTGTTTGAGGTAAAGGATGTGAATGAGAAAGTCTTTGTGTTGTAATCAGAAAGGCTTCAGTTTTATCATCATTCATCTGCAGCTTGTTACATGTCATCCATGATTTCACATAGGCAATGCACCTCTCTACACCTTGGATGGTAGCATCAACTTCAGTTGGGTGGCTAGATTTGTATATTTAAGTGTCATCAGCGTACAATTAGTGAGACACTGGATGACCATCTATGACACTTGAGAGCGGTTGAGTGTATAGAATGAAGAGAACAGGTCCAGGAACAGAACCCTGTGGAACACCAAAACATAGATCAACTGGGCTGGATTGTTTTCCATTTGCGGACACAATTTGTGTCCTGTTGACCAAGTAGGACTTGAACCATAGTAAGACTGTATCGTGAATGCCAAATACATGATGGAGACGGTGAAGTAATTTATCATGGTATATTGTGTCAAATGCTGCAGACAAGTCAAGGAGGGTGAGGACTGTAATCTTTCCACTATCCAAAGAAGAGAGAAGGTCGTTAACTATTTTCAGAAGCGTAGTTTAGGTACTGTGGCGAGGGCGATATGCAGACTGTACATTGCTAAAAAGACTGTTTGAATTCAGATGAGATACAAGCTGGGATAGAACAACTTTTTCTAAGATATTTGACATGAATGCGAGGTTAGAAACTGGGCGGTAGTTCTTTAAATCGTTATGGTCAAGTGTTGGTTTCTTCAAAAGAGGCTTTACAATGGCAGTTTTGAAAAATGATGGGAATTCCCCGGATGAGAGAAAAGTATTAATAACATCAGTTAGTGAAGACAATATTGGATCTAAGCACTCAAGCAGCAGTGATGTCGGAATCGGATCAAGTTCACATGACTTTGGGGCACTCTTCATCATGATTGTACGTACTAAATCCATAGAGACAGGTTCAAATGCTGCTAACGGTTGGCGCTTAAATTCTGTATCGCAACTGTATGGTGACGACGAGTCAATTGAAATTGTGTTGTCAAGATTATCTCTAATGTTTTGTACTTTGTCACGGAAGAAATTTGCAAACTGGTCCGGAAGGTCGACTGGAGAGAAGGTAGTTGGAAGTGGTGTACATTTGTTCCTTGACATTAGCTTGTTAGTAGTCTCGAAGAGGTCTTTGCAGCTGGAACTTTCATTGATCTTAGTACTATAATGGGCTGATTTTGCTGCATGGACTATGTTTGTGACATTCTTCTTAGTGGCTTCATAGATTTGCTGATGAATAGTGAGTCTCGTGGAAAGCCAAAGCCTAGCAGCCTTACGGCGGTCTCTTTTAGAAGTGCGAAGCTGGTCCCTAACACTGCTATACCATGGAGAACACTTTTTAATTGATACTCTGCATTTGGTTGCTGGGGCATGTTTGTCAAGCATTGAACGCAGGCAGTTATCAAGTTGTTCTGCTGTAGGAGGTAGCAAAGTTGTTATGATTGCTTGGATGTCATGCATTAGTTGGATTCTATTTATCATAAGGAGGTTTCTCTTAGTAGCAAATAAAGGTGGAGGGTTAGGGACTGGTACGTCAAGATGGCATATAATGCAGAGGTGATCTGATGCAAGTTCGTGGGGCACCAGGGAGGACTGTAGAATATTATCATCAGGTCTATAAAAAATCCAGTCTCAAATGTGACCATGTTTATGGGTGAGTTGGCTAACTGACTGTTTGAGGTTGAAAACGTGAATGGAATCTAGGAGTTTTGATGTGTATGGGTTTCCAGGACAGTCAAAGTAAAAGTTGAAATCTCCAAGAATAATCAGGTTGCCACCGATCGAATTTCCATACTCCAGGAGATTCGGAAACTGCTCCAAAAAGAGAGATTCAGTCAGCTTGCTTGTTTTTTCTACTAAGAGGAGGGCGGTAGAGGCAGAAAAAATGGACTGACCTTTGTTCCAGTGTGAGTGTGGTTTGGACTAGTTCAAACGATGTGTGGTAGAAATTGAAGGTCGTAGTGTGATTAAGACGGTTGATCATGGAGTTCTTTGCGATGACAGCAATTCCACCTCCGCAGGAGTGGCGGGGAACGACTTGATGGAGTAACCGGGGGTGTTAGATTCGTGCACTTGGGCTCATCGCCTGATGTTTTTAGCCATGTTTCTGTCAGGAAAAAGACGCCGATATTCTGATCGTTGATAAAATATTCTATTTCTGTGCGCTTTTCCGGTGGTCCTACTGATTGGGCATTGCATAATGCGATGCGCAGCGGTATCTCTTGGATAGTTGACACAAAGGTTGACGATTTAAGAGGAATTTGAATTAGGTTATCTAAATTAACGGCCGAGCTTTCAAATTGCTGTGCCGGAAAGGGCGAAAGGGAGATAACTGGAATTCTTCTTCCTGTTCTACGCCGGCCAGCTTTGAAACGACGTTTCTTTTTTCGCTTCCGTTTACATTTAAGTAATGATGAATGTAGTCCCATGTCGTTTAGTCTAGTGCACAATGTAGTGTGGAGAGCCAAGGAGTGGTCATTTAAAGCAATTAATGAGGGTCCATCATAGCATAAACAGGTGGACTGGCAAGTATCACGTGATGGCGGTATGTTCAACAACAAAGGAAGTTGTAGCAGTGGAGCAAGACGGCTGAGAAAAAGTCTAATAGTTCTCGTTTCCAAAACAAGAAGATGAAGAAACACATTCCAACAGAACAGCCAATGCATGATGAACACAATAACGTAGACGAAGACAGACAACAACTATAAAAGATGAGCATGGATTTTGCGCAAGAGCTCTGTACTTACATTTTTTCCAAATTTGTAAGGTGGTTCAAGAGACCTTTCGTCAAATTTGTAATCTTGTTATTACTCAGTAACCTGCGGGGAAAAAAAAGAAGAAACTTAAATCATACACGTCCTTATCTATCTATCTATGTATCTGAATGTCAGTATGTATATATGTCTGCATGTATATGTATAACTGCATAAACATAATGTAGCATTTATCACATAAAACGTCGTACTTCTACATTAGGCGTTATATTGAAAATTGAGCTGGTGAAGAGTGATAGTGTTTTCACATTAAAGAAGCGAATGGGATGAATAAACTTTATGCATTTTTTAGTTAACATAAAGGCACGACATTTCATTGCATCCAAGATTTCTTTTATGAATGCTGACGGCCATCGGAGTGAACTGTAGCTTACCTGGTGACTCTCTGGGGGAGAAATACGGACAGACGTCCAAAAGGACGATATTTTTTGACAGGAATAAGTTTGATAAGACCATTGATTATGTTGTAAAAAGTAATCAATACGTAATGACCCTTGATTATGTTGTAAAAAGTAATCAATACGTAATGAAGAGGCTATTTCAAACGATATTCATGGCTCTTGCTTTATATTTATTATTAAAACTGATACGCAAGGTTTTGACCTGTAAATGACGATTGAACGAATACATACATATGTACGTACGTCTGTAGGTACGTACGTGTGTGCGTGTGTGCGTACATACATACTACACACATACAGATAGATAGATTAATATAGGTGATGCCATCAACTCTTAAGAAGTCATTATGCATGCCCTTGTATGTTGAGCGCGGGGTGCGCATGCTTGTCTGTGTGTATGTTTGTGTGTGAGTATGTTTGTCTGTGTGTATGTTTGTGTGTGAGTTTAAAGTCATATTTGAACAGAAACTATAAAACATTTCACACGATTACTTACAATTCCTTTGTTCTGACATCGATTCCGTTCGGTACTGCCGTCAGTTCTCTTCCTCTACAATCCACCTGAAGGCCATCGGAAACATTCTGGCACGAGCATAGAGAGCCACCTGGACGGTCAGTTGAACATACACTATAGATCAAAACTGCTTCAGCATGAAAAATCAGGTTTATTATGAGCGTCACAGTCAAAACCATTCTTAGAGTTTCCATATATGTCCTTACAAACAGCAGTATGATTCTATCTAAACATATCTGAAAAAGACGTATTTTTTTTAAAATTTTTTTGTTGGTAACAATAGTAACATTGAATACTACGCATATATGTTTTTTTGCTGTATTTCAATGAGTAATATATGTAACATAATGCTGTCATAAGTATTTGAAATATGGAGCATATGCGATAGATGCTAATATCTTTCTGTGCTAAATCAGTTTATGCTACTTTTACTCTTATCTCGAAAACCTATAGAACAAGTTAAACCAATACTTTTAAATATATCAATAATTAAGAAATGGAGCGTTTTATCACTGCACGTAATAGGACGTTATGTATCATTTAGGTGAATAAAAAAGCACTGAGCATACATACCAAAATAACTCAACCGTCGGACTTTGAATAAAGACCTTTAGATGCTCTATTTATGTGAATCACGGCTGTATAATAGAAGATTTTCTTGATTCTATACGAGGAGACACGCACATGAAATTTTACCAGTATTTGCTAATTTCTCACAAACGGAAAAGGCAATCAGACGTTTGATTTATTAAAGTGGTCTTAGTTAGCTTGGTGAAAAAAATGTAATTAATTAGGAACGAAAAGCACGTGGGTATATATGTTAATTTCACCACCATGGTCCGTATGACAGTGACGGTATTGGAGCAATATATACATATATTTCATCAGCTCTATACTCAGATAAAGGTAGTTTCCAAAAGCTAATTTGATGGAAGATAATGTTTTATCTGGAAAATTATCTTCGGGAGATATATATTGAGAAAATGGGAGATACGCTCCAACGGACAAAAACGACTTTGAAAAAGGTATGACCAAATTAATAATAAAGCAGCCTTGGCAGTAAGCAGACATGATATATTTTATTGATATTTATTCTTGTTCTTTTCAATTTATGACTTGCAGTTTACCTTTCAATCAAAATATTTGCACTTTTGGACGAAGTCGGTGGTCAATTAGTTTGATGCCGCAAGGATGCACGTGTCACACATTTATCACGACCAGTGTACGAAACGCCCTGTTTTCAATAGCTTATTCAACGGCATAGTATGGACCCTGATTCAATTGTTCATTTTACTTGATGGTCGATTGTATAAAGACACTACAGGGGGGAAAACAGTATAGAATGACATAAATACAGAAAATTACATTACAAGTGTTATAAGCACATTCCGCTAGCTTTCAAATTCTAACTGCAAATACAGAATTGAATGACCTCAGGATGATTTTCTAGACAAATATGTTTTCTAGGAGCGGTCATTGGCTGTTGGGGTGGGCGATGAATGAAATATGGAACTTGCATTTGGTGTAAATTTCTTATGTTCATGAATCAGAAGTAACTTATTAATGTGGCTGTATACAGAACAATCGAATTAATGAGAAAGAATCGCATACAAAAGTTAGAATCGCCACTCATATATCTGTGCACATCAGTCCTATATCAATCGGACGCACGTACTTCATGTCTCAATTTGCTGCATGTTGTGTCACATGCACACACACACACACACACACACACACACACACACACACACACACACACACACACACACACACACATTTGATTACACTTTTGCGGTTTTACTGAATACGGTGTTCAGTGTGATTTATTTCATAACTAGGAAATATCAATGCAATAACTGTGACTTTATCACCTTACAACATGACAATATTTTCAAGCAAAAGACTTTCGTTAAGGGTTCATTAGTATATTTATCTTCATGCGCCTCTTTTACATTCTGAAACAATTAAAGTAAAAGCATCACAATACATTACAATACAACTTCAACTGTTCACCTATTGTCACCTACAAGCCATTTGTTATCATTGGAAGAATATTAAGGTCTAACATGTACGAGAAAACAGGAAAAGGCTCAATGCCTGAATGCTATTTAGTTAGTTAACCGTCTATACTCGCGTATAGTTAGGGTCCAAATGCAAACAACATAGACCCTGATCTGCCGTCGCATAACCCGCCGGCAGATCAGGGTCTATGTTGTTTGTTCTAATGATTAGTCCTTACAAACTGCATAGACCCAAATCTGCCAGCGCATTTTGCGACGGCAGATCTGGGTCTATGCAGTTTGCAGTTGGTAACAAATTATACGCGAGTATAAATGATACTTGCCTAATTTTAGAAATAAAAATAACAAAATTTAAAAAAAGACACGGAATTCGTTGTTATACATTTGAATTAAGCAATTATTTTCTGGAACACAAAAAATCAGCCAGCATCATCAGTATGGGTAGGTATATTAAGCTATTTAACAGTCTTTTCTATCGTTATTATAAATATATAATGGGTTGTTTTGATTTTTTCGAGAGCATCATAAAATTGCCTATGTCATGAATAAATAGATGTTATGAAAGATACACCTGATTAAGTACTTGTTAATCTGAATTTTTTTTCGGTTTCCTCTGTCTGTCTGTCTGTCTTTCTCTGTCTCTCTTTTGGACTTTAGTGCATCATTAACTTTGTATTGACAGGCTTCATTTTTTTAATACTAATTACTTCACATATTCGTGTCATGATTCGTGTCATGTTACCACCATTCTAACCCGCTTTAACGAATGAAATTGCAATTTCCTTTCAGGAATATATTTGGACATATTAGTCAGAATTATTCGATTTGAAACGATACAAATTTCTAGATTTGTACCATTTACTGTAAACAAGTCGAAATATCTGTTGAATTCCTATTCTGAATTCTATTCTACTAGAATCTTCGGTATAATTATTGACGATATCAAAATCAGAACCACAAATATATTTATTTTTGTTGTTGTCATATTTGTTTATAGGTTTCAGATTGTAGCATATGAAATCACATCTTCGCTAGTCAAGGTTATATGGCGCCTACCATCTCTATACATACCATTGAATACACAGAGCAAATTCTTTCCTGAAGAGTTGCTACGTGATCTTTATAACTTCATTATTTGTGAGGAAGTTGTGTTTATTGTTACCACTGAAATCGCTTGATAGATATAGTTTGCAGGTACACAACAACTAGAGCGAAAATAATAGCCGAAACTTTCTCGAGTGTACCTAACGAATAATTTTGGTCTGGCTAGGCGATGCACATGTGAATTTGCTTTGTGTAAGTCTAGTTTTCGTATAGAGAGTGTATAGCACCCTTTGCTGGCGAAGATAAATAAATTATCACTCCGCGTCAAGGCTCGGTCTATATTAAGTTCAGATGGTATTTTAACCATTTGGATGAAAATGAACCCGAAACCCTTGTTAGAAAGGACACCTGATTGGCTCAAGTGACATCCTGACATATCGGTGCAGAACTAAATTATTCTCTCATGTCGCTTTAAGTGGGGCATGTGGGTTTTTTTTCCTACAGCAGTTTCGGTTGACTAAGAAGGTGCCAATTGCGGACCAGTGCAGAATCAAATTGTTACATGTGTAATATTTGTGCACGTTAATCTGGCTTATGTGTTGGCATGCAAGTTTACGAGACCATATGATCACATTCTACTTTACATTCGGAAGTTTCAAAAAAGTCCTTTGTATCTTGGTTCTTAATGCGATTAAATCCACAGGATCTGCATTGGGAATTGTGGCGATAACTAATCGCGAGTCATTAGACATGTGTCGTTCAATACAAGTGTAAGAGAGGCAAATTTTGATAGCACTTACCTGTGCAACTACAGGTATCTCGCAACTATTTGAAGTCAATTCATGTGATCATATAAGTTATTACGAGGAAGAAACGAAATTTACCCCCGCCCAAAAAAAAAAAAAAAAAAAAACTTTCAAAATTCTTCCCGTACCTCAGTTTTTTTAATTTTTGGCCTTGACATAAAATGGTAAAAAGAACAACATATGCGCAATACTTTTAAAAAAGGTCATTGGCCTTTGAAATGGCCCCTCGTCAAAACTCAGTGCAAGCATGGCACTAGAAGTACCTTTTTACACCTCAATTTAGAAGCCTCCACCTCTATTATTTTAATAGTCCGTCGGGTTCTAGTGCTACAATAAAGTAGTATAAATATCTACCAAATGCAGGAAAAGATTTTAAAGCACATAACATCAATCCAGGCTTTACGGCATGCTAAAAAAAACTATGTCATAATTTCTGTCACCCATGTTTGGAAGGCCACCAGGAAACCGTACTGTATTAGTTCTATTAAAGCGCAAGTATGTGACTACATTTATTTTTCGTGTACTTGAGAAATGTTCTCTTTGAGAGGTAATCCAATCCGTGCACTGATATTTCATCATGCAGAGATTTAGTTAGCCATAGAAATATAATTACCCTCAACAATGACGAGACAGATTATATCCGACCTTAAAGTTATTCCTCACCAAATTATCATGAAATCAATATTCCTGCTGCAAATAGAATACTGTATATACTCGCGTATAAATAGATACCAACTGAAAACTGCATAGACCCAGATCTGCCGTCGCATAATACGCCGGCTTGTCTGGGTCTATGCAGTTTTGTAAAGACTAATCAGTAGAACAAACAACAGAGACCCTGATCTACCGGCGCATTATGCGACAGCAGATCAAGGTCTATGTTGTTTGTATTTGGACCGAGATTATAACACGAGTATATACGGTAGATTACCTGACATATTTCTCCTGTCCCATGCCACTACAAAAATGTTAAGGTTATTTCTTTCCAAACCAAACATTGACTTAAATATTGAGGAATCTTCTAGCTTTTAGGTTTAATAATCTAAATATTACAGAATTCATGTATGTAATGACCCTATTTTTTTACGAAAAAAATTAGGTTTTCCATAAAATTTGATACAGTCTTTCAGGTAAAGTTGTCACGTCTTCCTTCATATAGCAACAGTTCTAAGCTCTTTTGTGAATAACAGATGTAGCATAATAATCAAAAGTTATTTTTATAAAACTTGCCATTTACTGTATCACGTTTGCACATAGCTAAAGTGAGTGTTTATCGTTTTCATAAAATATCTTGTACATTTGTCGTAAACATGCAATCTGTGTGGCAGACATTTCTTTTAAATTAAAGTTGTTCCAAATATATTTAGGTAGGAGAGGCATAGATTATTTTTTCGCCTTTGTCCAAACATGTTTCACAGAGGAAAGACGACTTTTATGTAGCTTTTCTGTTGATTTGTTTTGATGAAATTGAAAGGGTATGGCGTAAAAGGCAAGCTTCTGCTTTGAAAAAGGTAAAACTTTCGTTAGTACTAGTTACAGCGTTAGTCTAAAAGAAAATCCATGTGAACCCGGTGGTTGTGAATTAGAGCCAACACGGCAGTGATTTATTTTTATTTTTCCATGCCTTATTGAAAAACTGAGTTTCAGGACCAAGAAGAAGAAGAACTACAACCCTTGGCTCTCATAGACCTGCATGGCCAAATGTAACAGTTATTTCAAAGCAGATTATTCAGAATCATAATCATGAGAATGAAGGGCGTGATAAAAGTAATTCCGCGTGATAGTATCCTAGTACAATTGGTCTTTTCCTCATGAATGCCTGCCAGATGCTGCTGTCAATCATATTTTCAGACACTTTGCAGATAATGTATTTTTAAAAAAAAAAAAAGATTGAAGCAAAGCTGAAAATGCTGCCTATTTTTTGTTTGTTTGTTTGTGAAAATGTACACGTATACTTTAGGGAATTCCATTGAACAGTATAATGGATAGTGTCAAATCTAAAAATAGTAAGAAACCAATCAGCTTAAAATGACATTTGAATAATGGATAAAAACTGAAATGTATTGAACACATATCAAAGAATGTAGCTTTATGATCAAAATATTGACTTCTCTGGCCAAAAGCACATGCCTGAACATGTATAAATACGTAACAATATCGCAATTAAAATACGAAATAGTTATTTGTTCTTTTAACTTTAGAAAGTGTATGATTGTCAGTGACAGTATTCAGAGAAAATATTTGACTACTGTTCCGGAACACGAGATAAAACTCTTACTCAAATGGTTAAAGTTGTATATGTCTAGCTACATAGATGTGCGAAAGAGAATGTGCATACATGCTGCAGGAATATGTAATATGTATAGACTAGAAATAAAACTCTTTTTCCAAAAGGTTTAGAAAAATGTATGCCTACTTACATTAGTGAATTGAAAACGAAGAGCAGAGATGATGCAGGAATATGTAATATTTGTGGACTAAAATGGAAAAAAAATTTTTAAAAGGAGTTAAAGTTGTCATGTCGATTGACATATATATATATATATATATATATATATATATATATATATATATATATATAGATATATCAAACAGAGAGGAAAACGCTACTTCGTGTTAGTACTAACAATTCAATAGGTTACAGCCTGAGACAGTTTATGGCCACGTCGCCTTCCTCGTTAAGGTGATGACGATGTTAAAGATGTTTTTCAGACAAAATATTATCAGCCAGAAATCTTAAAAACATGGATTTTAATTTTGGGATGAGCCGTGAATGCTTCATATGGTAATGTTCGATACCCAAAATAATTATATAGCTATATCTTTAAGTTAAACCTGTTTGTTTTAATTATTCGGAAACCAATGCTTAGACGTATTAAAAGTGTCTATATAAGCCTAAGAGTATGATAGGACATCTGGGACATAACGAACGCCAAGATACTATGTATTAAATTAAGTTATTGATGAAATGATGAAACACTAATCTAAAATCATTATCTGTGTATCATCAGTCATTTAAAAAATAATGAAAGACCTAAAAAGTATATTTGTTCCGATATATTATGTTAGCAGCATTGTATATTTCAAAATAGGATGAACATCAACACCACATGATATAGAAGTCAAAGCACTCATGCATAATCATTTGTGGTTTTTATTCTGATGGAAACTGGCAAAATGATATCCACGTGTTATACACACAGTATTATAGTTTCATATGATGATCATGCCAATTTTTAAAAAAAAAAAAATTCATAAATAAGATTATTTAGTGCGACGACACTGCATGCAAACCAACGTATAGGTTTGTAGGCAGGAACAAACGCACAGCGATCTAATTTGTACTTCGAATAGGCTGTATGTCCAAGGTAACTGACATTTGTATTTTTAGAAAGGCCTTTTTGACCTGTTTTGTTTTTGCAAGAGTAGAAAGTCTGTCGGTCTTGGTTGTGAATTTGCATGTAAGACAAAATCTTTTGACTATAAAAATACTATTTTGCAATGAACTTTAATTACTTTTTACATGCATATTATTTAAACATATCGCAGTTTTCTTAATAGCGATATAAGATTTCTAGGAAACGTGTCTATGTTTACTTAATTAAGTATGCTAGTGTATTCAAAAGCACAGTCAAATGGAGCTTTGGCATAAGGTGGCCCCGTATCATCGGGTTTAGTCTAAGAAACAAGTTATTTTAGACTTCATATCATGTAAAAGAAAATACAAATGAAAGGTACAATCGAGAATCGGACAAGATGTAATAAAATGTACATGAGACGGGGGGGGGGGGGGAGGGCGCCAAGCAGTCGCGCTTTACTGCTCCCAAAAATTACGCGAAACAAACGGAACGTTTCTTACAGTAAGTTTTCTTAACAGTAAGATGGTTAAAAGTATGCCCTGGAAACGCTTAAAAATGCAGGAGCTTCAGGGGACGTCGGCCCCAGGGCTCCCACCAGTGATTCCATCCCACAGACCCCTTGCCTACCTGTTTACGCACCTCCCCCCACCCCATTCCCAATGACATTCCTGGATCCGCCTCTGTATAATAAATCCAAACTATATGGGGACTTTTACAAATTGATCTAAGTTGCTTCCACCCTCATTGCGCAACAAACTGTTACTTAAATTCACGAAATTGTTAAACTTTACAAACTTATTGCTGTAGGTAAACACAAAGTTCATTGAGCTAATACAATCAACTTTTTTTCACACACACACACACATTATCCTCCCAAATCTGAACCGAATTTTGTTCTTCTCTCATATTCTTGCTGATTCCGGGAAAGCATGCTGAAGTCCATCAGGAGAAACATCGTTGCATAACTTTGAAGCTAATATCAGAATAATAATTTAAAAAAAGCTTGAAGATATGAACAGAAATTCCTTCAAATAGATCAAGAAATCCGTGCTTTTTATAACACAAATCATGGGTGTATTACTGAAAAACAATCTTACAAAAATATATAAAAACAACTTGAAATAGTTATAAAAATATTTACCTTATAGTACCTGCAGCAAGGCACGCTGTTGGAAAGTAGTCCTTTTTCTGTACGTCCTAAGAAGCCTAATTTCCCAAAGTTGTTAATTTTCTTTGATATAAAATTGCGAACAGTTCCAAATCCCTCCTAATCAAAATAAATCCCAAAGTACCCTGCTTGTGTATTTTCATTAAACATTTTACTCTTGCTCCACCCATTGAGCATGGTTAAGTTTGCGTGAAAGGTAAAGCTATAAAAATGTTGATATGAAATTGAATAGCCGCATGGTCAAAACTTATCAACAAACGATCTATAATCATGCAACATAGGGAAGGGTGATATGCATATCACATTCTAGCATTACAAAGACACACTTATTTTATTTTAAGATCGTAAAATCTCCATCGCACCTGGTCGTTCCCTCCAGCTGGTAAATTTTGTTACCTGCTTTGGAAGTTTATATTTTCTACAAGATTCCCATGGCAAGAATGATAATTATATCGGTACAGAGAACAGGCATAACATAACCCATTTGTATAAACCTAAAACAAAAAACTTGGCAAACAATACACAAAAGTCGGGTTTCATCTAGCATCAATGGGGGTAGGGGGGTAGGGGGATAGTGCAATTGTTATTTAACCCTTTTGACGCTTTGTCTTCAGGATTCAAACAATAAACAAAAGCAAAATTTGTTCATGGTCCCACTGTGTTAGACTAAAGTTTATTCCAATATCGAAAACGCAATATATTATGTAATTGACTACGTGCGTGTGCGTGTGTGTGTGTGTGATGCTCTCGCTTTTTTGTGCTGCTGAAAATAAACATGTGCGTCATGACAGTGCATAGGAAGTGCTGTATTTTGATAATGAGTCAAATCTGCAGTGGTTTGCAATTTAAAGTATATTTGAGACAGGAAGATGTACTAGGACCACAGACATACTGCTTCCTATCTCGTGATCCATAGCGCCGACACATCTACAAATATACCGACAACTCCATTTTAAGGAGAATCCAAATGTTTCTTTCAAATCGCAGTGAGCATGTAAATCAATTTAGTTAGAAACCATTTATACAATTCTGAAGTACATTCCATCCACAGTTTAATGTTTTGCCGCCAGCTTGTGCAAACATAGGCGTGTCGGATAATGTATTTTAGTCAAAAGTGACTTGACACTAATGAACTAGCATTCTTTATTGTCAAAAACTTCATTTAATAATGCATGCAGCAGTGCAAAATACAAATAAAATAAAATAAATTATGTAACTAATGTACGACAAGAAAAGGAGGACATAAACTGTTTTCATGTTAATATAGATGGTCGAATAATTACGAATTTAAGGGAGAAAAATATATATTCACACTTTAGTGAATGTATTGTTAACTGTCATGTCCGTCGGTTTTCCTTGTAACCTGAACTACATCGATTGAGGGAGTGATTATATTTAGTAAGATGTTTCTCGCGGATGAGCAGAAGATAAGAAAATGTTTGAATACAACTCTAGGGTAGGAGACATGTGGGAGTGGGGATTGGTTAAGCCTGAAATTAGCCTACACTGATTGAGAGATGGTGATAATATTTAGCATGTTGTTTACGAGACTGAGCACATGGCAAAGACATTTGGATCATACATGCAGCTCCGGAGGGTGGGGAATGAGGTCAGAGGTGGAGGAAAATGTCATATTTTCATGGGTAAAAACAAGTGCATATATTTGAGACAGCTTCCATCTCGTATTTTTTATATCTGCAGTTTGCAAATAGCGACGAGATGCAGGTAAAATAAATCATTTGAGAAGAGATTGTTGTGTTATTAGGTGAGGAAGCATTACCTTTTCAGGCCTTAATGCGAAATTGATAATATGATTTTCAAGTATAAAACAACAGCCACTCCCAAATGGCACTGGGACTGATCGTAAACTACAGTGCAACCTTTCTAAACCAGCCAGCCACGGGACAGGATCTGTCGTGGCAGTTTTAAGGGACGCAGCTCAAACAAAACATGATTAGCCTTTTCCCGTCGCATTTACGAGGGAAAAGACCGAGACTTTGCAAAGGTTGTAATGAAAGGTTGTAGCGGACATAATGCCCTTGATTTGATGCCCAATCTGTTACTTAATCTGAAAAGCAAACAAAAAAGCTCTGAATAATATTCCTCAACGAGTCACAAACGTGTACATTGGTACTGTATTTACATCTGACTATCCCACACATAGGTAACGCACTCCCCAGAGCCAGATCTACCGTTATATGATGCGCCGGTAGATCAGGATATATGATGTTTTCTTTATATCATAGACAGAATGAACACAGACATACAAATATAAATAAAGAAAGACAGACAAATAGATAGATAGATAGATAGATAGATACAAAGGCTTGAAAAGAAAAAGAGCATACAATGTCACAGGACTACGGTCAAGGTTACACTGTTGGTGGAATTTCAAAATTAATTTCAGCTCCTAAAAGGTTACCCATGGATGTTACTCTTTTTCTTCTATCCGCTTTTGACCAGCAAATGTTGTGCTCACTTGCCAATTAATCAAATAGTTGTGTACTCAAATGTTTAGACAAATGTTTCATTTATCTTTGCAGTCGTATGTCCGAATAATGTTCCTCCGTCCTAACGCGCAATTTGTTTTAGGTTTCACGTACACACTGCTGTTTACACTTCAAACAATATATTAAATTGATCAAATTTTGTGTATCACATGAAATATGCTAATTTTAAAATTTCTGCCTGTGTTCAAGAGTTGTACTGTGTCTTAATTCATTTTAAAATCACACAACCTACAACCATTACGCTCACATTTAAAAACAACCAGGTTTGTCGATACTCAGTAGTTTGGATCTCACTAAAATATCCCCCATATTATTGTTGCGTTTTTTTAAAGTTGTAACCAAAGTGCATTTTCCAAAAGCTTCATCAAATTGTGTTGCAAATCACAACAATTTTGTCTCGCATACTTTGATGCAGATGCTGAACGACTATTGAAATGAAAAATGAACGGAAATATTTAAGGTTTATTGCTGTGAATATTTCTCCTTCTTAATGCCTCAGATTTTTTTTTCCTAAATTCTCTAATTTTGTAGCCTTTTTTTTCATAGTCTTAGGAAAATCAATGAGTAAGCGTCGTAAAAATCTTGTTCATTGTTGCAAATCGGGCGGAACCTCAGTATTTGGGATTTAACAACTTTTTTAGCAAATTAAAACTCTCCTTTTTATTCTTCTTTCGTCTATAATTTTCTAACATTTTACAGAAGATCAAAAAAAAAAAAAAAAAAAAAAAAAAAAAAAAAAACAGAAATAGAGACAATTCAGGAGTGATCATATTTGCATGTTTTGGCTAATATCTAACCACTGACATTCCTAAAATACATTTACTGTTTTAGTTAACATTTTACGGCCAAATAAATCTGTCAGTTCTAACCTTTTAGAACAGTATACCATGAAAATCTGAAGAAGAAAAAATTCTTTAGAGACTTTCTGTTCTTTTTAAGATTTAATGATATGGAACTTTCAACGACTGAAATCGCATCTTTTAGATCAGAAAAAAATTGAAAGTCTTGATATTCGAATTTTCTCGAGATAGTCTTTTTAAATCTTGGGTCAGAAAGAATCCAGCAATTTCAAACATGATATTCATTCTTATTACTGTACTGATTCTTTTGTCTTTATTAGCTTTGTGCTATCATTATATTCTGTAACTTTTTGCCATTGTATGGGGATTAACTCAATGATAATTCTAATACTATAATGGTAACATAGAGACAGGTACTTTCTAAAGTACAACACAGTATCATAACATGGTGGATTCGGTCATGAAAAAGTAGTAAAATGCTTAATGCATGTAATAGTTCAAATTCAACCGTTAATTTCCTACAAAATTATCAAATCAAGGATAAAGATGATAACAAATTTTGCGCACATGCAAATTTCAAATAGTTTGGTACTGAAATACATTATTTAAGTTGGGGCATAATGTGACATCAGTATTCCATGTACTTGATTGACATGTAAATAACTTTTGTGATGAAATTCGTGAGGAGGTCTAAAGTACAAATTTTAGGACCGAATTGTATAGCCTAGAAAGTATAATGTGTTTTAACGCCCAATGTTCGTCAGTAAAATCTCTAAGCAGGTGTATCGTTACAACAATACTGAGAGAAAACTTTAGATACAGGTGTAACTGAAAGCTAATACAATCTTTTACGTAAGATTTAATGCGCACTAATACTATAATATTTTATTGAGAAAAGGGAGGTATAATTATATGAGTAAAATTAAACGAAAGCTATTGTCCTAAATTTTATAACCGCTCAACATTATACATTCATTGTTCTAAGCATTAAATTTTGCTTATAAATAACATGTACAACTATGGCAAGCTTGCATGGTGCAACAGCATCGTGAAAATATGGTTCATAGAGACAAGAGAAACAGACACCCATGGATGCAGACAGACAGATATACATACACATGATTTCCTGCTAGTTATTATACTTTTCTAGTAACTGAACAGATATCTAATGACTTTTGAATGAATGACTATCTACAGTGTGTATAGTGTAGAATGACCATCTACAGTGTGTCTAGTATAGAATGACTACCTAGAGTGTGTATATTATACGTCTCACTTCACTTTTAGTCAAAATTATTGTTTTAAATACAACAATAAGAATATTGAGGGTATCAAATTAAAGTAAATATAATATTTACTTTTACAGTTTGCTGATGATACTACTTTGATTCTTGATGGATCTTTTGTAACCCTAAAATTTTCCATTGATTAATTAAATTTGTTTGCACGGATTTCAGGCCTGAAACGCAACATTACAAAACAAATGCAGCCTAGATAGGACGTAGAAAATATAATGCGGAAACATTTCATTATACGCTAAAATTGCAGTGGGTCACTGAATTTACCCTTTTGTGCATCAAGTTTTCAGGCGATTCGAATAAAATGGTATGGATACATTTTGAAAATAAAACCCAGTATGATAAATACTTTTTTGAAGAAATGGGCAACACGGACCCTAACACCAGTTGGTAAAATGACGCTTTTGAAAACTTTAGTGATTCCAAGTGAACCATTTGCTTATCTTCTTGCCAGCCAACCCCTAGCAAAATTTCATTAGCCACTTTAATGATATGTATGTATGTATTAGCGTTTAACGGCACCTCAGCACACTAACGGCTACATGGTGCCAATTAAAAGTAAAGTTCTACAAATAATAATTTTCACATTTTTATGAAAGTCGAAAGTAGAATGAATTAAAAGAAATTCTCTTTCAGAATATCTACAAAGGAGGATTAGCAACGATAGATATTGACAAATTTATATTGGTTTTAAAAATAACTTTGGTTTGTAAACTTCCAACAATAAGATTAGCATTTGTTAATTTGTTTTAATGCAAAGTATGTGATATTATGCCATATTAGGGGCTGAACATATAGTTAAATTATCAAAATGTATTTTGGCGTGATGTCTTATTGACTTGGAAACTTTTACTAGAAGAAATGTACCTCAAACAAGATGAAATTTTATTAAATCAAACTTGTAGAGGAACTCGTTAAAAAAACAAACAAACAAAAAAAGGTAACCATAATGTATGAGAAATGGATTGAACGTAATGTTACATATATTAGTGATATGCTTACATACTAGGGAAGTTTTCTTAAATTTCAAAGCTTTATTCTTGTCTTTAAATAGCGCCATTCAGACTATACAGTCACTATGCAGAAAATTTAATCTCAAATTGGGCACATGCACGAATGATAGACCTTTTATCCCTTACCAATTAGAAATTATTCTTCATAGTAATAAAGGTTGTAAAGATTTGTCCAAATTGCTTTTGAACTCGAATGTTTCACCAACTTGTGAAAATTGAAAATTTCAATTTTACTAGTGTCTATTGGCCAAATATATATTCTAAAGTGATTAAAGTAACCAAAACAAAAAAAACAAAACAAAAAAAAACAAAACAAAAAAAACAAAAACAATTACAGTGCTTTCAATATCTTGTTATCAATATACTCTTACTAATGAATTCATTTTCATTTTGTATAAAATACATGCTTATGATACTATTAAAAGGTACATTTCGTAATGCTTCACCCCAGACAATTCTTCATTTGTTATGGGAATGCAGTGCGGTTAATCGGTTATTGAATGATGTTTCCCACTGGATTCGAAACGTACTGAAAATAATTGTTACTCCCAACGCTGAAATGGTTTTATGTGGAGCAACAAATGTAAAGCAATTATATAAACAGCGTTTTTATTTTATTCTTCTTCTCACCAATGGACATGTACTTATATAACATGAAAAGAGACATACCTACATTAAATGGATTGAAAAATTTCTTTTATAAATATTATGCATTAGAACAGTATATTGTAGTCAGATCGATTAGAAAAAAAAATTCATGCTAATTTGGAAACAGTTAGAACTATTACTGTTTTTCCTCCATACCTGACTTTTGTATTATATTCTATATATGCATTTTTTTGATGTGTTAATAATTGTAATATAAAGGCAGCTTTGTCTGTATATGACATTCTTTCTACTGATGGCAAACAGGAAGATTCAATATAAAATCAACACAGAAATAACAATCTCTCTCAATCTCTCTCTGTGTCTCTCTTATCGTTATATATATATATATATATATATATATATATATATATATATATATATATATATATATATATATATATATGTATATATAATCTCTCTCCTATCGTTATATATATGTATATATATATATATATATATATATATATATATATATATATATATATATATATATATATATATATATATTCTAAACCAAATTACTCTCACCAGTATCTACTCGCAACCAGCTACCACCCGCAGCACACAATTAAAAAAAAATTCCTTACGGTATGTGCGTTCCGACCAAACGCATATGCTCTAATTCGGCTACCTTTGAAAAGAGACTCGGAGAACTCATGGGGCACGTTAGAAAGAGAGGATATAAAAAATAGCTATATCGAGGAAGCTATTAAGAAAACCAGATTCTTCAATAAAGGAGCCCTCCTGAAATATTTAAAAAAAAAAACAAAAAAAAAAAAACAACAACAACAAACGCGTCCCCTTCGTGGTTACTTTCCACCCCGACGCCCCAAAATTACAACAGATAATTCGGAGCCATTGGCATCAGATTGAATCCTCCGAACGTCTGAAGGGCATATTTCAAGGAGTTCCTCTGGTTGCGTACCGTAAACCTAAAAATCGGAACGACCATCTGGTACGTGCCAAGGTAACTTCAAACAAGACCACAGATTCAGGTACATTATGCTGCAAAGACAAGCGTTGCCAAATTTGCAAACATATGCCCGAGACCAAGTCATTCAGAAGTTCGACGACAGGAGTTAGCTACACTATCAATCAGAAGTTAGGATGTCGAACCAAAAATGTAATATCTTTTAACATGCAAGATCTGTGGCACTCAATATGTTGACGAAACGGTTGATTTCAGAAAACGAATGAATAACCACAAGAGCTACATTCGCAACAAAATCAACGTGAAACTCGACAACCACTACAACTCGACTGGGCATTCAGTCTAGTCCCTCGAGATACTACCGATTGATTCTAACCTGGGGTGGACCGATATAGAACGCACACAAAGGAACGATACTGGATACTACAACTGAAAACTCATGGCGAGTTCGACCTAAATGAAAAAGTCCAACCTTCCTAATGCAATTTTTTCAAAACTACAGCCAGGCATCAGTTTATCAGATGTACGCAGTTTTTGCGATAACATTTACCCAAGTAAATATTCCGTAACGTATTATTATTATTATTTGAACTCTTGTCCATTATCCCGCTATACCATGCTCTTGACCTATTTCCTTAGTAACTCCATGCATAACTTTACTGGGATATAATTTCTATTGTACATTTTGATGATGGCGTCAGTCCTATGTTCCAAGCCTGGAAGTAGGTCAAAACACTTTGGTCCTCTGCGTAATAGGCACGATAAAAACTTCTTTGACATTTTTTTTTCTCTTCACAACTTTGTTGGACTGATGGCAGCATAACATAGATATGTAGTTTACCCGTTTTAGACCGTTTATTAATTTTGTCTTCTTATCATTTTCTTGTTTTTTTTCTCCGTCTTTGAAACATGTAGGAGTCGATAATTTTTTTTGGCTTTTGTGTTTTAGTGTTTGTTTTGTGGATATAAATTGTTTCTTCCCCTGACGAAGAGCTAGTTTAGATCGAAAAGTTGGGAAATAGTATTGCATTTGCGCCGTTATCAATTTTTGTGTCATTATATATATTATATTTTACATCACTGAACTATTTGATCAGGAAATAATAGAGCCTTCTCTTTATTATATTTGTATTTTTTTTTTACATCTGGGTGTTTTTGGGCTGTTTTTATTTCTTTAAGCAGAAGAGTGCTTCCTTTTTGGACTGTCTTTCTCTTGCGTACACAGAAGGATAATTCTAATAATTGAATAATGTACTCGTCACATTCCCTGTAAATTGAATATAGAGTAGTCTACAGATAGAAAATGGTTCATCTCCCGGAGTGTAAAACAACCGGATTCCTTTCAGCTCTCGTTACTGAATGAGAACTGCTGAGCATGCGCAGCACTACATCTAGTGATCTGAGGTGTTTTATATTGAAAGTAAAACTCTATCCGGCAACGGAAGCGGTGTAGGTAGATACAAGTTCTTCTTTTTTATTGGATCCCCCGGATAAGAGGACTTCCTTTATAGCAGCTGCGTTTGACTCATGACTTGAAGATATACATGACACAAGCCTTTGAAATTTTATCACTGTAGTAAGAAAATGTTAGAATATCTGAGAATCCCTGGTAATCTATTGATGAGCAATAATAAAATAATAAGCTGCGACAAAGAAAAAATAAAATAAAAATTACTAAAATATAAAAAAAAATAGAATATCTCAGATATTCTGACATTTCCCACTAGATTTGATGCAAAAATAGAATATCTCAGATATTCTAACATTTGTTTACTACAGTGATATAATTTCAAAGCCAGTGGTACACGATAGGCATGAAACCGTACATTATACCGTAACAAGCATTTAAAGATTTAAAGAAACATATAAGATAAGAACATGTAATCATTAGTGAGGCTAGTTTGTAATTAATGGATTTATATCTCTCAAGTAACAGGCGTGCCCAATGTACCAGTGCATCTGGTATATCTGCTCCCGCTCCACTCCTCCTCCACCAGTAATATTGCCCATACTTTCAACATAAGCTCATTGGACATAGGGCCCGGGGTGGCCGAGTGGTCTAAGACGCTCGCCTTTAAAGATCACTAACATCTCACCTCTGTCCTTGTGGGTTCGAGTCTCGGCTCGGCCAATGTGGGTGAGAAAGCTTGCCAGTAGCTTCCCTTGGGTCGGTGGTTCTTCCCGGGATTTTTTTCCGGGTTCTTACTCCACCAAGAAGACCGATTGCCATGTGTATCATGTGCTAAAAAATGGCGTTAAACCCACAAAACCAAACCAATCATTGGACAGTTTGTATGATTATCAGGTACATCACTTGATGCAAGCATTGACCTATTGGTTTTCATGCTTTTGACTAGTTTACAAACGGCTGTTAACCTTCAAAAGTCATGGTTGGGCATACATTAAGTTATAATAGTGTCAAATAATGTCAGCACTTGATTAATTAAAATGAACTGCATTTTCTTGGCTTGTGAATAACTCCTATGTACAATAATCACCACGTGTACTGCACTACAAAATAAAAATGCATCATGCGGCAACTGTTTCTGTCCAGTGCCTGTTATGTTCCCTCTGTGCTAATCAACAGGTAGAGCATTCTATGTTCTGTGAGTCATTCATTTGTAACTCAGCATAATTGCATGGTTTAAGACCACTTAAAAATGATCACAATAAGTTCTTTAAATATTTGCACATGCTTTTAAGATTTTAAAGTAACATCCATGTCATTTCCTGATGACGGTTGATAGTTGCAAACCTCGCTCATGGCTATATTTGGGGTTATATTTTATGGGCGCACAGCCTAACACTGACTAACATACTTGCAAAGAATATTCGACTTGGAACTGCACGTGACTCATCACTGACTATACACGTTTATTGACCATAAGAAATTCCATCTGAATGCAAAAACTATTAAGCGGCAGGTGTATGAGAGTGTACAAAGAGAAAATCAATCCATGTCACTACAATTTTATATATATATATATATATATATATATATATATATATATATATATATATATATATATATATATATATATATATATATATATTAGAGAGAGAGAGAGTTATAATATAATGTGAATTGAAACACAAAATTTAAAAAACTTTCGCCTGTGAAAATATTTTCTTCCGTTTTCATATTTATGTCAAGCTAACAAAACTCTGATTTCACGAGATTTTTAATAAACAACATAGGTGGTTTTCTTGCAAACTTCTATATTGTTTGTGTGGCAAAGATGTACTATCCAATAATAAAAAATTGCTACAAATGCAAAGTTTTATTGGCCACTAGTTCGATTGAAACTCGAATCGAGGGAAAATGTCGCCTTGTTCTAAGGTTTTCCACTTTAGATAACGAACTTTTTCGTCTGCAACGAACTGAAATTCATCGTTGCACAAGTTCACGTGATAAAGTAAACATGTGCGTTGACAGACTACGATTTGCTGTTTAGTGTTCGTTTTCTTGGATAGTTCTTTTTTGAATATAACTTTTGATAGTGCATAAAGGGATTTCTTCCTGATCTAAATTTACCTCAAATGTAGATATCTCATCATAGGTGTACAGCGATACGTGTGTTTTTCTTACTAGTGCTTTCTATGATAGTGCTCCCATTGGAGGCAATCTTTATCACTGAATTTATTGCATCTAATTCCAGTGAAAACATAGTTTTACAAAAAGTGTCATAGTAATTATAGATACATACATACATACATACGTACACACACATGCATAAAACTTACTTATTTACTTACAAAATGTGTATTTCATAAAGCTTTCCTGCCTATTACTAAACAAAAAATACTGGATTGTGCTTCGAGACTTTGCAAACGTTAAAAACAATGTTCGCATTCCGGCAGTCTTTATTAAC
The DNA here is from genome assembly GCA_029931535.1 of Margaritifera margaritifera. Lineage (NCBI taxonomy): Eukaryota > Metazoa > Mollusca > Bivalvia > Unionida > Margaritiferidae > Margaritifera > Margaritifera margaritifera. The sequence goes on along the minus strand of JAQPZY010001664.1, from coordinate 7,951,109 downwards.
ATATGAGAAACAGAAGGGGTCCGAGATAAGAAAAATATGGTTTGTTTTGCATTACATAGCCAAATTTCTTCGTTTTTACACTGAGATATATACTATTTTTACCAGATAAAAGGGGATCAGTGGTACCTCTCTAAATCCGTTCCTGAGAATAGACTTTTTCCCTAATCAAACTTTAATATCGTCATCCATAACCCCACAAAATAAAAATGACAGAAGAGAAAAAATAAAGATCCAGTGGCGGCGCGAGGTCCGAAGCGCCCAGGGGTAATGCTCTTTAGTGGCGTCTCTACCGAGGATCCCGAGAGCAATATTCTTTAGTACTGTACTTTGCTACATAGAACAGATTTTATGTCAGTTGCCAACCTCGCTACTCCACCCCCCCCCCCATAAGTTTTGTGAAGAATTGCCCCCATTACAGTAAGATGAAGATGAAATACTATGAAAATTTCAACTACTAAAAACAAACAAACAAAACTCCCGACTGCGCCCCCTTCGCCTGGCGCCCTCCCAACCCCAACCCCCCTCGCGCCGCCACTGGTAAAACTAATTGTACTTATGTAATACTTACCTCGTCCGTTTGATGTGAATACATCCTCCCATAAAGTGGAGAATTAATTGTCAATAGGACACGGTCCACTCGTGCACCTTGCATGCCCATGCGCAGTACAATCATCTTTTTCATAGATGACGACGGCGCCCCCTTCGCCTGGTGCCCGGGGGCAATTGCCTCTCCCACCCCCACCCTACCCATCGCATTGTAAAGATCCTTGATCCATTGGATGCTACGAACGCATACCATGGCTAAAATATTGTCTAAAAGGATTTTTTTTTCTCAATATAATACGATGAAAGAGAGTTCTTAAAAACAAAGTAAATGACCTATTTGATAACCTCCCAACGCATAGTTGACTTTTTAGTCTCAATGAAAAGGCATACATATAACCAAGGTTTCCGTGCAACATTATTCTCACTTGCAAACACGGTAAAAAAAATTATATAATATGACTTTCAAAAATTTTAACATAAAATTGTAATATCTTTTAACTCCCAGCCGTAGCTGCCGGTGTAGCTACAATATTGAATTGCAATCTGCTGCTGTTGGCGAGATAAGGAGTGATTAAGACAATCAATCTATACTTCTGTTATGAATTCTAGAAAATTCCGATACTAAAATATAAATTGTCATTCACTCATTATAAATACACAATTCCTTCGACAGGCTTAAGAGTCACAACCAAAAAAGACCGCTCAGAGGGCTAAGTTTGATGTCATTATAGTGCTATAAATACTTACATTGTGTGTTTCCTTGTCCACTTTCTGTACCGAACCGGGAAACCCTTCAAGAAAATCCAAGTGTCCGTATATTATTCGATTTATAATTTTTTTCACCTTCACATTGACTTCAGCTGGTAGGCAAAGCTCTGAAAAATTGAACAGGCCATTTGTTCAAGAAACTGAAAATATTTAGCACTTCAAATGGCAATGACTAAGACGGAGAACTCGCGCAAGATTAAGTCAACAGACTGGGTGGATTTGATACGATATCCTCTAAATGACCATCAGATTTTTCATTTCATCGTCAGATAGCAGACGACAGAGCTTTTGAAGTCTGAAGTGGGTAGATCCTCTAGGTAAATATACCCAGGAGTAAATGATGAAGCACCAGTTGTATTCAAATAAACCCATTTACACTAAGGTATAACCTAATACCAGTTTGTGTGACCATCATTACTTACACTCTCTATTTTGACACGTAATGACATCATGACAAACCAAGCACGTACGTCAGATTAGAAATTTGACGCTTGTTAACAATGCGACAAAGAGCTTGAATGAAGACTCTTCATCGCGGAACGAGGGTTGTATCTAACATAATCCTGTTGCCACGGGGTAGCCCGTAAAGAATTTAACGCTTTTGAGAAAATCAAACACCAATGGGTGACTTGTTATAAAAGAGAGATTTCTCCCGCATCTCAAGCAATGAAAACTAAATTTTGTCATTTTAAATCATTCCCGGTGGAATATGCTCACTGGAAATATGAAACTAGTTTGATACGAAAAAAAAAAAATGAAATTCAGTGAATATATCTCGAATGATTCGTTTACTTGTCCTTAGCAAACAATTCAGTCTGGAACTCCATTTTGGTTATCAAGAAATACATATTATATAACGAAGTAAAGAACCGTAACGTCCCTCCTTTGCTACAGTAATTTATAGAGCATGACATGCACACAACAGCGAATAACGTAGACTCAGATCTGCCGTCGCCTTATACGATAGCAGATTAGCGTCTACACTGCTCGATCTATCTACTGATATAAAGTTCATGCCAAACGAACAGCTTATACTATGATCTGCCCACGGGAACTTGATGTTAGTGTCCACTTTTTCTTTTTCCTTTTCAGTGTGTACCGTCTTTATTCCAAAGATGTACTATACGATACAAATATTTGCTACAAATGCAAATTTTTTCATGGCCACTAGTACGATAGAAACTCCCAAGAATCGAGGGAGAATGCGAAGGAGTGGTCGACTTTATTTATATGAGCTTTCCAGCAAGTTCTACTAATGTATACTAACTAATATTTCTGGCACATTTTTTAAAATAATGTGGTCTTAGAGGTGGATTAGATCAGAGAACTCGAAAATGATGTAAGTTATGAGACCATTAAAAGATCATAAAGGGTTTGCTAAGAACGAACTGAAGAAGAATCACGACGGTTTTAAAGTCTTTAGCTAGAATTCGACAAAAGTTTTAAACGGTGTGCAATCCTAATTTACCTGGCCAAATTCTTGCATACTTACTAATTACTTATAAAATGAAGAGCAAAATCCAATATTTGACAAAGAAAAGGCACGAAGGGTGTGCTGCTGAAATATTCTTAATTCTTTTTCATAGTTTCTCAGCAACTACGTAGTAAATTATGTCCACTGGAACAATAAAGCACATTCATCTCCACAAATCTATCCAGCAATCAAGTATCCGAGGACTTGAGAACAGAAATTCTGTATAATGTAAGCAAAAGAGGAGAGTCAGTTTCAATATGACGGGAATCAGCTGACTGCACTTAGAGATACGATAGATCAACCTTTTCATGCTTTAGCGTCTGTTAATGTGCAGCGACATAAGTCCAAACTTCAACCCAACCAAATATCTCTGCTCGGACTGCTTTAAATCCGTTACATAAAATCAACAAGCACTACAGTGTGATTTTTTGGATCTGAAGACACATGATAAATCCATGGATATGAGTAGTAGAAGACGGCGAACAGTGGCCTCGTGTTAAATAGGGTCAAAATTTTCGGGGGACAAACGTGAATTTAACATAGGCGCGATCTTGAAACATGGTTTGTAATAGTGTATCATGAGATGACGGTCTGCACTTGAAAACGGAAAAACCCTATGATGTCAGGTGAGTCTGTTTTCTAACAGTGTAGCACGTGTTTGGAAGAGAAATGTGAGTTTGTCTGCCTTCTAAACGAAAAGCTGTAGAGAAGTCCTGTGTCAAATTGGGTCCAAAGTTTATAGGGACAAACGGGAAATTAACATGGGAAAATTAATGGTCGAAAGTTTATAAGGACAAAAGGTCGAAAGTTTATTGGGACAAACGGGAAATTCACATGAGACAGTCATGTTGAAAGGTATATTTGTTTTAATAGTATATTGAAGTTGTGTGTCTTAACAGAGATCCTGAACGATGATGGTCGTCTGTTTTGATGACATAAGCTCCAACGTCTTCAGGTTTATCATGTGTCGGGTTCTTTTTTAGTTGTTGTGTATAATAAGAACAGGGTAGGATGTAAAAGAAGAGGTATAAAATAGAACTTTGAAATCCCTTCACAATAAAATTACCAACCTTAACCCTAACCCCAACCCTAATCTCGATATAAAGCCAAAATCTCTACCCCATTCTACAATATGTATATCCGTCTCTTACCATCCTTTTTAAAAACAAAACTACCATCATTATAATCTTTACATATCAAAGCCCAGTTATCTACTATTCACCAACCAGTGATTTACTATCAAGCACCCAGGGACTTACTATCAAACAACTAGGGATATACTATCCAACAACCAGATACTACTTCCAACAACCGGTTATCTGCTATCCAACAACGAGGGATCTACTATCCACCAACCTAGGATCTACTATCCTCCAGCCAGTTATATATACCTTCTAAATAACACTAACGTCACTAACCCCACATACCACTCCATCATCCCACTTATAAATTAAGTAAAAGAAACATCTAGTCCCCTCTATAAGACCCCTTAGTTACCTTCCATTATAATGTACCTACTATACCCTCCTTAAGTATCTCCACTACAACCCTATAGAGTAAACCTTACTCAACAGACTACATACCATATTAATCCCTTCTAAATTAAACTAACAACCATAATCCTAACCCTTATAATGACTCTTATAAATAAAGTAAACATCTCTATTTCGATCTATAAAGTCCCTACCTACCTATTTTTTAAAAAAACTATCACCCTATTCAAACGAGGTAGTATTTGACGATAGGGGTATAAATAAAAATAATTACCCCCCACCCTCCCCTACCCCCGTACAAGCCCTCTTATAAATAAAGTAAAAATCTATATTCCCATCTATAATATTCCTAACCGCCTCTACTCTCCTAGGATCCCCCTTATAAAGTTACAATCTCTACGCCATTATATAATATCTTCATCACTATCTACCATTCCATTTTTAAAAAACGTCCTCATAATCCTTACATATCAACACCCACTCATTTACAGACCCCACACCTTTAAATGTAAAAGAAGCAGCATAAAATGCAATTTAAATCCCTTATAAACAAAACTAACTTCATTATCTCCCTTACTACCCTATAATGCATATTATAAAGCAAAAACTTCTACCACTATCTATAATGTCCCTACTGCCATATACTATCCTATTTAAAACAAAACTACCACCCCAATCGTGGCTGTCTCTTTTCAAGTTTTTAGTGCAAAACTCTGAGTTTATCTGCACTCTAAATATATCTTACAATAGCTGGCAAAAACTTGTGCTTGACCTTAAATGTTACAATTTTGATTGCGTAATGGGGGTGGGTGGGTTAAAGTTTCATTCATCAAAATTAATACAAAGTCAAAATTGGACGTCTTCACTAGCCATGGTAGATTGATAAATACATGGACCAACTTTTGATTTGACCCCTAAGGGTACTATATTTGTGACAGTTGGACCTTTTTTTTAAATCTAAACACAGAATGATTTAGCAAAAATATAATGTGTTGAAGTTAATTTGGGTTTACTGTTGTTGACAACCACCAAAATAAAGCATGTGTGTGTGAGTGTGTGTGTGCGTGTGTGAAACAGAGAGAGAGAGAGAGAGAGAGAGAGAGAGAGAGAGAGAGAGTTAACGAATTTTTTAAAAATGACACACAAAACAGGGTAAATTCCATGTTAGATATGTTCATTGCCATATTTTTCGATTCATCAATTTTTTAAAAAACGGTGTTAGATCTATATTTATTGTGAATGAACGCAGTAATATTTCCAAGGATGCTACAAATCCAAGATAGGTCAAATTCTGGCACATGACTTGAGAAGGTAGGCTGTCAACACCCAACAATGTTACAAAATTCTCTAAACCAAGGACTGAAAATTTTGGTTTTACGCAAAGCGAGCAGGTAAACACTTTTCCCGTCTTTTTCTATCAGCAGAATTATGATATCTTCTGACTGAAAACAAGGCATACAATGTTAGATTTTTTCCTAAACGCGTGTTTTGGCTCTAGATATGTCAGAGGGCAGAATAGGATGGTGCATACTTAAGTTATTCTTGTACTGTAAAACGGCGTGCGAGTTTGTTGTTTTGAAAAACGGTAGATCCAATGTTAGAAATGTTCTCTTGACACATTTCAGTGTCAAAATATGACTACTCCGGCACAAAACTAAGATATTTGATATACAAAAAAAAAAAAAAGCCAACTAAGCTCTAGATTTTATAGAATAAATACAATTTTTGAGAGATATCTTAAAACAGGAACAGAAAAATCATGATTTAAATCTGAATCATTCTATAGGAAAATCAAGGGTGTTTGTAAATGTTACAAAGCATACCAAGGGTAGTGCACTTTGACAGAAATTCACCACTACGATCCTGACTTTATGCACACAGAACAACGAGAAGCATTCTACACCCGGTACCAACTTCACTCTTCAAACTATTCTGACTTTCAAGAAGAAATGTTGAACTATTGTCGATCTAATGAAGACATCTTACGATGTTGGTGTGCGAAATTTCGAAAATTATTTATGGATCATGGAGGTATTGATCTCTTGAAGGAAGCTTCTGCCATTGCTAAAGCGTGTAAATTAGTGTACCGAAGGAAATTCATGCCTGAGAACACACTAGCTAATATACACCCACAAACCAATGTAGCAGTCTGTCGTTGATACTCCGCCATTTGTGCTGGCTCCATTACTTGTGTGAGAGATTCAAAACAAACAAATACAGCATCCGTGAAACGGTGGTGGTGAAAAGAAAATTGGATATTATTATGCAGATGGTTGGGATTTAGAAAACTTACAGACGGTGTACAAATTTCAAGGATCTTTAATTCACAAAACCTTGTATCCCAAAAATTGTAGAGCAGTTTTTATTCATATGGTAAATCTGTAAAAAAAAAATATAAACTCTAGAGTTTAGTTGGTTTTTGTGTATGTCAGATATCTTAGCTATGTGTATGGGTAGTCATATTTGGGCACTGCAATGTGTCAAGAGAAAATTTCTAACATTAGATCTACCGTTTAAAAAAAAAACGATAACCCAGAAAAATGTTACAGAGCAAGAATAACTTGAGTATGAGCCGTCCTTCTGCACTCTATTGTTTTAAATTTGCAGCAAAACACGAATATAGGAGAAAAAAATCCAGTCATTATAGATTAAGTAAAAATTAAACGTTGTATGCATGCTTTTAGTCAGTTGATTTCAGACTGCCAATAGAACAAGACGTGCTTTTTACTGTTCTCCGGTCTGTGGTTTAGGGAATTTTGTAACATTGTCCTTTTTTGACATACGTCACATCGTAAGTCAAACTCACTGTTAGCAGAATTGTAACGTAATTTAAGATCAAGCGCAAGCTTTTGCCAACTGAGCTTTTAGGCAATGCAGAATTTTAGACTTAAGATCTGGCATACGTCCAATGTTACTGAGTTCATTTTACAATAAATATAACACTACTATTTTGACTGATGAATGAAATATATTGTCGAGGAACATTTCTAACATAGAATTTACCCTTGTCTTCAGAAACTCATAGAAAGGGTAACCTAATGTTAATTTCTCCTTGTGCTATTTATTCTTGTCCTTGTCCACCAAAGAAAACATGGTGTCCAACTTTTATTTCTTCGTATTCTCCGTTTTACTACTACAATACTACTACTACTACTAATAATAATAATTTGTATGGTCTTAATAATAATAATAATAATAATAATAATAATAACAATAATAATATTTTATCGTACGTTGAGTAAGGTTCATGTTATGACTGGATATTAAATAAACTGGATACTGGATAGTGTATAACTGGGCCTTAACTCTCTCTCTCTCTCTCTCTGTGTTTCACACACACACACACACACACACACACACATGCTTTAGTTTGGTAATTTTTAAACAACGGGAAACCAATATTAACTTCAGCATATTACATTTTGCCAAAACACTCTGTGGCTAGATTCAAACAAAAATTCCAACTGTCAAAAGTATATTGACCTTGGGGGTAAAAAAGTCGATCAGTGTATTTATGAATCTACCATAGCTATTGAAGACGTCCAATTGTAACTTTGTATCAAAAGTGATGAATGAAACTTTGACCTAATAGTACGCTAGCAGAAATGTAACATATTTAATATCTGGAACACACCAAAAGTGATTCTAGCAGAACATTTTAACATATATTTCAGAATCCTATTTGACACAAGCCAACTCGTAAACTAAACGCGGGGCTACCAAAATTGTAACATCATTTAGAGGGCAAACAAACTCACAATTTCACAGTCAATAAAACTTCAACCCAATATATTTTCCTCCAAAATAGAATCAACGTATTACAAACAGACAGACTCCTCGTGTAAAACGTGTGTCGTAAGACGGTATTTCATTTTGAGAACAGACAAACTTACATTTTCCAGCCTAAATAGAATCAACATGTGACAAACAGACGGATTAGGGTTAGATTGAGAGTGACTGCTTTCTCGTAAACTTGCTGTCTGTCATATACGTAGCAATTTTTTAGTGTGTGATTTCAATAAACAAGTATCTTTATATATACACACCTATCCTTATATCTCAGACTGTCCTTTCCATGTTTATAAATTATGATAAAATCGAAAAGGGGTTTTGTGAACATTATGGTTATCTATTTTCTTTAGCACAGAAAAGTATTGTGCCTCGGTGGCAAAATGAAACCCTAATCCTTTTTCTTCATTTATTAATGTTTAAGTGAGCGGGGCTTATTAAAAATGTTGATATTGAATAAAAAACAAAAACAAAAACAAACAAAAAAAAAAAAAAAAAAAAAACCGGCGTTTACTTTTATTCAAACATTCTTTAACTCTCTCTCTTTCTCTCTTTGTGTGTTTCACACACACACACACACACACACACACACACACACACACACACACACATACACACACACACATTGACAGACGGACAGACATAACACTATTTCTTTCAGATTCTACCCTGTGTGCATGGCATGGTAGTTTTGTTTAAAATAGGAGAGTATGGGGAGAGTAGGGACATTATAGATGGGGTGAAGAGGTTTTTACCTTATGAGAGGGATTATAGGGTGGTAAGGGAGATAACGAAGTAGTTTTGTTGATAAGGGTTTCAAATTGTATTTTATACCCCTTCTTTTATATCTTAAGGTGTGGGGGTCAGTAGATGAGTGGGTGACGGTGACTGCAAAAATAGGTAGGGATGTTATAGAAGTTTTGCTTTATTTATAAGGGGGTTATGAGGATGGTAAGGATGCCCTTTTTCGCTATCCTCTACTACTATCATTATTTTGTGATTATTGATTTATCAGGTTGTTATCATCTCAGATAAACAAATACACATCTACAAAATGTTTTGTTGAATGTGTTTAAACAATTCTGACAATCAATTACTATTGAATGAACATAAGAGATTATGTAGTCAGGCATATTATTAAATTGACATAATTTCCGAAAGTGGTTCTGTTGTAAAATTTAGAAACGATAATCATAAGTGTTACAAGTTCATTTTGTAATTAAGTGTGATGTCCAATGCATTGCAAAACCAATTATAGGTTTCCAAAGAAAGTAGTTTTCATTCATGCACGATTAAAACAGCAAAGCATATTCCATTCAAACGAAAAAAAAATCAGTTCAACCGACGTGTGTCACGCTCGTGAAAAGGAAAGTACACATGAAGAATGGAATGAAGTAGATACCATCAGAGTAACTGGAAGGGATCGAGGTCCTGCACATAATGATTGTAATCTGAATTATCGTATCCTAAATAGATACCACATTTCATTCACAATTTATCCGACTATGATTCCCACCTAATTAGTAAAAGAATTGGTAAAAATTATCCTGATAAAGAAGACCATAATACCAAATAATGATGGAAAATATATTTGAATTAGTAATTATTTTCTTTAAGTTGACATGTTTCAAAAATGGACAAGATAGTATTATCATATGAACAATTATGTTTGTAGATAGTTACAGGTTTATGCTTGATTCGTTTGATGAACCTGCAAAATATTTAAGCGATGATAAGTTATTTATGGCCTTAGAAGTAAGCTCTATTTCTTTATAACTTACAAAGATGTAAAGGCAGTTACGCATGTGTGATCAAGAAAAATATTAAATTTGATATGTATAAAGATTGTTTGTTTAATTAAAATAAAAATTATCAGGAAACGAATATATTGACATCATAGCATCATGAATTACATACCGTAACTGTAAATAAAGTTGCTTTGTCTATGTATAACAACAAGAGATATTTAGTGAATAAAGTAAAAACGTTCTTATGTGGTCATGGTAAAAGTTATGATAAACCTTAAACACATAATTGCTCTTAAACTCTATTATCATACATGTACTCAAGCCGCATTTATAACTTTGTACGTTTAATTGCTTTAATTTTTCTACAACGTCTACAACATCTCTTTTCATTTCGTATGGTATTAAGTTAGTTTTGCCAAAACTACACATTGTAGTCTTTGAGTCTATACAGTAAAACATAACAGGAAAACCTATTATTTTCAAGGAAGTCAATAACGATTGGATTATATTGTGCAAAATTACCCAAACTGTTATTTCATATGTCTACCACTAAATGCTAGTGGGTTAAATTAATTGTTTCTTTTTACTTTCATCTAAGTTAGCACAGTCATCTAATAGATGCAAAGTGTTAGTGGCTTGAAAAATACCAATAGTAACACTGACTATTTGTCTTATTTATCGCAAGATTCTGTCACAATCACTTCATCATCTTTCCATAACCTTTTCCTGTAGTAAGACTTGTTGACTAATAATGTTGTAAAGCTGACGAATAAACAGTCAAAGAAGTACTTCTGTTCAGTTTCTATCAAATCTAGTACATACCTTGTTTTTTTTAACAATTTGTAACACCATACAAAAGTGTTATGAAATACATTACTCTTTAAATGTTAAACATTATGGTCTCATACTTACCACCTGAAAAGTAAACTAGAGTGCATACCTTGCCAGTGTTTACTGATAGTGAATCACATTCTTGTCGCGTGTACCGACTTCCATCCTGTTAAATTTAATTTTTTTCTTCAAAAACTCAATTAAGAAGCTTTTTGATGATGTAGCGTCAGAAACGTTTTGAGGGAATACGGTTTATATAACAAAGTTTGGCACTATATGTTAAGGATTTTATACCTTTTTTCTTTAACTTTTATTTTATATACCTTTTACATAATTTAAATATCTTTATCATTATATTTTATTTTGTAGAACCTAATGTTTACGTTCAGTTAGAAGTTGTTGTTTTTTTAAAATAATGTATATTTACATTTTTAGAACTTAACTTGCAATCGGCACTCTATAACCAGTGTGGTGCTGATGTGCCATTACACCTTAATACATACATGCATACATACATAGGTGTACCATGACATTGCAGTAATAGTGGGTATATGCTAGTGTGTTATCATCGGCATAGTTCTAAAGCTCAGAATTATCGATTAACAAAAAAATGTCATTAATAAAAATAATGAAGAGAAGAGCTCCAAGAATGATCCCTATGGTACCCCTTTATATATATTAGCCCAAGAACTGATGGAGTTGCCTGCTTTGACATACTATCTTCGGTTTGAGACGTAACCATAGTTTTTACTACCAGGTCTGAAAGTCCATATGCTGAGAATTTCTTCATAACGAGTTTGTAGGGCAGGCAGTCAAATGGATAGAAATAGCTTCAGCATATTGTTTGTCAAGCCTTTACCCATCACCGTTATATTTCCTATGAGAAAATTAATCATATTATTCAAGGTTTTCAATCCCTTCAATCTTTAGAAATGTTCTTCTTCATGATTGGCTGTCCAGACAACATGGTTCCACTTACTCGTCAATTATGTAATGATATGTTTTGGACACATAGCCTTTATATCTTCTAACCACCAATGACATGTAATTTATATATGCACTTTAATTACTTGTTGTGTAACCATCCTATTGGGTTCAATGAAGTATTTATGTTACCAGATACAGTGCATGTTCACCATTGTGTGTAATGTTGATTTATATGAAAGAACTAAATAGAATTCGGACTGTGGCTGATTCGAGCCTAGCTTATTCGGACCAAAAGCCTAGCTTATTCGGACCATGCGAAATATTATTAACTTTCATCTTAGATTTAAATGTGGCATTTACAATATTGTTTAAAATATTATATTTCTTATTATTTCCCAGCAATTCAAAACTTCATTTAAGGAAACAAACCTTGATTTTACATGGGATAACGGCGTTGTTCCGTATACAAATCAAATGAAATAATATAAGACTATTTATATTGCTTTGCCAATTTAACAGTGAAAATATTTTCAAGGCAGCTCATTCGCCTTTGTGCAAAATTGATGCAGTTTACTTTATTGTATTGAGATTTAGTACAATTTCTAACACTGAAAAAATCGTGAAACAGGGCTCACGCAGTAAAAAAATTTCACACACACACACACACACACATACATATATATATATATATATATATATATATATATATATATATATATATATATATATATATATATATACATATATATATATATATATTGGTCTGAGTATGTAATGCTTTTATTAGATTCTTGTAGAACGTATCTTTATCCTGCATATAGTAATATATACTAATAGTGCTAAATAACACTTATATACTAAAAAAAAGATGGAACTGGGATCCGGTCAAATTTATGATTTCAAAATATAATAAGTCAATATCATACGTCTATATTCTACTAATCTTGTGGAACTCGTATTAATTATTATTTAAAAAAACATGATCACGTAACGAAAATGGTAGTATTACCTGTTAAAAGATGAAATGTAAGTAGTAGAGGATTGCACTTGAGAGTCAAACGCGGGCACTGTGTTCAATAGGGTAAAAAGAATTTGGGGACATAAAATAAATTTAATATAGGTGCTATCTTAGTTCATAGCTACATTGTAAAAGTGTAGCATAAGGTGACGGTCTGCACTCAAACGGAAATACCGTATGACGTCCGGTGAGGCGCTCTGTTTGTAACAGTGTAGCATGTGAGATGTGTTTGGTAGGAAATGGGAGTTTGCCTGCCCTCTAAACGAACAGCTGTAGAGGAGTCCTGTGTTAAATAGGGGCAAACGGGAAATTAACATGGGAAAATTAATGGTCGAAAGTTCATATGGACAAAGCGCAGAAAGTTTATGGGGACAAACGGGAAATTAACATGAGACCGGCATGTTGAAAGATATATGTTTTAACAGAGTAGCATGAGGCGACGGTCTGCTATCTAACTGAAATACCAAATTACAACATACTTTTCACAAGAAGAGTTGGTCTGTTGGTTCTATTTTGGACGGAAATGTAATGGGTTAGAGTTTGTCAAGCGGGAAAATGGGTGTTTGTCTGCCTTCTGAATGAACTGCCGTATTTTGTTTTTGCTTCATAGCAAAACTAACTTCTTTATCTCTACTTGCCACCCTTTGATCCCTCTTATAAAGACAAAATCTCTACCCCATTCTATAATACCCCCATCTCTACCCTCTTTCTTTTGAAAACAAAACTACCATCCTCATAACCTTTACATATCAATACCCAATTATCTACTATCCAATAATCTAGTTGTCTAATATCCAGCACCCAAAATTCTACTATCCACCAACCAAGTATCTACTATCAATACCCAATGATCTACTATCCACCAACCAGTTATCTACTATTTAGCACCCAATTATATATTATCCACCATATAGTTATCTAATATCCAGCAACCCGTTATGTACTATCCTACAACCAATTATCTACTATCCAAAGCCCAGTGATCTACCATTCGCCAACCCGTTATCTACTATCCAACACACAGAGATCTACTATCTACCGATTGATTTACTAGTATCATATACACAGTTATCTACTATCCAACGCCTAGTTATCTACTATTCAGCACCCAGTAATCTATTATACACAAACCAGTTATCTACTATCCAACAATCCAGTGACCTACTATCCACTAATTATCTACTATTCAGCACCCAATTATTTACTATTCACCAACCAGTTATCTACTGCACAGCAACCAGTTACCAACTATCCACAAACCAATTATCTACTATCCAGCACCCAGATATCTACTATCCAGAACCCAGTTATCTACTATCCATCACCCAGTAATCTACTATCAACCAACCAGTTATCGAATATCCAGAGCCCAGTTATCTACTATCCACCAACCAGCGATCTACTATCCACCAACCATATTATAAACTATAAACACCAAGTTATCTACTATCCAGCACCCAGTGATCTAGTATCCACAAACCAATAATCTACTATCATGAGCCTAGTTATCTAATATCAACATCCAGCCCCCAGTTATATGGTATCCACAAATAAATTATCTACTATCCAACACCCAGTTACCTACTATCCACAAACCAATTATCTACTATCCAGTACCCAAAACTCTACTATCCACCAATCAGTTATCTATTCATTTTAAATACAACTAACAATCCTAATCCTAACCCTAACCCTTATAATCCCTCTTATAACAAAGTAAAAATCTATATCTCCATCTATAATGTCCCTATCTTCCTATTTTAAACAAAACTACCACCCCATTCCCACATAAAAGGATGTAACAGCACAACAACAACAAAAATTAAACCACTTATCAATAAAAAAAATACCTTCTCTATCTCCCCTTATTGTTCCAGGTTACCCCTTATAAAGTTAAAATCTCAACCACTTCTATATTATCCCCACCCAACTGACCCACGCCTTTACACGGAGAAGAAGCAGTATAAAATACAATTTAAATCCCTTATCGACAAGAACTAACTTCACTATCTCCCTTACTACCCTATAATCCCTATTATAAAAGTAATTTTAAAGCACTGTTCGTTAATTTATTTCTCTAAATTCATAATGTATCATTCAATGTTATGCAAATTACTAACACTTAAAAAAATAAAGATAAAGAAAACAGTGTTCATGCAGTAACATTATATATATATATATATATATATATATATATATATATATATATATATATGTGTGTGTGTGTGTGTGTGTGTGTGTGTGTGTGTGTGTGTGTGTGTGTGTTAATGCTTTTGTGAGATTTATGTTGAATTTAACTTTATCCTGTATGTTAAACTGTATACTAAATAACACGTATATACTAAAAATGAAACTGGGGTCCTGTCAGATTTATGATTTAGTCCAACACAGTATCATACATCAATATTATATGTCTACATTGTGCTACTCTTGTGGACCTCGTATTACTTATAAAAAATTTTTAAAAAATGATTACGTAACGAAAATGGAAGTGTTATCTGTGTTGAAGATTTTGAAAATGATGACGAAAGCGTGTCTTCCCCATGTTCAAAGGAATTTCTGTTTGATGAATGCCACTATAATTGTCTAATCATATTATCACCGTCTGTTTAATACTTTGTTTGATCGGTACGCTCCTAATTAACTTAATTGCAAACAATGATAGTGAGATCATCTGACCATCAACTTGCACAACTTTTTTGATCAATGCGGCAATAATTAAAGCACTTTTGTTATCAATTTCCAATTTACTGAATTTAATTCCATCTTAGAACACAAAATATAATGTTGATTTTAAATAACGTTGTGATCTTTGGTTAAATGGAAACGTTATTATTTTATAAATGTGTTAATATAATAAAACCTCTATTCAGTTAGCAAGCTTTAAATGGATTTAATATTTTCTTTAAATGAAATATTTATGTTCATTAATATTTGCACAATTTTCAAAGGTTAGAAAGAAAATAAAATAAGTTGGTTTACTGGTTCGAGATTTTACTCGCAAGATAAACATTCAACAATAACCGAAAGTTAGTTTTAATATTGTGTTACTCATCAAGAATTCTTTGCACAATATTTATTTGGTAAATATAATGAGAAGAAAACACGATTTGCACAAGAAATCAATAAAAGCCATGAGTAAATTTATATACATTAATGTTTGATAGTGCCGAAAGTCGGCTATACTGGCCTCATTTTTATAACAAGTTTCAAAATGTTTGTCAAAGATATTAATTCAAAGAATAACTTTAAGTTTTCTTTATTGTAAACAATGAAACGTTATTTATGAAAAATAAAAATCTAAATTTAAGAGCTGAAAATCAACCTTTTACATTATCGTACTATGTTTGAGAAAATAGTAATAACTACTAAAACAAAACATATGTGTGAATTCCATTGTTTTTCTTATAATATTTCATATGGTCCGAATCAGCATGACATTTGGTCTGAATCGGCCCGTAAGTTGGTCTGAATCAGCCGTGTCCCGAATCAGCCAGCATTCTATAGAAGCTCTCTACGAAGAAGGTAATAACACTTACGTTATAACATTTGTTAAAAAAATGACGTCTCCGCAAGTACCAGCGCTCCCTTCGGGTTTAAAACAGTTGCAGCACTACTTAAAAACAGCGCTGGAGCACGACAAGAGGGACCCAGTGATTGCTTACTATTGTAAAATTAATTCCAAACACCATTTACTTTAATTAGGGACCTGTTTACCCAATATTTAATCCCAGTTACCGATAACTTAAATTTTATTTATATTATTTCTGCCGTTCGGGTGATTATTCAAAGCAAGTGCCTTACATTTAAACAGAAAGTCAATGGTTTATTCCTAAAAGTTGTATCTGTAATTATTGAATGTCTTGTGTTTTTTTTTTTTTCTTTTTTTTTTTTTTTTTAATGTAAAATTTACAGTTTCATATCTTGTGGAAATGAGTCATTAACGGGTGCGTTGACAAACCGAAACAACGGAACACAGTGGAAACACCGAAACGCACTTAACTTATATCGCATATACCATAGTGAATCATTGGTTGTGTCTTGTCTAATTCATAACTTTGATAATTTAATATTGTTATATAATAGAGTTATTACTTAGCAGGGCTGAGCCAATTTTTTTTAACCACTAGTCCAGGACAAGTGGTTTCAGAAAATTCACTTGTCCCACCTTACTCTTCACTAGTCCCACCTTACTATTCACTAGTCCCACCCTACTTTTCACTGGTCCCAAAATGGTAATCACTTGCCGAGATTTGATGAGATGTATGTACTTAATCCATAGAAAAAACAAACTAAATAATATACAACATAATTATTTCTTAAAAGAATTTAATTTTTCAAAAACATTGGTTGTTATACATTTGGCTTCCTCAGGTTCATGTATATGTTTTAGCTGATGGATTTGAAAAAATGTCCATGTATATGTCTGCCACCTGCACCAGCACTAAGCCAGCAGTTGATAGCTGTGTCTGGGTTAAAGTCCTCAAGCTCTGGTCCATTTGCGGAAATGTTCATTAGCATTTGTAAACTCTTTTGGTTTAAGGAATTCCATAAAGAAGTCTTGATTATGTTCATTGAACTAAATTCTCGTTCACACTCATCAGTGGATGGGCTTATAACAAACATGATTTCTAATAGTTTGCATAATTGACTGAGATTAGGTGGAGTATTCACTAAGAGTGTTCCAAGAATTTCAACAGGTGGATCCGGTGACTGCTTGTATCCCCTCATCTTTGTTTTGAACTCCAGATACTGCTCATTAATGGCATGATGGTCTTCCTGTTTGAAAATCACTTCAAGATGATTAAGAAGAACCTGCACGTCTTCCTTCCCATATTTCAACAGAGCTGCCCAATGCGGCTGAAAATATCTCTGTCTCTTAGTAGTGTCATATTTGACATTTTTTGCCATCATGGATTGTTGCTTATGTCTCTTTTGAGAAATAGCTACTGCACACTCAGTAGCAGTCTTACGTTTTATCCCTCCACTTTCAAACAAATTTTCCTTCTTCAAATCGCCATTATTACCTTCTTGCAAAAATAATTTAGCAAACTAATTTTATCCACAGAGTAACTATCAGCTTGCTTGACAACTACTTCTAAAGTGATCATAACATACATGTTCTCTTTTAAATACGAACAGAGACAGTTAATTAATTAGCGTAATTGTTTCGCTTCAAACGCAATATAGCACATGGACATTAATCATCTGTATAATCAATTATAAATTAAAGAATCATTACTCTTATTTAATCAGTTCATAAAGGAAACCAACACTGATGCCGGTAAAGTACCTTTCATTAATTTAATTACACTGACTCGCTGGATTAAAATTAAAGTGAGCCACTTGTGATGATCTGGCTTGAGTAAACACAATGCAACAAAGCCGCTTAAAACACTGATAATTGATCATACTGGCTTTCTTTTGTTTGATGTGTTTTGATTTGCCGATAATTTGGTCACTTAGCCCAATATGCAGTCAAGCGGTAACAGGATGTAAATGTATACACGAAGAGGGGTAGAATCAAGTATTCAGTACGCCCGGAGGGCATGATTGGCCAAATAAAGGTAGATACAGTGATTAAAGCACTAAAATAAGGACTTGCCCGACTTTTTTTTAAAAGCACTTGTCCCGGACTAGCGACTTGGAAAATTTTACTTGCCTGACTTCGAAAATGAATACAAGGAAGTGGACACCTTTTTCAAGTTGTGTTGACATACATTTCAGTTGGTTGAAATGCGATGATAGTCAAGGAATGCCAAAGTCTGTCAGAGTTGGAGTTTATTTCTTTAATGAAACGAAGAAAAATATACTAATGTTGATAAAAAGCTATTATGCAGCTTCATTTCGTTTAAGACACTTATCTCATCTTTATCGACTTTGGCATTCCTCTGCTCCCATTGCATTTCAACCAAATGAAATGTATGTCAACGGAACTTGAAAAATGCGTCCACTTGCTTGTGTCAGAATTTGATTCCATTACGAAAAAGACATCCGAGTAAGTATAGTCCGACTAAAGCAATTAGACTTTAATTTGTGGAAAAGTGTCAATATGGGCTGCCAAGTGTGTGAGATATTTCTGAAAATGTGGCCTCTGGTTCCCCAGTCAGTCGACCGGGGATAACGCTACACAACGCCATTTATTTAAGTAGTAAAACATAGCAACCAAACTTCATAAATATCAGGTTGGACATCTTACATTGTAGGACAAAGTTATTACTCAAACAGCTGAAGGGACACATCTTGCTAAAACAACATGCAGCAACACCTAAAATAATAAAATGTACTTTAATCCGATAAACAGAATCTTATTCAGTGTCACAAAATTAATATGTCTTCATATCTTTGAATTTTCATTAACATTATTCACAATCATCAGAGATGCCCATTGTCCCGATTTGAGCGTGAATGTCACGAATTGCCATGCCTGTTCACAAATCACGCCTGCGTGGGAAAAAATCACGAATTTTCCTAAAAACAAACCCCCCAAAAATTAATTGGTGTAAGTTGAAGCCGTATTGTCAGTTTCCAGAATATAACTTTAGACTGATTTCGGTCCTTTCCAGTATTTTCTGTAATTTATTAGACTGGTCCTCTGTTATACTTATTATACATATCCAGATATAGGCGGTGGCATCATATAAGGCCGTGAACCAGACTAGTATTTTGCGACATAAGATAATTTTCCGGGATGATATAACAGTTCACTTTGGTCCTACCCAGTCTTTTACGATAATTCGTGTCATGTGATCAGTTTCGCGCCATCACCTGGAATGCTTCATTTCACTTTAAAATGTCGGACGGTGGTTGTAAGCCTACCCAGAGCAAGAAAAAATGCACATAGTTCAGTGAAAAATATTCTAAAACCTGGGCTTTCATCAAATCTTCTTGCATCGATGACAGCCATGCTAACTGCACAATTTGCTGTGTGGATTTCTCTGTTGGGCATGGAGGGAGAGATAACATTCGCAAACACATTTCGTCAAAGAAATATACAGATTATGCAAAAATTCTGCAGACATCAATCCCTCTGAGCATTTATTTTAAATCTACACCTGAAGGGGACCAAGTCACTTCAGCAGAAGCACTTTGGTCGTACTTCGTTGCAGAGCACAATCTCCCATTTGCCATCAGTAACAATACTATACAACTTTTCAAGAAAATGTTCCCTGATTCGAAGATCGCTCAGAAATTTTCATGTGCAAGATCTGAGACAATGGATATGATAAAGTGTATGGCCAATCATTCTGTTGAGAAGCTAGTGGAGAGAATGCAGACATCCCCCTTTTCTGTTGCAACTGATGGAAGCAATGACGGTGGATCAAGCCAGCTATATCCTATTGTTGTGAGGAATTTCAATCCAAATGTCGGGAAAGTGACGACAGAGCATCTGTGCATTGTTTCTTGCAACAAGGCTTCCACAGGGGAGAATATCTTTAACCTTCTTGATGATGCATTCAAGCGCTGGGATATACCATGGCAGAATTGCATAGCATTCAGCTCGGACAATGCCGCTGTTATGACTGGCTGTAATAAGGGAGTAGCAGCATATATTTCCAAGAAAAATCCTGGAACATTCATGCATGGCTGTCCCTGCCATTTACTGCACATCGCTGCAAAAAATGCCACAAAAGAATTGTCAATTGACATAGAAGAGATTCTTGTTGATATGTACTTTTATTTGGACAAGAGCTCAGAACGTCAGCAAGAATTAATCAAATTTCAGGAAGAATGTGGCACTAAAATTCGAAAGATTTTGAAGCATGGCCCCACAAGATGGTTGTCCCTCGTAGAAAGTATCAAGTGCTTGCTGGAACAGTGGGAGCCACTGAAACTATTTTTCTGTGGAGAAGTATCCCCTTCATCCAGTGGTGTTGCAAAGGATGTAACAAAAAGACTTGAGAGGATAAATCAGTTTTTTGGTAGCAGCATGTCCAAATTGTATTGCCTGTTTTTGGCTCACACACTGCCAATCTTTACAAAAGTAAATCTTGCTCTTCAAAAGGATGCCCCAATGATTCATGTCCTCAGAAAGCAAGTACATGAGGTTCTTGCAGATCTGTATTCATGTTTCCTAAGACCTGAAGCTGTTGCTAAGGCTAGCAGTTTCCTGACTGTGGACTTTATGAAGAAGTCATATACAAGGGAGTCGAGTACTGGCTTGGTGATTGGACAAGAGGGAAGAAAACACATGGCAGTTGAAAAAGAAAATGGAAGTCTTACAGCGGATCAAATTTCTACATTTTATGCGGAGGTCAGGCATTTTTTCAGAAATGCCTGCAATTATATCATTAAAAAGTTCCCACTTAGTAGTGCGATTTTGATTCATTCAGAAGTTGTGCAAATCAGTGAAAGACTGCAATTAAGTGTTGAAAGTATTGATTATTTCACCAGCAGATTACCAAATTTGGTGCAAGATGAAAATTTGGATTCAGTGAAGACTGAGTTCTTCAAATTCCAGATGGATGCATCATTATCATTTGTTGATGCAGAGCCTAGGATTGATGTTGCTTGGGGGAAAATATTGAAGATGAAAGATTTGGTTGGAGCAGGCAAATATCAGCACCTTGCAAGGCTAGCTTTGGCCATCCTGAGTATCCCCCATTCCAATTCGGATTCTGAAAGAATTTTCAGCTTGTTGAGAAAAAACAAGACTGAATTCAGGCCGAACCTTGGGTCAGATTCTTTATCAGCCTTGCTTGTAAAAAGAATTAACATGCTGGCCAACAATTGTGCTTACCATGAATTGATCTTGGAAAAGGACCTTATGGAAAAACTGAAAACAGCCAGAAGCAGTATGCAGGACAATTGAAGTAAAAGAATAGAAAGAGTCGTGTGTTGTAAATAGTGTAATATAACTGTACTTTGCGATAAGTGTCCCTAATTTTTCTACAAAATCACTAATTTTTACCCTCTTGTCCCTAATTTCCATTTTTGGCAATGGGCATCTCTGCAATCATATTTGATAATGCTAACCAAGATACAGGACTAGGACAGATACCAGTTACTAGTTACTAAACAGAATTTTATCCTAATTATTAATACCTAAATGAATACATCAAAAAGGGCATCTCATAAATTTCCTTTCCATAGGATAATATTTTCAATGTAAAATTATATTATTATCCAACTGAAGTATAATTATATAATTATTGCAATATGTTGGCTGCATTTTTATTGTGTCTAGAATATTTCATACATTTACAGTTTTGAACTTATATTTAAGAGTCTGTTACAATGAAAGAATAATACAGTAAAACGTATGTTGAGAGACCACCCAATCTGCCAACAAAAAGCACTCTCATAACAGGTTTGTACCAAAGGACCAGTTTCCAAGGTCGAAATTAAGCACTGTTTAAGAAGGAAAAAAAACCCACACTACTTGTACACGCATCACATTTATCAGAAAATCCATGTTCCCATGGTGGACCTTAATCCTTTTCACACTGTGTCCGTTATTGACAGAATATAGTGGTCATCATTAATTATCCATGTCGTGGCTCATAGTGTATGGATTAAGTTTTATTACTCGAATCAGAAAGTTACAGCAATATAATTATGTAATAGTGGACATCCACTACATCGCGTGGAACTTGCCTGTCGGCTCAGCTACTGTACACAGTGCAGAATGCTCTTTTTAAGTTGAACACAATGCTGTTTAATATTCAAAGATTCACTCACTAAAATTCATTCACATACGTGTATTGCAAGAAATGAAAGAAAAATTTCTGAGCAAATAATCCTGGGACTATTTAGGTGCTTCACAAATTTTACAAAGTTTAATTATAGTGATTTTAATGAGAGAGAGAGATTCTGCTTTTAAACAAACAAAAGGAAAAAGAAATCACACATAAGTATTAGCGGGTTTCACATTGTTGTTAAAATGAAAAAATACTAGAAACGCAGTAATATATTTTTTTCATTCCCCCAGTCACTTTTTAATTTTTTGCTAAACATGTTTCCACACAATGAAATATACACAGCGCTATCCAATATACAACTTCTACTAGTCCAGCCTGTTTTGTGACCCAAATATACAAGTCCATGCAACACATTTTCTCAGGAACTTGACACATGTTTACTTTTACCATAGACCCACTGTTTTTACACAGACTCTACGAAGCATGTGATGTGCTGCATTATATAACCAACAGCTTAAAAAATATACTTAGGATTGATGATTTGGTCATCTGATGAGTTTAATATTACCAAATGGACGGGTGAAAGTGATGGAAAAGTGTAATCACTTAAATATTTTGGGTAGGAGATAAACTTGTATGTATTATTTTCAGTTAAATGCAGATGCAATTTATTTGACACAGTAGATTCTTTCAATCCACATGAGAAATACTGTAGACTGTACGCGAACATCAAGCAAATATTGGTAATCAGTTTAGCTACTAATTTGTTACATTTTGACCCAATTATCTTTTTTAAGAAGTTGACGTGAATACAGATAAAACATTTTGTCACCAAAGAACATGGATCCAAATGTGTATTTATACAGGGTTTAGCAATTAGGCCAACAATGTGAAATTACTGAATTTATGCCCAAAATCTCCCAAATGGCACTGAATCCTTGGGAACCAAAACTAAGCTTAAAGTCACATGAACAAATTTTGTACTAGTACAGTTAAAAGCAATAATAATTGAAGATTAACTGCCTGAAGATATTCATATAGACAGCATAAAAAAAGAGTGGGTCCAGTTAGTATGTGCGGATGGGGAAAACAATTTTTATTCCCCATATTGCACTAGCAGTTAATTTCTCCTGTACATCCATCATGTCATCATCATCATCTTTTGAAATTCAACCAAAAATGCCTACTATTATGCAAACTTAGTTGTGAAATAGGTATCTGCGGTAGATACGATTGTATTTACTGTACAAAAAAAATAGCCTCCAGTTTTGTACATCAGTTTAATTTTAGCTTTATCTAAGTGGAATTTCTTCTTGTTCATACTTTTTCCCCTTGTTTAACTTGTACTGTATTATGCATAAGCTGAACATGTTATATCTATCAATAATACCTTGTATATTGCTGGAAATAGCTAAGCCACATGTTGCTAAGGCTATAAATTCTATCTGTAATTGCACTGATTTTTCATGTCTTTAAACATGCATCCCTGGTAGAACTTCGTTAACTACTCTGAACTGGAGGTGGAAGAGGTTTTGGCTTCAAAGGTTGTAAGTCCCAATATCTCCTGTTTATCTTGAACCATTCATATTAATTCTGCGGTCATCTCAAATATTGTCACTATGTTCACTTTGATTATTGCAGTAATGTTCACTCATTAAACTTTCAATCTATTAAATTTCTGAAGCTTTAAGTTCGTACATGTTAATTATGACCAGATTCAACAATAGATATAAGAAAATAGAAAAGCACACTAATAGCAGGTTAATAACCCAATTAATTATATAAATTCTTTTTAAATACAAAATGAATCTGCTAAGCAGCAATTTACCTATTTACTTATTTTGAATAAAGAGTGGAATCAAAATTTTATTTGTAAATTTTGTCAGTAGACAAATTCCAAAATGAAGATAAATGTAGCACATTTCAAAAATGCATACTCTCTAATTATCAATGCCTGTTTCAAAGTTAGCGATAAAAGCTACAAGTAATGTCAATTGAAAGTTATGATGCATAATATCTCTTTCTTGTATTTGCATGTAATAAACACATTTTATTACAAAGAAAGATGCATTTTTTTAGACAAAGAAAGCCTGTAGTGTAATATACCTTCTTGACTGGCCGTTGTTAAAAAGCGTAGCGGCTGACTTCAAAGTAAAAATGTCACTCCTCAGCTGGTGTTTGATGATAGATTCACAAAAAAGTGATGAAGAAAGTAACCTTTTTGATAAAATTCACTTCGTTTATAACATGAACAGCCACTGATCGAGAGCAGCCTTCAGTACCATGTAGACAAATTTGATGCATTTGAATATTATCATACTCTCAAATAATCAGTCATTTTCTAAGTCTACAGATAAAGGTACTTGTATACTGCTTTCAATAGTTTATTTAAAGGAGGTTTTGGAAATAGTATGGACGTTAAAGGGAAACTATGATGTGAATCAGGACCATTACAACTTTTAACATTAAAATGCTTGGTCCCTAATCGGGAAAATAAAAATACTATATATAGTTTACTTTATATACCGCTAGTTTTACATGATAGTATCAGAACTTAACGACTATGCATTTCTCTGTCTCAATTCGTTCTTCACAAACTAATATCTTCTTAGTTTTAAAGTGTTTGATTTTGTGACAAGAAGAAACATTTTCATTCAGCAGTGTTTATTTTGAAACATCGAAGCACGACATTGACCAGTAGCTGCTAGGAACTGCCCTAATTTAAGTAATTTAAGACTTCTACTCTATTTGCTTATTACGCTATGGAGTGGGTGGGATGTAGACTGGGAGAGAAAGGGAGATGGAGGGGACTGGATATAGCTTGAAACAAATACGCTTGTTCTAAATTTAGACGTGCATCAAGGCCATTACAATTTTTCTCTAAATTTAAGTTAAACAGTAGGTCTCTAATTGGGAAAATAAAAAATAATTATATTAAGACCAGTTTTACATGATAATATGAGAACTTAACATCAAATGCGTTCTCAGTCCAAATTTGTTTCTCACAAACTAACATCTTTTTAGTTTTAAGGTGTGTGGTTTTGTGATACAGTAAAACCTGTCTTGAGCGACCTCTGCCATGAGCGACCACCTGTCATTTAAGACCACAATAGTGATGCACTGATTAATTGTATTATATAAACGCACTGTCATGAGCGACCACCTGCAGAACGCAACCAGCGACTGCAATTTCTTGGCAAGATATGCATTTTGACTCTGCTATGAATGACCGCATCAAAAAGACACCACTGACCTTTATTTAAACCTTTGTAACCATGACTGCTTAAAAAGTAAAGACTGTATAAACAAAATCTAAAACAAACAAAAGAAGTAGGCTGGCTACCTGTTTCTTAAATTTTACAGGTCATGCATGTAGTGTCGTATATTATAGATTGTAAACCAAACTAGAGTACATGCAGATTGTTCATTTGGAATTACCTCGGCTATATATGCGAGACTAATGTATGATCCGTAGGATTGACTGCAAAGTTGCGAATGACAGATTGTTATAAAATAACACTGCTATGAACTGTGTGATATCATGAGAACTGAGACAAACACCACTGACCTCTATTTAATCCTTTATAACAATGACTGCTTAAAAAGAAAAGGCTGTTCTAAACAAAAACAAAACAAAAAAATTAGGCTGGCTACCGGTTTCTTTAATTTTACAGGTCATGCATGTAGTGTTCTTTGTTATAGACTGTAAACCAAACTAAAGTACAGTCAAATCTGCATTCAGGGGTCACCCATGGGAAAGGGCTAAAGCGGCCTTTGAAGACAGGTGATCTCTGAACTGAAGGCAGGTTCAGCTCTGAAACTTGGTTCATGACAAATACATGTACTATGCACTGAATGGCATTAACATTATTAGGAGTACAGTAGTAGTAGTATGATATCAAGATACATATATTTAGTTTTGGCTAATTAGTAACAAGAAAAATAACAAAATAATAAAATAAAAAGTTCCACTTTAATCCATCATGTACATTAAATCAACACTTATCAGTAGAAACAGTGTCTAAATAAAATAACATAATTGATAGCTTACCTGTGATTGTCAAACACAAGACTGACTTTTTGTTAGGCCAGCTGGTATAATTAAGCATGAAAACAGATGTTCACACTTCAAACAATTGATGGATTAAGCAGTTGCTCAAAATTCGCAGAGACCAAAAGACATTCGGCTTTTGTGCGAGATCTTTGATGATGAGGGAATAAAAAGAAGCTTCCTGCTGCTATTGTTTGTAGCATATAAACTGTAAGGGATATCACAAGTGCATTGTACATGTATCTCTACTCATTTCGTGTGATTGTACATAATCTCTTACACTCCGGATAAACGTTTGCAAAATCGGCCAAAATATCTTGCTTACGCTTAATAATCCTTTGGATCTGAGTTCGCCCAACTGCCATTTATGCTGCAACTACATGACTATTTTATCCACTATCCAGGAAATGAATTGCTTCAATTCTCTCATGTAAGGACAAAAACTGCTTTGCTTTCGAAGCCGACATGTTAACACTTTGAGTTTGACTGACAGCGTGATTGGAGTATGGTAAGTACAATCAAGATATGAAATGCGTAAACATCGATTCATGTGATATACTGGTACCTTTATCTAAACAATGCCCTGCTCATCAAACAAAAGAAGTGTTTTATTTGCATACTTGGAGCTGTCACTGCTGATACACTCCAGTGACCGCTTAAGGCAGGGTGAAACTATGGTTTTGTTAAGAAACATCTGGCTGATGACAACTGAAAGCAGGTGAACATTAAATACAGGTCATTTATATAGGAAATTTGCTGGGGGGGGGGGGAATTAGAATGACCACTGAACACAGGTGACCACAAGGACAGGTTTGACTGTACATGTCACTAACTACTACTGTAGTGCCAAAGTCAGTGTAGCGGTCACATACATTGTTCATCTTTGGAGTTAATCTGTAATGCCTGTGGTAAATGGGGTGTTTGTCTTTGTCTTTAATACCAGTAGGTGAGAATTGTTTTCAGGATTCGATTGTCATTGTTCAAGGATTGTGTTGTTTGTTCCTTTATTTTGTTGTTACAATGATTACAGCCCACACACTAAGCCTTCATCTGTTGACCTTAGTGCAGCCGGTTACACCCTTTGTTTATAGAGTTAATCCCTTTATGTTGTAGGTGAATTAAGCTTTCAACTTTTTTCTCTAAATACATTTTTTCTGTTTCTGGATGAGTTACTTGTGTCTTTTTATTTCATTCATTGGTACATATATATTGTATATATATTTCATATCTTCCCAAAGCCTGATCAAAACTGCTACAGTCGCTGTTACAATTGATCACTGATAACGTTAACACCTAGCACCTTAATAACAATGGCAGAACATCCAATGAAAAAGAGACAAATTCTAACACTGGAGGAAAGAATTAATGTAATTGCAAGAAGTGAAAAAAGGGAGACTGCTCACAAAATGGCAGCCAGTTTAAATGTCGGTAAAACTCAAATTCAGGGTGTTATAAAAGACAAGGGGTCAATTAGAAATAAATTCATTTGCTAATACATGGACATGTGATCTTCAAATATAAATGTGATTCATATTTAATGATAGCTGTATATCTTTATTGCTATATAAATTACTTTCAGATGAATGCATGCAATATTTTTTACCAATCTATTGTTATTTTTACAGTCATCAAATCACGTTTTGTTCCCATACCATTACCACTATCAAGGTAAAGACACCCATACAACTATGAAAATTAAATATGAATCAAATATTGAATTTCTATATCATAACCAGTTCAATCTTATCATCATGCATCAAACTAATGCATCAAACAACATGAACAAGGCATATACAGTTTCATCAAAGATGAACATCAAAGTTGTCTGAAGTCATCTGTCAGCAGAACATGTCAGTGTTGCACCTTGAATGTAGGATCGTGGGTTTTCCACAATTTGTTGTCATATGTCCCCCAGATGTTGAGCCTGTTCGTCCCAGTGAGCACACTTTTTCGTCAGAAAAAAAAATCTAAAAATATGCTTTCAACTTTTCTTTAGTGGATGTTCATCGATGTTTATGTTTGTGCTAATAATGACCAAAGTCACTAAAGGTGATACAAACTCGAAGATGGCAATGAATGTCCATTTTAAGACATTCAAGATTTGTGGTAGTCAGTTGAGTTGTAATATAAAGTCTATGATGGCCCCTAGTGTAACATATTTTTGAGGTTAAAGTCACACCTATGGCAAGAAAGATTTAATTTATTTTGAGGATGAAATAATGACAAAAGAGACTAAATTTATGCAAATACACAGTTTCTCATTAATTAATAATTTATTAATTTGAATAGAAAAGTAAATGAGATCCAGAATGGAAAATTCCTCTGTGCAGCTCATTTCAGTCTAACCAGATATTTAAATATGTCAATGTATGCATGAGCTACTTCAGCACATGATAAACGTTTACTGCAATAATGTAGGTGTCCAAGGAAAATACAATTGCACAGTGCATATGACAAAGTTAAGGTGACAAAACTCTAGAAGCAACTACAATTATCTCATTTTATAACACTGCTAGTACATTATGTACTACAATTTTCCTTTGTCCCTTTAAAATGTTGTGTCTTCCAAATCTGGAGGGTGGGGGACACAGTGTCCCCTGCCCTTGGGATCCTAGATGCAACACTGATGTCAGTAATTATTTCCTCCTATTTTTACTCTTTACAAACTTGGCAACAACCCTCTCTGCATCAGTTTTCAACTGATGGACCTTCGTCGCATATCATGATGAGTTTTGTTAACTTCCCATGATTAAGTCTTGACCTTACCTTTGTCTTCAAATGATTCTGGCTAGAAAAGCCATGTTCACAAGCCACACTTGTAAGAGGTGCTGTCAGAATATACTTGGCCAGTCCACAGTAATCTGGAAACAGGTCAAACAAACGCCAACATTTGATTCAAAGTTAGTCCAGTCAAGTTATAATTGATTCTGAATTTTTAAATATTTTGCCGATTTAAGCAAATTTATCGCCAATAAAACACAATTAAAGTTTGTCCACTTACCTTTGACAACTGGCTTCACGAGCTGCCTTATTTTCCAGTTTTGTTTAATTGATTATAATTTGATGGTCAATCAAACAAATGCCGATATTTGATCCAAAGTTAATCCAATCAAGTCATAATTGTTTCCCTCTTCTGTTTCCTATAATAAACATCAAAGATAATCTCAAAACAATCTAAGCTTGATTCAGTTATGCACACATAAGTATGACATTAGTGACCAATTAGCTCTGGCCATTTCATATTTATTTTACATAGGTGCGATATTATTAGCCAATAAGGTGTAAACAGTAGTCCAGCAAATGTCAATCACTGGCGCATACAGTAAATTTGTTATGGACAGCACACGCTCAGGAGGAAGTTATGCCAGAGGCGAATAAATGGTAATTAACACTGATGCTCCGGCCCAATCAACATGCATCATAAAAATGCACAGGTTGGAATTTCCATGCATCAGAAATGGGTCACATCTAAATTTCAAGTGTCAAAACCTGAGGGTACGCGTCTATTGAGAACCATGTAACTGCATAATAATATATGAAAAAACACTCATCAAATTGCAAACATAAATTAAACGATGTTTATAAAATTACATTTTGCATAAGTTTTTAATTGTTCAGATGGTTTATTTTTCAGGTCGGCTTTATACTATGCAGAGTGGAATGCAGATTGATAAGAAGTCACCAGACTGTAGGAAATTTCTAGTAGCTCTCATGGACTACTTAGAGCAGGTATAAATTATGACACTTGTGTGAATCCATAATATTGTGTATTCATATCATTAATGTCTGTTTTCGTGGTAAATATGTTTTAGAAGAAGAAAGAAAGGATTTACTAATTGTCTTATATCTTATTCTGCATCTAACTTACTTCCTTTCTTTTGTGTTATGTAAAAAATGTACAACTCTTAACTTTGGGTACAGTATTTCTTCCACGATAAAATGAGGTGGGTCAGTGGGGGATGGGAGACTGCCAAATATATTGATCATAAAGTAGGAGTGGGCTTATTTTAAGTCAGAGATGTTCTTAATAAATATTTGCCTACTGTATATACTCGCGGATAGGCTAATACCAACTGCAAACTGCATAGACCCAGATCTGCCGTCACATAATGCATTGGCAGATGTAGGTCTATGCAGTTTGTAGGGGCTAATGTAATCAATAGAACAAACAACATAGACCCTGATCTGCCAGCGCATTATGCGACAGCAGCTCAGGATTTATGTTGTTTGCATTTGAACTTGACTTATACGTGAGTATATACGGTAAATTGTGTGAGAATGGGAGTGTGCTTATCATCGAGGATGGGCTTATCATTGGATAAATGTGGTAATTATTAGCGGATTTGTTAACCCAAGGGCTTACTGACAAGGATAGTTTAGGCTAAGTCCAGATTTAAATCTGAGACAAGTTTTCTGATAGGAGGCTTTTTAGAAAACCTCTATTGATGGAACACAAAGCTAATTATCTATACAAAACAGTTGTTCAAGAGTATCTTTCTCACATGCCAGCACTAGTCTATGAGTAGAGATGGTTTTGTAGGTTCTATGGGGGACATGCAATCTGGAACTTAGAAGACTCTTGGAACATTGTTTTTCATATATAAAACAGGCGACAGCATGTTAAATTTCATATATAAAACAGGCAACAGCATGTTAATTTCATATATTTGAAGAAAAATCTAGGATATTATTAATGACAAAATTTTGACAAGGCTCTAAATAAGTGTGATCTGCAAGTAGTGAAAAATTATGAAAGATCATGGGTAGAGGTGGGGGAAGAGACATAGAAGAAGCAAGGAGCATGCCATCATTTATAGCTCCTTGGGCTGCTATGTGAGGTGAAACCCTTTTATAATGACCTCTGATAAACTGATGAAAGGTATTTATTATAAAAAGAATTTCACTATAACGATAAAAATACTACATTAAATCATTAGTAGGACTCACCAAAGCACCTTATTATATGCAGAAATTTGCTAAGTCTGAGTATGTTGTAAATGGTTCCATTTGAACATTTCTCTGTTTTATATATATATATATATATATACAGAATAAAATTATTCTGTTACTTTAACAGTCACATCTCAGACTTATTGCAGAATTTTAAGGACATTCTTTTATACTTTAGTCTACTAAGTCTCTTGAGTCATTTCAAGGACAGTCTTGTGTACTGCTAAATCTCTAGAGTCCTTTCAAGGACAATCGTTTGTACTACTAAATCTCATGAGTATTTTCAAGTACAGTCTTCTGTATTACTAAATCTCTAGAGTCCTTTCAAGGATAATCATATATACTACTAAATCTCTAGAGTCCTTTCAAGAATAATCTTGTATACTACTTAATCTCTAAGATTCCTTTTTAAGGACAATCTTCTATACTTCTGAATCTCTAAGAATCCTTTCAAGGATAATCTTCTAATAATCTACTGAATCTCTATAGAGTCCTTTCTAAGTTTCTAAGGACAATCTTCTATACTACTAAATCTCTTGAGACCTTGAAGGACAGTCTTCTATACTACTAAATCTCTTGAGACCTTTCAAGGACAATCTTCTATACTACTAAATCTCTTGAGTCCTTTCAAGGATAATCTTCTATACTACTGAATCTCTATAGAGTCCTTTCTAAGTTTCTAAGGACAATCTTCTTTACTACTAAATCTCTTGAGTCCTTTCAAGGACAGTCTTCTGTACTACTAAATCTCTTGAGTCCTTTCAAGGACAGTCTTCTGTACTACTAAATCTCTTGAGTCCTTTTAAGGACAGTCTTCTATACTACTAACTCTCTTGAGTCCTTGAAGGACAGTCTTCTATACTACTAAATCTCTTGAGTCCTTTCAAGGACAGTCTTCTGTACTACTAAATCTCTTGAGTCCTTTCAAGGACAGTCTTCTGTACTACTAAATCTCTTGAGTCCTTTCAAGGACAGTCTTCTATACTACTAAATCTCTTGAGTCCTTTCAAGGACAGTCTTCTGTACTACTAAATCTCTTGAGTCCTTTCAAGGACAGTCTTCTATACCACTAAATTTCTTGAGTCCTTTAAGGACAGTCTTCTATACTACTAAATCTCTTGAGTCCTTGAAGGACAGTCTTCTATACTACTAAATCTCTTGAGTCCTTTCAAGGACAGTCTTCTGTACTACTAAATCTCGTGAGCCCTTGGTCCTGATGGCAATCTTCCAACAAGCATAAAACAATTTATCCTCTCCCACCATGACTCACACTAGACATGTGTAGGAGTCTGTCTCTTGAATGGCGCCGGTACTAAACAGAGCTGCACAGCACATGCTGGCCAATGCCTTAACAGCAGCAACAAATCTTCAACTGGCAAAAAGAGATGCGGTGCTCTCCACTTCTACCTTTTTAAAGGACCACCATAAAACGAAGCTTAGATTGCAGCCATTCTCTTCTAACCTCCTTTTCAATGACCAGATGGAGGAAATGCATAAACAAGTCACCAAGGAAACAGATCTCCCATAGACACAGTCTCAGAGACTGAGGGGGTATTTTCAGGGAAATAATCAAAAGGCTAGAAAGGACAACCCTAGGATGCAGCAGATAGGAAAGCAGGCCTACCGATCCTATACACTTAGAAGGCCACAGTTTTCAGCAACAAATGAGGGAAAAAAGCAGAGAGAAGGGGATCGTTCTCGTCCAAGTAACTCTCCACAACAGCCTCCTTACAACAAGAAATTAGGACATTCTCATGTCGCCCTTATCAGATATCCCAGTGGGGGGAAAACAACTATTCTTCGCCATCAAATGGGACAGAATTTGCCATGATGAACAATGGACCCAGCATGTGGTTTTAAAGGGCCTAAGTATCACATTCGATGGCCCTCCTCCATTGTCCATAGTTCCCTCAGCTACAGACATCCCCAAAGACCCATTCAAGGCAGATGCACTGCAGTGAGAAATCAACAATCCTTATTGCAGCGCAACAGGTTACCTTCCCAGGTCATTCAGCAGCTTCTTAAGGATGCGTCATGATGACTTCTGCTGGATTTGCGGGATTGAAATTTTCCCTTTTCCAAAAGATGCATCTCAGCATATGGAGTCTATGCTCCAGCTGGGTTCTCAATCTAGAAGTTGCCTCACATACCTTAGGGGACCAGAGATAGTCTCTCAGGCTCTCAGGGGTAAGGGGATGTTTTTTCTTCTAAGGTATTATGATAGGGTAACATATTTGAAGAAGAAACCAATTTTTTTAGTAACATATGTTTCTTCAATAATACTTAACCAATCATAATACAGATAAACCCTCCCAGCCTCCCGACAGTTACATCCTACTAAGAGAGTGCATTCCACTCCAGCATTAACTGAGGTACACATGGCATTTGGTGCCAATCCCTATGTCAAGGGGAGATCACTCTGTCTGACTGCCACATGTGGCCAGACAATATTTAGCTGCCGTAGCTAAAAATTTTAGCTGGGAGGGCTGGATTTGTAAGGCAGTGGTAGTACTCCTAAGGTACTTTGATTGGGTAAGTATTATTAAAGAAACATATTTTACTAGAAAAATTGGTTTCACCATGTACACAATTCTTTTGGCATATCCAGGCAGATGAAAGTACAGGAATTATATTGAGTTTTCATCATCATCATCATCATCATCATCTGTAAGGCCATGTGAGATTCAAGAAAACCCAGAGAAACAATATCAAATGGAGTGAAATAGATGCTTGTAATTTACATTTATCGCAAGCTCTGTAATCATTAATTCACCAACTTTTATGTAAATAAGTCCTCTCTGACTTCTCTGAAATTGTGTAAAATATTATTAAAAACTGCACTTTGTGGTAAAAATTAGCATGGTCAGTATCCTATTCTCTGCACACATCACCTCCACATTATTGTTAGTATTACAATTATTACCATTATTATTATTATTATTATTATTATTATTATTATTATTATTATTATTATTATTATTGTTGTTGTTGTTATAATCATTGTTATTGTAATCTCAGACATTTAATATTGTTGTTGACTGATGAGGTTATTTTGTAAAAACAGATGCCTTTGCTTAACATTTCATTGAGTAAGGAATTTGGAGTAGAAGGGGGTAGAACTTCTTCCTTAACCCAAGTAATTTAATGCCTGTGTACTTCACTCTTGTTTACTGCTGAAGATCCCTACGAACACTTTTGTCTGGGAAATATTAAATCGCTGTGTGTTATTTTTTGTTTGTTCCTTTCTGTACCTAGTGACATGCGTATATAAAATAGCTGACAGAAAAGTAATTTACTAGATTTTCAAAAAATACAGTCCTTGGAACACCATGTTTTAGTTTTGCAGGTATCCATAAAAAGGTAAGAAAATTATTTCTTCCATAATTTTATACATCTGCAATAAGGTAGAGTGTATTATGTTATGATGATGTCCATCTTGTCTGTCCATCCATCCATCTGTTACCAATTTTGTTTCCACACAATAACTTGCATTCTCCACCATCTACAGTTACCAAACATTGTGGATGGCTTGCACTTGGGACAAGGAAGAACCCTATCAATATTGAGTCAAAAGGTCAAAGGTGAAGGTCACTGACATAAAGAAGAAAAATCGTTTCTTCCACACAATAACATTAGTTCTACATCACAGGGGGCCCCGGGTGGCCAAATGGTCTAAGGCGCTCGCCTTTACAGATCACTGACATCTCACCTCTGTCCTCGTGGGTTCAAGTCTCGGGCTCAGTCAATGTGGGGATGTGAGAAAGCTTGCCAGTAGCTTCCAGTGGGTCGTTGGTTCTTCCCAGGGTTTCTCAGGTTCTTCCTCCACCAAATATACTGGCCGCCATGTATAACCTATCACGTGATGAAAAATGGTGTTAAACCCATAACAACCAACCAACCAAACTCCATCACAGACCAGGACCAAACTTTCTGGATAGTTTGGACTTGGAGTAAGGAATTACCCTAGTAATTTTAGGATCAAAAGGTCAAAGGTGAAGGTCGCTGTGACTGAAAGAAGAAAAATCATCTCCACACAAAAACATTAGTTCTACATCACAGACATAGAGCAAACTAAATTAGCTTGCACATGGGTAAGGAAAAAACCTTTTGATCTTCAAACGAAAAGTCAAAGGTCAAGGTCACTGTGACTGAAGAAAGAGAATGGTTTCCACACAGTAACATTAGTTCTACATCACAGAGTTGAACCAAACTTTGTGGATGTCTTGCATTTGGGGTAAGGAAAAGCCTGTTGATCTTTTGGGGTCAAAAGGTCAAAGGTCAATATCACAGATTTAAAGAAGAAAAATCATTTACACACAATAACATTAGTTCTACATCACAGACCTGGTCCAGACTTTGTGGATGGCTTGCACTTGGGGCAAGAAAAAGTCTATAGATTTTGGAGTCAAAAGATCAGAGGTCAAGGTCACTGACTACAAGAAAAATGTTTTTCACACAATAACATTAGTACTACATCACAGACCCCGGCATAACTTTGTGGATTGTTTGCTCTTGGGGTATGGAAAAATATTATAAGTTTTTGGGGTCACAAGGTCATAGGTCAAGGTCACTTTCATTGATAGAAAAAAAATGGTTTCCACACAATAATATTAGTTTAACATCACAGACCTCTACCAAACTTTGTGGATAGTTTGCACTTGGGGTAAGGAAAAAGCCTATCGGTTTTAGGGTCAAAAGATCAAAGGTCAAGGTTACTGACTGAAAGAAGAAAAATGATTGTACATAATAACATTTGTTCTACACCACAAACTTGGACCAGACTATGGATGGCTTGCACTTGTGGTATGGAAGAAGCCTGTTGATTTTGGGGTTAAGTGGTCAAAGGTCTAGGTCACTGTGACAGAGAGAAGAACAGTGGTTCTGCAAAAAAATTTCATTTCTTGACCTTGCACTTTCACCAAAGTTTGTGGATGACATACACATTGTGTAAGAAGAAAGCCTATTTATTTGGGGGTCAAAATGTCCTCCACCAGATATACTGGCCACCATGTTTAGCCTATCATGTGCTGAATAATGGCATTAAACCCACAAAACCACTATTTGTATATGGCTTGCACTTAGGGTAATAAAGCAACCTATATGTTTTGGGGTCTAAAGTTCTGCAGTCACAGTCATGATAAATCTGATAAGAATAAAAAATGGTTTCTGCATAGTACCTTTAGTTCAAGATCGCATACCTTGGTCACAGGTTCAGGTCATTGAGACCATTGGTCAGTAATCTCAAGTGTCAACCATGCCCTACTAGTTCCTACATTTAGGACTTTTAAATATGGGGCAGATATATAATGTGCCATTCATGGTATTCTTGCTTTAACCATACAGAAGTAGATGCCCTTTCCATGTGTTAAAGGTGGTCATATAGACCATGTGACTTTCTCAGCTTCTTTTCACCTTTTGCATAATCATTAGGTATGATGTCAGTTTTGAATAAAATTATGCTCACAAAAATCAACATCCACAGCCTTCTGGGTGGAAAGTTTTCATTTTTGTTTCATATAAGATTTGCATTTAAATAGTCAAAGAATTGGAAGATTATCATTCAAGTCACTTTCTTGACATTAACAAATATGGTTAGTGCCTCTCTAATATTGTTGTATGAGATCAGATTCAAATTTTGTGTTTTTGGTTATTTCTTCCATCTTTGTTGAAGCACCACAGTCATTGAACATACAAAAATCTCAGTATCACATAGTTGTACAAAATATGGTACATTATGGTCAGTCTTCAGTTTTCCTTTTTTTTTTTTGTAAAGAATTTGTTATTTTACTAATTATTTTTTTCAGAGTAAGAAATCTCATTCCATTGAAGCTATACACAATGAAGTGGTTGGTCAAGCCCATGTAGAGAACTATGCTCTCAAAGTGTTCCTTTATGCTGATAATGAAGATAGAGCTGGTAGATTCAATAAGTATGTAATAATATAAAATTATTAACTGACATGAAGTACAAGTCAAAATGACAGGTTTGCTGATTCATAAAACTTCAAATTAACAGACACATAGCTCTAATTGTTTTATTATATTATTTAATGCAAACAATGATTGCACTCTTATTGTACTCAAACTTTTCATGTTGGCTAAGATAGGTGCAAAAATATGATGCATGTATTCGGCAAGAAAAAGAATCTTGCCCCATGTATGTGGGCAGGAAGCAAGCCTTATTCTCAACACAAAAATCTTATACATTGGGTTAAATTTGCCTATTCTGCACACAAACATGTGGAAGATTATATTAGTCTCATCTTTGTTAGTAGATGTTAAGACATAGGTATCAGTTCTGGCAGCCATGTTGATGTCACCATTCTCACCATCAACAATTGAGTATTAATAACATACCACATCATAGCACTTATGTCAATATAAATACATAAACCCTTCTTTCTCCTTCAAAAACATTTCCTGATAACATTAGCATTAGAAATATAAGCTTGCTACCTCCCGAATCCAGTCCTCCAAAAAGACAAAGGGCAATAACCCTTGCCCATTACTTCACCTTGACGCTGCCAGGTATTGTTATTTTTAAGCTTTCGCTGTTGATCAGTCAATATCGTGCAGAGACCTCCCTAAAATCCACTTTAATATAATCCTGAATTTCAACCATCCATCATCAGATTTGGATATTTTGTGCATAATAATGTATCTACTGCAGGTGGTATACAAAATATTTTTCATTTTCATAAATTTTTATGTGAATTTGTCACATTTGCAAACTTCGCTATTTTGGTTCATTTGCTTCAATGGAGTATCGTTGTTGCATGTTGTGGTTTACATTTAGTTGCACTCTCCACATGTTCTCACTCACTCTGTTGTTGACAGGTGTTGTTTTGGCAACATATTAACACATTTTTTTGCTTATTTATTAACATTCTTCATTGCTCTTGTCGTTTCAGAATTCAAAGAATGATGACTAAATGTCCTAAATGCAAAAAATGTGAAGCTCACAAATACAACCATGACTCATGACTCACTTGCACTAAGTGCACTTCTTTAGGGATATGTAACATTGTTTGCGCACTTGGTCTGAAGATATGTGGTCTACTATTCTACATAAAACTGTGAAAAATAGACAGAGAAAGACGAAGTCCAGCGTTGAACAGTCTGATGTCTTGACCCAACTATGGAGATGATGGAGTTTGGTTTCAAGGCTGTGGTGGAAGAGATTTATAGGGGTTTGCTGGCATCCAAATGCCCCCCACCCCTATCACCAAACAGGTATATAAGGTCAAGGTCTCTGTGTAATTAGAAGAGGAGGATTGTGCTTCATTTCATCTTCTACCACAGTCAGTAAAAATAAAAAGAATCACTGACCGCCTCTCCAGCAAAATTAGCGATCCGGGCAATTCTAAGGCTTTCTTTTTGGAAAGCCATATACCAGCAGCCTTTTCTTACCACAGGTACACAACACACTCAGCCTCTTTTTGGATGGAGCTTCTGGCCTTTGATAAGAATTTAGTGGCTGTCAATATAACTCCTCCTGCTGTTTATAAAGTGGACAAAAACGTTTTCCACTCAACATCTAAGTTGGTTCGAAACATTGTTGCCACTTCTTCAATGTTAAATCTTACATCATTAGTGATTTTCTGGCTAGCTGACAAATCAGGTAATGACCATGCATGGGAGTCCAGCCCGAATTACCAGAGTTTTTGACAGCAGCACACCATTCCATAGTGAAGGCACTAACTGCTTCTGCTAATCTTGACCTAGTGCAACAAGATGCTTGCTTGCATACAGGAGCTCTCCAACCACACCATGCCCCAACAACACCTTTTGGGTCACCCCTGATGAGACAGGCAGCCAAAGAACTGCCCCTCCAACTTGCAGCTCAGCCTCCACAACCATATATACCCAATCAGTCTCAATCCCAACAGAGTGTCAAAGAGACAAGGGATCGTTCTCGGGACAAACACAGAACCAGTCACAACCCCAATCCAATGGTCAGGAGACAGCAACCCACTCAGTTTAGGAGGCAACCTTATCCTGGGGGTGGCAAAAACAAGGTTTCTCACACATCAAGCCTTCTAACTCCCACTGTTGACTTACCACCCTGACTGCCCACAGACAGCTTACCATTAGGCGCCAGACCCCTGCACTTCAATTATCGTTGGATTGCTCTATTTCCACAAAATGAGTGGGCGATCCAAGTCATTTCAGAGGGACTTTGGATTTCATTTATCCAAGCCCCTCCGCTAATTACGGAAGTCCCATCACAGCAAGAGAAGGCCGAAATCATGCAGCAGGAGATCCAGTCGCTAATCAGCGGTGGAGATTGTTCACAAACTGCACTTTCCGGGTTCTATTAAAAGCTCTTCCTTATGCAAACAGCCAATGGCAGGCTCGGGTCGATTATTAACCTGAGCCAGCTGAATCAATATATATCGCCGCCAAAGTTCAAGATGGAGACAGCTCGATCGATTCAACTCTCCATCAGAAGGGATGAGTTTGCAATCAGTCTTGACCTGACCAATGCATTCTTCCACGTCCCTATACATTTGGCGTCGCAGAAATTACTTCAGTTTGCTTGCTGCAGAACTATTTATCAATTTCAAGCTCTCCCATTCTGCCTAAACATCATTCCATGGTCTTTCACCAAGATTATGAACTGCGTCATCACCCTGTTCCGGTCGATTTTACCCACAGCAATGGCGGCATATTTGGAAGATGTCCTTAAGAAACATATGGTAAGTTCTTATCAAAGGCAGGGATGATCTCCTATCCCTTCTATGTCATCTCAGTTTTCTAGTGAAGTGGGAAAAGTTCGACCTCTGTCCATCCCAGCATTTTGCCCACCTCGGTATGGAATTGATAACCAATCTCAATCTTGTACGACTACCTCACTTTCGAGTGATGCATATCATTGAATTCATAGAGTCCATTTCCAACAGGAAGAGGCTCACTGCAAGAGAGTTTTTGTATTGTGGCAGTAGATCTGATTCCACTTGGCCGTCTTTTTATGTGCCCTTTACAAATGACATTGATAGTGGCACCCCTTTTCCAGTCCACTTGATCAAAAGATCAGAATCACGGTTGGGATAAGATCATTCCTGAGTCAGTGGCGCAACTACAGTTGGCTCATGACAGAAATTCCTCTGGAAAAGCCCCAACCGGAAGTTACAGTATGTATGGACGACAGTACATAAGGCTGGGCAAGCCCACCTGTTGCTGGGCTTCAATACTGCCATTGGCACGTGGCGACCGGAGGGTACGTCTCTCCACATCAACTTTCTCAAAATGAAGGTTATAACCAATGCCTTTCATTTCTGGCAGGACCAACTCTGCAGGAAAGTTTTGTATTAATCACATCAGACATCTTGGTGGTGGTGACCTACCTCCTCATGCAAGGGGAAATCACCCAACCTGTGCATTCTGGTTTGGCAGTTCTTGTGGTGGTGCTCCAAGCTCAACATCACTGTACAAATCCGACACATTCCCAGCAGACTCTGTGTACTGGCCAATTCTCTGTCAATTGGTCTTTCATTGGATTTGTCAAATCTGGGCGTGACCAATGATTGACCTTTTTGCAACAAGGTGGAACCACAAACTGCCCACCTTTGTCCCTCCAGTCCCAGAGCCAGCAGCTTGGGCTGTGGATGCACTTTCAGTCAGTTGGGATGGTTTGTGGGCCTTTGCATATCCACCCCCAGTTTGAGTACCAAAAATAATTTAGAAACTGAGGGGTCAGAATTGCAAACTGATTCTGATCACCCCTCTCAGATGGGACAAGTCCTGGGTCAATGATCCACTCGATCTGGCAATAGATCTGCCCAGGAAGATTCCGGTGAAGCCAAATCTTCTCAAGCAATCACAGTCACAGGTATTCCATCCCTGTCTGGACCGACTCATCCTTCATGCCTGGCTCTTGTCATGAATGCCTTGTGAAGGAAAGAATTCAAGCCTTCGATTGTGGAGTGAATCTCATGAGCAAGAAGGCCCTTCATTTTTAAGACCTTCAAGGGAAAGTGGTGTATATTCAGGGACAATAACATAATAAAAGACAATAACATCATCCCTTTGAGTGCCTCAGTCCCACAACTGGCCAAATTTTTTCTCAGGCTTTATGAGGAGAAAAAGTTGGCCCCGATTACCATCAAAGGCTACCATTCCATGATATCTGACATTCCAGCGTCATGGTAGATGAGATATCGGTCATGATAAAGATCTATTGGACCTTCTTGCCAATTTCGACTTGAATCAACTAAAGTCACTCACCCTGTTTCCAAAATGAAATCTCTCATGGGTCCTGACACGGCTGAATTCAGACAAATTTGAGCCTTTCGCCACAGTCCTGATGAAGCCACTATCATAGAAAACTTGTTTTTTGATACCGGTTGCTTAAGTTTTAGCTTGCAGGGTGAGCAAGTTACATGTGCTTTCAGTGGACCCAAACTGTCTGCAGTTCAGATCGGATGGTTCCATGGTCCTGGTGATGCAACCAGGCTTTGTCGCCAAAAATAGGCTG
Organism: Margaritifera margaritifera; assembly: GCA_029931535.1. NCBI lineage: Eukaryota > Metazoa > Mollusca > Bivalvia > Unionida > Margaritiferidae > Margaritifera > Margaritifera margaritifera. Next base: position 7,909,397 of record JAQPZY010001664.1, on the reverse strand, counting down.
CCTTCAATGGGCAACCAGAGAATCGTTATATGCTCCCTCTCTTCAATTGATATGTCAAGAGAAGCATCCTTACAAGATCCTGTCTACACTTTCAAACATTACCTGAAGCACACAAAGATACTTCGGGAAACAAGAAAATGACTCTTTCTCCTGGCCAAGGTTGTGAAAAAAGACATTAACCCTAAAGCCCTAGCATCGTGGCTGAAGTTGGTCACACGATTAGTGTACTCTGAAGTTTCAGGAGATCAGAGTTGCTTCATGAAGATTTCAGCCCATGAAATTAGAGCAATCTCTACGAGCCTTGCTTTCGCATGCAATGTTGTGATATGAGACATAATAGAAGCGGTTGGCTGGCACCCGCAGTCAACCTTTTCAAGTTTCTATCTCCAGATCTAGCTTCTCAGAGACAAGAACTGAATCTGGTGGGTCCAGTGGCCACAGCCCAGTTATCCACAAGACCTTGCTAACATTTGCACATCCTTCATTATGGGCATTCCTAGTGCTTTTGCTGGATTGGCCACAACTTTTGTTGGTAAATAATTTTTTTGTTAAATAATTCTTTTCTTAACCAGTTATAATTGTTACAGGCTACGTGACTGTCAGCTGTGCTGTGTCCAAGTTCAGAGAGTGGGTTATCTTTCATATAGGGAATCCAGCCTTTCTACTTGAACACCTAGCCACCTCCCCGCCATGCGAGCATACTCACTGATCCATCGATCAGCTTAAAACTAGCAACACCTGGCAGCGTCACGGAGAATAAATGTGCATGGGTTATTGCCCTTTGTCTATATGATATAGATGGAAAAGACATTTTTTGTCTTTTGGGAGGGCTGGATTTGGGCAATAACAAGCTTTTATTCCTAAAGTTAATGTGATCGGATACGTTTTTTATGAGAAACATAATTTACTTTAAATTTTGCTTTTTCTGAACACCATAATTCAAATTTTTTTAATAATTTTCAATGTTACATAAAATTTCCTGACATCAGGTACTTTTTTTTACTGAAGCTGAAGAAAAATACAAAATTCAAATTGGAACATGAACTAAGGAATGTTTTACCTATACTCAAAAACAGGTGATTAAATATACAATTGTCAGACCATGAAATCACTTTCATTACCTTACTTATCATATGCATTAACTGTAGGTATTGTCAATGGAAAACAATAAAAACAGTTGAAATGCCCCACAACTCATGATCACACAGTTCCCTAAGCAAAGCAGTCAACATCTCCATGTGAGTTTCACAAGTGATGGATTTCACCTTAATAACCTCATTTTGGATGTAGTCTGTTCAGTCTTCAGACCTATAGTAGCATAAAAAATTACTGTATTCCTTAATTAAATCCTGAACCAGTTTAGGTCATTTGGCTCATTTGCATATTTTGGAGAAATCTTACCATATTTGGAGTTGTAGTGTTGAGGTACTTTCAAGCATTTTTGAGAGAAAATACAGCTTATCTTTCAAATTGTCAGAGGTGAGATAATTTGAATAAACATATATTGTTTTGGTGATACATTGTTGTCACAGACAATCTTTATGCTTTGAAACAATGTCAATATTAGAACTTGCTCCAGTCAGCTATTGTATACATTATAGACTATTTAAATCTGGGTCATGGTCATGTTTAGGATCAATTTCTAGTGATGATTGAGACATATTGGGCCTTAATCAGTTAATTTTATTAAAACTTGATGTCCATTCAAAAAGGTTAAGCAACATGATATCTGTCACAATTTGTTAACTTGCCCAGAGTGTACAGAAATTAAATTATATCATTTATAGCAACTTACTGGGGATATTTGGTTACTGTGCACATTTATCACCAGAGATGCCATTCCAATTTTGGTGGAATCATTCCTATTTTTAACTTCAAATTACACCATTACGATCTTTTTTGTCAGGTGCCAATTTTCAGGTCAGATTTAATTTTATACTGGCTAGCCACAGCTTGATCACTGATATATCTAGGTCACACAAACACTTATAATGTATGATTGTAATTCTTTCACGACAGCATACCTAAGTGCTTGTTTCACAAAAGCAGTTGAATATTGACAAATCAAAAATCATGTCAGTTTAGTGCCCTGATTCACCTGAGCAAGTTCAAGAAAGGGGTCAGACTGAAAGCAGCATATGAGGATTACATGTTAGCAAAGAGAACATGCTACAGACATTCTAAATGAAATATGCATGGCATCAACATTGGATGAATACCATGCCTTTGCTCAGTTTTCTTGATCAACTTGAGTGAGTTACATGATGGGAAAGATTACTGAAGAAGCATGTTTCAACCAAAAACTACTTAGAATCAGTAAGATTTATGCTTAAAATAAATTATTAGATCAAAAATGTGTGATATTCCTATTTTTATGTTCAGATTCTGATTTTCCTTAAAGCTGGTATTCCTGTTTTACACCTGTAGGACAAGGCATCTCTGCCGATGGCAGTACATGTACATGAACAGACTGACATAGATTTACAAACAAAAAGAAAAACAAATGCCAGAACTGCAACAAGAAGTCTTTATTTGTAAAAGAAAACATTGAAACAATATCATGTAAATGTTCTTTATTGTCAAGTAAGAATATGATGCAACCAAGTTACTTAGCCCGCTTCCAACCAGCATTGAACTTGCTGGCCATATTAATACACAAGCCTGACAAAAGAGATAATAATTTTCCAGACAAAATATTTGGGAAAAATAATAAATTTCAAAAGCACGTAATATATGCAGAAAGAGAAAAATAATTTTTTTTTAATGCCCAGGTATTTGCATTAATGATGGTAAAAGATAGTGCTTTGTAGAACCATTGTTTTCTGTTTTAAAAAAATAATTTTTTATGTCACCACCATTGAATATGGGACAGCTTTATAGCATTAGTTATGTTCAGTCATGTATGTACATACATGTCAAAACATTTGTGTGTGTGGCTGCTCCTGAATTGTTCTTTGAAACTTGACAGACATTACTGATATCAGGTGAACATGTGCATATCAATCTGTCATCATGCTCTGATGAGTTTTTCCTGAATTATACATGCACCTCTTTTTTGGTGTTTAATGTATATACTATATATTGTGTGCACAAATAGACCCATAGCTTTAGATGAATTTTCCTGAAACTTGGTAGATATTATTAAACATTTGCAAAATCATTTTGTCATTTTATTCAATTAAGAATGTTCTTTCGCATGTTTATTCATACATGCATTACATTCTGCCCGAGTTATTGCACTTTTATACTGAAACCACTTATTGAAACAGGAGGAGGAGTTTTTAAGTTTTTTAATTTGATAGCATGTTTGATTATTTCAGAAATATGTCAGTTAGGTCTTCAGTTCCTGCTACATTTAGTCAGATTGACACAAACAGAAAAGCAATAAATCACTTCCTTGTGATTCTACTTATTAAAAGTATATATTAGCATGGTACACTAGACAGTACCACCATAGAGATCACATTATGGTTGTCACTGCTGTAAATTTTATACCAGTCCAGTCCAACTGCAAACAAGATAGACCCTGATCTGCCATTGCATAAAGCACAGGCAGATCTGGGTCTGTGCAGTTTGCAGTTGGACTTATAAGTGAGTATGTACGGTATGTGGCTTTTCTAATTTAAGGTAAGAGCCAGATTTTTTTTTTTAAATGACAGTTTTGTTGATGCAAATCAGAGCTAATTGAGAGCTGGTAGGTATTGACTAAATACACTATATAAAAAATGTATGCAGTCTTGTATGAAACTCTGGCTGATGGTGCAACCACATTCGTTTTTAAGAGGAATAATTTTTAAAAATGTGATGAAACTTGTGACAATTAAAGGGTTCCTTGCATCATGATGATGAGTTAAGTTTGAGTAAGATGTAATCAAGAGACAATTTCAATTTTTGATTTCCAATTGCTTTCTCAAGTTGTTTATTTTCTTCTTTTTTTTTTCTTTTTTTTTTTTTTTCTTTTTGAAGTGCTGGCATATCGTTGGAAATTTTCTTTTCCAGAAATGTAGTAAAGTCCTTTTATACGGCTGGAATGTTGTTTGACGTTTTGTCTGTATTTGGAGAGATTTCAGAAGATGTAAGTATATAATCTGCTAATTACAGATTGCAGTCATAACAAAGGCAGAGTTTCATCTTGCAAATTAGATGAGCACAGACATAAATTAGACAATGCCTTGTGAATGATCCTTAGATTGGTAACTACATTACTTTCTTTTGGCCTAACAAGATATGGTATATACCTTAGCTTGGAGTATTGTGACCCAAATTTTCATTAAAAAAATGTTAAAAATCTTTTTGGTTTATGTTTTTATGCCTCTCCAGAGACAAAGAAATCTTTCAGCTATTTTCATGCCAAAGAAATTCAATTTTTTAGATTTAAGAGTTTTTACATTTTAGGTCTGATGGAAAGATAAAATTTTAGGAACTGCTAAATTTACATGATTTTAAAATAACAACTTCATTAATTTTATTCTATACAGTATATTTACAAAATGTTGAAAATTCTAATTCGATCAATGATATGTGATGAAAATCAAACCCAGAAACACAATTGTTTGATGTTTGCATTGCTAAATTGTTTCTAGATGTTGACATGATAAAGTGAATGATGAGAGGATGGATGACTGCTGTTAAAGTAGATGTATAAAGAGATATCTTTTAATCTCTTTTTGTCTTAAAGTTGCAAAATATTTTATCCTGTAAATGCAACAATTTGTCCTTAATGTCTGCTTTAGATTGAGAAAAACAGAAAGTATGCCAAGTGGAAAGCAGCTTACATTCACAAATGTCTGAAGAATGGAGAAACTCCCATACCAGGCCCAATGCTAGAAGAAGGAGGAGATGACGGTAATGCATTACATGTCTTTGACGCTATACCCTCCCTCCACCCATAAATTCACTACAAGGAAGGAAATGGCAATAATAACATAAATTCACCTCACCTGCGAATATCGCTCATCTATTAGTCAAACAAATTGTAGGCTGTCAGGAAGGGACCTAGGCCAAACTGCTCTCAGAATCTATGGAAAAAACTAATAGCCAAATAAGTTTGTAGGCTATCAGGGAAGGATCCTAGGTCAACTTGGCCGCAGATTCCATGGAGAAACTAACAAGCAAATAAATTGTAGGCTGTCGGTTAAGAGATCATATTTTATGTAATTTAGCTCAGAGAAAATGTGGTGGTAAAATCGCAACTCCATGCCTAATTGAGGACATTGGAAGGTACTAAATTAGCACAAAAGTTGATTTCAAAGCATGCTTCTGCTGTGTTGTGCCTATAGACACAAGCTTAAACACAGGGTACATTATTTTAGAGAAATTAAGGATGTCAGGCGCTGAATCAGGGTATGGCAAAATCAAATTTGCTTTTCTGGCATGCCAAAGCAAAATTTCAGAGATGAGGACAACTGAATCGCCCCCTAGCATTACTTGTACCCTGTTGAAAAATAGATGTAATGTTGAAAAATAAAAGCTCTGATGTTTTCTGTACAATTACTTTCCCTAACATTGTGAGCTCTTTGAATCTACTAGACCAACTGGTGTTTTATCTGATAATTGACTGTTTATAGCACATAATTGGACTTCTGAAATCCACATAGGAATGGCAGAGGCTGATTGGTTGGCAACCTATGTGATCAATGGACTCGTATCAAATGCACTGGATACATAACAAATGCCCAATATGAAAAACTTGTCTCCAACCAATCTGATTTTCCTATTACTGTAATGAATGTTCAACTAGATTCCTACCTTTTTGCAACAATGATCTACAGGATTCCTATAATGATACACCAACCCCTATACCAACCAGATACACCAACGCCCATACCAACCAGATATGCCAACCCCCATACCAACCAGATACACCAACCCCCATACCAACCAGATCAACAATGGCACCTTCAGAAAATATATAGTGTTTCTAGCAGAAAGGCTTACATTTTATACAAGTCAACGCTAGAACAATCCAAACAATCCCAAACAATCGGAATTAAGAACTCTTTGTGTAAAATCTACCACCGCAGTTAGAACTGTAACTGAGACATTGATTGATGACTCTGTCACTGATAATGAAATTAGAATTGAAATCTACTGTGTCATTAGAAAAGATAGGAACATATGTAGTGGTGGTGTTTGTACATGAGAAATGATATAGCTTTATCTGCTAGACCAGATTTACAACATGAGGACTTGGAAGCTGTCTGGTTGGACTTATTATTACCCAAATGTAAACCTGTAGTTATTGGTACTTGTTATAAACCACCAAAGCAGAATGATTTCCTTGACCGGTTTGACGAAACCTCAGTAAAAATTAGTTGTGAACTCCAAATTTGTTATAATTTCAGTATTTGTTTTTTTAATACAATGTCAGCAATATGTAAAAAAAAAATATTTCAGTATAATAAAAATGTCTGGATTAAGTCTAATTATCAAGGACTTCACAAGAGTTACCAGATCAAGTTCAACATTATTAGATCATATTTTATGTGATTTAGCCCAGAGAAAATGTGTCAATCAGAGACAATCCCTATAGGTATTAGTGATCACTTTCTTACCTTCTGTACTAGGAAAATAGTTTAAGGATAAATCAGGAAACACAACAAAGTAAAAATCAGAACTATGAAGCACTACAGTAAAGAAGGGTTTATTACAAAATTGTTACAGATTAATTTGCAAGATCTCTGGGGCTTTGAGGATGTTAATGCTGCATGGATCAAATTTAGAGATGTGTTTACAACAGTTCTCAATGAGATTGCTTGAATTAAAAATGTTAGATTAAAATAAAGAACAGAACCATGGATATCTACTGAAATTTTGGAGGGCCAAAAAATGTTCATAATAACACACTCCAACTTCAACTGGTAAGTGAGGATCTTGTTTACAAAGAATTGAGTAACCTTATTCCATGTAAAAGTACAGGCCTTGACAATATCCCAGCAAGGTTTATACAATATGGTGTCAGGATTTTCACGATTCCAATTACTTACGTTGTTAACTTGTCTATATCAAGTGGTATTGTGCCTAATGAACTGAAACTAGCTAGAGTTTGACCTCTTTACAAAAAGTGTAGTAGGGCTGATGTAAACAATTTCAGGCCTGTTAGTATAGTCAGTATTGTTTCCAAGATTTTAGAAAAAGCAGTCTATGTTCAACTTGAAAATTTGTAATTAAGAATAACTTGATGAACTACAATTGGGTTTTAGGTGAATGTACTCTACTGATACATGTATGATACATCTTTTTGATCATATTAAGGTACAAACATCAAAAGATTTCTACACTGGAATGATCATGCTTGACTTACAAAATGCTTTTGACACAGTGAATCATGAAATATTGTGTAAAAAATGTTAGAATTAGGAATTATGTCTGTTGAATGGTTTGAATTTTATCTTAGAAATAGACAACAAATTGTCAGTGTGAACAATACAGAATCCAGAACTTTAATAATATCATGTGGTGTACCTCAGGGTAGTATTTTAGGACCTCTTCTTTTTTATGTTATGTTAATATGGTAACTTACATAGGTGCTGATTGTAAGCTTCTACTATATGCAGATGACAGTTCTATTGTGTTTTCACATCAGGATCCTGATTAACTTTCAGAAAAGCTTGGGAAAGAACTACTGACAACAAACTATCATTGCATTTGGGTAAGACAGAATGCATCCTGTTTGGCTCAAAGCAATAAATATATAAAAAATGTTATGTTCTGCTCTAATACAGTGTAATTTTGACTGCTCCTGTTCTCTGTGGTATGCCGGAATTGGTACCAAAAAAAATATAAAGTCAATTCAGCTCAGAATAAAACTAAGGTTTATAAGTATCCTTGAACCCAGATCAAGCATCAGATACTATAAACTTGAAAGTGTGGGAAATGCTAAAAGTAGAGGATAGAGTGAAACAGTAAAGACTAAATCATTGCTCATAAAATTTGAGAAAAGTACATCATATATGAGTCAGAGATTTGTAAAAATTAGTGTTCATCACCATTTTGCCACTAGAAGCAGTAAATTTAATTTTGTTACACCAAGTGTTAGTAGAATGCCTTGACAACTTTCTTCTATAATACCATAAATGACTCAAACCTATTACCCAACTGTATCAAAAACATTCCAGATATAGATAATTTCAAATTGGCTGTCAATTTGTACCTTTTAAACCAAAGCAAATCAAGAGAACGGAGTTCAGTGATATTGTACTAGAATTCATTGTTTTAGTGATACTTTTTAATTCTGAAATCAGCTTTTAGATCTGTAACACCTAATTGTAATCTCTTAGCTAGTAAATTATATGATTTTAATTTGCAAAATATACCCAGCACCTAAATCTTGATCCCTCAGGACCCCATTGGAAATAAGTTTTGTAAACTTGTATGTGTCATCCTTAGTGGATCACTTTCTAAATATGTATTTTTGTTAAAATGAATGTATGTATGTCTGTATTACAACTGTTTATTATGCTTGTATAATGTACTGTGTCAATATTATATAACTGTTATATGTATTAATGTATTACTACTTGTTATTTGCCAATCTGACCTAAATGAATTTATTATTATTATTATTATTATTATTATTATTATTATTATTATTATTATTATTATTATAATTATGCAGGACTCGTGACAGAAAGTGTGCAGGTTCAAATCATACCATCGGATCAACCTGGGTTGGTTATTGTGGTGTCTTTGGCCAATACACTTTTACTCCAATTGCCTTGGCACTAAATAATCTACTTGTACTGTTGTGCCATAAAACACCAACCAAATCAAAAACAAGCAATCTATGTGACTTATCTCCAAGCTGATGTCACTGGAGCATTCATTTTTGTTTTATTCTGTTTATCTTAAGAGGGTCTAAATTAACAGTAAATTATTAAAAAAAAGAAATTGAGGATGCTTCTACATTGTGTAATAACAGAGAGAGAGAGAGAGCGAGAGAGAGAGAATATTAAGTGTTTTTGGCCAGGCACAGCATTTACCTCTTTTGTACAGGGTATTTTAGGGGAGATATGTCTAACATGAGCAGGAATGGCAGGTTTCAACATGAGTGAAAGACTGCATCCCCTGGCATCTTTCCATTTGATAATAGCAGCCCATTTTTAATCCCAGTTTGCACAATCTGAAATGATTTTTCAATCCTACTTTGAATCTTAAAAATTGTTTGGATTTGTATATTACTGTATATGATGGTAGGAATCACATTTAGCTCAAGACTTGACATGTACACTTATCAATGAAGTTATATATTGCATACAACTTTCAGTTGGTAATGAAACATTTTCTTAATCTATAGAACAGTTATAGATTATAGTTTTGGTCCTGTTGGAAATAGTTGGCTAGACCTTTTTAAGTCCGTCTTGTGTGTCCCATGTACTTTGGGAAACACCACAATGTCCAGCAGTACAAGCATTATAATTTGTTTATTATATACCTGTTTCTGTTAAATGAAAAAATTTATTTAAATTCCTTTCCGCAAAATTAATATGAGCATAAATAGTCCTCAAATTAAATCTTCTTTTAATTATTTATATAACAAAATTGTACATAAATATATTGTATGATATGACCTGATTTTACATACTTGTAGTGTCAGGATAGACCTGCTGTTATGTCATCATGTTTATGCAGCAGCAAACTTATTGGGTCATATATGTGCTTAACAGCACCCAATAATTAAGTGCTTGACAGTGCCCAGTAAGAGAAAAATATACAGGATCATCCCACTCAGTGCACTTGCATAGGAAGACACATGAGGGTCATATAATAGTCCATGGGTCATGCTAGGAGGTAATTCAGACAAAATAGTCACCCTCATAATTGAAATTTCACTTCAACATGCCAGACAAGAAAGGTAGAAAGGTTGACATCATCTTGCATGAATCAGGGTCTGGGTCCCCACCCCTTCCCCCAATATTCTGTCAAAAAGAGTGAAAAGCAGTCTTCTTGTGAGGTTTTAGTTTTGAAAACTTATGTTTGTAGGTTCAGAACATTAGAAACTTACTTTGAAATTAACTTTTGGGCTAGTTTAGTAACTTCTGGTGCCATCAGATATGAAGTAAGTTATGATTGTACTGCCAAACATACAAATGTGAATCTCTTGCAACTGACTGAAATTCCAAGCTATTTTAACTTTAGAATCGGATATTGTATCACTAAAGAAGCTTTGAGACTGAAAACAATGAAGCAATTGATGAATATTTCCAATAATTCACCTGAAAAAGTAGGGGGATGAGATGATTTGTGTTTGATGAGTATTAGTAACCTGCTTTTGTGAACGTTCACCCATTTTTGAGGTTACCAACAAATGCCATTAGCAAGGTGTTGTAGCAGTTTTCAGATTTAAGATAGACAGCTTTTTTAAGAAAAAATTATTCAGTATTATTGATATTTCATGTATTTTAGTACTATTAAACTTGAAGAACCAGTAAAACACAGTTACTGATGAACTTCTTTTGTCATTAAAAAATTTGATCTCACTTCTTCCTGTTTTTTTTCCCATCACTTTGCCCTATTTAGACAGGTGGGAGAAGTCACTATGCATGAAATTTTGAGTCCAGTGTCACCCCTTATGGTCTTGTTTATTGGATGCAGACTATCTTTTCCCCTAACAAAACATGATTCACCTGAATATCAGGCAAACTGAAGACTTTGCTAAATGTGCAACAAATCACCCCATTTGGAACATCCACATCTCCTTCTAGTCAGAGATGAATATACTCGTCTATCATAAAGAGACTTACAAATAACCTAGTTTGATATGCAAGGAATAGAACCTTATTGTGAAAAAAACACATTTAAGAAATATGATGATATGTCATTGAGTTGTTGTGACATAATCATTTTGTTAGGATTTTAGCATAAAACACAGTTGAAAATGGCTACTCTCTTAAATACATCTGAGGTCTTTTTCAGCATTTGAAGGAAAAGGCCAAGGGCATTTTAACTGTCGATAGTTCCTGTCCAGGACTCTTATGAATCAAATAAGGAGTCTGACATAGGTGGCTCGACTGTATCAAGGACTTCTTATGGACTTTGTTATTAAATTTAATTATGTAGATAATTCTTCAGTACATGTAGCAATGATACTGTTTATAACACTATGTTTCATGAAGAAATGTTTATTTTTGTACATTTTCAGCATCTGGTGGTGTGGGTGCAATAGGTTTTGAGAGCCACCAACCCCAGCCAGGTCCATCATACCAACCCTCGTCATCACTAGACCTACCCACACCCAATCAGTATCCCACCCCTGGGACTCATGCTCCTCCCACCACACCCCAGGATCCACCCCAAGCAAAACCAGCCATCACTCCACCACAACAACCTGCAAATGTGACTTACAACACAAACTGGATACCACCCAAACCTAGTAAGTTATCTCCCTTTCTAACACTATTGATATTGGTGAGAAGTTGTGTTGCTTTTTATTCTGACCAGAATTTTCATTTTCTGCACAACCATGCAAAAAATACTTTTAAAGAAAATGAATCTACAGTATTGATCAATGTTTCTAGGATCTCTCTAACCCATAGATATTTCACAGGTTCAATGTCAGAACTCCAAATACCTATCCAACTTTAGTAGAGAGCGACCTGTCTGGAATTCTAGTGACCATTTCAAATTTGAGGCCTCCAAGACTTAATAATTTGGTTACCATAGACACAGAGCAGAAATATATTGAGTAGCAAACTAATCATAGAAAATGACAAAAAGTGAAGTTTTACTTTAAGCAAAGAGTAATTATTAAAAGGCATAATGTTATTTTTAATAGTATTCCTAGATTAGTCTGACAGAACTGTCAGCAGTCATCATCTGCTTCAACCTATGGCCAGGCATTAAAATTCACTATTTGGAGTTCTCTAGACCATCTCTCTACATACTGCCTAGTTGCAAAATCTCAGATAAAGAGCCTTAATGTTCATTTTCTTCTGATGATAGTTTATATTCATGAAGTCTTTGCAATAACTGCTTTTATGGAAGTTGGACTGACAATAATGTTACTGCTGACTAAATTTCCTGTATGTCTCCATGTCTGCATTTTTCCAGATCGATACCATTAACTGAGGTTGTATATTAGACTATAGTACAAATCACACAGGTTGTGTACCAATTTTTTGGCTATAGGTGTCATTTTTGAGCATTTGATTACACATACCTTTAAATGGTGATTGGTCACTTTATTTTGCTTCTTGTCCATCGGAATTCCTTGGAAGATCATTATATAATTGCTCCAAGAAATACATAAGATCAATGTTAAACTACGTCAACATTTTCGGAAAAGGTCACCCAAGAGGGGTGATCCGTTGTAAAAAGGCTTGAATGTCATGCTATGATGCCACAAGGAAAGCACCACCTATTGGAAAGAATTTTGTACTTCAAACCCAACAGAGATGACACCGTGTTATTAGCTGTCAAAAATGCTGGGAAAACCACCTGTGGAAAAAAAGTCAGCATATAAGTCAAACAATTGGAGGTAATTATGTAATTTTGTATATATGTATTATGTATGGCATGTCATGTTTTATGATTCTTTTCATATATATATATATATATATAATCAATTTTTTTCTCATACAAATATCTTCATACACGTCAAAGACATGTAGATATGCTTCTGTAATTTCAGATTTATTTTAATTCAACTTTTTACATGACTGTTAATAGTAATAAATACCGTAATTCATGTAATTTTTTCGTACTAAAAAAAATAATTATTCTTTTCAGAGTATGAAAAATTATATGTAAATTTTTTTTTACTATTTTGGAGCAATGACTTTGTAAAAAAAATAAAGGCTTCACATGATACTTGGTAATCTAACAGCACTAACATGAAAAATAAACATGCATTCTTTAGTCTAATTTTGCTCTCAACTTAATTATAATTTTTAAAAAAGTACTCAAAAAGACTTTTGTTGTTATCAATGAATATGTGTGCATGTGTCAGAAAGAGAAAGAGAGAGAGAGAGAGAAAGCAGTAATAATCCGGTGTGTAAGATAAAGTGTATGCAGAGCATATTTCTTTGTATAGCTGTTATGGTGTGTTATGTTGGCAAAGTTATTAAGATGATCCAAGTAACAGGGGCTTGTATCGTTGTTTGCAATTTAAGTACCTATAAATAATACATGTACATAATTGGGGAACAAAATTATACATGGACAGATTTTTAGCTGTGCATGTTCAATTTGTTACTATGCAAATAAAATTTGTATTTACTTATCCAGTGGTCAGGTGGGATATAATGAAGTTTTTCTTGCCCAGGTAATGGATGGACTAATGGACTAAACAGATTTACTGTATATATCCCCCACCCAACTAAGTTGGCAGGGGGCTAACAATATAGATTTGTGTTTGTAAAAGTTGCATGCATCCACTGCAGACCCATGAATTCAAAACTAGAAAAAAAACTGTACAACATGCATACCAAATTTAATTGGTGTACATCACATGTGTTTTCCTAAAATGTGGTCACCAATTATTTGTTTACAAAATTTATTAAAAGTTCAAAATGTGTAAAAAGAAAAGTTCAGATTGGTGTAAGAAATATTTACACAACTATAGGATGGTCAACAGGCTGCACTTCATTTTTTAAATTTGTTTAGCTCTTTTTTTTCAGGTTCTGCAGGAATGGAACACATGAGAGATTTTGTGTTGAACAACAAGATGTTGTAGCTCTGGGCATGCTTACTTGGACAAAATTTGAAACTTACGCAAACAGGGAAAACACATTGTTTATTTAGATGAGACTTGGCTCAGTACTAACCACATAGCCAAAGGAGAGCATATTGATTACACTCGTAATTCAATCACTGATCTTTGAACCTCCAAGTGAAGATCACTGCAGGTTTGATCCCTTTGGAAAGGGGACTTGTCTGATAAATATGGATGCTGGTTCTTCCAGAGAAGGGCTACTGCACAGAGTAAGCTTAGTATTTAAATAAAAAAACCAACAGCCACGATTATCACAATGAGATGAATGCTGAGTACTTTAATGAGTGGTTCAGGGACATGCTTGTCCCAAAGTTGGGCAGTAATTCAGTCATGGTGTTGGATAACGCATCCTATAACAACCAGATTGCCCCTGACTTTAGGGTACCTAACGTTAGGTCCAGAAAAGCCGAGGTTCATGATTGGGTGGATAGGATTGGTTTCCAGTATGACAGTGACTGTTGTAAAACTGTATTGCTAGAACTTGTGTGGAGGAACAAGCCTCATCCTAAATATTTTGTAGATGAAATTGGTAGGGCCAGTGGCATAGAAATATATATGTCGTCCTCCCCCACACTGTGAACTCAACCCCATTGAGTTGATCTGGGCTTAGCTGAAGGGCAATATTGGTAAAGAAAACCAATGCTTTTAAGAAGGAACGGGTAGTAGAGCTGTTCAGAGAGGACAGATCAACAATCTCTGGAGAACAGTGGTGTAAAGTTGAGCAACATGTGGTAAGGGAGGTGGAGGATACATTTTGGGAGATCAATGGTCTCAGAGGAGACAAAATTGCACCTGTAATTATTAAGTGGGCTCATGACAAATGCTGTAGGGAGTCCAAAAACAAGCAAGCATGCACTCGATGTTGGAAAGTTCTGCATAACCTGGCCCTCCACACAGTTCCACTGCAATGGATACTGATACAATGAATCTTCTTTCAATTATAATCATGTTCCGACATTGAATGGTTTAAATGGCCATTGAAATGGATAACTTCATGTAAATCATGAGTATTTTGAAAGATCAAATTCTCAAAGATTTCATGTAGGAATACGTGACGATGGTTGGGTATTTATCTAAGTGTACATTTTACCTAATCACTCACAAAGCAAATAGAGTCTAAAGGACTTTATGTTAACTTTATGAGTGTTTAGTCAAAATGTACACTTCGATAAATATCCCAAAATCATCATTTAATACAATTAATTCAAATTTTCCTTCTTTCTGTCATAAAATCAGCAGATTCCATGAACAAAACAGACGATTTTTGGTAGCATGTAGTTTTTTATTATTGTCCGCTACACCCAATCATATGTCAAAAAATGAAGTCAGTGCATAACAAATGGAATTATATTGTATATAACTCGTGTCAACTGTGAAATGTAAATTTTTAAGTGTTTATAAGTGTTTAAAATGATAATGTGATCTTATTTTCAATCAATGTAAATGATGTTTCCATGTTAAATGTATAAATTTCATTGTACTAAAATCAAACATCTAACAATACTGGAATTATTATTGTGCAGATTCAATGACAATATCATATGAATTATGATGGAATGCTGTTGAGAGTGATGTAATGAATGCATATATTCTTTTGTGGCAGCTATTTTAAAATGAAATTGCAAATAACATTATAACTCATGATATTCAATGTAACTTAGTAAAGTGACAAATAAACTTCATAACAAATACAATTCTTTTTCTTTCTTTTCTTGTACTGATGATCTCTGCTTTAGTTAATAACTAAGTAGTTACATATATATGCAGTAATTTCCACAGGACTTGAAACATCCAATTTATGGCAGCTAGACCTTGGACAGGTGCAGTTTAGCTGACCAAATAAATTTATGACTTGCTAATATTTATTATTTTAGGGGGATATGAAGTATAACTGTAAATTTAAATTTATTGCCATGTCAGGAAGATCTTAACTATGATCTTGTATGAAATGAATTAATTATAAGATTATAAAAAAAAATTTAAGTTCCATTAGTAATTGGCTGAAAATATTTTACCATCTTGTGGATCATTCTTGAAGTGCTGTCCCTGGCCTATTTAAGAATGGTGCTGCAGACTGCCCTGTATTGAATAAAGGAAAAAAGCAGTCTGATACATATGCAAGAATAATAGCACCAACAATTATTGGTATATTAACATCTCTAACATGATTTTTCATTACTAAATTATATATATATATATATATATATATATATATATATATATATATATATATATATATATATATATATATATATATATATATATATATATATATATATATATATAGTCAAACCTGTGTCAATAGCAGCCACCCATGGGAAAAGGAAAAACTGGTCTTTGTACACAGGTGACCTCTGTACACAGGTTAACCTTTTAAAATTGGTTTTTGAACAAATACTGTGCACTGAATATCATTATTATTATTATTATTATTATTATTATTATTAATATTATATGTTTTATGTGCACTATTCATCAAAGTCATAAAATATGCATATATGTTGTTCTCTCCCAAATGTATGTTCAACACAAGATTACTGTAACCTGTTCAGTTGAATCCATCCTATAAATTAAATCATCACTAACTTAAAATAATCACAGATCTTTGTTTTGTGCACCATGACAAAATAAGAATGTCACTACTGATTGACATCTTACATATGACTGTAAAACAGAGCACTGACTCTTTGGTTGGCCAGCTTGTACAAGTTACACTTGGCACAGCTGTTCATGCTTTAAAAATAATATCTGGATTAGCCAGTTGCTCAAGTAGCTGAGATCAAGAGACAGTTGGCTTATGTGAGAAGCCTGTCATGAATAGGAAATCAAAAGAAGCTGTATATGGATATTCTTTGTGACCCATGAACTGAAACTTCGCCTGCCTTTACAAACAACTTTTATACATGGAATGATCCCTGACCATAATGAAAAGGGATGTAACTCATATCTCTTTTCAAAAGGAACTTTTTTCTTCAGAGATAGCTTTAATTCACTGGCAAATAGATGAAGATGTTGAAAACTCTAGCTGTCACACCTGTCACACTGGCACAAAAGGCGACTTCCATTTCTGCTGTGATAACACGACTACTTTTCTCACCATCAAGAACAGAATTGCTTCAACCCTCTACCCTAATAATAAAAACTGCCTCACTTTCGAATTTTACATATTACACCTTTGAGTTACAATGTCAGCATGATTGGAGTGAGATAAGAAATGTTTGCACATTGATTCATATGATATTCATTTATATAAAAAATGCCTTCCTCATCAAGCAAAAATTTAGTTTGCATAGACTGAGTGGTCACGGTAGATAAGCACCAGTGACCGCTTAAGGCAGGGAGAAACCATTGTTTGGTTAGGAAAGACCTGGCCACTGACCTAAGAAGGCAGGTGACCATTACATACAGAACATTTATATAGGGAATTTGCCAAGGGAAATCAGAATGGCCATTGTGAACAGGTGACCGCTGAGTAAAGGTGACCATTGGGACAGGTTTGACTGTGTGTGTATATATATATATATATATATATACACACATACACACACAGTGAAAGCCTGCCATAACATGCTTTGTTATAACACAGATTAAGATATAGCACAATTATGTCATGGCTTCTGAAATTTTGCAAAAATGTCATCTATTTCTGAAGTACTATAAATATTTAGTGCCAAAATAAATGAGTTTAATTTAATAATTTGGCAGGATATGTTGTATTCTTGAAGAAAACAAAATATCTTCTTGCTTATTTTTGAAAAGACGTTACTTCCTTAACATGCTGATAATTGTTAATCTAATATTGAACCATCAACAATAAAGCCATTAAGTCTCCTTTGTGTTTGTCTTCAATGCATCCTGTGAATAATTGTTGTTCAATTCAGGGTAAACAATAGCCAACAAATGTTTGCTCAGTCATCTGGCATACTCAGCCAATCACCAAACAATGCAGAGGTCTTAACAAGTTTCTCACCCAGATTTATAAATCAAATTATTTACCCACCTATTTAATGGAAAACAATAGACCATCAATGCCTGCAACAAGGTCCTCCGAGAGAGGAGGGGTGCAATTGCCCAGGGGACCGGTGATTTCTAGGGGCCCGCCATCAACTCAGTTATAAAAAATAAATTAATCTTTGCAGACTGCGGGGCTGCCTGTAACCCACTGTAATTGTAAAGTTACATGTATATAGCTGTACTGCTGTGGACCATTGACTGGAACAGAACCATTTAAGTTTGTCGGGTAGAGGGATTTGCTGTTATAATCAGACGTACAGTGTACTACTCCCTGTTTCTCCATCAAATACATTACCCGATCACATCAAAGTTGGGAATTAACTTATGGTACCTCCAGAATCCAGCCCTCCCATAGGCTTGAAAAGTCTTCTTGTCTGTACTTCATATAGACAAAGGGAAGCAACTCTTAAAAATTACCGCACTCCATACACTAGATATTGCTAGTTTAAACTTTCGCTGTAACCTGTCAACAGTTCTTCATGAATCCATTTGATTTTTATAATTTCTCTTAACCATTCAGCATTTCTTTTTGGTGGTACAGTAAGTCTGACAATCATTCTATGTAGTGCATAGTACATTTTTGTGTATTATGGTGATTTTTCTTATATTTTTATGAATTTGTTGCTGGTTTGTTATGACACATGTATCCAGTCGGCAACTTCATGTTCACTGCTGTGTCGTATTGCAGTACACATTTTTTGTTCGTAGGACAACTTGGGTTTGCCTATTTGAACATAATATCATAAACTTATTATATCTTTATGATATTATCAGTATATTTTTCATTATCATTTCATTGTTGTCTTTGTAGATTCGATCAGTAACTCTCATTACGCTTTGACTTGCAGACTATTGTTTGTTTTAGGATGTCTACAGAAATGTGCATTCACGTAATTTGATATTCAGTCTCCATTATCTTAATTTATAATTGCACATGGTGTGTTTTGTTTTCTTGATATTTTCAGATCGTCTGCAACAACATGGCTATCAAATGCAAGAAGTGCAGGAGATTTAAGGTTGTGAAAGATAATCAGAGTCCTGTCTCGCATGTACAAATGCTTATTGTCTAACACCTGCAAAGCATGCTCTCTTTGGACCAAGGACATATGGACCAGTGTTCTGCAAAAGCAACTCGAGGGCAAAGAGAAAAGTGCCAGATCTAAATCTAGGGATTAGGACATTTTGTGTTTGCATCTTAACTCGGACTCATTATCTAGTTTAGCTGGGAATGCGGGAATGTCTCCTTCTCCACTTGTTAAACTGACCACAACAGGGAAGAGCATGCAGTCGGACCGCAGCAGAGATATTGAGTCTCGTATGATCAATTTTATTCACAAAGCTTTGTCGACAAGAATGTTGAGAATCGAGTACAACTTAATTTTGTCTTACAGATCTAGGCACCCCACTGGGTATAAGTCCAGCTCCCCGCCCACACTTGATATAGGGTACAAAGCTGGTCATATGGGAGTGTTTTTTTATTTCGCCAGCAACCCAACCAGCAAGTTTCTTATAGTGATATATTTGCTGTCCCAGCTGTTGACTGATCTGTCCAGCCTTCCAGCCAACAAGTGTATCACTGTAATGAATTTGCCATCCCAGCTGTCCACACACCAATCCGGCCATCCAGACACATAAGACATAGCCAAGGTTTAGTTTTATTGAAATATTATTTGTCTCTACCATCAGCAATACTGTCTTATGCAGAATTTGCTGACCAGACCAGCTGGCTGGCCATCCAGCCAACGTTCCAGCCATCCAACTGCCCGGCCACACTTGTAGCACTGGTGCAATGCTCACACATGGAGCAGTCTATCCAGTCAAGACAGCTGGCCATACCGACCCAGTCGTCCATGCTGTCTCAGCTAACCCAGCCAGGCATGCCAGACCAACACATTAGTACACAATCAGTCTGGGATGTCTCAAAACCACATTTGTTAGCCTTCCAGTTAGGGAGATATATGACAGTGCATGCCGACACTATGGCATTGTCATTGCCTTATGGTATGACATACCCTGGGACATACGCACAGAAGGATGATGACACTCAAGTCGATGACCATTCCAACTTAAGAGTCACCTGATAATTCTGATCCAACCATGGAAAGGACAGAATTCAGTTTAAAGGCTGCCATAGAGGAAATATTCTGAATTTTACCTTTTACAGAACGTCCCCCCACTTCCAGTTACAAGTATGGCATACAAAGTCTAGACTTCAGTTGATGAGGACGAAGATGGCATACGTCCATCCTTCAGAGTTTTACCACAATCTTTGAAGATTGCAGAAATTGCCATTTGCCTACCAGACAAGATCAGTGATCCAAGTAATAATAAAGCTTTTTTTTGGGCCAGTCAACTTCCCACCATTTTTTCTCTGTGTTGGTACAGGTCATGAACCAACACCTATCATATGGATTTTCCTAGCAGTGACAAAGATTTCACTGCCATCAATATGTCTTCCCCTATTTATTACAAGGTGGAAGGAGTTTTTAATGCCACTTCCAAGCTTGAAAGGAACATGGTTTCTATTGCCTCTCTCTTAAATATGGCCCATCTGGTGGTGTACCATTCGGTAGAGAAGGCCCGCAATGATCATGCTTGGGATGTGGTCAGTCACATCTCCAAAGTTATTAATAGGGCTGCTCATCATGCTATGGGTAATCCCGTAAAAGCCTCTTGTAACAAAATTCTTTCTTGATTTGCCCTCATTGGGACCAGCTTCAGCGAAGGGACAACAGGCATCAGAGAAATGATAGAGGCTATGCTCAGATGTGACAAAATTACAGAGGCTAAGCAAGCAATAGGAGATCATTTCACCTTTCTTCTTGAAGACAGATTGGGAAGGGGGAGAGAAAACAGGTTTTTCCTCCACTAGGCTTCCCAATGCTAATCAGTGACTTGCCTCCTCCGGTGGGTGCCAGGCACCTTCTGTTGAGTAATTCGTGGACCAGTTTATTCCCTCACAATGAGTAGGTGATATGACTAGCTTATGAGGGGCTCAGCATTTTGTTCAGCCAGCCCCCTCCTCTTACGTTGGTCCCCTTCATGACGGAGACTCCAACCAAACCCCCTGAAGGCAGGCACATTAGAGAACGAGATAAAGGCATTACTAAACAAAAGGGCAGTAGAGATTGTCATATTGGGGGGCCCACTTGCTACTGGACTTTGTGATGTTCATTGGCAAGTGGACAAACCAAGAGAAAACCCTTCATATCAACCTCTTGGAAATGAAGGCAATTCTCAAGGCTTATGACGCTTGGTAGGATTGCCTTTGTTCACAAACAGTCCTGATAATGTCGGATAATTCAGTTGTGGTGTATTATCTTTGGAAACAAGGGGGAATGAAGTTGCCACAACTATGTGTGTTGATATTGGAATACCTTCATTGGTGTTCCCAACATCAGATAAACATACAGGTATGACATATTCTGGGCATTCTCAATGTCTTGGCCGATTCAGGGGACAACTCCTGCACACAGACTAATCCCTCCATCTGTCTATCTTCCATCAAGTCTGCAACCTGTGGGGTTTGCCGCAGGTAGATCTTTTTGCAAGAACAGGCTGTCCTCCTTTGTCTTCCCATTTCCAGATCCAAATGCAAGGGCTGTCAACGCACTTTAAATCAAATGGGACATCATACCACTGTCAACCTCCATTCCACAGCTGGCCAACTTGTTTCTCTTTGAAAGCAAGAAGCTAGCACTGATAACAATCAAGGGATATCACTCCATGATTTCTGACACATTCAGACATCATGGGAGGCATAACATTGGTAACAATGGGGATTTTTTGGATTTGTTGACAAACTTTGATCCATCCAGACCTCGCTCGTTGACACTGTTCCCGAAGTGGAATCTCTCATGGGTTTTCCTAAGTTCAAGCCTGTCGACTGTCCCACTGAAGCAGCTATCATACAAGAAGTGCTTCCTGATAGCCTTGGCTTCGGTATCAAGAGCAAGTGAGCTCCATGCTCTGTCCACAGATCTAAACTATACAGTTTCATTCCAATGGTTCAGTCATTTTAATGACGCAGCCAGGTTTCATTGCAAAGAACAGGCTTCTATCAACTGGCAACCTGAAATTTTTTTTACAACCCCTCTCTTTGATCGAGAGAAGCAAGGTTACAGGACCCAGTACATGCTCTCAGAATCTGAAACACACAATGATGACCTGTTCCAGATGAAAGAGACTTTTCCTGCCACTCAAGCTCAAAAAACAAGATACGACTCCACAAGTGTTATTTCCTGGCTCAAGGGAGTCATTCATTCAGCATACTTTGATCTCTCACAGGAACAGGTACAACTGATAATGATTTTGGCTCTCAAAAGATTAGCTGTTTCTAGAAGCCTTGCCTTTCATTGCAGTGTTTCAATGAAAGACATAATGGACATAATGGAATTGGTTGTCATGTCCAGTCCACTTGTTCCAGTTTCTAGTTTCCAAACCATGCAACTCCTGACACAGCTGCATTCTTGGGTATGACTAGTCAACTTTCGCTGGATTCACCAGAGAAAACCTTTGTTTGTAATCATTTGTCAGGTGTGGGAACCCACGGAATATTTCCTTGCATGTTTATATACACCTGTATTCAGTTATGTCAGCTATTGTTAGAAGAGTTTCACCCTTGAAAGTAGAGAGTTCTTTTGACCCTAGAGGGTGCTTTTGGGTAGAGCTTGGATGCTTAGCATTTCCTTCTCTTACCTATTCTCCTAATGTTAATGTGATTGGGTAATGTATTTGACAGAGAAGGGAGGTAAATATGTAAGAGTTGCTTCCCTTTGTCTATATGAAGTATAGACAAATAGACTTTTAAGTTTATGGGAGGGCTGGATTCCAGAGGTAGCAGAAGTAATTCCTAATGTTAATGTGACTGGGTAAGTATTTTTGGAGAAACATAATTTACTATAAAATTTTCTTTTTCCTCTGCAGTGGTACAAAATCATAGTTATAAATAAAATTTTAGTTAATACACCTCTCCCTCGATAACTCGCGCACAACGGGGTCCAAAAACATTGACCGCACTATAAGAGAGGGTGCGAGTTACCGAGGGACCTCAGAAAAATTAAGAAGGGGATGCCATTCCCGCTGGACATCGAGAAAACCGCAGGGGAGGGGGCGGGTAACGGGGCTCTTTAATGGCAGAATACTCGTTTTGTAATTACATTGGGAATAATTGTCAATAAAGAGCTTTTTCTAATGTAGTTGTTTGCTTTTCTGTATAAATTACCTTTATTTTCAAGATAACAAACCTCTGAAAGATTGTGAACAACATTAGTCCAAGCGGTTCGACAACACGTGTACGCGAAAATATTGTGTATTACGTCACTGCTTTTTGTTGTTATCGATTTACAACTAAACAAGATTCTTTTTTTCAAAAGCTGGGGACATTTATTTCGTCAAACAACCATCAACGTCGAAACTCGATTTATTTCTTGTTCTATTAATAAAATATGGATGCCGTGATTTCATATCAAGTAACAGTGAAACTTCTCATCCTTGAGGAAATCCCTGAGTAGCAAGTTAGAAATTTTAAGTTCAGTACAAACTCTGGAACTTGCTTCTCCGTAATGAACCGTATCTGTAAAACAAAGCTTTTTATTCACCAAGTATTTGGCTTGGTTGCCTTACTATTTTGGATCACTTTTGTGAATGAGTAGGTTAATTTAATGTAGTTTAATTATATTACTTACATAATAATATTTATAACAGTGTTCGATTGATCAATTGAAATGAGTTGACCTGACACACGGCCGTGACCGCTAGCTCTTACGCAGGCAAGATTTGCACACCTTTTAACTTTTCTGTTATTCCACCCCCTTTGTTTGATTTGATACAAAAGACGTAATTAACGTGATAATACAAAGCAGGTCTGCTATTAATTGAGTGTAACAACACAACAAATACTTTCGCAAGTCGGAGGTAAAAAAAAAATTCTGCACTTAATTAAATTATCACGGAAACGCTTGCGGCGATAGCTTGGTCGGTTGAATTATATTGTTCACATTTGAATACAAGAGGGCATATTACATTTATGATGATTACACTGAAACTGAATTAAAAGATAGAACTAACACACATATTTCACTTGACAAAACTTATTTAATTGGTATTTATTTTTAAAGTGTTGCCACCAGTAGGTTTTAGTGACGTTTTCATTGATCGAAATTTCGTCGAATATTATTTATAATGTACTGAGAATGTTGTTTGGAAAGAAAATTGAACAAAATATATGACTTCTTATTAAAAGTTGACAATTTCATGATGTTGATTCAAATTTCCGGGTACTAACCACTGGTTTTGACGATAAAACGAGCGATATATCAGGGTTTCAATTGCTAATTTTGATCTCGATTTTTTTTACCATCAACAAATAGGGTACTCTTTTCTTTTTTTTTTTTTTTTTCCCCTATTTTCTAGTTTTAAAAAATGGGATCCAAGCCTGACCCGCGTTATAAGCGGGTTCGCGAGGTATCTGGGCGCGAGTTATCGAGGGAACGGTGTATTGGTTTTAATTTATTTATTTTTTCCTATGTCTTTTAGAGAATGACTCAGCTGTTTTTAAGGTGATCACTCTTCACCCATGAAATTGAATGGTTTACTCCCATACTGATTATACACAACTGTTCAAGTGTTACTCTCTAGTAAATTATGAGGGTAATACTCTTAACCTTCTCTATGAATTTTCACTAAAGTATTTTTCAAGCCTAAATACAAGTTTCTTTTTTGAAACTCCCAATGAGATATGCATTTTATTATTGGCAAAAGAGATTAGACCCTTTGGATATGTCCAGCAAATATGAATGCTTAGTGTGAGTGTATTAGCAAGATATTAATTATTTGGATTTGAATGGAATCTAGCAGAAAAATTATAGAAATGATGCTTCTTTGTGCACATTTCTGATGGAATTACTATTATGGATGCAATGAGATTGGCTGGTGAGTACACTTAAATTTCCAGTTTTCTTATACACATATATGTCTATACCAATGAATGGTTCTCTGCCAATAGAATAAATATTAAATATGTAATAACTGTTTTAAGTATTTCTCGTTTAAAATGCATCTAGTTGGTTTTATGCCCAACACCCCCCTCCCCCCATCTTGTATAGCTAAGAGGATACACATGCAACATTTTCTTCAATTAACTGACTAGGTTGGATATTGCGTGATATGGTACATAACATGATAGCACTTTGTGGACCCCTACCATCATGTTATAGCGGGGTTTAATTGTATATATGGTGGAGAAGATGGCTACATATTTTCCATTAAGCTTCAGACTTGCAACAATCAATCTGAATCCAAATTGAGACATTAACAAACAACTAGAATGTGGCAAAAAATGGGGGCTGGAGAGTATAACATCCATCTGTCTCTCTCAATAATTTCTTTAATTTTAATAATAGGTTCTTCTTTACACTCTGTCCATAACCATGTACATGTATATATTTTAAACCAATGTGTAGCCAAAAATTGTGATATATCAAGGGTTTTTTCTAGGTCAGTTATGGGTCTGAACATGGGCCCCATTTCCAATTCAAAAATGATGTATAATTTCCCAATATTGATCTGAAAATATTTCCAATTCAGACAAAAAAAGTGAAATATTTTGATTGGATTCCTCCCGAAATACTTGTAAATTTATGTTAAAGATAAATTTAAACATTATTATTCAGAAGAAGTTTCTAATACTCAGGAACTTTGCTCTGGAATAGTATTCCAGTAGAGATTAGAAATGTCCACTCTATTTCCTTCTTTCAAACTCAATATATCCAGTATCTTCAGAGATGTAGTTAAAATAAATGTACCTTTGTATGAGGGCCTCAAGGTAGGTTAGTTCTTCAGCTAATTGTGTTATCCTCTTTAAATAAAGTCATTATTATTATTATTATTATTATTATTATTAGACAAAATTAGCCTTACAGACAAAAATATATCCCAGTCATTGTCTTGTACTGGAAAATGTAGTCTCATTGTATGAAATTTTGTACCCCTTGCCCTGTTTCAGAAGACCTAGGAAAGTCCCTCTAGATACTTTAGGCTTGCTCATATTGTATCCATTGGTGACAGAGAGTTATAAATTTTGGCTACCCCAAATGGTGTCCATGTGCCATGTGACAGGTTGATATGTTTATTAGACAAAAATTGACAAAAATTGCAATCACATTAACATTGTTATGCATGTTTTCACACAGTAAAATGCATGTACAACAGAACCTGTCATGAAAACTCACCCCTTCTGCCCCCACCCCCCTAACCATCTCTCAAGGTAGCACTATATAATCAATAAATCAGTGCATTCAGGACCTTGTCTCTCAAGACAGGTGGTCACTCATAGCAGTAGTCTTTTAAGACCGGTGTTACTGTACCATCATTCTTCTTACATAAAAAATTTATGTCAGTAGTCAGTCACTGCACTTATTCTTCAAAGATGTAAGCTCTTAAAAACACTGATAATTGTTAATCTACTTTGTACTGAACAATCAGCAATAAAGTTATTAATTCTTTTTTGTGTTTGTCTGCAATGCATTTTGTGTGCAATTGAATTGTTCAGTCCAGGGCGAACAGTAACTCACTGATAACATTGGCAAGGAATTAAATATTTAGATTTGAATGGAATCTAGCAGAGAAAATTGTGTGACTCCATGTTGTTCTAACCATTTTATTATAGGCAGTCTTTTACTGGAAGTTAAATATCAAACCAAACAATAATGACTACCGGTATTCGTCACATACAGCTGTAAATAGTGACATTTAATCTCTTGTTCTTTTTCCTGTTTAACTGCTTTTTTTACATGTGAATGTGAATATATATATATATATATATATATATATATATATATATATATATATATATATATATATATATATATATATACATATATATATATATAATGAAATATTCTTGAAGATAATTCAAGAAATGTGCAGTTTTTCCATATAAGGTGTAGTAATTATTTATATATTTACTTACAGACAGTGCCAATGTGTTAGGGAATGGTGGAGTCACAGTATAATAATAATAAATAATAATAATAATTTTTTTCTATTTCAGCTGGAGTGACTCTAACCCCAGCACATTATCAAAAAGCTTTGAAGTTGTGTAAATTTGCCAGCAGTGCTCTGCAATATGAAGACTCACAAACAGCTATTCATAATTTATCCAAAGCTCTCAGTCTTCTTACCACTGGGCAAGAGGAGTAGAGATAATGATACCATTAATGGTGACCTTTTGTATTTATCTTGCAAAGAATGGTGATATCTTGTATGAATGGGAATGTACAATTCCTTCCATTGTCCTGTTGTATTGTGAGAAGTGATATTTTCTTGCAGTATTTATGTAGAAATTTCAATAACATTGTAAAGTGTATTTCTAGACAAGTACTTGCTCGCTTATCTTGACATGTAATTTCAAGGTTATCTGTATGTTGAGGATGGAGAATTCAGTTGAACCATAAAACATTTATGTATAATCCCACTGTGATATTGGAAAGGGGCATATTGTTATGCTTCTGTCCATCCATCCCAAATCTGTTTTAGCTTGATAAGACAAATTTTTAAACTTAGAGCCATTAAATTTTATACATGGTATCATGGTCATTAGTCACGGATATAATACATGAACTGGGCCATTCAGAAATACTTTGTTCTTGAATTTAATTTTTTCCATTTATAAAGAGAATGAATGTATTAATATGAGCAAGGCAATACAATGGTGGATTATATTATTGGGAACTATATTAAACTGAACACAAATTAGGTGGAGAATGACATGGCAGTGTATGTGTTAATTTTTGGGTGAACAAAATAAAACCATACTTGCTCAAATTTTATGTTGATACTTTTAATGGCAACTTTCCAAGTTTTACAGGTTCACATAGTGGATTTTTTATATTTACCGGTACATAATTAAGAGTCCATGATAATTGTGTATGATGAGAAACAGCCTTATGTCATTTAGATGTCTGATATTTTGTGCTCAGATAATGGCAGTTTGTTGTTGAATTCATTACTATTATCATCATCTTAAAGAAATGAGGAAACCACTCTGAGTAATGAAGATGCATAAAAGATGTTGTGTTTAGGGTATTAAGCACCTTATTGTTCGGATGTGGCCTGAATAGTTTGCAAGTGGTGCAATCAGACATGAATAAGTAGGGTACAGGACCCCAGTATATTTGACAGTAGCATAATTAAGTGTGAACAGGTATTAGTAGCATTTGTTGGGAAGTAGAAGAGCATCTTACTCAGCTAATTATTAATTAATTGTGTGGTATTTAATTCATTGGACATGATTTTTTATTTGTTCCTTCTGATTACTTGCAGTGTCAGAATTTATTATTTCAGAATAAAGTGAGTCATGACAAAAAAGGAGTGATTTTTGGACTTGAAATATCTTCTATTATATCAGAAAATTTTTCCTGAGTTCATTAAAATCAAGGTTGACTGTAATTCCACTAGTACTGTAATAACATTGATAATATGCAATGAAGTTAGCTGTCGGTATCTTATTTAATTGTTGTATCTTTAATCTGAAGGTCCGGAACAGGAGAACAAGAGTTCATTTAGGAGTAGCTTCAGCTCACAGGTTCTTATCACATCCATACAACTAGTGCAACTAGTGGAGAGATTAGTCATTTTTAAGTGTACACATACAGTTCTACACAAGTCTGTTATCTGCACTCTACATATATGTAACATATTTTAGGATGCTAAAATCTAGATCAGAATTGTAAACATTGTTTCAGACATTTCTGTAAGATACACATGTTTATTACTGTATTTTATTATAACTTTGGCATTAATGTTTTTAAACAGACCTACTTTGTTGTGACATTGAACATAAGTTTCAGTATTGGATTTATTAAAGTCATAGAAACTAGTATATGAATAAGTCAGTTCAGTCTGTTTTGACTGATTTCTACACAATACTAATTAGTAGTAATTAGCTCATCAGTATCCTACTTCTGAGATGTTTGTACATTTTTCCTTTTTTTGGGAAACCATAGTATATATATTCAAGTAAATGCTTAAAAATAAATAGTCCTTCATTTCTTGGGTGATTTCATTGAAAATATTAGGACAATAGAGTTAAAAGACATGTAAATAAGGGCTGTTTGAATTAAATCTACCTTGGGTAGGGGAAGCAAACTTTTTTTCTGTAGGGGTGGGGTCTGAACCTATCTATGTTTTGTATTTGTTATTATAATTTGAATTTTTTCTGTTAGTGGTACCTTTAACAAAAAGTGGCATTTCACTCATTCCAGATATATTTTTGTCAAACCCATGTTAATCGGAAGCAAGACATTGTAGTAATTTTTTTCCACTGTCAGGAGTGGCAGCATATACAGTTTATTAAGGTTTGGTTAAAGGTTTTCATTTACGTTTCCAAAACCCCTTGATAGAACTCGTCAAACTTGGCATGAATCATTTTGAAGCTGATACAATTAATTCTGTGGCAAGCTCACATGCCCATATGACCTTGGTGTCAAGGTCACAGTCATAGAAAAATTTGTGCTAAGGTTTTGGTTAAAGTGTTTTCATTTGCCTTTCATTCCTAAATCCCTTGGTGGATTTTCTTCATATTTTGGCTGAATCATAACGAAGCTAAGACAGTTCATTCTGTGACATGCTCTCTCAGCCTTTTGGCCATGGGGTCAAGGTCACATGTTTTACAGCAGTACTTTGATCATGTAGGCTCAGCATGCAGGTCCTGGCCTTCTTGATTGCTTTTCTATTCTAATTCTAATTGAAAGTTAATGACTAATTATAATTGAAAGTTAATGTCACACTTCTTATTTAAAAAATAAAAATGCAGTTACCGATTTTAACAACCCAAGTTAATTAGTTTTTAGAACTTAGATTATTCTTATTTTTTTCCATTTTATGGAATTATGTTATGTCATTATGAGTGTATGTCTTAAAAGTCATATCCATCTAACCTCTCTCTGTCCCTCATAATTCTAATAGTAAATCAACTGTTATTCTGTTATTCTATTAAGTTGAAGTTTAGTTAACATAAACTTTTGGCCATTTTTCTATACTATGTAACATTGTATTCATCTCAATTTGTTCAAACTGTAACCTATTTCTGCCAGTCTAGCTAGTTAGCTAACTATCTATCCATATATATATATATATGATATATATATCATGGAAAAACCGGCCTTATGACATAAAATGCGTATATTCACCTTTTTGCATTTTCTGATTGAGTAATGTTTTGAAAATATAATAACATAAATTTTACCACCATAGTGTGTCAATTTTTTCATCCACTGGCTTGAGAGGGAATCCATACCGCTTTCATAATGCAATGTCATGACATTAAATTAACATTGCACAAACTGTAATGTAATAGTTGAACTGGTTACATAGATAGAGCCATTTACAGAATTTTTCATTAAAGCTTATTTCATGCCGTGAAATGATGTTTAGTTATTTATTACTAAAAAAGTTTAGTTAACTGGGTTCACTATTTATGATGCAGCTTTTATTATTGGCACATATATCTTTTAACTGTGTTCAGTCAGGGAATGGATATGATATTGGAGCTGTGACATATTCTTCTGTGAAACTTAATTTAGTTTTCAAATTAACATAATCAAATGACAACAATAAATATATGGTGATGCTAAAATTATATTTCATTATTATAATATAGTCTTACTAAAAGTATGCTAGAGAATAATATAAAGTGCCTCACTCCTCTGAGGGTCTTGGACATGTGATGTCCTGATATCAGGGCCTGACAAATCCCCTCACATTCTTATACAAATACTCTTGATGATGTCTACTCAGTCAGGCACTCTGCATCATGTCTGGACGCTTGTCGATCTCAATCATCTGTCCCAGGATCTTCATAATATTGATTGGAATCTCCTCCTGATCTGAGGCTTTCTTCACAAACACTATACCTGGTGCATCAGCAACTACTCAGAAACAATGGTGTCCTCTGCAAATACACACACACACACACATAAAGAGTGCATGACTATGTACTAATGTCACATTTCATATGTACTTATTTTCTTCAGTCGTTGAGAAAAATGAAACCAATAAACTAAACAAAATTTTGTATGAAAGCACAGGCAAAATAATGTAAACCTTTATTCTATCCAATAACATTCGCCCGAGAATAATTAAATAGCGTTATGATCCTTCATTGTGAATAATATAAGCATCTTTATAATGGATGATAAAGATAATACTGATTGACATACTATAATTTCCTGAATGTGCCTGCTAAAAATACCCACAGAAATAAAACCACAAACAGTTTATATTCAAGGGTAATGAAACATTTAACCTTACATTACAAGTTAATTCAGTTTGCTATAGTAAAATATATCTTGAAATTACGTCCTTATGTTTCTTCTCTTTTTATAATCCAACCTCCTAGTCATTGTTAGGATTTAATGGACTTCTACAAACTTTCATTGCATAAAAAGCTTGATTATAAAATCAAAGATAAACATGCTAATTTTTATCATCTTCAATTCTCAAAAAATTAAATATTTTCCTAAACATACAATTTAGTTTAAGGAACAAGGAAAAATGGTGTGAAAAAATTGACATTGGGATTTGAACTGGGTTCGATCGGATAGTTGTGTAAAATGTTTAAAATGTGTTTACAGTTCTACCGATTGTACCACCGAAACAACACTAGCAAGTGATCTTTTTTGTCCTACATAACTTATCTGCCCACTTTACACTATTTCTTTTAACTAAACTTACCGTCTGGTTGTTTTTTTCAAAGGTCACAGAAAGTATAAGTGATAGCAAATGTATGAAATAATTATTAGATTTCATACTTATCAATTTACTAAGGAAATATAGAACATTTCTCTCAAAATATTATATATATTCATATATTTTATAAGGTTTATATTCATTCGTTGATCAGCATAGAATAATTGAATTGATCAGTTACGATAAATACATATTAATTCCAATTTTTCATTTTGTCATTGTTTTTGAAATATTTATTTAATATTAAGGATTAACTTACCTAAAATGTGTTGTCATCTCCAGAATCCATTAAAAACTTTCAAAGAGTTTCTCTTGAAACCAGTTTTGATCACTCTTGAAAATGGCAAATCACTTCTCCGTAATCTTGATGTACAAAAGTTTGATGTCATATTTTGAGCGGGGTTTTCCAGCGTTTCTCGCTCTATGTTATAGGGCCAGTTTTCATATGAACTGGCTCATATATATAAAAAATTCTTTGATTTAGCTATTTATCAACCTATCAAGCTAGTAAACTTGCTTTCTATCTATCCTTAGCAATTTTTCATCATATCATAAGCTTTGTAAACATAGGATTAACCTTACCCTCTCTTTTTTTGTATTTTTGTAAATGGCAACTTTGTCGCTATATAAAAGTTTTTTTATTTAATATCATTTTTATGATGCCATAAGGATTTTGTAAAGACTGTAAATATCTCCATATTATGTCATGATGTAGGTAATGATACAAATTCTACAATTAGTATTTCTCTACTTATCTGCAGTTCTAAATAATATTCCAGAAAAATACATAAATCTGTTAATACAAAGGATACAGTCATGTAAGTTCTTTATTATGAAGCCAAAAGATTAGATGTTACTTACTGCATGAATGTTGTAAATATCCAAGACAGAAGTAGGCCCATGTAATCAAAGTTTTATATTTTAAAGTACCTGATGAAAATTAAGATTATAAATAGCAAGGACAGAAGTAGGCCCTTGTAATCCGAGTTTTCTATTTTAAAGTACCTGTTGAAAATTAACATTATAAATAGCCAGGACAGAAGTAGGCCCTTGTAATCCAAGTTTTCTATTTTAAAGTACCTGATGAAAATGAACAATTATAAATAGCCAGGATAGAGTAGACCCTTGTAATCCAAGTTTTCTATTTTAAAAGTACCCGATGAGAATTAACATTATAAAAGCACTGTGTATGGTTCATTTTTAGCTCCCTTGAGGTTGCAGCTGTTTTTGTATTGTATACTAACAATACATATACAAATGAAGGTGTCCTAAGTCATAGTCAGATAAATTTACAGAAACTATACAATGTTATGATTCTTTTGCAGATATGATCAAACTTTTAAATAATGTGTTTAGGAATAAATATTGTGATTTCAACTCCTGCATTGGCACATGCATTAAGTCTGGCATGTGCAACTTACTCCAGGGCACAGGCTGGATAGCAATTTTTAAATATACCTGCGGGCCACATGGTATGATGTAAATGTAAAATTTTAAAATACTTGTATTTTTTAGGTAAATATAGTTATTAGTGTACAAAGGGCACAAGTAGAATAGTAGTAGAACATACATTAATGAGAGCTGTATTCAGCTTTTAACTTGAATGAATACAAAATGTTGTAAAATACCAAACAAAATTAAATGAAACTTATGACAAAATCAGATGCATTCAGTGAGATGTTTGTGACTTCATGTTTCTCACAAGATGGTCATTGTTTGGGGAAATAAGTGAAGTTGCAACACGCAATGTGTTTTCTAGATGTAAATCAGTTATTCTCGTCCTCGTTTTAGATTTAACCAACTTCATTCTAGAAAAAATTGCTCATAGGCGTAAGTGCTCCCGAATATAGTTATTCTCTTCAGAGCGAAAGCAGAAAGTTTTGGATACTTTTCGTCTGAAATATCTGTTATAAAAGTCAGTTAGTGAAATATTCTTGATTTTTGTCTTCATATCTGTGTCCTCTTGCAGTTCAGTGAGCTCCATCTGCAAAGATGGTGGAGTTTGTTCCACATCAACATCAAATGGGGAAGAGAAGATTTTAAAACTTGATTCTTGAGCTCAAAAATCATGGAACGTGGTGTTGAATTCTTCAATCAAAGATTTCAACTCATCAGCAAATGAATCACAATAAAATTTATTGTTTTGATTCGCAAATGTGGGAAAATAATAAGCATTGCCTTTCCTTAGCTGGCTTTCCCAGAGTTGCTGTTCATTCTGAAATGACTTAATGTGTCCATACAACTCGTGAACCAATTCCCCTTGAGTTTGTAACTTAGCATTGAGTTCATTTAGATGGGTTGTAACATCCACAAGAAATGCAAGATCACACAGCCAGTTATTGTTATCTAATTCTGGCACTGGATTTCCTTTCATGTCCATGAAAACAGATATCTCATCTTTCAAATGGTAAAAGCGCTTCAGCATCTTCCCCTTACTCCGCCAATGTACTTCACAGTAAAAGGCGAGGTCTTCATGCTCAGATTAAACATCTTCCAGAAATTCTTGAAACTGACAGTGGTTCAGTGCTCTCGATTTAATCAAACTTATGCAGCAAACTACCTTGGTCATGACATGAGTGAATTTCATCGATTTTGTACAAAAGTTTTGTTTATGCAAAATGCAGTGAAGCTGACACAAATCTTCTGTATCAATGTTCATATCAGATAACTCCGATCATATTTTAGCAATAATGCCTAAGTTTGACCCAACTGTTGCTGGAGCCCCATCGGTTGATATCCCACTTAGCCTCTTCCACTTAAGGTCAAATTTATCAAAAGCACTTTTTACTTCCTGGAAAATGTCTTCTCCCCATGTAGTACCTTTTATTGGTTGAAAGGCAAGCATTTCTTCAGTACAGTTGAATTTAGCATCAACTCCGCAGACAAAACTAACTAGCTGAGCTGTATCGCTGGCATCTGTGCTCTCGTCTAGTGCAATTGAAAACACTTCAAACTGTGAGGTTTAATTTTATGTCATCAGCCATTCCTTCAATACGTCTCACCACAGTCCAACAAGAAAGACTTATTTGTTCAAAGTCCTTACATTTATCAGGACACAGTACTTTAATGACAGCAATGAGACATTTTTTGACAAAGTCTCCTTCAGAATATGGCTTTGAGTGCTTTGCAATTTATTCACTGACAATAAAGTGGAAAAGCATTTGTTGGCCAGCCAAACCCTTTTTCAAATTTTCTGTCTGATCTTTCTTCATCTGGTCTTTGAAATTGTTGTAATTGGCATGCTTGGAATTATAGTGCTTTTTCAGGTTAAATTCTTTCAAAATGGAAATAGTTTTGGAACAAATCAAATGAACAGGGTTCCCCTTCTGCATGATAAAAAAGTAATCATCAGTCCTATTATCTTGAAATACACAACACTCACTGTATACTTCCTCTTCTTGAATGATGCCATCTCAATTAATCAGAACGCAACCACAAATGTAAAAAATTCAAATATAATAAATCACATTGTGACACAAGATTGCAAAGATTTCACACAACAACTTGTGACAACTGTTCAAAATTGACAGTTATGAGCGACTAGACTCCTGCTCAGACTCGCAAGGTGGATGCATTGATATTTGGTGAAGTCCTTGTGGGCCAGAGAAAACCAGGTCGCAGGCTGTAGGTTGCACATGGTTGTATTAACTGACAGTATAACAATTTATCTTTTTAATCATACTTGTTTCTTGTAACTTAACTAAGGTCACAAGTTTGCACTGTGCCTACAGTATTATGAGTAAACATGCTTATATTGAGATATGCAGAGATAGTTTATTCCTGGGTGTGTATCATAAATGTTATATAATATTATGTACTTTGTCTTTTACATATTGTGAAAATCAATCAAACCATGTTTACAGTTGATTCTTAATCCAAACCAGCTATGTTTTTGTAATCTCAGGTCATAATTTATTTTTAAAACTTCATTGTGCTTTTTCTACCCAAATCTCAATGATTGACAAAAATGTATGCTCAGTAGAAATGCAAATATGTAATTATAAATCAGCATAAGAAATTTCACTATGTATTCCTTTGTAAACATTCTTACATGTATTTGTATGTAGGTATTTGTGACCTGATAATAGGTACCTGAAAATTTGTACATACAAACATATATCAAATTGTGTATCAGATCTATAAACGGATAATTAAAATAGAGAAAAGGTCCAGATTTTGTAATATTTATCCAAGTGATTTATCCTAAATGGTTCCATCCTTTTCTGGGGAGATGTGCTAAATCAAGAGGGTATGGGGATTGGTGCACGCATGCAAGGTGATTGGTAACATAACTCATGGACCTGAGTTTGATTCTCCAGTAGGGGACAATTCAAAATTATCTAACCTATATGATAATATTCTTTCATGCATCTCCTGTAGGATCCAGGGATAGCACTTTCTGTTTTGTCTGGTGTATAATTGTAATTTTCAAAGGAGATGGAAAACAAGTCGTATGGTTATACAACTTTAATGACATGTAGAAATATACAAAATTATCATTTTTCATGACACATTGAGAGGGAAAGGATTAACAGTCTAGCATACAGCAAACTACCTTACAAAACTATGTTTCATTACAATTTAAGATGTATTTGAATGGTGCATGAAATATTAAATGAAGAAATGATGGAAAAGAATTTATATGTCATTTGAAATAGGTAACATAAAGGTTTTGCTTTTATTATTCATAGTAATATTCCAAGTTGTACAAAGCTTAACAAAATATGATATTAAACAGGAATAGGAATTATGAAAATGTTATTGTCATTTTAACAATTAATAATAATAAAACTTAAGCAAGGTGACATACCTGCAGAAATATGAAACTTTATCATTTTCATGGCACAATGAGAGGGAAAGGATGAAAAGTCCTTTCTTCTTGACAGCAAACGGCAAACTGCAGTGCAGGTAAAGCTTGCTTGTGCAGTTTGAGGATAATACATGTTTGGCAGGTTTTGCATTGCAAGAACTAAATATAGGTATGCACTCTGAAAGACTAAATGAATGAATGAATAATTGAAAGAATGAATAAATTTACAATTGTAGACAAGGACAACACAGACTAAAACAACTTGTTACATTACATAATAACGGACACGTGCAATCATTTTCTACAAGAATACAGTTTTAAAGAAAATAATTTCATTCAACAATAAAATGGATATTCCTAGAAATTCAAAATAAAGTTGACTTTGAAAGTTAGCCTACCTTGAAAATAAGCTAATTATTATGACATTTCAGTGTCAAAAGTTAGTCAGCCTCAGAAATAAACGTTGTAAAATATATAATGCATATCTTACATGCATATAAGATATAATGTGGAGTGAGAAACTTGTGTCTTCATGGAAGAAACACAGAAATTCTAAACTAGATGTGAAAATATGATTTTATTGTTTTGTTTTATTTGTTTCTAGTGTTGTACACCAAAGCTACACATGAAGGTTATATCTTTTTGAAGCAATTAGAGTAAAATTCCTTTCTCAGGGACACACAATGGCAGTCAGTCATGGCTAATCCAACAGTAGGATTCAAACTCCACCCATACTGGTCATGATTCTGACATGCTAACCACTGAGCCACTGTGGATCCAGATAATTGAATTTTTAAATTATGCATCAGTTAAGACAGAACTAACATATTTTCATCAAGGCAAAATTAACAAGTATGAATCTTTTGGAAAAAATCTTTCACATTATTGTAATATATACAAGTTATTTTAGATCCCCCCCAAAAAACCATTTTCCCATCATGTACTGATGTTTTTAATTGAAAGTACGCCTACCTTAAAAGGTAAGTCATGCTCAAAAATAAGAGATTTAAGAAATTGAAATGACTAATGCTACATCAACGATCAGTACGGTCATTGATAAATTGAGTAAAAAAAGGAAAACAAATGATAACACTTGTTCGAAAGAATTGCAAAACTACTGTGCATTCAAATGCAGAAACATGATCTCAGTGTATTTTCTAACTTCTATATTATATAAGCCAAATTGAGAAAATAAATACATCAGATATTTTTTTTTAAATTTCAAATTATTGCCAATAGCTCTTTAAAATGTTGCATAGCCACCCCACCCCACTTCCTTTGAATGTAATCTGTTATCTCCTAACATAATATAATTTTGACATATTCTACCAGATATATTTGCTGCTCTTATTTCTCCATCATAAAACTATAAAGCAAAGTTTTAATGAAGATATGTGTTTGGAATGCAGATTTATGTACCCTATCAAAGGGGATGACTTATTTTTAGCTCTACTGGTCATAAACCAGAAGAGCTTATGGGATGGTCTGTTGTCTGTCGTCCGATTATATGTTAGCTCAAGTTTGTTATCGCTACTCCTCCTAAACTACTTAGAGGATTGCACTGAAACTTTACACACACATTCATTCCATGGTCTAGTTGGTCCTAAATGAAAATGGTCCTGCTCGCACATCCAATATTGCCACCATGGCAGCCATCTTTAAAATCTTATCACTACTCCTCCTGAATGGATGGTCATATCAACATAGGGTTTTCACTGAAAGACTTCTTATGATGTTTAGTTGGTCCTTAATGAAAATGGTGCCAATCTGATGTCCAGTATGGCCGCCACAGTGGCCATCTTGAAAATCTTGGCGCTACTCCACCTACATGGATTGTTATATCAACATGGGGTTTTCACTGAAAGACTTCTTATAATGTCTAGTTGTTCCTAAATGAAAATGGTGCCAATCTGCTCTCCAATATGGCCACCACAGCAGCCATCTTGAAAATCTTATCACAACTCTACCTGAACTGAAAGTCATATTGATGTGGGGTTTTCACCAGAAGACTTCTTATGATGTCCAGTTGGTCTTAAATAAAAATGGTGCCAATCTGACTTCCAATATGGCGGCCACACAGTGGCCAGCTTGAAAATCTTGTTATCACTGCTGATGAATGGATGGTTGTATCAACATGAGGTTTTCACTAAAAGACTTCTGATGTCTAGTTGGTCTAAATGAAAATGGTGCCAGTCTGATGTTCAGTATGGCCGCCATGGCATCCATCTTGAAAATCTTGTTATTGCTACTCCTCCTGAATGGAAATTCATATTTTGAAAATATTGTTATCTCTACTCCTCCTTATATCAACATGGAGTTTTCATCAATAGACTTCTTATGATACCTAGTTGGTCCTAAATGAACATGGTTCCAGTCATACATCCAGTAGGGCTGCCACAAGGACTCTTTTAAAAATCTTGTTGTCGCTACTTCCCCTGAATCATTATGACATGGGGGTTTTTACCAAAAGACTTTTAATGATGTCTCTACTTTGTCCTTAATGAAAATGGTGCCTATCTGACATCCAATATGTGTACCACAGCAGCTGATTTGAAAATTTTGTTATAGCTGAAGAATATCAGAGATGGTTTCAACACTCAAAAGTTAAAAGGAAGAAATAGTCTTATCTTGAATTTAAGGAAATTCTTTTAGTCCAGTAGAGCATCAGTCCCTTAGAGGGACTCTTATTTAATATTATTCTCTGTCTCTCTGTCTGTCTTTCTCACTTGCTCATTTTGATCCAATGATTGCATAAATGATATATCCAAATCCTTTATGCATTGTTTACAAGGATTTGTGATGATTTGATCAATTGTAATATGCTTGGGAAAATATCATAATGAGCAGTAGGGCTCACTCAGAAAGCTTTTTATAATACGTTATGGTCTGATGCAGTATAATCAGTAGATCCCTATTTTCTGCATCTTTCCTCATTTAGAAATTTTTAAAAATAGAAAAAAACTGCCCTTTTTCTGTTTTTAGCTCTACTGGTCATAGACCAGAAGAGCTTATGGGATGGTCTGTTGTCCATCCAACGTACGTTGCCTGTCATCTGATGTTTGTCCATCCGTTACCACAAGTTTCTTATCACTACTCCTCCTAAATAACTTGGAGGATTGCCATGAAACTTTACACACACATTCATCACATGGACTAGTTGGTCCTAGATGAAAATGGTGCTGCTTGCAAATTCGATATGGCCACCACAGTGGCTATCTTGAAAATCTTGTTACCACTACTCCTCCTGAATGGATGGGCATATCAACATGGGGTTTTGCTGAAAGACTTCTTATGATGTCTGGTTGGTCCTGTATGAAAATGGTGCCAATCTGATGTCCAATATGGCCACCATGGCACCCATCTTGAAAATCTTGTTATTGCTACTCCTCTGAATGGATGGGCATATCAGCATGGGGTATTCACTGAAAGACATCTTATGATGTCAAGTTGGTCCTAAATGAAACTGGTGCCAATCTGATGTCCAATATTTTGAAAATCTTTTTATCGCTACTCCTCCTGAATGGATGGTCATATTAACATGAAGTGTTCACTAAAAGACTTCTTATGATGTCTAGTTGGTCCTAAATGAAAATGGTGCTGATCTGGGGTCCAATATGGCCACCACAGTGGCCATCTTGCATCTTGAAATTCTTGTTATCGCTAATCCTTCTATATGGATGG
Source organism: Margaritifera margaritifera (assembly GCA_029931535.1). NCBI lineage: Eukaryota > Metazoa > Mollusca > Bivalvia > Unionida > Margaritiferidae > Margaritifera > Margaritifera margaritifera. The sequence continues at coordinate 7,869,432 of JAQPZY010001664.1, read as the reverse complement.
TCATATCAACATGGAGTTTTTACTTAAAGACTTCTTATGAAGTATAGTTAGTCCGAAATAAAAATGGTGCCAATCTGAAAGTCCAATATGGCTGCCACAGCAGCTATCTTGAAAATCTTCTTATCGCAACGCCTCCTGAACAGAAAGTTATGTTGACGGGTTTTCACCAAAAGACTTCTTTATGATGTCCAGTTAGTCTTAAATGAACATGGTGCCATTGTGACATCCAATATGGCCACCACACAGTGGCCATCTTGAAAATCTTGTTATCGCTACTCCATCTGAATGGATGGTTGTATCAACATGAGGTTTTCACTAAAAGACTTCTCATTATGTCTAGTTGTTCCTAAATGAAAATGGTGCCAATCTGATGTCCAATGTGGCCACCACAGCAGTCATCTAGAAAATCTTTTTATTGCTACTCCTCCTGAATGGAAGGTCATATTGACATGGGGTTTTCACCAGAAGACTTCTTATGATGTCTGCTTGGTCCTAAATAAAAATAGTGCTGATCTGGGGTCTCGTATGACTGTCACAGTGGCCAGCTTGACAATCTTGTTATCACTACTTCTCCTGAATGAATGATCATATCATATCATCATGGGGTTTTCAGCAAAAGACTTCTTATAATGTTTTCTTGATTATAAATTAAAATGGTGCTGATCTGATGTCCAATATATGCCCATCTTTAAAATCTTGTTTTAGCTATTCCTATTAAATTGAAAGTCATTTTGACATGAGGTTTTCATCAGAAGAGTTCTTATGGTGTCTACTTGGTCCTAAATGAAAATGACTAACCCTCAATATGACCACCATGGCAGCTATCTTGAAAATATTGTTATCTCTACTCCCAAATGGATGGCTATATCAAAATGGGGTTTTCACCAGCAGACTTCTAATGATACCTAGTTGGTCCTAAATGAAAATGATGCCAGTCGTACATCCAATACAGCTGCGATGATGGCTGTCATGAACGTCTTGTTGTCACTACTTCCCCTGAATGGATGATCGTTATGACGTGGGGTTTTTACCAAGAGACTTCTAACATTGCCTACTTTATCCTAAATGAAAATGGTGCCAATCTGACATCCAGTATGTCCACCACAGCAGCTAATTTGAAAATCCTGTTTTTAATATCAGAAATAGCCTACCTGTTGTTAATGCATAGCTGTTATTACATAGCTGTCTTTTGGGTGGGGCGGGGTTCTAGTAAGGGTTGGTTATTTTTACAATAATTTTCCCTACCCTTGCATTATTGCAGTCTTTTAATGTCCATGAAGAGTGAGGCAATAATCAAGCACATCACATTATATTGCATGGAGCAATTTAATATTGTATATATATAGGCTTTCTCGTTGGAAATTACATGGTATCTGAGGTACAACATGTTTATAAAAGTGCTGTCATGTCTCAACTTCGACCTTACTTTAAAAAGAAAAAAAAGAAGGGCTTGCCTGTTTTTCAAATTATTGCCTCATGTATAATTAATTCACCATATTTATATAGTGAATTGTGCTTTTTCATATCATGGTAGCGGGTCACACACCACTTCATACTATTATATTTACATGGCCAGTTATCGAACATGGGCTACGTTTTTATTTCAGATAGCTTTCTCTATAATTAGCAATCGTAACCCCAGGTTCTTAGCTAATTTCGGGAGATCCCTTGCTCGCTTTAGGCTAGATGACCAGTTACCTTGTTTCTTGTTACTATCCAGGGAACTGAGTAGTTTCCCCTTATACTTTTTTGTTACGCCCTAGTCCGGTGTCATATTGCTGATCCCTTATTTTAGCATTGCTTAATTAGTGCATGCTTTCCTTGTATTCAAACAAATAATTTTTTGTTTGCATCATATTCCTTTTGTTTCAGCATACATCGGTATGTATATGTGTGTATATATATATATATATATATATATATATATATATATATATATATATATATATATATACACACATATACATGGCCACCGCAAAGCCCCTTGGGACACACACCCTCCCTGTTTGTCTTGGTCTCGTGAAAGGATGGATGGCTGTCCTTTTTGCAGCCTTTGGCCAGATGAGACATGGGATCTGGCTGAAAGTCGTGGGACTTACAAGGGGAGAAAGGTTTCTTCTTCTTCTTTGGAGTTGTCTGTGTCTCTTTGTCTGTGTCCCTCAGGTCTCAGACAAAGGTTACTCAAATCTCTCCAGAGACTTCCAATCTCAGTGGTAGTCCCCCTCCCAATGGATGAAATAAATGGGTGGAGATTGAGTTGTGCCCTTCCGAGAGGGAGGAGCAGCACCATCCCCATTCCGTGAGGGCTCAGAGCGAGTCACATCCTTCCAAGAGGAAGGATCAGCATCCTCTCATTAACACTAGGACAGAGACTGAGTTGCATCCCCCGGCAGGGGGTAACAGCACCTTCTCTCATCCACTAGGGCAGAGAGGAGGGAACAACACTCTCTACTGACCCACAGCTCGGTTAGGGCTGGTAGTGAGTCGCGCCCCCCGTAAGGGGGTACGGGACCCTTCCAGTTGCCAGGGCCCATTGTCGGCGACAGGATCGAGCCCCCGGGAGAGGGGAGAGCTCAGATCTAAGTCCATCAGGTCTGGGGCAGGGTCTTCCTACAGATCTGATTCGCCTAACAAGTCCTTGACCGGTGACCGTTTGCCGGGCACGGGTGTTCGGGGCCGGTACGGTACGGCGATAGGAGTCGGGACGATTACCCCCTCTCTCCAGTTTACCGTTTCATCCCATGGGGGATCAGGACCGGGTTTACAAATGCCAGGTTAAGGAAGGGGATCGGATCAGCATCCCCCTTTCCTTTGATCGCTCTTAATCCCTATGGGATGTGAGGTTTTCCACTGCAGGGGGCGTTGGGCCTTTTCCCTACATGCAACCTTGGGCTTCTGAATCTTGGCCACATGTTAGTGGTGTCGGGGCTGCCGACAGTGGTCCTTCATCGTCTCACGTGGTTGGGCACATTAAGAGGAAGAGAAATAGACATTCTTCCCCAATACGTCCTAGGCGGTTGAAGAGTTGCCCTAAACCTCCAGTGGAGACCACTGTGAATGCCGATTCCTTATCTACGTGAGAGGAGTTACCACTTCAAGTTTCTCCTCCCTCAGTATCTCCCTCAAGACATAGACATTGGGTCACGTATTCCAATCTCCCAGGAAAGGTAACAAGACGAGGATGTCCTCTCTGTACTCGTTGATGAAAACGAGTTTGACACAGTAGGTCGATGTGACTTCCCCTCCTATTGGATCCCCTGCCTCTTTCCAACCATCGATTAAGGAGGCAGAGGAGGAATAGACCTGGTCATTTGATAAAGCGGTTAATGAGGTTTACCGCCTCTTACCCAGTGATTTGTGCCCCAAACCTTTGGGTCCTGGGAACTCCAAAGTTCTTTCCGGCTTGGAGAAACTTTCTGGGGCAAATTCTCGACCAGATCTCCTGTTACTCCCCCACTCGGTGACAATCAAGGAGCTCTCTCACAGGTTTATCAAGGGCCAAAACTTTGCCAGACAACGTCGGGGGTGGCCTGTTCCCCTTTCTACGTTGCAGCCCTTGATAGCTTCTTCTAGCTACAAGGTTCATTCCCCATCCTGACCCACTAAACCACCCACTTTGGATGCGGAAGCTGCTCAGGTGGGTATTTCTTCGGGGACTTGGGCTCGCCTGCCAGTGAAAACATTGGAATCCCTAGAGAAAGTACCTCCGGTTTTATCTTGATGGAGAGGTCATCCAATCTCGAGCTCTGCTATTTGGCCTTGCCACCAATCCCAGAGTATTTACCAGGGTCATGGGAGTAGTGGTAGCCCATACGCGATCATTACATATTCCAATTCTCCAGTATTTCGACGATTGGTTGATACACAACGGCAGTCAAGATTCCCTCAGACTAGACCTATTTCGATGTTGGTCCATAGTGACCAGGCTGGGTTTTCTATCAAACTTAATGAAATCGGAACTCACTCCTTTTCAAGATTTTGTCTACGGGGGATGAATTTCCTCACAAACAGAGGGTTAGTTCGTCTCCCTCTGGAGAGAGTAGGCAAAATCATGTCCTTGTTGGAGACGTAGAGAGCAAAAACTACATTAACAGCTCTTCTTTTTCTCTCTCTGCAGGGGACCTTGAACGCTGCAGCAGACTTGGTTCCCCTAGGCAAGCTGCACCTAGGTCCTCTCCAGTTTCTCCTTTTAGCTGCGTGGAAACCGCACAGGGACCCCCTGAATACTCCGATTTCTCTGAGTCAGGACTTTCACCTTTATCTCAATTGGTGGACAAATCGGGACCGGTTTTGGGCCGGAGCCCACATGCACCCCAAGAACCCCACTCTTATCTGTTTGCAGATGCGTCAGATTCAGGGTGGGGCGCTCACCTCGATTGTTCTGGGTTCTTGGTTCCGGGAAAAATCGACTCTCCACATAAACAATTTAGAAATGAGAGCAGTCAAATAAGAGGTCGCTGAGTGATGGTCTCCTCCGACAACACTTCGGTGGTTGAGACCTCAGGAGACAAGGAGGCACGCATGCACCTTGTCTCTGCGTGGAGGTTTGGAACCTCCTTCGCTGGGCAACTTAGGAAGAAATTTTCCTCCGAGTTCGCCACATTCCGGGCAGGAAAAACATTTTGGCGGACCGTCTGTCCAGGAAAGGGAGGGTAGTCCTTACGGAATGGTCGCTCCACTAATCCATAGCTGAGTCCTTTTCCAACTTTGGGGACCTCCCCTGGTGGATTTGTTGGTCCCCAGGTTGAACAACATGCTCCCATTTTACGTTTCCCCAGTCCCCGACCAGTGGGCCTGAACTGGGATCGTCTATTCGCGTACGCCTTCCCTCCATTCAGGTTGATTCCACAGGCCCTTCACAAAGTCAGGCACTCCACGGTCCAACTCGTCTTGATAGCCCCTCTGGGGTCTTGGCGCTTGTGGTTCAACGATCTTCTCGATCTGCTAGTGGACCATCCGCGGATCTTGCCTAAGAGGAGGGACCTCCTGTCACAACACAGGGGCTCTCTCCCGCACAGCAGTCCACAGATTCTTCACCTTCTTGCTTGGCTCATCTCAAACGATCTCTCCGCAAGGAAAAGTTTTCGTTCAAAGTTGCCAAGTGTATCGTTCAGTCCAGGAGAAGCTCGACGTCCAAGATATATAATGCCAAATGGAGAATCTTTTGTGATTGGTGTAGTAGAAAACGTGTCAGTCCTAGCTGTCCCTCTGTGAGTGATGTAGCTGATTTTCTTCTCTTTCTTTTCTCTGCTATTAAGGGCTATCGAGCAGCCCCTTCCAACACTCTTAAATTCTCAAAGGGCCCGGCCATCGGCACAGACTCTCATTTGGGAGACCTGATAAGATATTTTGAATTGCAAAGACCAGTGTCTCGCTCTCTAATGCCTAAATGGAATCTCTCTTGTGTCTTGTGGTCTCTTACAAAACCCCCCTATGAGCCTTTGGGTGAAGCTTCCTTTGAGAACCTCATCCTCAAGACGGCCTTTTTGCTTGCCTTAGCATCTGCAAGACGGAGTGAACTTCATGCCCTATCCATAGAACAGGGCTGTATCAGGTTCAGTGGGAATTATGAATCAGTTTCTCTTCTCTTTAGAAAAAAAAAAAAGCTTCCACATCCGATTGAGATCCTCAGTCTCAGCCGTATCTGTGCTGGGGATGATCAAGATCGACCTTTATGTCCGGTAAGGGCTTTACGTTTTTATTTGGCAGCATCTAAAGAGAGAAAGAAGGGTAGGTAGTGTCTTTTCATACCCATTAAAGGTTCAGCTGATATTTCAGCTTCCACCATTTCTTGGTGGATTACATTAACTATCGAGAGAGCTTATCAGTCCCTTACTGATAGGGACCTGTCTTTCATGAAAATTAAAGCCCGTGAGGTTCGTGCCATTGCTACCTCATGGGCCTATCTAACACATTCTTCTTTGGAGGATGTGATGAAAGCTGCGTTTTGGCACTCTCACTGCTTTTTCCTCCTCTTACCTTCGCTCGTTGGCCCACCACAGCAAAGGCATTTTCTCACTGGGCCTGATTGTCGTCGCTCAGAAAGTGGCCCAGGCAGATTCCGCTCTACAGTAGTCGTCTTTTCTTCTGTGAGGGTGAGTATTTCTTATGTTGTTTGTTATTCTCTAGTTGTGGGATCATCAACCTCCCACTAAACTGACAAATTCAGCTATGCAATAACAACAGGTAGGCTATTACTGATATTAAAATGTAGTTTTTCTTTTTTGGGGGGTGGGTGTGGTGGGGGGAAATAATTTTAATGATGTAATACCTACCTGTTGTTATTGCCAGATTCCCTCCTCCCACCCTGCTCTGATGTCCCACTACGTAAGATGCGTCCTCAAAAAGAATGAAGCCTACGGCGCATGTCAGAGCGTACGCACTATATGGTCCAGTGTTCTGGAACTTTCTGGTGCTCGATAATTGGGAGGACGAATTTTCATCACTCCGTCGGGGTATCCCCCCCCCCCCCCGGAAAAGACCAGCTATGCAATAATGCAATAACAACAGGTAGGTATTACATCATTAAAATTAGTCCCCCCCAAAAAAACAAAATATATATATATATATATATATATATATATATATATATATATATATATATATATATATATATATATATATATATATATATATATATATATATATATATCGGTGAGGAATATCAGAGATGGTTTAAACACTCAGCGATTAAAAGGAAGAAATGGTCTTGTCTTGAATTCCTGGAAATTCTTTTTCGCCCTGTCGAGTGTCAGTTTCTGGAAGGGACTCTTGTTTATCACAATTTGTTACTGTATACTGAACAAAATCCATCATTTTTATTAGAAATGAGTGTGCAATCAGTACACGCTTTTACATTAGTGGCTTGTTGGCTCACTGTAGAATGATGTCACACAAAGCAGCAAACTGAGCCTTAGCCAAGGGAGGTAATGTAGTCGGTAATTTCATACAGTCTAACTCTTTAATTTTAATGTAAATTTCATGAATTCAGTTGGAATAAATTTAACCAGAGACACAGATTTTTAATCGACACAATGGTCTATAAAAAGCATGAATAATCAACATTTTTAAGATTTTCTCCATCATTGACCTTTTGGGTACCATGCTGTTGCCCTTCCCAGCAATTATTACACTGCTTGATTTACAGGGCATCACCAAAAAAATATACTAGCTGATTTAGTACTTATATCTTTTTGACCAATTCCTGGTAAATCCTGAAAGTAGTTTTTGGCTTCTATGCCCTGGAAAAGTCATAAAAATGGGGAAAATTCTTGGTAGTGTAGATATGTGAGAGCTAGACATCAGATTTTTTTTTTTTTTTTTTTTTTTTTTCCTTTAAAATCATGTATAAGATTACAAGAACTTGACCACTCAGACTGAAATACAGTTACTGGTAAATACAGTGTTGTCTGCTAGGATTATTCCTCTTAGGTTTTGGTTCCTCACCAAACTAGATGGCAACAAGTTTTATTCATGCCGGTTATGAATGGCATTGCTTCATACTGCAACAAAGCACTATTTCACTACATAAATATTTTACTATAGACTCTGGTCTGAACCATTAGCAAGACTGTACAATTGTTTTAGATTCTATTGTAGTTGCAGACATATTATTTACATATTAATGTTTCCCTCTACTGTTTCAAAAAATGTATAATAAAAGAAAACAAACTTATGGCAACGGATTTGAAATCACGCTAAAATCAATGCTACAATTGTGGTTTTGAAAATCAGAAAATCTGATAGATTTAAGAGAATGTTTATAAAAGCTCTATTATTGTGATCTTTTGTAATGTCCATATGGGGCAAGCCTTGTTGCCTGCTAGTATACAGATAATTTTACAGTATTAGTAGCTGCTAGGCATAATGTACGGGATTAAGTCTGTTTATAGCATCAGTACATTATATGCAAATTTGTTAACACATTCAACAATATCAGCAGCACAGGTAATCAGTTGTATTTAAATTGCAGATGTATGTATAAATGGCTGTGGGTATATATAGTAATCTGTTGGATTGGTCATTTGTCAGAATGCAGAATTCAGAATTTTGGGAATCTGCATGCAATTGAGAGGGTAAGGCCTAACCTCAGTTGTCATCATGGCCTCAGTGGTCACAGGGGGTTAAAATGTCAGGTGAATGCACACTCCGGTAGGAGACACTGGTGATTGGGTGTCAGTTTCTTGGTGCTTGGGAACTTAAAAATAGTACAGAGGAGAAAAGCTGGTGATGTAAAAAAAATTAGCAGGGCGAAGCACCCAGTCACAAGGATTGGGCTTTTGCTGAAATTTAATATATTAATTTTTTACATTTAAAAATAATTTGACATTTTTTTACTCATAAATGAATAGTAATTAAATATATATTTAAATAATTGTACTAAAATATGTATGCAAAATAGTTAAATATATATTGAAATAAATATAGTTATATAAATCAAAATAGTTAAATATATACTGAATTTTTTCTTAGTTAAAAAATTCAAAATGAAGACTGTAATTGATAAACCAATACCAAAACCAGTGAGGAAAACATTACAACTCTTTTTAATACATGTTCATGTTCCAACTGGAAAAGAATTAAGCAGGAGTACTAAGCAAAATTTAACAAAGCAGAAAGACTTAGAGAGTCATTTTGTAACTCTCTGAATAATTTGTATTAATTTTATAATGGCACTGAACCATATTGGAAGAAGATCATCAGCAGAGAAAATTGAACAATTTTATTATGTAAAAGTACAGGTATACTTAACGTCAGATGTAGTAAAATGATTAATGATTAACCCAGGAGGGAGAGCAAGCTGAGGATAGGAATATTTACTACAGGACAAGGTTTTCTAAATATGCAGTGAAACCTCTCAAAAGTGACATCTCAATAAACAAAATTCTCTTGAAACCGAATAATTTTTCTGGTCTCATATTTTTCCCTTGCTAATTTCAAGATATTTTACAGTAAAACCTATCAAGACTGAAACCTCAGTAAATCGCAACTGCCTTGAAATCGAACCATTTTCTGGTCTCATTTTCTTTAGTTTCAAGAAACTTGTAATTAGTTAACCCAAACCCCAGTACATGCGGGTAAAAAACAATCAGGTGGGCCGCTAATGAACAGATTAAAATGATAGAGAAACGTTACGCTACAATTGGTCTGATGATTTTGATTGTGTCCTCTTAGCCGTAACAGTGACGAGGTTTCCCAAAGGGAGATAAGAACATATGCAAAGCATGATACTGGTCGCATTTTAGAAGTGGATTTGAAGATTCCATTATATTTACATGACTATTTGAAGGACTATCCGTTAGCTTAAGAGATATTAATTCCATATGAAAATGCTCCTTGCAAAAGAAATTGATAAATAATTACAAGGGTACAAAACCAACAGTACCAAAATTGTTTATGTACATTGAAAAACAAAGGGAAGTCTGTCCTTCACAATAGAAATTTAAAGCTTTACATACAGTTGGGTTTATTTGGTAAACAGACGGAAATTGTCAGTAAAAGAACAGCAGTATAAACATGTACAGATGAAAATCAAGAATTTCTCAGGAGAACAATTTTTGACGCTGATTTTGTGTTATTTTAAAAAACACAAGAAAATCAAATTAACCAAACCAATTTATGATGGATTTACAGTGTTAGAGTTACCAACATGGTTGATGCATGAATACTACTTCAGTAATTTGAAAAACAAATACAGTGACAGAATGAGACTGTTAATTACTGATACTGATTTTGTATGCATTCATTTTGAGACAGATAACTTTTACAGTGACATGAAGTATAACATTAAGTTCTATTGCACTAATGACTATCCCAAGGACAACATATTTCATTTACCACAAATGAATAAGAAAGTTCATGAACTTTTCAAAAATGAGTTGAACACTGTTCCAATCAGAGAGTTCTATGGGTTAAGGTCAAAACGTCATTCATTTAAGACGGACAAAGATGGAAATGAAGTTTTTTTAAAAAATAAAAATGCGTGATAAAGAAAGAATTAAAATTAGAAATGTACAAAGATTTTTTAATCACAAATAAAATTACCAGGAAACGAATTTACTTTGGTCATACCATCATGAGATGCATTACATCAAAATGAAAAAGTAGCATTTTCTGTATATACGGCGACAAGGGTTTCTTTTTTGACAAAGTAAACGCATTACCTTACGGTCACGGCAGTACCTTGTAATCGTCCTATGTATGTATGTCTACGACATAATGGAAAGGGTATTTAAGTCTCATTAAAGGTTGGTTTAATTTGTTCTGTTTCAAAATTTCGAAAATTTCTCCTTTCATTTCATGTGAAATAACATGGATTTCTTCCAACACAGTTTCCATTGCTTTTTTTGTCCTTGCTGCAAAACACACTCAACAAAACACGCATCCTATCTTAAAATTTTTGATTACTGAGTTGTGATTTTGCACCATCATCCATACTGATATTTCAAAATGACTACCACTAAAAGCTAGTTTGGTTAGATTAGTTGCTTTATTTTTGCATTGGTAATGTTGCCACAATCATCAGTCATAAACACAGTAATGGTTCCTTGATAGACATTAACCAGTAACCACTTATCCAATTTATCCTCACGATACATTACTATCACCTTTTCATCTTTGAATGACCATCTTCTGTCGTACAGAAAAGTTGGACAGGGAATAAAGATTTCATCAAAAGTTCTTATTTTCAGTCTTTATCAGTTTCATTGCAAACACAGTCTTTCCACAATTACTCACTCTACAGATTATCATGTTGTGAGGCTTTTTCAAATACATTTATACATGTCTAAAACATAATTGATTTATCTGAATGTTTTGAATATTTGCCTCAGCATCAGCCACAAAATAAACATACATTTGATGAGCATCCATATTTTTTTATTCTTTTATTTTCATGGCAATACCTTGCTAAAAGTTAGTCAATTGAAGACCACTACCATGCACTCTGTTATCATGTGACTTCTCAAATCAACCTTTTATGGTCATCAGTGTAAAAATTCTTAACACTTACGCTTTTATTGTTTATTAAATTAATAATGTGTGGCTTCTGTAAACTGTTGCCTGAATTGAAAACCTAACGAACAAACCATATTTTTCAGGCTTTCTATAGTCACCAAAGTTTTTCTATTGATGAGTTGAACAACTTTTCTGAATCACATTCTCCGCTTTGTTTTGCACAGTATCAAAATACGCTTTAAATTCATTATGTGAGAATCAGTCGTAAGGTTCGTCAACGTTGAATTGACTGCTGTGCTAACAAGTCTCTCCCTAGTGATTTAGTCGTAAAAGAGAGCAATTCTTTTTCTGTACTTGTCACTTACCGAGTGAGAAATGTATTCCGGAGTAATTGTATCGCACTGGAGACAAAAGTTTTCCAGTTAGTAGCCTTGATTACTACGTTCCATCACTTTCGAGACTTTTGCAAGTATAATGGTAAATCTGAAAACATAAGGATACAGTGGACAATGATATGCTACTATCTGTAAATTAAGTCGTATTCAGAACTTATTTCCATAAATAAACAAACACAATTGTATAGTTTCAGTACCAGTATTTTGTGCATTACCTACACTGGTCGTAACTTTCTCACTTAAACATTCATACTACCTTGTTAAATAATATTTGTCCTAACAGAAAGTGGTAACCGCAAATCTTTATATGTCATGAAAATGTTGTCATTTAACTTGAATATATCATCGCTTCCATATGATATAGAGAGGTCACAAGCATTCTATCTAAATTGTTTACCACAGCATTATTAGCATCTCCTTCCACCCTCCTTATCAACCGACACGAAGAAACTATCTTGTATAATCATGATATTTGGACTTAGCTATGAAATGGCTCTCTGCAAAGGATTCTCGGGTTTAATGTTGCTAGGGGTGCGTGTAGTACAATGATGTGTTGGATTGGTATTTTTAATTCCATGCGGTATCCTTTCCTCCTTGTCAGGAGTTATGCAATGATCGTATGTTGACATCTTTGCTATTTATTGTGCTAAAAACGTTTAAGAAATGTGCACACTAACACCCTTCATACAGTGAATATGTATTCGTAAATTACTTGATCATTAGAAACCTGGTAGAAGTCAGTCTAGATTTTTCAGTTTTTACATTATTTTTGGGTGAGTATATACGTATGGGTGCGAAGAAGCGTAAAGAGCAAAAGCATCGCCTGGGTTCTTTAAAGTCTGAGTCACCATAACTTTTCGCTCAGTCTTTCCATTCAAGTAATCTAGTGTCATTGATTTGCTTTCTCTGTAATTCTTCCATGACTCTATTCTCCTAATTCTTTTTTCATCATTTCCATTAAGATCAAATAGCTTGAACATATAGTTGCTTCTTGCAAATATTAGCCCGTAAACTTATTGCTCTTCCAATAGTTACTGTTGCTGCAGCCATTTTACTATTTAATAGTAACATTCTGGTAATGCTGGAAGTTTTTATATTTTACATCCTGACATAAGAACTCCTTTGTTTTTCGATCCAATTATTCAAACATTCTGTTCTCTTTTAGATAGTATGTATGTGATTATTTTACACCTTAAAGAAGAGATTCAGGTTATATTGTGTAAGAAACGCACTGGAAGTGACTAAGACTAATCCAGTATAAATATCAATATTAAAGTCCCCCCAAAATCTTTAAAGGTTCAGTAAACAAGTTGACACCAATTGTGAATAAACCTGACTTTTTTTCTTTGAATGGCACATCGATGTGAGGGATTTATTGTTTGTAACTTCATTCGTAAGTACCAACTAATATTTCAGGTGTTATTTCAGCTTTAATTATATTAAACAACCATTCATAATGGTAATCAGCACCACCCATTTATGAACATGCTACGTAATTATGTGCTTCAATATCAATACCATCTGGATACTCCTAGTTTGGTACAAATCGAAAATTTTAAAGCAATATACATCGAGGCATTAGCCTGTTTATCTCTTCAAACTAATTTTTGTTGTTATCGATTTCCTTTTTAAATTCATCCATTCTATCACCTAATGCAAGACTCTATATACCCATTTCCGAGTTTAATTCAATCACAAGACCACCTTACAATCAAACATTTGTGGTTATCAGTTAATCAATGGACAATAAATATGATGTACATAAAAAGAAAAGAAAATAGAAAAGAAGAAGAAAAAAAAAAAAACACGCACACGCATGCATGCATATAGCATGCAATATCTTGAGATACACCAATACAAGTATAGAGCGTCAAGGTGATATAGGCTTTTGTGATATTACTGTATTTTGTTCCTGTTTTCCATCAGATCAGACCCAACTAAAGATAATGAGTTGCAAGAAGAAAAAGGATTTTCACACAAGTTACATATTTATGACTGAAGTCCTTTTTTAAAGTAATTGGTTCTCTTTTTTATTTAATTTAGCAGTGTATTTTTCAATTTTCTTATGCATTTCAACTATTTGTTTAAACGCATAAATGGAAGGATTTTGCATATTGAATTTGCAAGTGTAAATATAATATTTAGCCAAAATATGCAAGAAATTGCACAAAATGTCAAATTGTTCACTTTCTAAATATGTGTTTTTTGGACAAGTATACTCTTTTGGGCAACAAGGTACAAAATGTTTAATAAAACGCTACCAAAACTTTGAAGTAATATCGCATTCACAGAAGAGATGTTCAATACTTTCATTTTCACTCCTACAGAAAGTACATTTGTCGTCGTCTAATATGTTATTTCTTTTCAAAATATATTAGTAACAATTTTTATTCTATGAATTAATTTAAAATTAGAAGAGATCAACTTGGTATCCTTAGTACAAATTTTCGCCCGACTATAAATCTCAGACCACTTCTCACTATTTATATTTTTATTTAATAATTGCACCCAAGTTTTTTGCTGAGCAGTATGTTTCCTTTTTAACTTTTTTTAAAAAGATCTTTGTAAACTAAATTGTTTTAAGTGTACCAAATGGTCTTTTACACTATCTTTCCATGATTTTGGAATTTTCAATATTATGGAGAAGTTTTTCAAGAAATCTTTGCATCTAGTGTTTCGTTTTATCATTTTAAAAGGCATTAAATTACCGTGATTATCTCCTAAATCATTAAGAATTTCAATGCCAGCTTCTGTCCAGGGTTTGTATTGATAGAACATTTTAGTAGGGACAAAGTTTAAAATACTCTGGGATAAATACTCATTTGGACTTTGCGTTTCCTCTTTCCAATAAGATACTGCAAAAATTACATCCCTCCAAAACTGTTTTAATGAGCTTAGCAAATTCTTCTAATTTCCTTCTCCCTAAATTCCAAATATCCCTTTTATTTCTGAATATAGTTGTATTGACTAAATTCTGCCACGCGCCATCTTCATTTTCTAACAATCTTTGAACCCATCTTTTTATGTACATAATGAATGAATAAATGTGAATCATATGTATTCCTCTTTCATTCTCAGGAAATACTAGGATATCACATTTAATTTTCTCTACTTTATCACCCCATACAAATTAAAATAAAGTACGATTAAGGTCTGCTTCAACTTTTACTGATGGATTTGGAAGTGCTGAAAAAGATGTATGAATATGAGCAGAACAAAGAGTTTTTACAACTTTTATTTTACCAACTACAGAAAGATGTCTTTGAATCCAGTTTGCCAGTATTATTTTTACAGTCATTAATTTCTTTCTACAATCAATTTCCACCATATGTTGTAAATCTAGAGAAAAATCTATGCCAAGGAGTGGAAGAAGATCAATACATGTCCATCTAGGGACATATTCTTTCATTGGAAAATTTCCTGTTTTCAATCAAAATAGCCTTTGTTTTTGTTATGTTACATTTAAGTCCAGATAATAGAAAGAAGAAGAAAAAAAACTTGCAAGATATTCATATCTACTTTAAGAGAACGTTGAGATCCATCAGGAAGAATAAAAGCGTCCGCGGCATACTGACCCAATTTATACTCACATCAAAGATCAGTCCCGTACATCCACATTTTGCTTTAAATTTATCGCTACTAAAATCTCAACACCGATAATAAACAAATAAGGCATGAGGGGATCTACTGGACAACATCCTCTTGCAAGTCTAAAAAAAGTATGACATATTTCCATTATTTATAACAACTTTTAGAGTTATTACAAAACAGTTTAAGCCACTTACAAACAGAATCACCAAAGTTTAAAGATTGTAGGACTTTTTCCACGAATCTCCAGTTAACTGAGTCAAAGGCTTTTTTTATAATCTATTAACGATAATAAACCATATATATCTTCGTTCTCTAGTTGATCCATGATATCGTACAATAGCCTGGTATTTCTCTAATTAATCTACCCTTCATCAATCCTTTTTGAGTATCACTGATTATTGATGGAAGAACTTTTTTAAAAATCCTAGCTACAATATCTCCCTAAGCAATCTTATACTCAGTATTTAAAAGACATATGTCTCCAATTTTAACATATATTTTTTTCATTTTCTTCCTTTGGTAAACATGTGATGACTCCTTGAGTCTGAAAATCTGAAAGTTTTCTTACAGTATATCCATAATTTATTGATCTGCATAGAAATCCCCCAAGATCATTCCAAAAACAAATGTATAGAACTCTGCAGTGAATCCACCTGAGCCTGAACATTTTCCATTTTCTATACGTTTTAGAAACATAACGTATTCATCAATTGTAAGTAGACCCTCGCACAATTCTCTTTCCTCTTGACTAAGTTCAATATTGCGCTTAAAAAATCTATCTTGAGCTTCTAGAGTATTATTAACATCAGGCTGAGCAATTCTACTTTTGCACAATTCCATTAAAAAATAATAAAAAATCCCAACTGTGTTTGAGCTCTTAAAACATCTCTTTGGTCTGATACATTTGTTCCATGATCTAAAAAATTTTCCTTCATTGTCTTATTTACAGGATTGCTTTTTTCAGGATTAACAACTTCGTACTTTTTTGTTCAAAATCATATCATATAGCCTTGAATCTTAATCTAACACCTTCTGTGCATTTTTATTTGAATTCCTCCTGCTTTTTTATCTACATTCCCCATCTACGTTATCCGACAATCCATTATGGATTTTAAATATTTCCTGTTCAATTTCCTTTCGATGTTCCCGTTTTTCTTTTGTTTTCCTAATAGAGTAACATATAGTTTGAGATCTTATTTTCTTTTTCAAATTTCAAAGAAATTTTTACCATTACTGGAAAGAGAAAAACGTAGAGAGTCCTCTTTCTTTCCCCCTACGTAATATTCATCTGCAGTATCAGTTATACACTTTTTAACCAAATCAATATATTCAATGTTCCTCAGCATTAAATTAATTTCCAATATCCTTTTGTCGTTGGAAACTTTTGAAAAAGCCACACTCAGAATAATAGCCGAATGATCAGTCGTATACCCTGGTAAGATATATACATCAGCTATATTCATATGAAAATCATCGGAGACAAGAAAATAATCTTATCTACTTTGTTTAAAGGGAGATTTTTGCCTCCATGTATACATCTTTAAGTCTTGGTCTAAATTTCTAAAGAAGTCAACTAATTCCAATTCGTTTTTCAGATCTTGAATTGCTGCTCTAGACTGTTGGTGTTTGTCATGTAAAATATTATAAGTATCCAAATCTAAGTCTTGAACAGTATTCCGATCTCCACACATTATAATAGATGAGTTCTCAAAAACTAAAATTTCTTCCTTTAGCCTTCTAAAAAAGCTAGGAGCATCATCATTACACCATACAAATTCACAAGAGCTATTCTATTGCTATTAATTGTGATTTCTAAAATAATAACTCTCCCTTGGCTGTCACATTTTTCTCTTTGAATAGCAAATTCAGAAGTATTTCTAAAGAATATTGAGACACCAGCACCAGTACTAGAACAGTGGCTAAATGTACACTTGTATTCCCATCCAACAGCCCAATATATTTCATCGTTCATTGTACTATGAGTTTCTTGGAAACATATTTTACATACATTCTTTTGTTGTACCCAATGTAAAATGTTCCTTCGTTTAAAGATCGAACCTTGCATGCCTCTAACATTCATAGATACAACTTTTATGTTATTTTCCAGGAAAACAGCAGAAATTTTACACATACATGTTCTTGTGCAGGAACAAATGAACTAATTACCACCTCGAATTTATCATACGCATGACATTTACACCACAAAAAGATGTTAACATCCGTCATAAAACCATCTATGGTGTGACGGTGCATGCTGTAGATTTGGCTGCAGTTAACATTGATACAGTGGATAATATATTACAAGAAAGTGAAACGAGTCCATCCGAGATAATTCTTACGCACCTCCGACAGTCCTTTGCAAAGCTTAACTAAATCAGTTTAGTAAACCAGCAGACACAGACAATACGAGTATAAATTACAAATGAGTGAATGAAAGAAAAAAAGGAAGAAAAAAGAAGTATGAATGGAAGTATACGTGGATGTGATGAATGAGTGAAAGAATGAGCGAAGAAGAAGGATTGAAAATTGATTGCGGATGAGTAATGATCAAAATGAGTGAATGACAGAAAATGAATGTGTGTATGAGTGAAAATACTTCATGAATTAGTGAATGAATTGATTAAAGGTATGCCCAATGGATGAGTGAATAATGAATCTACGGATTAATGAAAGACCTGAAGAGGAAAGGATTAAAGCGACAGAGAGAATGAATAAATTAACCGAGGATATAATAAAAGGAACCCAAGATAGAGATAAATCAACAAATTAAACAGAAAAAAAACATCAAAAGAACAACAACAACACACAAAACAAAAAATGAATCAACTTACAATGAATGAATGATCAATATATGGATGAATGAGTTGACAAAGTGAATACATGAATGAGTTAAACAAATGATGGAAAAGTAATACAAATATAATGCAACTTGCATGAATTAACTACTGGTTCATTTTTCTTTTTATTTAATCTGTCAGTTTGTCGTGTGTGGAGTACTACTAAAGGAGGAAATAAGAAATGACTAAACCTGTTTAATGACAAAAAATGGATGTAACATGACTAAATCTGCTAAACATCAAACTAAACACAGACACTATATCAATTCGGCATAGGTTTAATTGAAAGTGATGCTTGTATTGTATTTATATTAAAAACTAGCTATGAAATATAGTTATGAATAGTTATGAAAAACTATGAATGGTGAACTAATTTACTGATAGATTGCATAATTAACCACTAAAGAACAATAAAGAAAGAAATAAACCAACAAAATAATCACATAAAACAAGTAACTTGGCTAAAATCAATTAAACATATTGGAGTAGAAAAAGAAACAGCAAAGTGTAAGCTCCACATACCTATTAGGCTAACTTGATGAATTCATAGAATTGCAAACTGCACTTACATTATAATGTTCTCATAAATTTCATCATAAATGTTAATTTTTGGTTTTACCATGCTCAAAACCGTTAAAGTACCGTACACTGTCCGTCTCCTGATGTTTAATTAATTTATTGACAAGTTCCGTATTCATCCTGGACATATTCTCCAGCAGTCTAATTCCTTTTTATTTTTTTATATATTTATTTAGCTATTTTAAAAAAAAAAATTTTGTTGCTTGAAATCCTTCCGCTTTTTGACAATCACTGGCAGTAACTGTCCCTGTTGGCCGGAGATCATATGCACAGCCACTATGCCCCTGTTATCTAAGTCAATCCTTGTGACTTCTTTCACCATTTTGGGATTTCTCTCTCATACATTTTCATTTTCCTCCTCCTATAACCCTAAAACTTTAACATTCATCTTTCTCGAGTATTGTTCGTTTTGTTTTGAAGCTGCACTTGCTTGCTTTTATCGCTTGTCAGAGTCCTTCAATTCAATCTTTAGTTTGTCATTTTCCTACTTTGCCTTTTGTAATTTAATTGATGGTTCTTAAATTCCAGTGAATCAACCCTATCCATCAACTCTCCTGTCCTCTCCTTTACTACCCTTTCACTTTATTCTACCATCTCCTTTCTCAAATCTTTCTTCACATTCTCAAACAATTCCCTCACAATAGTTTAAATAATTACCGTAAGGTCACCTTCTTCACAAAGTCAGCAATAGCAGATGTGAAATCTGCTTTAGAAATGCTCACGCTGAGGCTTTGCTTTATTTCCTCTAAGTCCAGCTGAACCAGACTCAAGCCTGAATCACTCAGACTTGTGTCAGATGTCTCCATTGGGGAACTACTTTGTGATCTGGTTTTCATTTGTTGCTCGCCTTTGTCTTTCTTTCCACTCATGCTTGTAGATAATTTTGTTTGGACTAATTTGTTCTCACTACCACTCATCAGTGTCACTGACAGTTATTACTCACTAATTGCCAAATAATTATTGCTAATGAAGGTAACTGATGAACATTGTAAGAAACAGGTAATACAGGTAATTAATATGAACTAAGTCAAATAAACAAGATAGGGACTGTCTCAAAACTGCACCACTAAACTTCCATCTCCACTCCATTATCCAAGAATTTGAACGGAAAAACACTTTTTTTCCAAGATTTTATATGAGCCACCTGTAGTAATATCTACCCTGTATTCCTTGAATACTCACACACAATTTTGAACCGCTTCATTATAGAACAAACCCACTTATAACCGCCAAAATTTACAGAGGCACCTCACTAGCTTCCATTTATAGCTGCCCTTACTATCACTCAGCCTTTTGAGTTTTGTTTTTCTGTTTTAACTCTGTTAGTGCTAGCACTTACTGTGAGAGTCTTTCAGTCTTCTTCAGTTTGGAATCCAAGTGTCTACATTATGAACTCTTGTCTCAAATTAGTTTTTTTTAAAAATGCTCAGTCGTTTTATCATTTTGTCTATTTCGTCAGTACTACCATGCACCACACCGATATTATTAACCACTTATCGATCAACATATTTCTTTCATATCTATTTTTGATTGTTCATTATCAGCATGTACTTTGTTGCAAAATTTGGTGAATGTAGTATTTTCTATAGTTTTGATCTTCTCACTTAAATCTGCAATATATAAATTATAAGTTACTTCATATATCTAATTGTGTTTTCATTTATTTTGTTTTTTGACGTCCTATATCTTGTTAGTTATCTCTGTTAAATCATTCTTCTTCTGAAACACTGACAAGATATCAGTGTTTGCAACGATATTGTCATTCAGGTCAGTAATGTTTGTGCTAAAATTATTGATTACCTTTTTAATTTCTTGGTTCTTTTGTTGGATTTCACTATTCATATCTCTCTGTAACTGTTCCAGCTGTGATTGTAAAGTGTTATAGTCTTAGAGATTTTCTATTGTTATTTTCTCCATGTCAGTCTCCAATGCATCTATCTCACTGTTTACCCTCTGTTGAATTGGTTGTAAATATTGTTGAATATTAGGCACTTGTCTTTATAAATCTTTTTCTTCCTGTTTGCAATATTTTTATGGCACTAGATGAAATTCTGAATCTCTGTGTGAACAGTTGCTGCGCATCTAATATTTTGTTTTTTGCTGTTATCAATCTGTTATGTAGATCTGAAATCTTGTTGTTTTTTTTAGCATTTTTAAGATCTAGCTGGAATCAACTTCCTTATTTTTAAATGTTATCGTTTTAAATTTCATCCGTAATGTCATTTATTACCCTGCTAGGACACCGTGTGCCTTAACACGTTTTTCACGTGTACCGTTATCTTACTGACAGGTGATACTTTTGGATGTACTTTCCCTCTTTCATTTCTTATATCAGGCATATTTTAATTCCTTAATTTTCTATTGCGTGCTTCTGATACCCTACTGATCCGCATTTGAAAGAAGTATTAATTAAGTATAATTTAGGAAATATATATAATTTTATTATTTCCATTATAGTGTAGTTTTCTTTCCTTCATCTCCCTACTTGTCTTCAAAAAGTTAACCCATCAATCAGATGATTCGTTGATGAATAATTATACACGAAGTATACATTCAAAAGCCGATAAATAATTGATCAGTATTTGCGGTTCGAGTTTTTAATTGGAAGGGGGGGCCTCCGGATTTTCTTTTGACCCAGAATAATTTTGTCAACTAATATAATAGATATAATAGGTTCTTTTTCTATATATAAATCAGAGCAATAATGTTTTATTCTCAAGCTATTTATTTGAATGGAAAAAATCCCAGACTCCCCCCCCCACACACACACACACAGACCTTTTAAGTAATAATTATTCAAGTAAATATTTCAAGCACAGTTAAAGTTCAATTACTTGAACATCAATTACTCGTTTATTGGTTTCGCAAGTCTCGATATAGCACATTCTCTTGCATGCGACAATAGTATGTGGAATGATTGCTCAAGGGCTCACCTCGCTTTTCAACGATAACATTAGAAAATCATGGAGCCTCGGGCAAAAATGTGCTTCGATTTTGATCTGCGAAAATAGTTATCTGAAAAGCTCGGTGACCCCTTAAGCAATCATGCCGTGTGCGCCAGAGTCTCTTCATTTCACATACTACTAATTAGAATTGACTGTTTATGATAGCCAACCAGTCACCCATTATATATCAGGGTTACACAAAAACGTCAGCCAACAAGCCTCCCATTATATATCAAGATTAGATAAAAATGCAATGTGTTTTCAATTAGAGATAAAAAGATACTTATATATTATGACTGGATTTTATTACAACGCAAACTGCGCGCAATACAAGGTAACAGCCCAGCCAGTTATAGCGCACTGTCTTGAAAATGATTTCAGACGTAAGTTTAAAACAACAAAGTCTGCTTCGACATGGACTGGTGCTGCCCCAACGATTTTTAGTATGTGTTGCAAAGGGTTGCATCAAGAAACGTTTTCACGTTTAACTGGGTCGAAATGGTCTTTTGAATACGACATACTAGAAAAAGAGCTTCAACAAAAAGCAAGGAGTCTTTCCACCAAGCATGCTGACTTTCTGATTTGAAGATATCATATAATATAATGGATCTGAATTCAATCTTGGATACGTTCGTAAAATCTCATCAGGTAAAACAGAAGTCGCCAGAATGGAATTCTTAGTTATCTGCAACAGTTGGTGGCTCGGAATTGGCTACAGTCCTTGGCATCTGCCCGTTTGCAACTGCACATGATATTGCTAAAAGAAAGCTTAGTAAGTATATATCGCCATAGAACTAGAACTAGAAAGATCCAGACTCGCGTTAGGAGAAGAGTACAATAAGCTTGGCGGAAAGAAGTCCTTGTACGATTTTGTCAAGACAAGTTTAGATGGCACCAAATTTCAATGACCACCCGCCTTTACTTTTCATCCGTAGTCTCCTAGTTTTAAAATCCGCCATTGTCCTCTGCTTTAGTAGCACCAGTATCAACGCTTTTATTTCCAAAGCTGCGATGCTGATATTTTTTTCGATAATTTGTTCGTATTTGGCAACTCACATAAGACTTAATTCTGCAACAATATTATATATAATGCAAAACTCCTTCACCAAATGATCAATGTTAAACGCGGCACCACGCAGGCAAGATAGATTTAATATCATTTAATATTTTTGTGTACATGATATAAGAGTATTTGTACATAGCCATCTTATTTTGAATTTTTGGTTCTAGCTTTCTACAACAAGCTTGAGTTGCAATGCCAACACCAGATATAATCAGAAGAAAAGAATTTAAGAAATCATCTGTGCTGGCAACTCCGGCCGCTGTTATTGTCACCGGAATTGCTGTAATGCCTGTATGACTGTTTAAAATAGTAGGCTCGTTTGTGATAGCTGCGATAATATGCAATAAGCTCATCTCGAATTTCTTGGTCAATGTGGCTGCTGATATGGTTGAAATCCACTGAATTATTCATGCTATATAATATTTTTTTACTCTTCAAGTGCTGCAAGTTTTGCATTGATAAGCTTGACCGATTCTGAATTTGCTTCTAGGTATCTTCTGAAGAAGCTACTGTCAAGCTCACTTTCTTCAATTTTGTTTTAGGCTTAGCATCAGCCTCTGGAGGATCTGTGAAAAAAACTTTGTGTGACAGCTCGTGAAGTGTTGGTTTTCAGAGTGAACTTCTGCATATTTGATAGCTGCAGGGAGTGAATTAACATTGATATATAATCTCATCAAATATCAGGTAATAGGCCTCAGCTAGTTTTTGCTTCTTGTTGTGGCGGCGATACTGAAAGTTTTGTCTAGATTGAGCAGAGTTGGATTCACGTAAAAATTTTGTGAAATAGCTACTGTCAAATTCTCTGTCTTCTAATGTTTATTTCTGGATTAGGTGTCAATTTCTGGTGAATTTACAAAGTAGACGTTTTCTGGTAACTCGGTAAATATTTAATCGAAAGAATGAAATTTTGCATATTTAATGGCTGCAAAAAGCGAATTAATGTGAACAATCAGTAGCAGCAAATATTTTGTCATCAGATAATATACTTCGGCCAATTTTTCCCTTCTTACCAGCTGAGGATTGTCAATATGTGGCGCTGGAGAAATTCTGTTAAGTATCGCATTGTACAATCCCTTTCTTTCAGCTTCTTTTACTTCTTTATGAATAATCCGTGATATAGCAGTATCATGCTCAACAAATAGCTCCTTTTAATTTTTCTAGCCTCTGGTGAATTTACAAAGTTGCCCTCGGGAAATTCAACAAGACCTTGTACACAAACAACACGTGAGCCAAATCCTGGAAGAGATAGGAGGTAGTCTGTTGCTGATGAAAGTACATTTGCATAATAGTCGTGTTTTGCATAATTCATAAGAAGATAATATGCTTCCATATTATTTTTATCTTTTTCTGATACATCATCTTGCAACGGCTTTTTCGCTTCAGGTTGTGGTTGCGGCTTTTCTGTTTCAGGTTGTGGCTGCGGCTCTGGTTCTGGTTGTGGTTTTACTACTTCAGGCTTGGGTTGTGGCTACTCAGGTTGTGTCTGCGGATCATTAGGAAGATCTTTTATATCAGGTAGCGCCATCACTCCCAGATTTGTTTCTACGTCGTCATAATCCAAACCAAACTCTCTGTAAAAAATACCGCTGGTCAACTTGATCTTGAAGTCTTTCTTGGTTTTTAAATTTTTTTTTTTTTTTTTTTTTTTTTTTTTTTTTTTGTTGCTAGACCTGATTGTACATGCATACATGCATGCGTAGTCAGCATCTAGATCTTTCCTTTCTCTTTCGATCAATTTGTTTGGGTTTGATTTTTTTTAGTTAGATTCACTAATTGTAAGCTACAAACACTCAACTCGTTTAGTGTGTTTTTAAATAGCACTCCTATTTTTCTAGCAGCGCTGGCCGATTCTTTGTCATTGCAGAACTTTTTCAGCTTGTCATGTTTATCTAGCTCGTCCCGGAACTGTGGCGTTCTCATATGAGTTACCGAAAAAAGATATCTATTTTTACGCTTTCTGGATCAGCCAAAAGCTTTTATACAGTTGTTTGTTTTCCCCAATTTCATCATAATACGTCTAAGTTCTAACGTCATGAAAAACCAGGCCATGTTTTTCTTCAAAGAACAGCGTGCTAAATTCGCGTGCAATTCTTACGAATTCTGTCATCTTATATTTTTGTTTACATAAGATCATCTAGCGTAAAAATCTGAAAATAAGTCAGACCGGGATTGCCTGGCATCGCAGAAACGCAATACAATATGCAGAGGCGATATTTTATCGTGCCAGGGCTTGCAATATCAAAAGTATCCAGAGCTGAATAAAATGTATCCATACTTGTGTAAAGTGTGGTCCAATTAGCGCTGTCATTGGACGCTTCTAGATGCCAATTGTTGATGTATTCAGTTGCAACTGATCTGCCTTTAAGTTGAATACGCCAAAATAGTAACATCCACACGACGATCTATTCTGATCCCAAAATTATTATACACGCCTGCTGTAGCCCATTCGCTAGTAGATATGTGGTCAGCAAAAACCAGATGTGCTCCTAAAGGCTGCTGAATATTCCGATGATGCGGATGCTACAAATCCGCCGCGATTAACAGAATTGGACGACAGCGATGGAATATGCACAATTGTATATTTTTATTCGTTTGGAATCCACATACAGTTTTGTTGTCGCATCTGCATTATCTGTAGGAGCACCTAGATTTCGTAGCTGCATATGATTTTCTAGCTGCATCTTTTCAGTTTCTGGCGCAGCTAATTTTGTAATTTTTTTAGAATTCATATCGCTGTTGCCTGTCATAGTTCCGTCAGCTGGCGGTAAAACATATGGCGCTGACACTAACATTTCATTGCAAAGGATTTCCGATGCCAAGTTTTGTCCTGGAGAAAGTAAGCGTCCTCGAGGAAAATTTGTTTTGGTATCTGTTAACAGCACTTTGGCATTTACATATTTATCTGCATACTGTTTATCAACCGCATCTGCATTATTTGTTGGTGCAGCCACATTTATAATCTTTTGCGAAGACATGTTTAGCTGTCCAGACATCGTGTCGCCAGGTTTTAGCAAGCGTCTGTTAAGTTCTGCATTAGAAACTGTTGACCTTGTGCTTGATTCAACACTGTCAATAACTGCCAAAAGCTGTATAATGACTCATTATATATACTCTGCGTATCATCAACTTTGACTCAGAAGATATAAAAAAAAGTCTAGACATAATTTCTTATTTCCAGGTTGCCACTATATGATCGTTGATTCAACGGGCCGTGGTAAAAGAAACTTGCTTATGAATATGCTGCTAAATAAAGGACTTAACTACGACAAGGTAAGTACAATACACTTAGCGACTTTGATGAAGCCATTAGCAGCTCTGATGCCGTGCAAAAAGTTTTTACAATATTAGAGACAGAAGAAGTAATCCCGGAGAACAGATTGATGGCGATAAGGACGCTGTCATAGTATTTGATGACATCAAAATAATTCGCGACAACATGAACAAGATCAAAGAATACTTTTCACTGTCACGAAACAAGCGCTGCAGTCCAATATACTTGGCGCAATCTTACTACGACGTACCAGAGTATATTCGTTGCAACACCGGCTGCTTTGTTTTGTTTTCTGGCCTGGACAACCACGACATAGACTCTATTGCGCGCAATCATTGTTGTGGCATAGACGCTTCTAAATTTAAGCAGTGTTATCAAGAAGCTATATGCAGCAACAAACATAATTTTATGGCTTTTCATAGAGATGCAGAACACGTTCTTGAAATGTACCGCCGCGGATTTGACGAACAGATGTAGACGAACATATGTGATGTGCTAGCTGGCTGACTGAAATTTAAAGAAAATAAGTTCTGTACAATGCCGTTTGTAAAAATAGAAGATCAAAAGAACAAAAGCTGCTGTCATGCGAAAATACGTAGAGCATCAGCAGCAATTGCATGGTCTTATTCTTGCAGAAAAAAATTGGCGAACAGGAATTTCAGCGCGACTTAGCCGAAAAACTATTTCAGCCTGTAACTAAAATAGAAGAACAGACTGCAGCAGCGCATGATAGTAAACAAGATAAACGTATCATAGTGCTAACTGAGCAACAAGAAAAAATGGTTAGGAGTCAGCAAGATGTATTAGAAAAGATCGCTATTTGATGGTAAAACAAGAAGTTGACTTATTATTAGATGAGTATGAGTACCTCCTAGGAACAAGGGAAGATAAACCACCATCTCATTTGGTTAAAGAGATAGAAAAAGCAAGAAAAGAGTTAACTGAGTTTGACAGATAATGGGCAGACGAAAAAAAGATGTTCTAGAGTTTGAACTCGAGCTGCAAAAAACAAAAGATCTGAGCCAAGAGCTGCGGACGCGTTCAAAAAGAGCAAGACAAATGAGGAGACTGCAGCTTAGAGAACAACCTATAAAAGAGATAAGTATACCTACTGATGAGCTGCAGCAATCTGAATTATTAGCTCAAGCAGCAGCATTGGAGTCAGCTGCTGAAGAAGAATACAAGTTTCCTGTTATGCAATATTGAAAAGATTGGATAAAAAAAAATCTGCCAAAAAGATGTTTTACGATAAAATAGCGAAAACAAATTATGCTGTAAATTATCTCAAACACAGCTTAATGAATTGCACAAGAGGTATAATGAGCTGGATAATAAGAAATCTTCGACCTCTAAAGACTATGAGGCTTTATAAAGCCATTTCGAAAAACTGCTAGAGATAAATACGTGTTACAGTAAAAGACTGGATCGTTCTAGACATACTGTATTGAGAGATATGATTTTAATGAGCGAACAATTGAGAATACAAATGAGAAGGGATATCACAGATTCTGATGAAGAGCATGGACTAGAATCATTACCATTTACACAACGATATGCAGTAAAACGAGAGCGATCTGCAGAAAAAGAAGAAAAAGAGCTGGTTGGCGAAGGAATAAAACTCTAAAAATACTGCAGAACTTGTCGCACGACTAAAGTTGCTTGTGGCCAGTAAACAAGCAGGAAACGTTGGTATAGAGGTTAATAATGAAATATCTGAAATACTAGGCCAAAGCAAAGTTTACTTAGTAACGGCGATTATATGGTTTTGTACAATGATCTGATATAGACAAAATGTCGCAAACTCATATCTTTGATTCTATGTTGGCTCAAGGAAGCAGCAGTAATATTACTGTCAGATATAGCACACTGTTATGTATATTGAATTTATAATATATGTCCATGAGGTAAGTTGTACTTTAGTCATTTTGTAAACAACATATTGACAGCATTTGAGTTCAAGGTCAGTCTTGTTTACATAGCATTTAACAATTAGACTGGAGTTTTACATGTCTTGATATGAGAAACGTCACGTACGCACCTGAAATTTCCATTAGAGTTACTCATATTCTAGAATATTCTGTCAGGTAAATTATCCTTATATTTATACAGGTTTGGTAAACAAGATTTCATTGCTACACTAAACTTCATGTTATTAAGATCAGTCTATTAAGGGATTTATTTTAGTAATCAGATGTTACAGTTGTGAAAATCAGAGCAAATTCAGGGAGCGGAATTATTTATTCGAAATATTCATTGAAATTACTAAGAGTGCTCATTCTCATTTTGGGTTAATACTTTACTTTGGGATTGATGTCAATTCATTCAAAGATATTCTGTATTACATCATTCAGGCATATCAGGACATTCAATACTATTGACACACCAGATCTTTCAAGATTACTGGCACATTGTGACATTCAAGGCTACTGGAATTCATTCGGAAATTTCTATATTTAGGACTTGTGATAAGGACACTTGGGATTATTGGATTATTTGGACTTTAATTCACGTTACTGTAAGTGTCTTTTAAATTCCATTTTCATTGTCTAGAAATAAATTGCTTGTTGATTTAACTGACATTGTTGGTTTCACTTTCTTAGAGTTATCAGAGGATACTCGCTACGAGATCGCGCTAATGTCTGCAGAAATATGGAACTCGTTTTATAATGTTACCGCAAGCAATAACAAGTTCAGATATCTCACTTCCGCTAATGATGCAGGAACATTGCTCACTACCATTCCAGGTGCGTACAACATTGTTGACAAAGCTGATGAAATAAAAAGGATGATTGTTGGCGAATTATTCTACGCCTAGTACCCAATTGACACTTAAGGGCGGCTACCGAGTTGACTTTACAATTGACTACAGCTTAAGAAACCTAGTTCGCAAATTCTACAAGAAAATGGTGTTTACAATGGCGACTTTCCTGTTAATATTAGCAGCGTAAACATATTACTCATCAATTGTTCCATAGCTGAAGGATCATTTGACGCGCGAGTAGGCCATAACCACGTTATCTATAGAGTCAGTTCTAATGCACCACCCGAATCTTTGATGACAGTAATTTACTATCGCATCAACAATGTCTACAGCATACCAGAAATCGCAATGTAAATCACGGACCAATCAGGAAACAAAGTCAGCCTTAATAACGAGCGCGTGACATTTTACTTGGATCTGCGAGCGCAAGACTAAAACTATGTAACCATGCTGTATAAATGAAGCCAATACGAATTAAGCGCAGAAAAATCATAGGAGGATTTTTATCATCGCTGTTTTCAAACATTTTTAGGGTAGTCCCAGGCATAGTCAAACGATTCGCTCCACTTGTCAGTAGCGCTTCAAAAAGTGCTGCTTCAACAGTAGGGTCAGTAGCTGGACAAAAATTTGCGTCTAAGATTATGAGAAAGCCAGCGCCACAGCTTTTATGGGGCCAATAAAAGAAATCATCAAAGAAATCGAACCAACAAAAGAAGCTGAGCGTGTGAATACTAGTGCAGCCAAAAATATTGTCTAAACTCGGCCAAGAAATTATGAATGAACTAAATATGTTATTGGTGTCCACATCGCTGCCTAACCTCTCAAATATTAAGGCAGGATCTAGTCTAAAGAGACTATTTGTGTAACCTGGATGTATAAACATGCTGTCCAGATTTACTCCTGAGTATTTCAAGCTTTTTGATGAAGCACCCATTGACGAATCAACAACCGAATACGAATATGTTGAATACTTGGACAAAGATTCGAATCAAATGAACAAACGTGGAACCAGCATTATTGACACGCGAGATGAAGACGTTTACTTGTTGCCTCATAAAGCTTTTCTTGAAGTCAGAGGTCATTTTCAAACCACTGCTGCTCCACCTGGCAATGTTGCTGCTAAAACAATCGTGACACTTGTCAACAATGGTTTGAGCTTGTTTAAGACGGCGCGATATCAACTTAATAATCAAACAGTTGAGGACATCAGCAACAATCTGCCTGCTGCCGGCACCATCACGAATTTGATTTCGATGAGTGATGACCACAGCAGAAGTTCAGCAACAAATGTGTTCTGGTATAAGGATACTAACAATGTAGCAGTTAGCAAAAAGTACAAACAAGCACCTGAATTGATTGATGATGCTGTTACTGCTGCTGCTACTGCTGCAGTGGCAGGTCGAATTTGCTAGGGTGTCCGTACTGCCTTTGTTGATCCAGAAAACGGAAATTATAATGTTGGCTTTGCAACGAGGCGCACTCTCACTGATGGCCACAATGAAGTTTGCATGATGTTGATACTAAGTTCCATTTTTTGTTTTTGTCGCGACATTGATATAGTTTTTAGAGGCGTTAAGCACACGCTGGCTTTGGAAAGATCTGATCCTATTACGTAAATGCATAGTCCAGCTGGTGTTGATGACGGAGAATTTGTTTTTACAAAGCTATCGCTGTCGTTGCAAAAATAACACCTTCTATTTATCATGTACTAGGATAGGATAATCTTTTGTCCAGGTTTAGCAACAAACTTTATTTTGAGCAAATGCGAGTCTATAAACGTGTTAAGTATTTACCAGCACAATTATCTGCGAACTGGAGAATAGTTACATTGCCATACAGTGAACTACCTAGTCACATATTTATAGCATTTCAAACCGCAACACGAGATGAAAATCAAGAGACAAGCAGTCAGATATTTGACAACTTGGATTTGACTCGCATTGCTGTCAGAGTCAATAGCAGACAATATCCCGAACGTGAACTTTAGTGTAATTTTGCACCACTTAGTAAAGATTATCAGCGAGTGTATCTTTTGCTTCAGGAAGCTATGCAAAAAATATAAGGACGTTGATACAGGAACAAAATATCTCTAGATGAATTTGCAAAGCTGTATACTATTTATCACTTTGATGCTCCTAAGCATTTTGGAACGCAGAAAAGATTCTATGGCAGATGTTGAAGTCAATTGGACTCTTCAGCCTATAGCACCAGCAGTAGCCGTAAACTATCATGTTTATACAGTAATTACCGCTGACAGATTTCTGACACTGGATGCTTTTAGTGGCAAGATGACAGTTATTGTTTAGAAGAAGCTGAATTGTCCAACGATATAATATAAATGAGCTACACTTCAGTAAAAGATTTTTTTTTTACGCCATTACAACACCAATCACTTGCAGCAGCGCATAAGAAGCGTGCGGGCGTGTCCATAAAGCTAGGAAATAACCAATTGCAGCAAGGACAACATCTTCTTACGTTTATGAAAAATCAGCATCTCAAGCTTAGCATAGCAAAATTCTATGGCAAAGGCTTAACCTTAAAAGTTATCGGCCAAACAAATATCTCACATGGGCGGCGCTTTACCAGCAGTCCTACCACTTCTTGTAGCATGGGCACCAAATATATTACCAATACTTGGTTCGTTAGGAATACCAGCAGCCTCTGGAACAGTATCTGGCGCTACGGAAAAGGCAACAAGCGCCAGAAAACATAAACGAAGAAAGAATAAAAATGTGTTTGCTTAAGTTGCAGATATATCTTACATAGAAATGTCGTATCAGGAAGTTAGTCTGTTTCTCTCTCAAGCTCAACGTAAGAAAATTGCGCTGGCCGCTTCCAGAGGTTGCCCATTGTCAATAAGACTATTAGCAAAACAGTTATCTTCTGGTAGCAATAAAGTTATGTTAACAAAAGGCCAACATGACAAAGTGAAAAAACAAAGCGCAACAGGAACAGGCATTGTACTTGATTTGTCCGCAGCACAACTTTCAAAACAAGACGGAGTCTTACCTCTTTTACCACTGCCAGATGATAATACTGCTAGTACGGTGTTGCCTGGACTTTTTGACAAGCTTTTTGGCCGTGGTATGAAAGGTAAAGAAAAAGAGAGCGCAAGGATTGCAATACCCCGGAACACAGCGCCGGTAAGCAATTTTGACATTAAGAAAGCGCTTAAAGACATAAAATCATTTCGAGGTGTCTTTTCTAAAGATAGAATGGCAGAAACAATCAGAGCCAAGGAAAAAGAATCCAGGTTTGTTAAGGCAACTATTGGTGGTTGCCTCGCTAATGATCCCTGCAGCAAATAGCCTATTGTTGTCCTAGCTGAATAATGTTATGTTTTGTTGATATATAATGGATGCCTGCTCTGATAATATTTGTATTCAAGGCAACAAGATAGTTGGCCATTGCGCTGGCTGCAAACTCCGTAAAATATGTGGTAGTGCTCTTCACCTTCATGCGCTTATTGTAAAACTTCCTAGGCCAAAGGGCGGCTTGACTTTGCCAGGACATAAATATACTGGCCCACGGAATCCTTTGGATAAACAACTTGTCGCGAATGATTAACCGCTTCCTGGTGAACAACCATAGAATCAAGCAGACGCCACTGCAATGCGGCATGACATTTGCAACAGAGATCACCGTAGGGAAAAAAACGATGCGACAAAAGTATGCTTGATGAGTTAGCCGCAATAAAACAATCCGGAATGAGAGAGTATTCCATGCTTAATGAGGGCAAAACAGTTGAAAGATTCAATCGTATTGCGATGTGGAAACACTTTACAAAAAATAAAACGAGTAAATATGTAGATGTGCTGCAGCCGCTAGGAGACAATTATAACAATACGAAGCATAGAAGTATTGGGATGACGCCACCACAAGCTAGCAACAAGCAAAATCAGGACAGCGTGATTATTTTTATAGACGAAAGTTTAATGTCGGAGACAAAGTCAGGATTTCCAGAATAAACAAAAAGTGTTTGAAAAAGGATATACAGCAAACTGGACCGAAGAAGTGTTTACCGTGATAGAATTATTAAAAACAATTCCTGTAACGTACACGATCGCAGACCTTAATGGTGAATCTGTTTCAGGAGCCTTCTATGAGCAGGAGTTACAAAGAACGGCGCAACATGTTTTCAGAATAGAGAGTGCAATCATAACTCGCGGAAACAAGTCGCTTGTGAAATGGAGCGGCTACTCTGATGCTTTTAATTCTTGCGTACAAACGGCAAGTATTGAGAAATAATTCTGTCGTACTCTGCTAATATGTATTTGCTAGCAGCAGGCTTGCACATGGCCGCCTTGTCTGGCAGACCTAGCAGCAGAAATATTTTGTGGAAACATAATCAAACTTAATGAATTTCTGTCTTCCTGGTAAGTTCAGCTTGATAAACCTGTCAAAGATCACGTTGAATTGCGCTGTTTCTTCGTATAACAGATTAAATCGCACTCGCTTATTTCTGATATGATATTTTCTAGCGTATCTTTGCGGCCTTGTATTGTAGTGTAGGTAAGCGTTTTCGACTTGACTGTACTCGTCGTAGTCGTGGACAATGAGATCTTCGTTTTCATCTGAATCATACATTTTTATCAAACAACGTTATATATCATGTCAGACACAATTGTTTATATTACAGACGTTTACATAGATCTTCCAGAATTGCTTTTTGATGATGTCAGGTGGCTGTATAAAGATCCTGAATCACATATTACTTTGAATCTCAATGGGATATCAGAAAATGCTGTTTCTGGAGCAGACAATTTGTTTAAAACGCATATTTTGCTTACGGATGAGCAGAGACAACTACTTAAAAAACATGGCACAATCAACATTTGCTATGACTGCGACTTGCTGCTGCGCCATAGCGTATCATGCTTCAGCCGAGATACTCTGTTAGGGATATTAAAAATTAACAATTAGAGAAATAATCTACCATATATATAATGAGCACAAATATGAGGTTCGTACTACGTGATCAAGCCTTTGCCTGCTACGATAAAACGTTTATTATGCGTCAGCGCAGGCTGCTTTAATATGACGATTTGGCTATGGCAACGGAACAAGCTATCATAAAGTATAAAGTTTTCTGTCGGCATTACCGTCGTGTTTGCAAAGATGGACAATACTACTGAAACTGAGGCGCATTTTATTTCGAAGCCAGTGCGAGCCTTTGACATGAATTCTGATCTCAAAAGCGTTTTCAGTTCGCTTAGAGACAAGGTTGATAATTTTCAAAGAGAAGGTTCTGACTGGATTTTGCTTGGCGTTTCTAGATGCGCCTTAAGCGCTTCAAAATATAATCCTCTGCGTGGCAAGTCATATTTGGATCTTCATGCAAAAATAAAAATCAGCAAGGGTTGCATCAATGTTCAGAACAATGACAACAAGTGTTTTATGCAGGCGATGCTATCGGCGCTGTATCCTGCAGTAAAAAATGCCAATAGAGGTAGTAAATATGTCGCGTATCAAAGAACGTTAAATTTTCAGGAATCGCTTTTCCAGTTCAGATTATTGACGCGCCAAAATTTGAGCGAGTAAATAATATTTCGATAAATGTATTTGGCGCTAATGATAATGCAAGTATTTTTCCTCTTTATATTTCTGCGGTAACATGCGATGACGACAATAAAATTGTTGCTGATGTGTATTTGCTGTATGTTCATAATGACACAAAAGACGGGCATTACGTTTGGATTAAAAAAATTTCAAAAATAATGTGCGGCCAATAGAATAACCATAATGGCAAAAAATGTTTACTGCAGAATGTCTTCATGGGTTTTCGAAAGAAGAGTTGTTAACAGAGCATGACAGAAATTGCGCTAACGTCGTAAATGCTATCATGTCAGACAAAAAAAGTAACGTATCAAAATTTAAAAACCTCTGTCATATGACAAGAGTTCCGTTTATTATCTATGCTGATTTTGAATCTCTGCTTGTTCCGATTGCTGGCGCAGATAACGATCCAGACAGGTCCTTTACCAGAAAATACCAGGAGCATGTTCCTTGCGGCCACTCGTACAAACTAATCTGCGTTAGTGACAAACTGAGTAAGCCAATAAAATTATATCGCGGAGAAAATTGTGGCGAGCATTTTATATAGAGTTTACTAGGCGAGGTAAGATATATATATATATATATATATATATATATCGCATTCCACCAGCAAAAATAATTTGTACTGCACACGACAGAGAAAACTTTTTAAAGTCTACTGCGTGTTGGATCTGTGAAGAACCGCTTGGCGATGACAGAGTACGAGATTATTGTCATTTCACTGGACGCTATCTTGGCGCTGCTCACAACAAATGCAATCTGCGTTTAAAGATGCCAGAGTGTATACTCTTAGGGTATATGACATCTGATTGTCAAACACTTTGGAAAATTTGAAAAGAAGATAACCTGCATTCCAAATAATCTGGAAAAATATTTGTCGTTACCACTTGGCGAGCTGCGCTTTATTGACAGCCTGCAATTTATGAACGACTTGCTATATTCGCTTGTCAAGAATACAACAATATTCAGATATACTGCAGAAGAATTTTTTAATGGCAAACTTGATCTTGTTACTCGTAAAGGAATTTATCCCTATGACTACATGTCGTCGTGGGACAAGTTTGATGAAACTAGCCTGCCATGCAAACAACATTTCTACAACAAGCTTGGCGGAGAAAATATTTCTGACAAGGATTATGAACATGCACAAAGTGTCTGGAATAAATTTGGTTTAAAAAATCTTGGCGAATATTACGACCTATATCTGAAAATGGACGTATTACTGCTTGCTGACGTATTCGAAAAATTTTCTGATCTCTGAGTGTCATATTATAATCTGGATCCTGCGTGGTATTATTCTTGTCCTGGTTTTTGATGGGACGCCGCTCTCAAAATGTCAAAAATTAGCATGGAGCTGCTAACTGACATTAACATGCACAATTTTATTGAGAAAGGAATACGGGGCGGAATATCTGTCATAACGATTAGACATTCAGTTGCCAACAGAAAATATTTACCTGTCTACGATCAAACGCAGGAAACAAAATATATTGACGAAAATAGTCTGTATGCCTATGCCATATCGCAAAAGCTTCCAGCAAGCGACTTCACTTGGACGTCGCCAGAAAATTTTACAGAAGAATTGTTGCATAGCGACAATGACACTGGCTACTTTCCGGAAGTGGATCTTGAATATCCAGCAGAGCTTCATGATCTGCATAATGATTATCCTCTAGCGCCAGAAAGCATGACGGTAGACGACAGCATGTTGAGTCCGTTTGCTACTGCGCTCAAAGAAAACCTTGGCTTCGGAAATTTTAGAATACCAAAGCTTATTCCACATCCGATGGACAAGTATCGGTATGTGATTCATTACAAAAACTTACGGCAATGCTTAGACCTCAACTTGAAGTTAATTAGAATTCACAGCAATGAAAAATTCAGGCAAGAAGCTTGATTAAAAATTTACATTGATTTTAATATAGAAAAAAAAGAGGCTGCAACCAACAAATTTGAGAAAGATTTTTTTCAAGCTATTGAGTAACCAAGTGTTTGGCAAGACAATGGAAAATATCAGAAAGTTTCAACGTTGAGCTTGTAAATGACTATGCCCGCAGAGACAAGTTTGTGGCAGATCCAGCTTTCACATCGATGAAAATATTTGATGAAAACAATCATAAAACTTAACACACCAGTCTACGTCGGGTTCGCCGTGTTAGAAATATCAAAGCATCTGATGTACAGTATTCATTACAGTTTTTTCAAAGCTAAGTATGGAAACAGAGTCAAGTTGCTGCTTACTGATACGGACTCTCTTTGCTATGAAATCAAAACAGCAGACGTTTACGAAGACACGCTCGCTGCAAAAGATCTATTCGATTTTCTGGTTGTCCTCAAGATGACGACAGTTCGCTTAAAAAGTTATATGACGATAGCAACATGATGGAGGTCGGAAAATTCAAAGAGGAGCATATGGCTGAGATAGAAGAGGTAATTGCGCTCGCAAGCAAGATGTATATGCTGAGGTTGACAAACTATCTGGAAAAAAACGAGCAAAGGGTATCAAGAAAAATGTCGTAAAAATGTTATTACGCGGGACGACAACTTAGCAGCGTTATCTGACGCAAAACAGTAGGCTACGATGAAATAGATCGGCGATTGGTACCCAACGCATTTTCTGCTTGATTCATCGAACCAAATACTTCTTGCTCGTCAGTATCAAATACTTCTTGCTCGTCAGTATCAATATTTGTTGCTTCAACACGGTGCGCTACTTTTTTGTGCTTGCCAACTTCTCCTCGCAGGTTATTAATCTGTCTTGTGACAGCTTCCAGGTTGGCAATTCTATTATCAGTTCTATCACCATTAATGTGGTTTATAATCATATTTTTTGGCATGATACCATAGTGACATTCGAAAATAAATATATGTGCGCTCAGTACTTTCTTACGCTTGCCAGTGCTAGATACTGCGATCAGTATGTAACCATTGTTATTCGGATTTTTGGTAAGAATTTTATGACGCAAGATATGCCTAACGTCGCCATTGTCATTGGCTTCATAAAGATTGTTGGTGGAGTGTTCTTTCCAAGCCATAATATATAAGTATATTTATATCTCTAATTGAAAAAACATGCAGTTTTATGTAATCCTGATATAGAAGAAATCATCATCTGCTGACCAAAGGCTGAAATTTTTGTGTAATCCTGAAATATAATGGAAGGTTGTTTGGCTGAGTTTTAATCTAATCCTGATATATAATGGGTGACTGGTTGGGTATCATAAGCAGTCAACTCTAATTAGTAAAATGTGACATGGAGAGGCTCTGGCTCACACGGCATAATTGCTCAAGGGGTCACCAAGCTTTTCAGATAACAAAATTCGCAGACGAAAATCGGAGCACATTTTTGCCCGAGGCCCCATGGTCTAATCGCTGCTGTTATCGTTGAAAAGCGAGGTGAGCCCTCGAGCAATCATAACGTTCAGCCAGAACTCTCCATTCCACATACTACTTGCAACAATTAAACAACCGAAAACTCGAACAGAAATTTTGAGCCCTGAGCACTTCAAGTTTTCGAAGCTTAACTGTGATATATTTACGTAGTAAACAGTAATGAACTAGACTGCGATTCTTTGGAAGTTATGATGTTTAACCAAAACTTAAATCTCTGAATAAATCACCCAGACCAAACCGTACATACCTCTAGTCCAGGACTGTCAACACATTTTGCTTTTTTTTTTTTTTTTTTTTTTTTTTTACCAAGGAACTCAAAATCAAACTGATAGTCCGACAATTTCGACAGTCTATAACTTTAATTAGGATGGAGCTTGACTCGTAGTTTTCAGGATTTATTTATCTTCCCCCCCCCCCCCGTCCCTTGAGCTTTCAATTCCAAATTTCAATTAAA
The DNA here is from genome assembly GCA_029931535.1 of Margaritifera margaritifera. Lineage (NCBI taxonomy): Eukaryota > Metazoa > Mollusca > Bivalvia > Unionida > Margaritiferidae > Margaritifera > Margaritifera margaritifera. The sequence goes on along the minus strand of JAQPZY010001664.1, from coordinate 7,831,631 downwards.
TAGAAGTACCACAAGTATTATACCTGACTGTGTGGTTTTGAGCTTGTGCTTGAGTTTTTTTCTCAAATAGTTTCGAGAATATGGGGTTTAGTATCTTTCGCCATGAGTCAGCCTATAGTGTCGATGTCATGATGCAATATGGTGAACATTGACCCCGTATTGTTGATAGGACACTGGATAAACCGGACACACGCACAAGTCTCATGCTTTGTCTATTCCTTGATCCGAATAAAGAGATCAGCTTGCTATAAAAGTAAAGTGATCTGACTTCACTCCGTACAAGCTGTGTCTATGTGACCATAAATACTGCGTGCATTACGCGTATTTCAACTTATGCTTTATAAATCGAACATTTAAAACGATGATTCATTGTTCGCCATCAACCTTTCTTTGTGTGTGTTCTTTGTCAGTAATATTGATATAATGATTAACTCCATCTTCATTGAAGTAAGGGACCGACCATTAAATTTTCGGGGGGGGGGGGGGCGGGGAAGAGAGAGAAAAGCCAGTGGCTTTTTTTTATTTTGAACCAAGATAATTTATTTCCCTTCACCTAGAAGATCATTCATTTTTTCAGCTAATACAATGGATATAATTAATTCTTTTTTTCTACAAATCAGAGCAAGAATGTCCTTTTTCAAGCTATATAGGGGTCAGAAATTAAATGGTCAGTCCTTAAAGTTATCGGCTTTGTCGTTCATTTGAGGGGCAGATCTGTTAATTTTTTTAGAGGCATATCAGCACATGAAAGACTATTTAGTGCCTAAGCAAAAAAAGTAAAGTGCCGCTTGGCCAGATACACACAACGGTACCTGTCCTGAGCTGGTCTTGACAAGATTCGAAACCTTTAAACCAATGATTGTGGGTCAGGCATGCTAACTACTGACCCACTCCCCCATTTGAGGGCAGACAATCTAGAACGCAATGTCTGAAAATCAGCTTTATTTCAGTAATCAAAATAGAAAGAAATATAAGTTTAAATTCTTCAGTTGATCAGACTATCAGTGCTCAACCCATAATAAGAAAGAAATTCAAACAGTTTCACTTTCACAGCGGCTACAGTATAACAGTAAAATTACAAATAAATATCAAAATTTCCCTTTAGTTTGATCGATAACTGTTCACACTTAATTATTGCTCTTGGCTGAAGAATCCACCAAGAGCCATTTTATCTTCGGTATAGTTTATATTGACCTTTTCCTTAACAACAAGAAAATAAAAATAAAAAAAAATACCATTTTATCATTTTACTTGATATTTTGACCTGACTACAATTAAGTCTACGCTGAGGATATCGAATATGACAGAAACTATGTACATTCTTTCAGCGACTCTAATCATCGTTATCTCCGTACCATATCATACGATGTAGGCCGTCTACTTGATTACAATGAAATATATATAACGTATGCAGACGAGACAACAAGAAAAGGTCACCGAAAGTACAGACAATGAACTACCATGTTTTCAACCTAAACCAACTGTTAAATTCAACGTGAGATGAACAGTGATACTAATACTATATATTCTATTTTATTATCGTTGCACCGTCGGCATAATCGTCATGTCTTTGATATGCTTTTGTAAACCTCTAAATTTTGCATGTTTCTCCCTGAGGGAAAAAAAAAAGATTCACAAAGGATCTTTAGCTACACGGTGAAGTTATGAATATTTGAAATTGTACATGTTACATATTGGAAAATGCACTGATGACCGACTGATCTTTTGTCCAACCCAAACACGTGGAGTTCAGATGTTGTAAGGTAAATATTTACAGCTAGCTGGGTTATCAGACTGGTCAGCGGTCCATTTGAATGCCTTACGTGCGATGGTTGACTGACAGGTGCCGCGCACGACTGAAGGGTCAATTAGCCGCGTGCAATAGCATTGACTTTTGGTTGATATTACCAAAGCAAGTGCATGTTGCATTCCAAACTGCTCCCCTGATGGCGATAATGCAACCTGGGGAGGAATGACGATATCAGTTATACCAGCATTATTGTTGTTTTTGTCGCCATTAACGTTGACTTCACAGATTTTAATTATCGCGGTATAAGAACTTTGTCCTGGGCAGTGGGATTATTGACACCAGTTGTCCAGAGGTTTGATGTCAGTTAAAGAAAGAGAATATGGAGATTGGTAAGTAATATGAAAAGGCTGTTGCAAAATAATTATTTTTTTTAATTTGAAAGGAAATAATTTTCAGAAAGAAACAGGAAAGTACTGTATCAGAGCTGAAGTTCAGTGTTACAAAAATTATGCAATGCAATTCAAAGACGTCGTCCACTATAATTTACAACTGAAAACGTTTAAAAAACTTTCGTTTGAACAAATTTTTTAAACAAGCAAAGAACTATTAGCATGGTAGAATTTGAAATCTGATCTCCAAATTTCAAAATCTATCGCCTTTTTAAAGTTCTAACATTTAGAAATAATCTAGACAATTTAAGGAATATCAACATGTTTAAACATTTTTCATCATTTACTAAAACAGAAACAAGGTAAGATTTCATCCGGCATTAGGCATGAATGGGTAGCAGCTGAACTACCATATATGGGTTAAGTGTCGCATAGGTTAAAGTTTTCGCGAATGTACTATTTAGGAGCATTTCGTGCATTTAATTTTCTCGATCTTAAAAGTTGATGACACGAATTACTTTACTCCCTTAATTTGCTCGAGATTAGGCTCGAAAATAAAACTAAATAAAATTCCACATATACGGTATTTAGGTCTGGGCCTACACTGTATATAAACTCTGCGCTGGTCGCGGGTCTACGATTGTCAAGTTAACATACGCGGTATCTGCTTCACTCATATCTAAAAGGTCAATATTGCAAGTTATGCTGACAGGTTGAAATATCAGTGGATACGTCAGGGAGAATGCGTGAAGACAGTTCTTGAACCTCGTATGCCAACAAAAGGTGTTCACCAAAGAGGTAATTTTATTGTCATAATTAACAAAGTTATTCAACCTAATGACAGTATATACTGTTTATAATTTTTACAGGAGAAGAAAATTGTATTAACAACTTTAAGATTTTGTGATCATTTTAAGTATACGGCTTTGAGATGGAGTTTCTTTTCGGGTATTACGACTGTGAAAAACACGTGCATTTCAGTTAAGATCTCGCTTAAATCTGAATCATCAGTAATTTCTTCATTGATTGGAATAATGCTGTGATACGCAGTGTTTTGTGGTTTTATAATATATAATGTAGTGAATATAGTGGAGTTCTGGGTCATAGTAAAATTTAAAGCAGTATGATTTTGTTTCGATTGGGTTTTTCCCGTGCATAATAAATAAAACGAATGAATGCATCGAAAAATTATAATTCCAGTAATATGTTCACTATTCTAGAAAATTACTGGACCATTCGAACTTAAGGGTATTTTCAGTAGATTTCAAAGAATCATTAGGAATAGTTTGAAATCGTCCTACTGAAATAAATGGCATTGTTAAAAAACCATATTTATGGTGGTAAAAAATCAGTAAATGCAAATGAATAGAGGAACACTAGATAGCAACGTTGTAAAGACTGCACATAAACAAAACAGTTCAACTGGGGAAGATGTATATTAGTATGTGCTACAAGAATTTGATGATTACACATTTAAGTGTTTATGCGGAATAATAATAATAATAATAATAATAATACCGTGTATACTCGCGTATAAGACAGGTCCAAACGCAAACATCATAGACCCTGATCTGCCGTCGCATAATGTGCCGGCAGATCAGGGTCAATGTTGTTTGTTCTACTAATTAGTCCTTACAAACTGCATAGACCCAGATCTGTCGGCGCATTATGCGACGGCAGATTTAGGTCTATGCAGTTTGCAGTTGGTATGGATTTATACGCGAGTATTGACGGTAATAACAATAACATGGATACAAATATTTCCACCAACATGTTAAAACAAAAATGCACATGAAATACGGAAAATATTGCAGATTATGTCTAAGAGAGAATAGAAAGAATGATAGCAAAATATTAGGGATAATACTATGACGATATTAGCCAATCACCATAAGCAAAGGAGCTTGACACAGGGGGCAAATGTGTCATGTCTGGAATTTGACTGATTTAAGAGAATGGTCGTGTCTGCAATATGGCAATAATAACTAATCTGCATACACTTAAATGGCTTTACTGGATACGATGCACAAAGCAATGTAACTTTGGTCAAAAATTGCAATTGTCTCATTTGGCATCTTAGTAACATCCTACACAATTAAAGATTACATTACGGACTTTCTCAAAAATTTGAAACGTTGCACGTATTGCGAAAAAGAGTTATAGAAACGAAAAGGCATTGATCAATAAAACACTAGTCTACATGGAATTTACGTAAGGTACACATTTATCTGGTAACAATCTATACACAATTAAGTGGTCTACATGGAATTTACGTAAGGTACACATTTATCTGGTAACAATCTATACACAATTAAGTGGTCTACATGGAATTTACGTAAGGTACACATTTATCTGGTAACAATCTATACACAATTAAGTGGTCTACATGGAATTTACGTAAGGTACACATTTATCTGGTAACAATCTATACACAATTAAGTGGTCTACATGGAATTTACGTAAGGTACACATTTATCTGGTAACAATCTATGCACAATTAAGTGGTCTACATGGAATTTACGTAAGGTACACATTTATCTGGTAACAATCTATACACAAAAACACTAGTCTACATGGAATTTACGTAAGGTACACATTTATCTGGTAACAATCTATACACAATTAAGTGGTCCTTGGTAAACTCGGACTTAGATCAAGGCAGAAACAGTTTAAACAACTCATCGAAAGAGAATTTAGAAAGTGGTCCTATTTTGTAACCGACTAGTTGTTGCAGCAACATGCTGCATGATACTGTTAAAACGGTATCCAACGATGCGTCGTAAATGATATTTACTGTTTTTGTTTTTTTTGTTTGTTGTTTTTTTTTGTTTTTTTTTTTCGGACATGTAAATAGCACAAAAACTACAAGATTGGAGGTTTGTAAAAGTTGTTTTAATGTTGTACAAATTTGGCGCCCCTTAGCATTTAATTTGGCCCTCTTTAAAGCCTGGCGCCCTAGGCGACCGCCTAGTTCGCCTATATGGTCGGGCCTGCCATGGTTGTACAATTATTTTGATTTGCAAAGTCTCCAACTTTGATTCCTTTTTAAGAAAAGCATGCCTTTCTGCTTTTTGTTTTCATGTCGTACATTTGGTTTTGGCAATGACTCCAATATGTAAATGACGTAGCCATTATCAATAAGCAACAGAAAGTTGGATATATTCAGTGTCCAAAATAATACCTTTTCCTCTTTTACATCGTCTGTTTGTTCTGATTCTAATTCTTCTTCTAAGGTGCTACGCAATTTCTTTCCGTTTGTTTGAGATCCTCGTCGATCTCTTACCATTGTCTTTGCTCAATCCGTTGTAAAATAAAGAATTTGTTCAGACGTGATTTTATGTCCGTGGTTTATCGAATAAATTGTCTAATTTTTCTTTTGCATTTTTCGTTCTTCTTTCAGAAGCTTGTATACCTCTTCTTTTGTTACTTTTTTTTTAACACCCGGGCTTTCTTCCATAATATTGTAAAAATTCCATCTGTTGTATATCCCCTTTCTGTCTTTTCTCTGATTGTGAAATTGATATCAATTTGCTTGCTGCTTTTAGTGAGTTAAATTCATCCATCTCGTTAAGGCATTTGCTTTTAACAGTTTGCATTAACTTCCATGTGTCCTTTGTTGAGTTAGGACAATAGTTGTACTGTTTGTGCATAACTATTTAGGTACTAACTAATTGATTATCACCAAGTGTCACCAACTAATTGTCACACAATGTCACTAGTTGTTCCCAAAACTCACTAAATGTTACTAAGTTGAGTCAGAAAAAAAAAAGCAGAATATGCAGATATGGAAGAAACAAAGATACTAATTCAGTTATGCACCGAATGGTATTTTTTGCTTGTAAAAAATAACACGTATATGAACGAGTAGATTCGTAATGAGTGGAGAAGGGTGGTGGGTGGGTGCTGTATATGAGCATAAATCTGTATCTAATTATTTTATCGGATAAACACTTTAATCTGTAATTAAAAAAAATCGTTTAGCACACGTTAATATGCTTTCGGTCTTCCCCAGTAAAACTGTTCTTTTAATATGCAATCTTCTTTACAAGGTTGGTATATGGTTTTTATTTCTTCCATTTCGTTTGGTGATTTGGTTTTCAATTGTTCCATTTTGTATGGTGACTTTTCAATACCACAATTGTTGCACTTTACCAACTCCATTTGATTTAGTAATACAATTTCAAAATATTCCAGAGTCTAGCAGGTCTATTGATTGTTAAATGTTATTAAAAGTTCCCTGGAGTTTGACTGGTCCAGACTCCATTAAGTTGTTAGAGTAGTGAACATATCGTTCTTTCTGGGATGACAACTTTTCAATCTATTCATTCATTTATTTCTAACTTGAATCAGTCTAAAAACTAATATTCTAAAAATATAAATATTTACAGTAATACAAACTTTACAGTTTCCTTTTCGCCATTACTAGAAAGTGGTCTGTTTACCCAAGTATACAACATTTGTCCGACTGTATAAAATTTGTTCTACAGGGGCTTGCATGGCAGGCTTTCTTTTGTTCAACAAACTGAAAATGTAAATAGAGATTACCGCCAGCGTGTCTTTTTCATGAGTTTGTTTCTATCTGAGCTCTTTTGATTTGCTATAAAACTCCAGCTAAAATATCAAAAACTGTTTAGAATTTGGCTAGGAATGTGATTCGATGCGTAAGACAGAAAAATGTCTTTTTTCGAAGAACAAGTTCTACAAAACTCCAAAAAACTATAGTAACTGACCATTCCATCTGTTTTATCGCAATGCCAATATTTTAATTACATAGTCTGTTTTTTTTTTTAACCAACTTTCTATCACGAGACAAATTCGTTAAAACGACCTTTTAAGGATTTCTTGTTAAACTGGCCAAACTATGTCAGAATTAGGAGCTGGTATTCTTTTCACCAAGTAATGGGGAAGGACATAATTCGGTGATGAGAAAAACCGTTGAGCTGAAAATCGATTTCGAGTTCACACTTGTTCTCAGTTTTGTAAACAATTTGGCATCATACAAATGCAATATAATTTTGTTATCTTAGCATATAATATTACACTTGATCAGATACATATTCCATGTAAAAATAATCTTTACATGGATATAAATTAAAAGTCATTTATGGAAAATTGGGGTTGAACATGCGACAAAAAGAAATAATTAATCTGTCTGCATGAATGCATTCTCAGATGTGTGTATGTGTGTGTGTGTGTTTATGGCTATGGGGCACTCATATATTCGTAAATTATACCCACTTGCTGGCCTCATTCGACGGTGATATGGTCCAACGTATATCACTAGCTCACTGGTTCAACCATCCTCTGTGACAAACCGATTTTGAAGGCTGGTAACAAGTAGTATGCTATAATAATCGTATTAAAACACATACATGATTTTCCAGGTCCTTGTCCTCGCTATCGCTCGGCCGGAACCTGGGAAATCGTATATGTTTCCGGTACCCCTATTTTATCATACTACCAATAGTTACAATTAGCTTTTTATTTGTCAGTTTGGTGAAAATATGGCGCACACGATTTACCTCCCATGATTACTGAAATATTTGGCACACACGAATTACCTCCATGATTACGGAAATATTGGCATACACGAGTTACTTCCTTTAATTGCAGATCTATTATTAGTAACATAAGTATGCAAATTTGCCTGACCATAAACTTGGAAACCTAGTATAGTATTATATATATATAATGAATCCTATGTATAATTAGCTGGTTCAAGGTCTGTTGTCTCACAGGATCGGCCACACTTGTATTGGCATTTGGGCTTTAGTCCAGTTAGGGGGACTGCTTTAATTTCCGATGTGAACACAACCAAAGAGTTGCAGGAAGTTTAAAAAGTTATGGGCTAAAAACCCGCGTTTGAAACCGTTCACACAAGCGACCAGGTGCAGTGGTAATGCGATTCCGATATATTCCTTAGCTGCTGAGGGACTAAATTATTCAGCAGGGCTAGCACCCAGTTTGAGAGAGGGCTTTTACAAACATATTTTTTAAAATTTGGCCTCTTACTAGTATTTTCGAAAATGCAGCCATATTGTTGTATACTAATTGTTTATGAATTGAAGAAATCTTATAATATAAATAACGGACGTGAATGCTATCTTGGAAACGTTTTTTGAAATCACATCAGATGAAGCAGAAGTCGCCAGAATGGTATTCGATTATGTCGGTAACAGTTGGTGATTCCGAGTTGGCCACGGTTCTTGGCATCTGTCCGTTTGCGACGCCAGACGATTTAGCCAGAAAAAAACTTGGCACGCTAACATCACTGGCAGCAAATATGTTGACCTTGTCGAATCTACTGAAGCAGAATTATCACTTTTTTCCCATAGAAAGATCTGCATAGAGAATACGAGTATATTATCACAAGCGTCCACGACCAACCTGATTGCCTTTCTGACGCCATAGATAGTATCACAAAAAAGTATCCTAGCGGTAAGCTGGTCGCCGTGTTGCTCTGGAATTTTTAAAAAATTTCATACAATCATATTGTTCGTGAACCTGATCATGGCAGGACGATTAAGCACGCCTAATCAAAACTGCAACAACTCGTACTCGAATTAGAGACAAATAAAAAAATGTAGTATATAATGTTTGAATACGATTCAAAATTAATAACGGCTGCACATGAGCGCGCATACGTCGCCAATGTAAAATTTCCACTAGGTTGGAAATCTGAACACGTCAGCTGGATGATACAACAAATAAGAACGTTAAACGGCGCTTACAAATTTGTCAAGGACGCTCACAAAATTATTTATCGGACGTCAAAGGAACATCTAGAACACTTTGATTTTTACACATTTATCGCCATAGAACTAGAAAGATCCATACGCGCGCTAGGAGAAGAGTACAATAAGCTTGGCGGCAAGAAGTCCTTTGTATGATTTTGTCAAGACAAGCATAGATGGTACCAAATTTTAGTGATCACCTGCCTTTACCTTCCATTTAGGTTTAAAATCCGCCATTTTCCTCTGCTTTAGTATAACCAGTATCAACAAGTTTATTTCGAACGCTGCGATGCCGATATTTTTTTTCTTTTTTGTATAAATTGTTTCGTATTTGACAACACACATATGACTTAATTCTGCAAGAATATTATGTATCATGCGAAACTCCTTGACCAAATCAGCCATGTTAAACCTGATTTATTATTATTGTGTACGTAATGTAAGCGTATTTGCACATAGCCATTTTATTTTGAATTTTTGGTTCTAGCTTTCTGCAGAAGCCTGAGCTGCAATGCCAACGCCAGATATAATCAGTAGAAAAGGATTTAAGAAAGCACCTGCACTGGCAACTCCGGCCGTAGTGATCGCCAATGGAACAGCAGACAAGAAAAATAATAGGCGCTTGTAATTCTTATAAGACTTATTAAAACAGTAGGCTCGTTTGTGATAGCTGCGATAATATGCAATAAGTTCATCGCGCGTTTGCTTGTCAAGATGTTTGTTAATGTGCTTGAAATCCATGATATCTTTTATATTATATGATAACGCCAGCCAATTATTTCTTCGCCCTCTGGTTGTATCTCTTCTTTGGGAACAAAAGGTTCATCATGTGGAAATTCCGCATCAATCTTGTTTACTATTTTTCGGTAAGGAATCATATTGGACTCTTGAACTTGTCTGAGATAACTATCAATATATACTTCTCGATAAGGTCCAAGTTCTCTCATCTGCTCTTTTGTAAACTCAGGCTCATTATTAAAGTAACCGCTAGGTATTTTTGAAATGTGAAGAGCGTTCATACTAAGTCCTGCTCTAGTCGTTTCTTTAATATAGCACTGTACAGGAAAAAGCCTTTTGATCCGTCTTTGTGAATACTTAACAACCTTGTAGAGCCCTTCGGCTAACTTTTTTTCATCATCAATCTTTGTCTGCGACTTTTCTGCTTCATGTTGTTTTTCATCAACAGGAATGGGATCAGGTGCAGGAATAATATTCACCTCTGTTTGTTCAGACTCAAGCTCATGTTGTGACTTTTCTGCTTCAGATCACTTTACTGCAAGCATACTGTGAATTGGATTGAAAAGAGTTGGGTTTCTTTCCAAGAATTCTATGAAAAAGCTACTGTCAATTGTTTGGTCTTCTATTACTTTTCTGAACTAAGCATCAGCCTGCGGTGGATCCTTGAAGAAAACGTTTTCTGACAGCTCTGTAAATGTTCCATCAACTGAGTGCACCTCTGCAATATTTAATAGCTGCAACAAGCAAATTAATGTCAACATCCAGTCGCATCAAATATCTTGTAATCAGATAATATGTTAGTTTTGTGCTTTTTACTCGCCGTGGGTCCTTACTAAATATATAAGGAACCTTTTCAGATATGTAGATCCAGAAAACGGAAATTATGATGTTGGCTTTGAAATGAGGCGTGCTCTCACTGAAGTTTGCATGATGTTGCCACTAACTTCCGTTTTTGGTTTTTGTCGCGACATTGATACAGTTTATAGAGGCGTTAAGCACACGCTGGTTTTGGAAAGATCTGATCCTATTACGTACATGCATAGTCCAGCTGGTGTTGGTGACGGACAATTTGTTTTTACAAAGCTATCGCTGTCGATGCAAAAAATAACGCCTTCTATTTAGCATACGCTATAATTGGATCATCTTTTGTCCAGGTTTAGCAACAAACTTTATTTTGAACAGATGCGCGTTTATAAAAGTGTTACATATTTACCAGCGCAATTATCTGCGAACTGGAGAATAGCTACATTGCCATACAGTGAACTACCAAGACACATATTTATAGCATTTCAAACAGCAGCACGAGATGAAAATCAAGAGACAAGTAGTCAGGTATTTGACTCGTATTGCTGTCAGAGTCAATAGCAGACAATATCCCGAACGTGAACTTGAGTGTAATTTTACATCGCTTAGGAAAGATTATTAGCGAGCGTATCTTATGCTTCAGGAAGCTATGCAAAAATATCAGGACGTTGATACAGGAACAAAATATCTCTAGATGAATTTGCAAAGCTGTATACTATTTATCACTTTGATGTTTCTAAGCATTTGGAACGGAACAAAAGATTCTATGGCAGATGTTGAAGTCAAGTGGACTCTTCAACCTATAGCACCAGCAGTAGCCGTAAACTATCATGTTTATACAGTAATTACCGCTGACAGATTTCTGACACTGGATGCTTTTAGTGGCAAGATGACAGTTATTGTTTAGAAGAAGCTGAATTGTCCAAAGTGTTATGTATGATGTTTATATAATATTATAAATATTTTAGGAAATTGTAAATGTTTCTTCACTTTAATATTTGCTTAAATCTTAATGTTATCAGGAAAAACATGTTTAACTAGTGTCCTTGAATTAGGTTGTTTTGATCAATATGTTTTCTCAATTTGAAGGTCAAGGTTGAATTTTGTTTACAGTTAGAATTCCATTAAGATGACTCATATTCTAGAACATTCTGTCATGTGACCAATCTTTATATATACCATGTTTGGTGGACATTTTTTCAGTTTTGACATTACCATCAGTCTTGTAAAGAGCTATTACAGTTGTGAAAATTCATTCCAAATTCTAAGAGAGGAATTATTTTAAATATTCATTGGATTATAACAGTGCTCATAAACTTTTGGATTTTGGATTTTTAATTGATAATTTTGGAATTTAGGTGAACTTATTCAGAGATTTTGGAATACTTCATTTTGACATCAGCACATCAAGATTTCTAGTACATCAGGACTTTGGAGACCATTAGCACATCATAACATTCAAGGACACAGCCGTGAATTCGGAACATTCTATATTTAGGACTTGTGATTAGAACAATCATTCTTATTGGATTATTAGGATTTCAAAACACATTACTGTAAGTGACTTTTTTTGATTTTTCATTTTAATTATCTAGTAATAAATTGCTTGTTGATTTTTACTTGATTTGTTGGTTTCACTTTCTTTCTGTTACATTTTTCTTAGACCATAGAGTCGTAACAAAAGATATAATATAAATGAGCTACACTTCAGTAAAAGTTTTTTTTTTTTACGCCATCACAACACCAATCACTTGCAGCAGCGCATAAGAAGCTTGGAAATAACCAATTCCAGCAAGGTCAACATATTCTTAAGCTTACAAAAATCAGCATCTCAAGTTTAGCATAGCAAAACGCTGTGGCAAAGGCTTAACCCTAAAGTTATCGGCCAAACAAATATCTCACATGGGCGGCGCTTTACCAGCAGTCCTACCACTTCTTGCAGCATGGGCGCCAAAAATATTACCAATACTTGTTTCGTTAGGAATAGCAGCAGCCTCTGGAACAATATCTGGCGCAACAAGCGGCAGAGAACTTAGGCGCAAAAAAAAAATGTATTCGTTTAACTTGTAGAGATATATTTGCTTAACTTGTAGACATGTATTTGTTTTCCTGCAATAAGTTTTTGTTTCCTGCAATAAGTTTTTGTTTGCTGCAATACGTTTTGGTTTGTCTGCAATAAATTTTGTCTAAACATCTTACATAGAAATGTCGTATCAGAAAGTTAGTTTATCTCTCTCTGAAGCTCAACGTAAAAACATTGCGCTGGCTGCTTCCAGAGGTTGCCCATTGTCAATAAGACTATTAGCAAAACATTTATCTTCTGGCAGCGATAAGCTCATGCTAACAAAACGCCAACATGACAAAGTGAAAAAACCAAAGTGTAGCAGAAAAAGGTATTGTACTTGATTTATCCGCAACACAACTTAAAAAACAAGGCGGAGTATTACCACTTCTACCACTGCTAGCTGCTGGTACTGCTGGTGCGGTGTTGCCTGGACTTTTTGACAAGCTTTTTGGTCGTGGTATGAAAGGTATAAAAAGTGAGCGCAAGGATTGCAATACCCCGGAACCAGCGCCGGTAAGCAATTTTGACATTGAGAAAACTCTTAAAGGTATAAAATCATTTCGAGGTGTCTTTTCTAAAGATAGAATGGTCTTTTCTAAAGATAGAATGCTAGAAAAAAATCAGAGCCAAGGAAAGCTGCGTTATAAACATAGAAAATTATTTTCATGAATCTGGAACACATTGGTTTGCCGTTTTAAACACGCCAGATAGTAGCGACGTAGAATATTTTGATTCGTTTGGTCTGCCACCATGTGACGCTGTCAAAAAATATGTTCCTAGCGCTATAACTCAGCACAAATTCAGCATATGAATAGTTCATCTATATGAATAGTTCATCTTATGGACTTTACGGTATTTATTTTATCAGACCACGTTGCCAAAGAAAATCTACTTTAGATATATTACTGGAGTTTAAAGCGGCACCAACATTAGACAATGACAAATTAGTTTTTAGTAAGCTTAATCGGTAGAAAACTGCAACAAGTTAGTATGACTATAGCAAATTAGTATTTAAAGTGAACCGCTAGCGTGTTTTATGTCAATTTCAAATATAATGACAGATTCGTTGTGCTTATCATGCAGAAAGAATACTGACAGTCATGAGGAAACTTCATCTCAAACTTAAAACTGGCGTTCTGTGATGAAGTCAATATGTGCCAATTGCAGCACCAAAGATAATAATAAAAAAATCCGGGTATTGTTGTCCTAAGTACATACTTTTATGGGTTTTTTATGTTTTGCTGATATATAATGCATGCCTGCTCTGATGATGTTTGTATTCAAGTCAACAAGAGAGTTGGCCATTGCGCTGTCTGCAAACGCCGTAAAATATATGGTAATTATATTACAGACGTTTACATGGAGCATTCAGAATCGCTTTTTGATGTTGTATGAAAATCCTGATTCATATATTAATTTGGATCTCAATGTGATATCATAAAATGCTGTTTCTGGAGCAGACAATTTGTTTAAAACGCATGTTTTGCTTACGGATGAGCAGAGACAACTACTTAAAAAACATGGCACAATCAACATTTGCTATGACTGCGACTTGCTGCTGCGTCATAGCGTATCATGCTTCAGTCGAGAAACTCAGTTAGAGACTTTAAAAATTAACAATTAGAGAAATAATCTTCCCTATTATATATAATGAGCACAAACATGAGCTTTAGACAGAGCAAGCAGGCCTTTGCCGGCACGAGAAAATGTTTGCTTTAGAAAATGACAAGTTAATAGCGCTTGATAGTTTAGAAGGTTAGCAAAGCCAAGCATAAAACAAATTTTGTCTAAGGAGTTGCGTTTGCATCGCGGCATAAAACTTTTTTTGTGGATATGAGCGTCGTGTTTCTGCAGCAAGCGGATGACACTGAAACTGAAGCACATTTCATATCCAAACCAGTTCATGCATTTCATCATAAGTTTGACGTCAAAAGCGTTTTGCATCTCCTCAGAACAGCATTGATAATTTTCAGAGAGAATGGTCAGGCTGGATCCTGCAAGATATTTCAAAATCTAATGTTAATACTGCTAAGTACAATCTATTACGCAGCAGCTCGTTTTTAGAATTACCAGTCAAAATTAAAAATTGCTAGAGCTGTGTCAATGTCAAAATTAAGGACAAAAAATGTTTCATGTGGTCCGTGTTATCCGCTCTTTAATTATGCGCCACATCAAGATACGTTAATTTTGCTGGCATTAAGTTTCCTGTTCAGATTAATGATGTTTCAAAATTTGGGAGACAAAATAATATCTCTGTCAACGTCTTTGGTGCAGATGCCAAATCAAACATATATCCTCTCCATATTTCTTCGTTTGGCAGCGATGTTGCTAATATTGATTTGCTTTATATTCATGGCGACACCAGTCATGGTCACTACTGCTGGATCAAAAGTTTTTCTGGCATAATGTATGACCGATATATCAAGTACAAAGGAAAATTATATTATTTCAGAAGAGGTCTTCATGGCTATTCTACAGAAGAATTGTCTACGACTCACGGACTAGATTGTGTTCATGTTGCAAAAAGTATGATGCCAGATAAACAAACATAATACCTCATAATTTTATATATTCTCTAATATGGCCCAGGTACCTTTCATAATTATGCTGATTTTGTATCACTACTGATTCCTGTCGAGGGTGCAGACAGTAATCCTGATAAATCTTTAACACGAAAATATCAGGAGCATGTTCCTTGTGGATATTCTTTCAAAGTAATCTGTGTCAACAATGCGCTAAGCAAGCCCATAAAATTATATCGCGGAGAAAACTGGCGAGAGGTTCATACAAAGTCTCCTTAACGAGGTTACTTACATTCAGAAAATTAGCTCAGCAAGGATGATATTTAATCATTAGGACAAAGAAAACTTTTCACAGGCCAAGCTGTGTTGGATTTGTAATCAGCAAATTGGCGAAGATATAGTTCGTGACCATTGTCATTATACTGGCAAATATCGTGGCGCTGATCATAATAAATGCAATCTGAAATTAAGACGACCTGAATTTATCCCAGTAGTATTTCATAATCTTAGAGGCTATGATTCACATCTTATTGTAAAGCACTTTGGAAAATTCGAGAAGAGGATTACTTTTATTCCAAATAACTTCATTTTCTCTTGGTGACCTGCGTTTTATTGACAACCTTCAGTTTATGAATGAGTCGCTAGTTGAGCTTGTTAAAAATACAAAAGCATTTAATTATACTGCACAATAATTTGATGACGACAAACTTGATCTAGTCAAGCGCAAAGGAATTTATCCTTATGAGTACATGTCATCCTGGAAAACATGTTATGATACATCCTGCCACAGCAAGAAAGCTTTTACAGCAATCTGAGAGAGACAAATGTTTTTGATACTGATTATGATCATGCTAAAATGTTTGGAGTAAATTCATCATGATAAATATGGGCGAAAATCATAATCTTTATATGAAGACTGGTGTGCTTTTGGTTGCTGATGTATTTGAAAACTTTAGAGATCTCTGCTTGTCCTATTACAAGCTGGACCGTGACTCGTATTATTCTTGTCCTGGTTTTTCTTGGGATGCAGCTCTCAAAATGATTGGAGTTCAGCACGAGCTTCTCACAGATGTTGATATGCATAATTTTATTGAAAAAGGAATACGCGGCGGAATTGCAGTGATTATACACAGACATGCTGTAGCTAATAACAAGTCTTTGCCAGGATACGATCCAGAAAAAGAGTCAAAATATATTACCTATCTGGAGTCTCACAATCTTTATCGATGGGTCATGTCATAGAAGCTACCAGTTGCTGATTTCAAGTGGATGACACCAGAAAACGTTACAGAAGAATTATTACGCAGCGATGATGACCTTGAAGTCGATCTTGAGTACCCTGCTAAAGTACATGATGATCACAATGATTATCCTTTAGCTGCTGAAAGTATGCTCGTTGATGACGCTATGCTAAGTGATTATTCTACAAAGCTCAAAGAAAAACTGGGTGTTGGCAACTTTAAAGTACCAAAGCTAATTCCAAATCTGCAGGATAAAACTTGCTACGTGATTCATTATAGAAATCTGAAACAATGCATCGAGCTAGGACTGAATCTTATTCAGGTACACAGAGTTTTAAAATTCAAACAGGAAGCCTGGCTTAAACCCTACATCGACTTCAATACTGAAAAAAAAATCGCAGCAAAAAATAAATTCGAAAAAGATTTTTTTCAAGCTGATGAACAATACAGACTTTGGGAAAACAATGGAAAAAGCATCATAGAAGTTCTTCATGTCATTCCTGTCTGCATAGGACTGAATCTCATCTGCCTTATTGCTCAGCCATGAGACTTGCAACTCTCTGAGTTTGCATTGGACAGTACTCTTAATGTTATTGAAGCTTACAGTCTCCTGCGCGACCTCTTTAGCAGTTTTCTTGCTGAGTAACAACATCAAGGTTTTCTAGTCTGATGTCTGTTTTGATTCCGTTCCTAGGATCCACTACAACATTAGCTGGTGATGACATTCGTATACAAAGCGATGTGCTTGCACTGTTTTTCTGCAATATCAAATCCCGATACTCTGACTGGGACGAAACCGTTTTTTTCGGGTGGCTTGAAACAATACGTTTTAGTTTGGCATGTCTTGTCTCGCCATGCTCGTTTGCTTCATATATATTATACAATGGGTGGGTTCTCCAGAGTGCCATTATATAGTATATTGTCGTCTTCAATCGGTCGTTCAATAAATAAAAAAAATTAAAAAAAATAAATTAAAAAAAAAATTAAAAAATAAAAAATAATAAAAAAACCCATATTTTACAAACACGACGTTCTAAAGGAAATTGAAAAGAAAACCTGCAGCCTCTTGATGTGCAAATAAGACTTGCTTCTTGTACCGCTGCAACAAAAATAAAATTAAACGTCTGCTAGTTCCAAGTACATTTTCTGCCTTAGTCATCGATGTAAAAATCTCCTGCTCATCGATTTCAATATCTGTTGCTTTCACTGGGCGCGCTGTCTTTTAATGTTTACCAACTTCGCCATGCAAATTGTTTACTTGCCGCGTGACAGCTTCTAGATTAGATATTCTGTTGTCTGCTTTATCGCCATTTACATGACCAATCACAAGATCTTTTGGTATGAAGCCATGAAAACATTCGAATATAAATTTGTGAGTACTCAATACTTTTTGACATTTATCTTTGCTTCATACTGCAATAAGAATATAGCCATTATTATTCTGAATTTAAGAAAGAATTTTTCGGCGTAAAATATGTCTAACGTCGCCATTTTCATTTGCTTCATAGAGATTATGGACTGGGTGATCTCTTCAGGCCATTATATATAAGTAAATTTATCTCTCTAATTCGACATTCATCATTTTTGTGTAAAATCATTATATAATGGCAGGTTAATCATATCATCTAAAGTCTTCAAGCATCTTTTTGTGTAAAACATTATATAAAGGTAGTGAGCGCGGCAACAAAAGTGTTTTCTTGCATTACAATACTCACTGTAGTATTAAAATAATCATTATGAAAACACTTTTATTTGTTTGAGAAGGCCATACCGTGCGTTAGAGAAGTCATGGGCTGAGAAAACAAAAAAGTGTTTTCATACCCTTATTATATCATACTACTGTAACAAAACAATATTCAGCATCCCTGCATTTGCAGATTTTAAATTACCAGCACTAATAAACAAGAATGTTTTAACAGTAGGAATAAGTAATAATATAGGAATAAGTTGAGGACGAGTTTACTTTTATGTTTTTATGTTTTGCTCAAAATATAAAAAAAAGTTTTCTTACGAGCCTATGTCATCTTAATTTCAAATTGAAGCCACACTTCCTTCTGCACGAATGCTGCTGAGAGAGAGAGAGAGAGAGAGAGAGAGAGAGAGAGAGAGAGAGAGAGAGAGAGAGAGAGAGAGAAAGAAAGAAAGAAAGAGAAGTCGCGAATTGCTATGTAATTTACGATACTTTATTCTATTTTGAAGTTCCAGAATGGTAAACGATATAATCGCGAGGAGACCTGAAAATCGGTGTTTACCAACGTCTATGCACAGAGTATGCTACACAGTTTGGACGCTTTTAGCCATAATCTCAGGTACGTTTATTACGATGCTTTTACGTATTGCTGTAATATTATATATATATATATATATATATATATATATATATATATATATATATATATATATATATATATATATATATACATATATGAATAAACGTTTAAAATATGCTTAACATTTACTATTACTCTATATTCGTAAGTTTAGCTTTAATATATTTGGTGTGATGCGTGCAGTTTTGGACTGCCATAAGTGGAAATTCAAAATTCGAAGCTAGCGAAGATTGACACATAAGAAGAATAGAAGAATAACAAAAAGAAGAAAGAGTTAGTTGCGACCATATCACATATTGATGTTTGCAAATAATATTTTTAAGAAAGTACAGATGTAGCCACTTGCAGCTAATCTCACTATCATTTGTTACATGTGGAGGACTGGACATATATAGTGCATTACACACTAATGTTTATAGCCTGTGACCGCTTAACTTGATTGTAACTTAACTCTGAAAAAAGATATGTAATTCACTGCTGAACCATCGCCTGTTTCTAACATTATCTTTCCAGACTTAAAGACAAATAAAACTAAATATTACATAACTTCTTTTTTTGACAGTTTTTAAAGTTGAAGGTCATGGTGTTCATCGCCGAAATGTCTTTCAAATGTGTAATATGGTGAACTACTACACAGGGCAGAATTGTCTGGATTTCGATCGTTACGGATGCTTCTGTGGCTATGGACAAGAGGGGAGAACGCCTCTAGATGACGTTGATGCGTAAGTTTTGTGTGACTCGTTGGTGATTTCCTTGGTCATTTTGTCAACAAATTGTTCTCAGTAATGTTTTGTGATTAAAATAGGGCGTTATGTTATGGCATAACGAAGCAAAATATGATATGCCCTCTACACCTATCAAACCTAACTGAATTTAAAATCAGTACACATCGAGAGGTATATTTTTTTTTTAAATTTGAAAATTGCAGAAAACGGTTCATCTCCTTCAGAACTTTGTTATTCCAAGCCGTTCTTGTCTCTATCTACGCAAATGACAGAAATCCATATAATAATATACTGCGGTTATTTTTACTTACTATTATAATAGATAACATAAACGATAATTCAAATTTGAATTAGCTTCGAGATTTGTGTAAAATAGAGAAAAGAATCAGTCGCAATTGAAGAGGTTATTAAGGACAAATTACCTACTATGCAATTTCAGACCAAGAACCATTGTTAACGTCCGCCATGAAGTTCATTCGAAAGTAGATATGTCAAGAAACTTGTTGGGTGTTGCATATTTACTTGTGCACTTAAAATTTACAATTTAAATTTGTTATTACACTATCTTATTTTCACTGTAGATGTTGTAAAGAACACGACGATTGTTACGGAGAGGTACGTTGTTGGTTCTGGAGCGGTCTTGTAGTGGGGTATCAATACGACTGCAATCCATTATCTAGAGAATGCCAATGTTCTGGTAAGTGTTATTTAAAGACGAGTTTTAAAACCGACCGTTAAGGCTAGAAAGGGTAGGTAACCTGTTATGTTACTCATGATGTTTGATCTGCCAAGTAGGTGTATTTTACTTATCTACATTTATCCAACATGTTGTGAAAAAGTCGAACACCTATTGCTTGATATCCTGGTGCATGGAGTCATGGGCTAATTAGACTCCATCTACAGCCAATAAATACTGATAGGTGATTTATAAGGTGTTAAGCTTCACCCGTCAATCATTATATCAAGTGGTTAGCCTGATCAGATGCTGATAAGGAACAACTTTTCTCGATCGCAGCAAGTTTCAGATTGAAACCAGGTGAAAATATGTCTTTCTTTGAGAGTGCAGTCTCAGCCAGTAATAGTGATGGATAGGTAAAAATACGCATATTCTATACGTCTTACATATCTGCATATACATTTCCATATCTGGTAAAATGATCCATTCCTCAAACGCAAATCATTCTGGACTTTTATTCCGTACGTATAAAGTCCAACTTTAAATGTGTTTGCTTGCGTGTGTGTGTGTGTTTGTGTGTGTGTGTGAGAGAGAGACAGAGACAGAGACAGATAGTAAGGCGGTAAATTAAAGGAAACAGTGCAAATATTTACCGATCATCAAAGTCAGTTTGCTTGGATACATCAAAGTTTGTGTGACTGTGTGCGGTAAATGGAGAAAAAGTGTAAGTGTTCCATTTCTCTCTCTCTCTCTCTTATTTATACACGAAGAGCCGCGGTGGTTCAGTGGTTAGGGCGTTTGACTCATGAACAGGGTATAGTTCACACCATTGGATCATCCCTAATCGTGGTGTGTCCTCAGGCAAAGACACTTTACTCTATCTCAGTACGATATAGCATTCAAAGTGTTGATGTGTCGTAAACCATCAAACCGTCATAAAAACCCCAAATCCCTTTTCCATATATATATATATGATTTCACTGATAAGGTTTTCATTAGAAACTCGTGTATCCTTCAAATCCAGTTACACGTATAAGATTGTTATGATAATGCATATCATTTAATGACGGTATGTCAATGATGTAATTGTTTATAAATATATAGACGTCATCCGTTTCTTTCAAAATATTTTGTGCTTGAAGAAGCGTACAGTAAATGCGAAACTAGTCGCACACATTTTTCAGCAATTGTGTTGTTTTTCATTTCAATATATATATGGAAATTTGTGTTGTTATACACCCCATTTCATCATTTTCACCCTTTTTTCTCTCCAGACAAAGACCCATGTGCCCGTAGTGTATGCCAATGCGACCTGAAGTTCTCCGAATGTCTTCTGAGGGCAAAGTACAATCATATCTACAAGGGCTATGACAAACAGCTCTGCTATTGATGACGTCATACGTTAATGTTTGCCAGTATATATACTTCTTGGAAATACTAAACCAATGCAACTAGACTGGATTCCAGCAATTTATTTCCAATGGAAATATGAAATAGCTTCATGAATGACCTCTGTAAAACTTTGATATCTGATGACACAATATGGAAACGAAACTTAAAACAGGAAAACTCAGAATAGAATTATACACTTTTATAATAATTGTAGACCCATGAAATCCAAATCAGGTTATTATACTATTTTGGCACCAAGAGTTGCCACAGAAATACCAGTCAGTTCAGTATATATTACTATTAAATTTGACACAAAATTAAGAAGTATAATGACAAGCTGCTTATGTTCGACCATTCGGAAGGGAATAAAATATCTTGCTATTCTATTGGGCGTGAGCAACGTATTATTAATTATTGGAACTGAAGGACTCCAAGGATTTGTGTGATTTTATTAAGATATATTGCAAAGTTTAAAAAGCTTGCACGTCGGAAAAAAAAGAAGAAAAGAAAAATACAAGGCATATGGCTGTCATTTTGGACAAGGAAGGGAAAAAAGACAGAAAGAAAAGAAACAGAAATATACAAGGCGTAATTAGATATTTACGTAGGTTTTAAACTAATAGGAAACCACAATTGGGTAGATAGGAATCTTATGAAGCAAAATGTTACAAACGTGATGATTTCAGTGAATTGTTTAATTTGGACGTAAGAAAGCTTCTGCAACGTCAAATACATGTCTGATTCTGTATTTTTGTGTTACATGTACAGATATTTATCTCCCGTCTTCCTTGGTTTGTAATGACTCAATCTTCACGCACAAATCACAAAATCATTTTTTAAAAAAATTACACGTTTTTCCAAGTCCCATATTAAATTCAGCCTTTTTTAAAATTTGAATTTCGATGAAGCCCACGCCCAGCCCCCACCCCTCCAAGTCATAACTTTATTAAGGAAATAAAAAACTTTCCCATTTTATTTTCTGCTTCAAATACTTTCCCCGATCACATTAACGTTATAAGCATATAAGCATGCTAACTCCGAATCCAGCCACACTTAAAGACGAAAATTCGTCTTTTCTGTCTACATCATATAGACAAAGGGCAATAACTCTTGCCAATTACCTCCCCTTGCCAACACTCTGTGTCGCTAGTTTGTAAGCTTCGCTGCCTTGCTGAACTTCGTACGTGAAACCTCCCGTCAATCCAAATTTGTGTTAAATCAAACCTTCCATACATGATTTTGGATTTATTTGGATTAATATTCATTGCTGAACAGGTAATAAATTTTTTTTTTTTTTTAAATTTTGCGAATATTTTTTGAAATTTTTCACTTTTACCTCGGACTTAGTCAATTTTAGACCGCATACAACACGCTATCGCTGATGCATGTTGTTATTCACGGTTTCACGCACACTGCCTTTTGCTTGCTCACACGGTTAGTAACGGGTGTTGTTTTAGCGACTGATTAACATGCTGCATCATATATTTATAAAATTTTGTTGTGTTTTGTTCTAGCTTGTCGTTTCAGTGAAACCTGTCAATAAGTTCGACACGTACGACAAAATCGTCCGGCGGAGCCGGCTTGTCCTAGGTTCACTGCTTAACCGCAGTGTATTGCCGTGAATTATATAAAGACGATGACATTGCATACTCGTTGCCACAGGGAATGGTTTATACCGAAATGGAAGCAGACCATGAACAGAAGACTTCACACAGTGAGTGTGAAGATACCCCTGAGCAACAGCCCTACTCTGATCCAACCATGGAGAGGACGGAGTTGAGTTTTAAGGCTGCGGTCAAGGAGATATACCGGGTGTTGCAGCTTTCGAATGCCCGCTGTCCCTACTGCCACGCATGATTATAAAGTCGAAGCGTTGGTCGACATCGACGATGAAAAAGTCTCCATCCTTCTGGCTGCTTCCCCATGCAACACAAATCAATGAGATTAACGATAGGCCGTCTGGGTGTATCTGTGACCTGAAGATTGCTAAAGTTTACTTTTCTGGGAGTCAAGTACCAGCGACATTTTCATTGCGCTGGTACAAGACAAATTCCACCGCCTACTATACTGAACTCCTGGCGTTAAATAAAAATTTATCGGCGGTTAACCTGTCTGCCCCACTTTTCATCAAGTGAATACAAATGTGCTTCTTGTCACATCGAAGTGGGTTCGGAATACTGTCGCTACGTCTTCGATGTTGTATTTGGTTTCTTTGGCGATTTTACAACTAGCGGAAAAATTGGCCAACCAACATGCCTGTGAGTCGACGGCCCGAACTGCTCGGGTCATTAAAAGAGCATTTCACCTTTCAATGGCGAATGCGTTGACTGCCTCTACCAATGTTGACTTGATACGTCGTGACGCGTCACGCTCTGGCTTTAAGGGTCATTCCATTTGGCATCCCATTGCTGTTTGGCGGAAATATTGAAGAAGTTTGGAGGAGGGAAGCTCAAGATCTACCCCTCCAACATGCCACCAGACCCGAATCCTCGTTTTAAAACCAGTCGTCCCTGCCCCAGCTGACGGACGAGAGACGATAAGCGAGTTAAGAAAAGGGGATCTTTTCCGTCATTTTTATTCTCCTTAAGGGCAGAAATGATCTTCTATCCCTTTTGAATAATCTCGGTTTTCTCGTGAATTGTGAAAAAAAATCTGACCTTCACCCATCCCAGTGTTTTGTCCACCTGGGTATGGAGTTTATAACCAATCTCAATATTTCCGTCATGTTCGCGTCATACGGATCGTCGAATTCATAGAGTACATTTCCAACAGGACGTGGATTTCAGTGAGAGAGTTCTTGCAACTCCTCGGATTATTCAATGCGGCTGCGGACTTATCCCGTTTGGCCGTCTTTTTACGCGCCACTTACAGATGATGTTGCTAACCCAATAGCGCCCCTTTTACAAGTCGATCAAAAGTCATGATCACGCCTGAGGTATGATCATTCCTGCGTCAGTGGTGCAACCCAGGTTGACTGACGATGGGGTCCCTCTGGAGAAGCCCC
Organism: Margaritifera margaritifera; assembly: GCA_029931535.1. Classification (NCBI taxonomy): domain Eukaryota; kingdom Metazoa; phylum Mollusca; class Bivalvia; order Unionida; family Margaritiferidae; genus Margaritifera; species Margaritifera margaritifera. The sequence goes on along the minus strand of JAQPZY010001664.1, from coordinate 7,807,261 downwards.
AAGCGGAAATGGCGTTATGTACCGATGCCAGTACGTACGGTTGGGGCGCCAACACGTGGCCGGACTTTACTACAGTCAGCGGCGCGTGGGAGCCAGGGAATCGGCCTCTTCACATCAACCTTCTAGAAATGAAAGTTGTCATCAAAGCGCCTTTCAGTTCTGGAAGGATTGACTCATGCAAAACTGTCCTAATTATGTCGGACAAATCGGTAGTTGTGACCTACCTCCTCAAACAGGGCGGGGGGGGGGGAGGGCACCAAATCACCCGACCTGTACGTTCTGATCCGGAAGTTTCTACGTTAGTATGACAACTCAGTATCAACGTACAAATCAGACACATTCCAGGCCGACACTCTATCCAGAAAGGGTCAAGTAATTCACACGGAATGGTCCCTCCATCAATCAGTCTTTCTTTGGATTTGCGCACTTTGGGGGCATCCGGTGATCGATCCTTTTGCGACAAGGTGGTCTCACAAGTTGCCACCTTCGTCTCTCCAGTTCCAGACCAGAAGCTTGGGCCGTGGACGCACTGTCAATCAGATGGGAGGGGTTGTGGGCCTTCGCCTACCCTCCCAGGGTATTGGTACCTAAAATAATCCAGAAGTTGCGGGGTCAGAACTGCAAGATAATTCTGACAGCCCCTTTCAGATAGGACAAGTCTTGGGTCACCGATCTACTCGATGTAGCGATATATCTACCCAGGAAGATTCCGACATAGCCGAATCTTTTCAAACCACCGTGGTCATGGGTGTTCCACCCCTGCCCGGACCGTCTTCTTCTTCACGCCTGGCTCTTGTCCGGACAGCCTTGAGACATAAAGAATGTAAACCTTGGATTGTGGAAGAATTTCGTGAGCAATAAGGCCCTCCACTCTGAAGGCTTACGAGGGAAAGTAACGTGTTTTCAGGGACTGGCACCAAATCAATAACATCGTCCCTTTGAGGCTACCGCTCCATAATATCTGACACATTCCGACATAATAGCAGACGCGATATCGGTCATGATAAAGATCTATCGGATCTTTTAATCAATTTTGATTTGAATCGGCCAAAAATCCCTCACCCTGTTTCCAAAATGGAGTCTGTCCTGGGCTTTGACATGGCTCAATTCAAATAAATTCGAGCCTTTAGCCCGCACTTCGCTTAAGCTACTATCCTACAAAACATGTTTCCTGATAGTCGTAGCTTCAGCATGCAGGGTGAGCGAGTTACATGCCCTTTCCGTGGACCCAAACCATCTGATCGGATGGTTCGTTGGTCCTCTTGACGCAACCAGACTCCGTAGCCAGAAAATAGGTTACCGTCAGTCGGCAACCAAAGAGTTGTCATACGCTCGCTCTCTTCCATAGACACGTCGAGAGCAGCGGCCATGCAAGACCATATTCGTGCCCTCAGGCACTATTTGAAGCGCACAGAGGCAAGTCGTGGCATACACAAGCGACTCTTTCTCCCGGTGAAAGCTGGGAAGCAGAATATCACCTCTCAAGCCCTATCTTCTTGGCTTAAGTGGGTTATATGCTCGGCGTACTCTGAGGTCTCATACGATCAGGGTCGCCTCGTGAAGATTTCTGCTCATGAGATTAGAGCGATCTCTGCGAGCCTCGAGTTCGAACGTAACGTTTCGATACGAGACATAATAGAAGCTGTTGGCTGGCAAGCCGAGTCAACCTTCTCGGGTTTTTATCTGAGAGATTTAGCTTCAGCAGAGACAAAATTGGAATCTGGTGGGTCCGGTGGAGGTGGCTCAGATGACCACCAGACCCAGTTAAAAGTCACCACAGCTTATTAGCTTCACTGGATTCGCCAGTGAAATGCTGGTAGGTAAGAAGGTTTCAGTAATCATCTTCTTAACCGGATATAGGGGTAACAGATCACGTTACCCTAGACTGTGTTGCTTATCAAATTTGGAGAACGGGTTATCGTTCACATCGGGAATCCATCCATTTTCCCTAGAGGATGCCCGAGGTAGAAGTCGGATGCTCAGCATTCCTTCCTCCTATTACCTATTCTCCTAACATTAATGTGATCGGGGAACGTATTTGAAGGAGAAAGCAAATTTTTAAAGTAAATTATGTTTCTCCGAAAATTCTTACCTGATCACATTACTTAAAAACCCTCCCAACCACCCCGCTAAGCGAGCATCCTCATTGGTATTCGCTCAGCTTAAAAGCTAGCGATACCTAGTGGTGGAAAGGGGAGGTAATGGGCAAGAGTTATTGCCCTTTGTGTATATTATATAGACAGAAAAGATGAATTTTCGTCTTTAAGTAGGGCTGGATTATGGAGGTAGCGGGCTTATTATATTCCTAACGTTAATGTGATCGGGTAAGTATTCTCAGAGAAACATAATTTACTTAAAAATTTGCTTTCTTCTAATATCACTAAATTCCACGTTATGGCCGCCATAGCTTATATCCCTGGAAACCAAAATTTATGTTCTGTTGTAGTACTGAAAATTCTAAATGTTCTTAGTAAAGGAGTTTTCGACTCCATTCCACTTCCAGAAAATATAACGGGAACGAACGGAAATATTTTTTATAATAAATTTGTATCTTGAAACAAAAAGCACCTTTTGAAGAATTTTACGCGACAATCAAATTGAGTAAACCAGAAAGGAAAGCACACAATATTTATAACTTACAGTCTGTAAAGCACTATGAACAATTTGCAGATCTGCCTCATTTCTACCATTCATGATAAATGTATTTTTTTAAATCAAAACTAAACTTACAAGGACCCAGCTGCCTGCTATAAATGAACTACATGGAACTTTTAAATCATTGCCCACAATACACATCGTTGTAGATAACTACTGTTCAATTAAGGAAAACTGCGGTTTTTAGTCTTCACGGGTTGCTGATTGTAGGACTAAACTAGGCCTATCGTTTTGCACATAAGGAGAATGTTCTGTCAGTATGTATTCAACTGTAATGAAGAAGAGCAACTTACTTTTTACCTATTAAGACAGTTTTTACATCCGGGCATTTTGACGTGATCCCTCATTCGGCCGAGGTGAAAAACTCCGTCCTTATCACTCATGCGGTCATGATCTTTAGGACCTTATTTTTCAGTAATGACCGTACCTTATCACTGTTTGTTTGTTTTGTGTTTTTTTGTTTTGTTGGGGGGGGGGGGGGAAGCGCACTAATTTAATTATGTAATACTTGTCTGTCGCTATTGCGTATGTACTCTTTTTCGTGTCGAAAATCTTCTCCGTTTGATGTGAATACATCCTCCCATAGAGTGGAGAATTGTCAACACGACATGGTCCACTCGCGCACATCGCATGCACATGCACAGAACAGTCATTTTTTTCATAGACGATGATTACGCCATCAGACTAGAGTGCGGAAGGGCATTCTGCAATAGCAGCGGGTAAGTATTGCATAATTAAATTTAGCACCCCCCCTCCCTAAAAAATAGACATTTTAGTAGCATTGATACATAACCCATCGCCATTGCATAGGTGAATTTGTCTGTTAGGTGGGTTGGTCAAAGTGCTAAAAACAAACTGATCAAAAACGTAAAAATGGAATGTACTTACCATTTGGCGGATAGATCCACTTCACGGTATGTTGCTGTTTCTCTGGGACACATGTTGTGCCGCAACTAAAAGTCCCAGAGAAAAAATGCATGCGCTCTGTTGCGCTAAAGTACGGAGGTAGAAGGAGGAGAAGGTTGTGTGTGATCGCCAAAATGCTACCTTCATGACACCCTCCAAGGAAGAATGATTAAAGTAGGCCCATGAGGCAGCGACGGCTCGAACCTTATGGACTTATAGTTTGATAAAAGAAGGGAAAGCAAGGGACTGATAAGCTCTTTTGATGGTAGTGACAATTAACCATGAAATGGTGGAGGCCAACATATCAATGGAGCTCTTAATAGGAAGAAAAGGACATTTTCGACCCTTCCTTTTCCCTTTTGAGGCGTTAAGATAGAAACGTAGTGCCCTAACAGGGCATTAAAGCCTATCTTGATCATCCCCAGCACAGATTCGACTGAGACTGGGGTTCTCTGTAAGTAGTGGTAGTACCAAAGGTAATTGATTTTTTAGCTAAAAATCGCTGTTGGCAAAGAAGAGAAACTGATTTGTAATTGCCATTAAACCGGAGACAACCAGTGTCGATAGAAGCTCTACTCTGGGTCGAGGGTCCGGTAGCGCATGGAGGTATGAAGGACCAATTCCCTTGAGGTGGAGGGCCCCATATTCCTTAAAGATTCATATAGATAATACGAAGGGGGGGGGGTCCTATCTGATCTCCTTCCTTAGCCTGGACCTCTTGGGCAGACTCTCTTTCCTGCATAGGATGTGACGGTAGAGTGGGAGAGGGGGTATGATGACCGGTGAACAGTGATCGGTGATTGACATGTGATGACTGGGGGCCGGTGACCACTGACTGGTATGAGCTGGCTTGGTCACCGGTACGAAATGACTGGTGACCAGTGAATGGTCACCAGACATTGACCAGTCGGGTGACATTGATATGAAGGAACCTTGTTCATCCGATCCATCACCTTTACGGGAGGGTGCAACACAATACTTAGGATGTGACGGGTGCAGTGCAGCTCCTCCCTCGTGGAAGGGTGTGACATACTACCCAAGACACAAGACATGCGGTGACTTCTCCCTCATAGGAGGGTGCAACACGCTACTCTGAATGTTAGAACTGCTCCTTCCTCGCAGGGGAAGGCATTGAACTTCTCGAACGTTCAGTCTCTCCTTCCAGAGGGGCCTCAACTGTCTCCGAAGAGACTGGTCCCATAATCTCCTGGGACCCAGGAGTGCTCATCTGACCTGAAGAGCTAATGATCTTGTAGTGAGGCTCTAGGGGCTCTGCAAGAGAGAACCCTGAAAATTCTGAAAATGGGGAAGGACATTTCCTCTGTCCTTTATATATGTGTCTGGGATGAGCAAGATTCTAGTTTTCAGTTGACCATAATTTACAAAATGCACAGCTGTCTTTCCGTGTGCACTTTGAACAAGTGAGGCAGTCGGGTAAGTGTCGCATGGACCTTTCTTGTCGCTACACTTCCCCAAAGACTGTCCCAACATTGTTCTCTGAAATAAAATTTCCTGCAAGAAAACAATGTATGACAATATGTATACTACATCACACGTGAACTCACCTGTTGTTATTTAGTGTGTACTATATGTACCCCAGTGGATGCACAAGATAAGCAATGAAAACCTCTGGTCTTCCCTAGTGTAATAAAGAAAGACGTTCATTGTTAAACTTTATTATTATCATCTTGGAGACAAACACACAATAACATGCCAAATATCATATATACAACAATGAAAAACACCGAATTTAGTGTTTAGACAATTTAGTAAGTGAAGGAATACAGGACTCCTAAAATGAAAGGGTCTGGTCTCTTAGCATACAAGTCTTACCTCTAATCAGTTGTAAATTTTGATATCAAGTATGAGTGGTGGGTGGGTGGGATATAGTTTGGTAACCCGAGTGGTTCCTTAAAGAACAATATTCTGAAAGGGGGTAGTACCGGCATTTGAAATTAAATACAGTGAGGAATAAATATAACACAGATTTTAAAATTTGTTGAATGAAAGACTGCATTGCAGTAAAACACTAGCAACAAGCAATTTTCTCTGGTCACAACTTCGGCACACGTCCATTCCTTGAAAAAAGGTGACTGTTTTGGCAAAGGGGATGAGAGGTGCAAGAGTGGACCATGTCCTATTGGTGATTCTTCACTCTATGGGAGGATGTATTCACATCAAACAGATGAGGTTTATTGCCATGAAAGAGAGTAAGCTATGCCATCGTGATGGGTTATGTGTCACTGGTATTAAAATAATGTTCTAAAGGTATTATAGAGGTCTTTTCCTAAAAAAATAAAACAATCAACAATATAAATGATCATCATCAGTCCTATTTGACAACCACGACACTTATGTCTTGGTTAGGGAAATGATTTATGCCCAATTAAGGTATCCACAAAAAAGCTTATTTGTATCGGGGGATGAGATAATCAGTTTATTTGGTATTATCATGATCAACATTTGAAATGTTAAAAGTACTGTGTTTTTCTTATTCCCATGTCTGTTTTAAAGGTTTATCACACAATTAGAAACCAATAAACCTATAAATGTGTTTGTGCATTTCTCAGCCCGTTTGCCTTTCAGGGGTATATGTCAATCAATTTCTTCAACATATTCCCTGAACTCCGTATCGAGGATCAAAATAGCTACTGATTGGCATCACAAATCAAGGAGTCTGTGGGGGTCAGTGTTCTCTTCTTTGCTAAAAATATTGTTCTTGCTTCACTTGTTCCCTAAAATATACAGTTGCACCTTTCCAAAAATGTGTAACCTCCCAATCAGCAAATTTCGCCATCTTACTTAATAGTTCTCAGGTAAATTGCAAAAGGTTGTAGCAGCCTTTATAAAGCATTCTTGGCCACTAAAAAGTTGGCAGGATGTGGTCTTTGAGGTGAAGGAAAACTGAGGAAACCACCAATTTTGGATAGGCGACTACCTACCCTCACACGTTGGTGCCAGGGTTGAACCCAGGACTACAGAGGTGCAATGCAAGCCTGTTACCACAGTGCAATCCAGGCTCCATAGAAAAGGGACTGCATTCACCAACAACCCATTGTAAGGTCTCAATATCTAGAAAAGAAAGTTATTTAGTAACTACTTGATAGCTATTACAACTTCAGTTTAAGGCCATGTAAAAAACAACACTACACAATTTTATTATCATAAATTTATTATCAGTTGAAAGAGCTCTTTCATTGCCTACAAATGTATGTTAAATGTAAATAAATTCTACAACATAGAATGCGGCCAGAACAAATAGCAAGGAAATTACAGGCCATTAGAAGCAGTAAAGAAATGTCAACTGGAACAAATAAACAAAGAAGAAACAATATGAAAGCTCCAGAAAAAAAGAATATACACGGACCCTGTGACAAATGTTGTGATTAGAACATAATTACTATTATATAACATGTTCAAATATCCTGATCATTACCAGTACAAAAAGACTATAATTAGTACGAGACATGAATACATTGCTTCAAAGACTCGAGCATGAAATGAGAAGCTGTCCTGAATTTCTCATAGGAAAAGTTCTACAGACAAGTTAAAATATACTCATTCAATATATTCTGAAATTCAGGCTCCATAGACAAGTTGTAAATTAAAATGTTAATTCATACACGGTACAGTGTGCTCATAAAAGTATATGTATGTGGAAAAAAGGAGGAATTTCTTATTCAAAACATAACTTATGAGAATGGCATCAATATGATTTGTTCAGAACTGTATAATATATCTGCATAAAAATAGGGGTTTCACTATTATTAAAATCTACAAATTCTTGACCAACCATAATTCCATTAAAAGATCTAGGGTTAAATCAGAATGGGTATAAATAATGAATATAAATATATAATCCAACTTGCTTATTCTAGGGTTGCTTAAAGTCGTTATGTTTGTATGATTGCTTCAATAAGTCTAAAATTCAAATTACTTTTTATGAGGTATGTATGTAACTTACATACTGATGAAATTACTATAGAAAATCTTAGAGCACAGAGTGAATTGGCTACAGGTATGCAGCAAAGAAATTTGTACTCAAAAAGTCTAATTAAGTGTTTTTCAATAACACATTAACCACAAGGATTTTGATAGCTACAAAATAGACGTAAATCTTACGATATTAAATATCAGAAGCTTGTTAAATAGTAAGTCTACCTGCTACAAAAAAGATAATTAAAAACATGTACACTGAAGATGAAAAATATACCTGTCAAAAAAAGCAGATACTGTATATATGGTTACATGCATCAATGAATGGAGATATTCAAGGTTATTACATAATTTTTTTTCATAATATCATTTGTTTAAACCTTAATTCACTCGCATAAAGCTCAGGGTTTCATGTAAGCGTAAAGAATACTACTTCTTTGGTAGACTTGTATCTTGAATTTGACTGTTGTGCCTTATAAAATACTTTCAGAATGCAAATGAAACTTTATTTCCTATGTACATTAATAAACTCACAAAAGCAAACACATAGTGAAATAGAAATATAGTTCCAAAACTATTGCAATGTTCAAAATAATCCAATATCATCATATTGCAAATGAACATCTTAATCCATATCCCACTTCTTAGTTCATCGTAAGAAAAAGTATCATGTAATTTGGACCTTAGGTTTACAGGTATCTTATTTAAGTCTGTATAACAGCTAGGTGTCTAGACTAGCTTGAACATGCAAATATCATTTATGTCTTGCATGTATTGAGCATCACAACCTGTAAACAAGCTTGATCTTTGAGCTTTCATCCATAACCTTTGGCCTACTGACCAACATATCATAAAGGAGCTTTCATGTTCCTTTGTGAACTTCTGTCTTTTGTATACTGATACACTAATGGAACTGCAAGGCAGATACGTTCATGAAAAATATGCACTGAATTTTCCAATCAATACATGTAAACATGACTACTGGTACTTTCTCACCTCTGTGATATTGTTATCATAGAGGGAGTAATTATGCTGTATTCTAACATGAACCCATTTAATCCCCCTTTACATCAAATGGAGGAAACAATGTATTCATCTTGCTCAAAAGATACCCTCTTTTGCATGTGCATATCACTAACAGTAACCTTTGGAAGGATGTTACATCGAGACAAGGTCACAGGATTGTGCAGCTAATGTTTGAGCAAGATGCTAATGTGGCGCCATACTAGTCCCAAGTGTGCAATAAGTGTAAATAACCAAATTTTGCTTATTTTTCAGGTAAGCATAAATATAAATACTTGAAAAGAGGCATTTATTTCACTATATATATATATATATATATATATACTCACACACAAGTTTATATATACCCATTGTCCATATTGCAATTTTTACATACGATCTTTACCCTATGTTTTCAGACACCTTCCAGGGCTTTTTAATGTCCCAAACTCTATAAAAAAAGAAAGAAATTTCAAACACAACTGTCCAAAAACTTAGTATTGGGGTTGTGTTGGGGAAAGATTCATCACTATTTTCATTTCTCGAGTCTGTCACTTAAGAACTGTGTTGCAATGCAGATATGACAAAATTAAAATCTCTGTAGTCTGTCAATCAACTGCTTTTGACACCTTTTATGTAAATGCTGTTGTTTCCAAGCTGGTAAATTCCTACATCAAAACAGCAGCCTGAAAACTTCAGGTGTCTGAAAACTTAGGGCAAAGTCAAGGCTAGTAATCACCTCATGCTGGTGTGCTCAGGGATTATTTAAAATTGAAAGACTGAAGACAGGTATTTATCAACTGAAATTTATACCTCTTTTAAAGTTTTTACTTTTTAGTTTTACAGTCTCTTTGGCACACTGGGTAAGCATTATTTATGTTGCCACCGACATAAAATTTTAACAGACAATTCTACCACAGCATTCTTTACTAAATGCTATTACAAGTTTAAATTAATGCTAATTAAATATATGTGAGTTTGAATTAGGAATATATACTCTTAATAAATATGTTAAAAGAATCACAGACAGCTAAAAAAATAGGTGCTTGGAAGGCTACTTATGTTTAACAAAATCTGTCAAAGGTACCAATAAGCAGCATTTTAACACATTTATTAAAAAGAGTGAGGAAAAAAGAACATATTGGAAAAGAAAATGTGTCAAACTATCCTTCATGGTGAAAATTAAGTATGTTACCATGTGCTAATTGTCACCATAATAATGAAGTAATTCTATCATTTAATATAAACTTTAGGATTAAAGGTTTGAATGCAACACCGGATAAGAACAATTTGAGAACAAAGACAGATCTGAATTTCTCTCACTGTATAAACTGATATGCAACAATAGATAAAAACAGGAGCAAAAACATGTAATGCCTGAACAAAATAATGTTTCAGGAATATTGCAAGAACATGTTAAGCTGATAAGGCTGGCTTTGTACACCAGAACTGCCTCAGATTACTTAGAAAGGGCATATAACAAATACCTTAAAGTTTAATGATATTTATAGGCTGCAATTCCATACAAAAGAAGTTCAAACAAGAATCTGTCAAAGGGACTTGATCCTCTACTGGGCAAAAACAATTTCCAGGAATTCAAGATAAGACCTTTTCTTCCTGTTAACTGCTGAGAGTTGAAACCATTCTGCTCTTCTTCAGTGATAACAAGATTTTCAAATTAGCTGCTGTGGTAAACATACTGGATGTCAGATTGGCACCATTTTAATTTAGGACAAAGTAAACATCATTAGAAGTCTTTTAGTGAAAACCCGACAACATAATGATCATCCATTCAGGGAGAGTAGTGACAACAAGATTTTCAAGACAGCTGTCATGTCAGCCATATTGGAATGTACAACTGGCACCATTTTCATTTCGGACCAACTAGGTATCATAACAAGTCTTTTGCTGAAAACCCCATGTTGATATAGCCATCCATTTGGGAGGAGTAGGGATAACAATATTTTCAAAATAGCCACCATAATGACCATATTGAGGGTTAGTCATTTTCATTTAGGACCAAGTAGACACCACAAGAACTCTTCTGATGAAAACCCCATGTCGAAATGTCTTTCCATTTAAGAGTAGAGAAAACAAGATTTCAAAATGGCACATATTATTAGTATAACAAAAAATTAAAAGAAGCTTTTTGGTGAAAACCCCATGCTGATATGACCATTCATTCAGGAGTAGTAATAACCAGATTTTCAAGCTGGTCATTGTTGCAACCAGATTGGCACCATTTTCATTAAAGATCATAAGAAGTCTTTTGGTGAAAACCCCCATATTGATATAACTTTCCATTATGGAGGAGTAGCGACAACAAGAATGTCAAAATGGCTGCTTTGGTGGCCATATTGGACAGATTGGCACCATTTTCATTTAGGCCCAACAAGACATCATAAGAAGTCTTTTAGTGATACCTTATGTTCATACAACCATCCATTCAGGAGGAGAAGCGATAACAATAACAAGATTTTCAAGATGGCTGATGTGGTGACCATACCGGATGTCAGATCAGCACTGTTTTTATTTAGGACCAACTAGACATCATCAGAAGTCTTTTAGTGAGAACCTCATGTTGATACGACTATGGCTGCTGTGTAGCAGCCATTTTGAATGTCAGATTAACACAATTTTCATTTATGACCAACTGGGCATCATAAGAAGTCTTTTGGTGAAAACTACATATCAATCTGACTTTCCATTCAGGAGGAGTAGTAATAACAAGATTTTCAAGATGACTGCTGTGGTGGCCATACTGGATGTCAGATTGGCACCATTTTCAATTAGGACCAACTAGCCATCAACAGAAGTCTTTTAGTGAACACCTCATGTTGGCCATATTGGATGTCAGATCAGCACCATTTTCGTCTAGGACCAATTAAACATCAAAAGAAGTCTTTTAGTGAAAACTCCATGTTGATATGACCATCCATTCAGGAGAAGCAGTGATAACAAGAGTTTCAAGATGGTCGATGTGGTGGCCATATTGGATGTCCAAGCAGAACCATTTTTATTTAGGACCAACTAGACTATGGGATGAATGTGTGTGTAAAGTTTTATGGCAATCCTCCAAGTAGTTAATGAGAAGTAGCGATAACAAATTTGTGCTAATGGGCAGATGGATGATGAATGAAAGACCATCCCATAAGCTCCTCTGACCAGTAGAGCTAAAAATAAAAATTCTTCAAATCTGAATTTGTACAGAGATTCTGAAACTCAGCCAAACAACACTATAGAAGAAAAGTTCCCTTGGGAGAAGGCAATAATAGAACAATGATTTGGAACAACCAGATCTGACATCACATAATGCACTGAGATACCAGGGTCTATGCTGAAATCATTTAGCAGAACAAAAATCATTGACCCTGATCTGCTGGCACATCATGTAACAGCCAATCTGGATCTACACTGTTCACAACTATGTGTTATACTTATAGGTTAGTGTATACCATATGTACTCGCATATAATCCAGGTCCAAATACAAACAACATAGATCCCGATCTGCCATCGCATAATGCGCCGGCAGATCAGTGTCTACATTGTTTGTTCTACTGATTAGTCCTTACAAACTGCATAGATCCAGATCTGCCGGCACATTATGCGATGGTAGATCTGGGTCTATGAAGTTTGCAGTTAGTATTGGCTTATACGCGAGTATATACGGTATGTGCTCACCGATATCTACGCAAACTGCTTCCTATTAGGTGCTCTTGCTTCTCTCAAAATGCTACGGCCACCAAAAGGTCATATCTAAAACTTTTTGGTTGAAACAACTGCTCCTGCATTTACTTCACTTTTCATTGAATTCACAAAAATTAATTGATGTAAGAAGATTGTAAGCCCCGGGTCAGTAACTCTGGCACTGTAAATGTTAACTTTTGATCTTTTTTTCCCAGCAAAACTTCAGTGCAAAAATCACCAAAACAACAACTCAAAATAAGGCAGACTCCCAAAGTCACACAATCTGCACAAGCAGTGGCATTGTTTACATACGTCAATGGAATGCAGTTCGATATCTAGCATGGACCAGTTGTTTTGACAGTGACCCACAAGCTTGCGAGTCAGCTACATCAAAATGACTCAACCTGTGATATCAGACAGTGCATATACAATAGCCTGTTTATTATATACTCAAAATTACAAATTAGCAACAGTTATGAGATCCCATAACACCACCTTTAAGAAAATGTACAAATACTCAATTAAAATATTCTGTTTTTGTTCCGTACTAAACCTGATTCATAATTTCATTCATGATACACAGAATATATTGGGAGAGTTGGATTATGTCAATATGTAAAATGTTAATATCTTGACATGCAACCTTAGAGACGACATAGATCACTTTATGATGAAATATATGGGAAAATATTGTTCAGTTACCTCCCTATGGGACAAAACTACGGTATATAATAAATGAGCAAAATTTGCTGAATCAAATTTTCATTTAAAGGCTTACCAATGCAATCAAACTACTTATATTTGAAAGCAATTTAACGAGAATGCTATATTGTACAAAATTTGCACTGAGGTAAATAAATGAACCATAAGCACAACAAATTATTGTTTCCAGTTTTCTTAAGTAACTGGAAATTCATAGGAAGCCACATTCCATGTACAACAAAAACTTAAAGATATAATAATTCTTATCATCACAGATCTTCTGAACATGGCAAATGCAAAATATTGACCCAAATAATACATACAGAGCTATAACATAATGAAGCAATGAAAATAAAATTAAATATCAGACAAAAGAATGTATATATACACTTTATCATCTACTGGGTATATTATGTTTACTTATGAAGACTAAACCTGAAATTCAAAATTTTTCACCACTAAGTGTGGAACAAAAAAATTGTAATATGACTTGATGACTGAAAATATTTTTGATACATGGCAGAAGTATCACTCTGTGAAATTGTGGAAGGCATGTAAAACAACATAATCATACAATTCATACCAATAAAGACTGAATCATTCTATGACCTGAAGACAGATCTTAAAAGCAAAGTTTGTAAACAACACAGTTGGGCCAGAAAGAGGAGATAGTGTATGTTTACACATGAGCTGTGACTGGTCATGTTGGTGGAGTTTACTTATCTACCTGCACCAAAAAAGGTATGAATACTTAACTCTTATTGGCTGATCTTGTGGTGTAAGAATTTGTAGGCTAATTAGCCTCCCTCTTCAGTCAATTAAAATTTAAAAGTGATCAATCAGGTGTCAAGTTCCACTTGTCAATCACTTTGTCAGGCTGTTGTAGTTACCAAGGCCAACCAGCCAATATCAGTTTTAAATGGGAAGCAACATTCCTCAAAGGTAGCTATTTTCAGACTGAGCCTAGGTAATATCTGCTCCTTGTTTACAATGGAATCCCTGCCTTTAAAGTATCTGAAAAAATGCATGTATTCTCTTTTCCTTACTGTTGTCATAAGGAGTGCATTGTCCAAAGAAAATGAATACAATACAACCTACTGTCATTCAAATAAGCAACCAGAATGACCCTGAACTGCATACACTTAATTCACAAATCTATCCAATCTAAAAGAATAGCATATTATTATCAGTTAACCAATGAAGCCTGATGCCATTATATGCTTTTCATCTTGCCTAATGATATAAAAGCTGCATACAAAGTTTATATATGGGTAAGCACAAAGAATGACTAGAAAGAAATGATCTATAGTTACTGTACTACAAGGAGTTTGTTGTGATGATACATTTTTGTTTGCAAGTTGACACTTATAATCTCAAATTCGAAGGAAAGTTCAAGGGCTTTGGGATGTAGAATAGGTCCAATGTGCTCTATTGCATGTTGCAAGAGGTGACTAATAGAGGCAATAGTCATAATAGTGGCCCAGCTACTAGCATGCTGGACTCATGACTGAAAGGGTACAGGTTCCAATCCTACCATGAGACCTCCCTGGACCAGTTATCATGGTGTATCTTTGAGCAATACACTTTACTTCAGCAGTAAATAACCTCTTTGTGTTGCTCTGCTTTAAACCCCAAACCAAACCAAAGTTTGATATTACCATGTTAGTCAAACCTTTGATAGTATTTGAACAGACATGATGATTTAGTCTGCAACAGCATTTAAATTATATCAATAGAATGACATGTATTCTATTATATACTGCAGCCACTTGTATCTCTTACTTTTCAACCACTTAATAACAGGAAAATCCTGCCAGTCCTATTGACATATCTATGGTAGACATGAATCAATTTTATTATGCAATCAAGAGCTGATGGAAGAAGATATTATCAAGAACCTATTTTGACATAAACAATATTACAATCTTAAAATTCTAACTTCTAAGAAGATAAAACACAATAACAAAGAGGAAAAAAACTTTGGACTAAAATTGGACTTGGAGATATGAAAGGTTTTCTAAGTAAATGACTTAATGATGCCATCACCATCACATTTTGCATAATACGGTCATTTCCATATCATTATGTGTGAACAGGAAGGAAGCATAATATATACAGAAAACCAAGTTTTTCATCTACACTGACAGTCTCATATAACTAAATAAGACAGAAAGGAGGACAGAGATAAAATAACCCCCTTTTCTCTGAGCTGTTCTCTCTTGCTATACTCATGAGTTCAGTTGTTTTAAAACTATAGTGTTGACATTACATTATTATTTCATCCTGTATAACACACTTCAGTGTTGACTTTGATCTACCAGTTTGGTGTGGTTTTGAGGAGTTTAATGCCATTTTTCAGCACATGATAGGCTATACGTAGCAGCCAGTATATTTGGTGGGGGAAGAACCTGGAAAGACCCCAGGAAGAACCAACAATGCATGGGAAGCTACTGGCAAGCTTTCTCATACACCCACAATGGATGAGCCAAGACTTGACCTAACATGGACAGAGGTGAGATGTGTGAATGATCCGTATAGGCCATTGTGTCAGAAAGTCTGGGTGTACACAGTGTAGATCCAGATCTGCAGTTTATACAATGGACCTATAGGTCTGGGTGTACACAGCGTAGATCCAGATCTGTTTTTATACAATGGGCCAGAAGGTCTGGGTGTTTTCACAGCTTGATGCACATCATATATAGGTAATGAGGTTCAATATGGATTTTATATCTTCTTCATGTACCGATACCTTTCCATGCCTCAACTTGCTAGTTAACTGTTTGTGCCAAATAAACTGAAGCAGATTACTGAAGCTTGTGTTCTTTGTAACAGTGAGATATCATATTCAATTAAGTTTTCCATTATAACTATTGCGTATAAATTTATTTTCATGAGACTCAAATTTCATGGCTTAGTTGAACATGACCTCTCTTTAGGCACTAAAATTCATGAATGTAGTATTTAGTGCCTGCTATCTTAAAAGCCTGAATGAAGGATCCACAAAATTCATGAAAATTGGTTCACAATGGACAAAAGTGAATTAGAGTATTACTTGACACCTTGTTATAATAACAACATTACACTTCATGGGACATACTCTGCACATTTTATGATGAAAATTGAAAAAATAAAGAACAAATTCGAAGTACAGTATAATATCAGCTTTTCTGTAGCAATGAAAGTAAAGCAAACTTGATATGAATTAAGTCTAGAAAGTATTCAATTACAACAATGTGCACAGCATCTCCCTTTAATAGACTATAGTATCATTTATGTAGCATCCTGAGAAAAGATAAAATCAACAATACAGTTATAATGCTGATGTTTAAAACAATTCAATTAACCATGCTTCATAATGCTCCATTATGATTTTGATAAATCCATAATGATGCAATTTTTGTTGCATTGTATTAACTCATGTATAATGCACTCCATCTGTGCATTAGTATCAATCCAAATCTGTAACTGCATAATGCTATGGCAAGTCAGTATTTATGTTGTTCGCTTTAAATCATGAGTACAGAATAAGCAGTGTAAACCCTTACCTGCTGGTATATACCGTAACAGTGGATTTGAGTCTACATTAAAGTTATGGTCACCCGACCATGATTGAGATTTTCTAGAAGTTTCTAGAAAATGCAAGAACCAATTTTAAAACAATCATTATCTACCTTAAACAAATGACTATTTGAATATATTTACAGAGGAAAGTTTATAAATTTATTAATGATTTTATCATTTAGCAGACACAAATCTAATGTACAAGAGGTCACCCGAGTTATATCAGCAAGTTGATTGGTTACTAGCTGTAGTCTTTTGATTCCTTTTTTGGGAGGAATTGGTCTAATAAAAGGAAGAAGAACCAGTCAGCCTACAATGACAAGGCAGAAATAACAATGGTAACATTGTGTATGTTGCATTTTCATTTCAAATTAGACAGAAAATAAGAAATCTTCCTCTGTAAATATATTTTGAAAGTAATTTGTTTCATATAGGTAATAATTATATTTTAATTGGTTGTTGAATTATCTAGAAACTGCTAGAAAGGCTGAATCAAGGCAGGGTGACCAAATCTTGCATACATTTTACATGAAAAAATACATTAACCACCGATAGTAATATGTCATTACAATTTAACCAGGTTCATCAATAATAATGCAAACTGATTTATTATATTTGTTGATAAATGGCTGTTCTTTTGTCAGTGTATTTTTTTTTATAGCTACTGACTAAGCAAACAGCCCACCAAGATCACAGATTATACCTTGAAATAAAATACAAGGAAAAGAACAGAGATAAACCCGTACACCTTTTAGGTCTGCAACTGTAATATTGGATAAACATACATGACAAACTTTAATGTGAATGATCATGCTTGATTTGGAGATTCAGGAAGATGAATAGAAATGTATCTTGTATCTAATAGAATAAAGGTGCAACACTTCTGAAGAGTCAACCTTGAGGAAGTAAACAAGTTTACTGTATATAAAAATATGGACCTTAAAGTAGGAAGAACTATCTTGGGACAAAACAGCTTGCTTATATTTCCTCACACTTCATGGACAACTTATCTCACCGAAGGAAAAAAATAATTGCTGAAATGAATCTAATCAATCAACAAGTACAATTTTAAAGTATACTGTTGACATAAAATGCTTCATGTTGGAGTGACTGTAGAAATACTTTCAATAAAACAAAACTTTCAACTGAAAAAAATTCAACCAAGACTGCATCATAAAGATATTTCCCTGGAACTGAATTAAGACCATGAGACACAATATAATGCCCAAATGAAGAAGAGTATATTTTGATTTAGATCTACAGCTTCACATTAACACAATACAGATATGTCGATATTGATATAAAAACACAATGATTATTCTACAAGAAAAATATTTTCATATTTTAAAATATGAAAAATTTTTAATGCAATTTGTCATTTTTTTCTTCAATTTTCAGCAAAGCAAAAATAACCATTTTTCTGCAGAGCTTATTATTTCCATGCATGTATGTCCATGTAAATGTATTTATGTTTACATAATAAATCTTAACATGTGTGCTATAGCCAACAAAAGCAACATAAAAACAAAGCAACTTTTGCCCTATGAGATCATAAAATCCAACCTCCTCCAAGGACTATCCTATTTTAATTTACAGGGAGAGATGGCAAGGTAGCTAATGATTTTCTATTGAGGGTGGGAAGTGAACCATGAATCTAGGTTAAGCATGTGCAACCTATGGCCTATGGGCTGCATCTGGCCTGTGACCTGCTTTTATCTAGGTTACATTTACATCAAATGGTGTGGCTTTAAATACTGCTATCCAGCCCACACCCTGGAAGAAGTTGCACATGTTTGATCTAGGACCTAGCAATACTGTACTAATCCTTGAATAAAGCCTACACAATTGTGAACACTGCTGACCCAGATTTGCTGTGGAGTAATGTACTGGCAGAACAGGGTTTGTCTTGTGTTGAGTTATGTGCTTGCAGAACAGGGTTTATATTGTTGAGTAATGTGCTGGCAGAACAGGGTTCGTATTGTATTGAGTAATGTACTGGAAGAACAGGGTTTGTATTGAGTAATCTGCTGGCAGAAAAGGGTTTGTATTCAGTAATGTGTTGGCAAAACAGGGCTTGCATCGAGTAATGTGCTGGAAAAACAGGGTTTGTATTGAGTAATGTGCTGGCAGAACAGGGTTTGTATCGAGTAGATTACTGGCAGAACAGGGTTTGTATTGTGTTGAATAGTGTGCTGGCAGAACAGGGTTTGTATTGTGTCGAGTAATGCGCTGGCAGAACAGGGTTTGCATTGTGTTGAGTAATGTACTGGCAGAACAGAGTTTGTATTGTGTTGAGTAATGTGCTGGCAGAACATGGTTTGTATTGTGAAGAGTAATGTACTGGCAGAACAGGGTTTATATTGAGTAATGTGCTGGCAGAACAGAGTTTGTATTGTGTTGAGTAATGTGCTGACAGAACAGAGTTTGTATTGTGTTGAGTAATGTCCTGGCAGAACATGGTTTGTATTGTGAAGAGTAATGTGCTGGCAGAACAGGGTTTGTATTGTGTTGAGTAATGTGCTGGCAGAACATGGTTTGTATTGTGAAGAGTAATGTGCTGGCAGAACATGGTTTGTATTGTGAAGAGTAATGTGCTGGCAGAACAGGGTTTGTATTGTTTTTTCTTGTTATGATTTTAAGGTAGTTGGCTTTTGTAAATCAATGCTTACTGTGCAGTTCAAGTTGATGTGGTCCTTAGATTAGGATATCATCAATATAACATCACTTTTTACCTAGGTGTATCAAAGCACTATGAACTCTAGGCAAGACTGAACATAAAATGACATAGTTGTTACTTCTGTCTCTTATTAATTAATGAAAAAGAACATTTTGTGTACAATTTTAATAATTGCAATAACAGTCCAGTGAAAGAAAATGATATAGACAACAAAAGGTATACAAGACCTTGGGAAATCTTTAGGGACCTGCCATAATGAGTCGTTTAGGAAAATCAAAGCAATCTCAAAAATTGTGTCATACAGAACAAATTCCCTTACCAACATAAATGTTTCTTTGTGTATTTGATATGAGAAATTTTTGTCTATGATCTTCAATCTGTGCAAATTTGATGAAGTTTTAAACACTCATTCAGCTATTATTTTAGGACCAATTTGTGGCAGGGTACTCTTTCCTATGTAATGACCCTTACTTGGGGAATGAATATTCAACTAGGAGTAGCACAAGAAAAAACACACAAGCTATACATTTTTCAGTGATTATACATTGCTTGGACCCTTAGCTATGTGAAAATATCAATTTGTAAACAGGTTAAATACCCCAACATTTCACAAGTGATCATCCTTAAGTGAAAAGAGTAGATCCTGATCTGCCAGCGCATTATGTGTCAGCAGATGTGGGTGAGTGGTATTCATAGATCACAACACATTATGATCTGCCAGCATATTATGTGCCAGCAGATCTGGCTCTGTAGTGTTCAAAGCAGGTTACACATTTTGATCTGCCAGCAAATAATGTGTCAGCAGATCTGGGTCTGAGGTATGATCTGCCAGAATATTATATGTCAGCAGATCTGGGTCTGAGGTGTTCACAGTTGTCTACACAATATGATCTAACATTGTATGATGTGCCAGTAGATCTCTGTCTGAGGTGTTCACAGCTGGTTACACATTATGATCTGCCAGCATATTATGTGTCAGCATATCTGGGTCTGAGGTGTTCACAGTTGTCTACACATTATGATCTAACAGCATATGATATGTCAGCAGATCTGGGTCTATGATGTTCACTGCTGGCTACACATTATGTGTTTTATGTGCCATTAGATCTGGGTCTGTGTGTTTCCAGCTGGCTATACATTTTAATCTGCCTGCATATTATATGCCTGCAGATCTGAGTCTGTGGTGTTCACAGCTGGTTACACATTATGATCTGCCAGTTTATTACATGCCAGCAGATCTGGGTCTGTGGTGTTCAAGCTGGCTACACATTATGATCTTTTAGCATATTATCTGCCAGCAGATATGGGCCTGTGGTTTTCACATCTAGCTACACAGTATGACCTGCCAGTGTATTACGTGTCAACAGATCTGGGCCTGTGGTGTTCACATCTGGCTTACATTATACCCAATAATAAACATTGACAATTATTTATCCTTTTTTTTCGAGGGTGAGGGATGAAGCAAGAACTTAACATTATGAGATCTAAAAGCCTTTTGTTATTACCTTTGTTACTATTTTTTAATCTATTTGATCTTTTAATTCTTTTTCTTTAACTTGAAACTTTATCAATCAGTTGTGAGGATACAAAAGGCAGATTTCCACATCTCCCAAGTAAATTTAAATGGAACAGTTTGGAATCACAGGTACATACAGACCATATTTAAACAACTGGATATCTACACCTCTTGCCCATCACAGTATGCTCTAACAAGTTTTTTTATTTATATTAAAATTATAGTACACTTTATACATGATAGATTTACTATCTTGTCCCATCAGCAAGAACACTGACCTAATATCATTACAGCTGCACTCATGTACAGTATCTGAAAATAGCTGTTGCAAAGGTAACAAGGTAGAACTTACGTGCTGAAGCTGTCAAAAACAATCTCTTACTCTTTTGTCTGATGTTTCCATCTGAATAGATTTTAATACATTTTGTTGGTAACTAATAC
Organism: Margaritifera margaritifera; assembly: GCA_029931535.1. Taxonomy (NCBI): domain Eukaryota; kingdom Metazoa; phylum Mollusca; class Bivalvia; order Unionida; family Margaritiferidae; genus Margaritifera; species Margaritifera margaritifera. The sequence goes on along the minus strand of JAQPZY010001664.1, from coordinate 7,786,177 downwards.
ATCACCAAGATAAATTACAACATGATTTTCCTAATGAGTAGAGAAGAATGAGATGAACATTATAAATATGATAAACTTATGTGACTGTCCCAAATCCTTCAAGACATATAATCTTCAAATATTTACTGTCAGTACCTTAGTAACTTCTATCCAGATGTAATACAGTGTTCAACAATTACAAATTTTAGAACTTGGAATATATTTCTGACAAAAATTAGTCGGCTTAGAGCTTTCCATAATGTAAAATTGTTTTATATCTAGGGTGCATGAACTGTTTGTTTAACAGGAGAGTGCACAGGGTATAGCACAAATTTTAGTGATCACATCCACGCAGCACTTCATTACATATTTCACTGAGCTTTAAAACATACTAGAAAGATGTAAAATTGGGATCAGAAGATAGATATGACGTATAATAAACATTGAGCAAGATGAACAAAAAGACACTACCGTCTATACTCGCGTATAAGCCAAGTCCAAATGCAAACAACATAGACCCTGATCTGCCGTCGCATAATGCAACAGCAGATCTGGGTCTGTGCAGTTTGCAGTTGGTATCGGCTTATACGTGAGTTTAGACATATATATTAACATATAGAAGTCAAAGTGGATGGTTCACAATCTCATATCGAGAGTATGTCACAGATGATATCAATAAAACACACAATACAATTTGAATAATTATTTAAAAAAACTGGGATGCACTTTGGGATCAGCTAGATATCCAGACTTTTTAATGCTTAAAACTTGCCATAACAATCAAAATGGTCATAAGTAAATAATAATATAATTATGACACATACCAGGAAGAATTATCCACTTTCTGGGATTTGAATCATTAAATCGACAGGATATGATTAAGAAAAACAAAAAACAAAAGGGGCACTTTCCATTTACATAACTTTGCTAAATTATTAGTGTAGCAGCAATTGTCAATTGAATAAATATGTCATTACCAGTGACTGACATCACAATACCACACATTATTTTGTTGATGATATAGAAACAAAATGGCACACACTGGTCAAACTTCTGTTTGTAATGATAGATCTGAACGGCATTTTGTTCACTGCAATTATGGGTATAATCAACCATGAAATGGGAATTCATGGTTATATATATACCTGTTTAAAAATATTAATACATTTTATAATAATTGGCCATTTTAAATATCCTGGCAGCTCAAATGCCATAAACACCAGCAAGAACATGTAAATGGAAAACACCCATAGATGATAATCAACAACTGTACAACAAAAGTGAGACATTTGTATCAATCTCTCTCATGTGTTATCTTTGTTCTCATCTACAGTATGAACAGGTTCCTCTAATTCTGATTTCTCAGCAGCCTGTCGGACTGTAGGGGACAGCGAGGAAGGGGATTCAGATTCTTCCTTGATTGACTCCATTTCGGGTCTACTCTCAGTTATGGCAGAACTGTTGCTGGTCACCGATCCTGAGACTGTGGGGTCCTGATAATAATAATGATAATGACAATAATAATGATAATAATAATAATCTTTATTCTTGTAACATAAGTTTCTGACACAAATTACATACATGAAAATATGGTACAACCACGAGACATAACAATTCTAGGACTAAAACACTGACTACCTAACTTTTAAACATTTTGCTAGATAAAGAGCAAAATTATGTAGGAGATTAATATTATTACTAATTCTCTCGATAAAGTTATAGAACTTAATGTAATTTGCATTACTGTAAATGTTTGAAGGCAAACAAGCATTTCTGAAATTACTGTACCTAGGACATTTAACAACAAAATGAGACTGCTCTTTTATATTGGCACAAAAATGGGAGATTCTATCAATGCAGGGAGTATTTTGAAATTTACCAACATTTATCATTATAAGGAAGTTTCCATTGCTGAACATACACAGTAAGCAAACACTATATGAAGACCTGATACAATCTATAAAATAGTGACAACTGATGTCATTTCTGATCTTATAAAATTGTAATCTTTCCTTTGAATTTAAAACCCCATTTAATTTAATTTTACAATATTTCTGCATCTGCATTGATATGAGGGAGTGTCAAATATGCTGGGTGGTGTTGCTATGTCAACGAATGTCGTACACTCCAGAATGACTAACATCAATATGGTCTTGGCAGTGTGTGCAAAAAATAAAATGCTCCCCCTTGCTGCAGTGCTTTACATAGTCAAACTCTGTCCAGGAGTTCTGGAATTTAGTTTTGCTGGGCTTGGCTTGCTTTTCAGGTGGCTCATCATTTTCCTGAATCCCAGCTGCATTTCAACATTTTGCCTTAAAAAATTAATCACACTTGTACGCTATTCCGACTACTGAAATAATCGTGTTTTGCATTTTATATATGAAGTGAAATCTGAGTTCAAAGAAACTTTGCCGCTTATCATGAACTTGCCAATAATCGTTAATAAAAATGGCTTAAACATTCTCATTCAAGGCAATGATGTCTAACAACTCATTATTCGACATGCATCTCTTTGATTTATCTATAACTTTAAGCAAATTGGGTTGTCATACTTTACCTATGCAAATTAGCCTAAGGGGCTTTCCCACAACAGTTTTCAAAGGATTTAATGGGGCTTCACCCCAGTAACTATTCTCACTCAGTCAATTTAATTAGTGAAATGGTGGTTGCTTATGTGTGACCACCTTACCTTTTAATTGCCTCTATGATTAACTGCCCTGGGGATAGTTTTACATGGGCCCTAAGAAGAACTGTTTACTGTTTATACAGACTACATGTTAGGGACATACCGTATACATGTATAGTGGTGGTCAACAAATCTCTTTCTCTCTGTTTTTTTTTCTTTTTTCTCTCAGATACCGGTAACTGAAAATTGTGTTTTTCTAAACACGACTGTGTTGGAGGGTTCAGGAGTAAAAAAAATCATGTTTTTCGTGTGACACATCATATTATGGCAGGTATGTATTATATATGAATTCACACTCTTAACTCTGTCAAACAGGATCAGAATATGTGAATCAAACCCTTATAAACAAAGATAGTACTGAAATCTGCATTGAATCCAGTTAACATGCAATATTTATTAGCATCATTATTCACTGGTTTCCATTTCATGAATTACTTTATTACACAACTTCATAGCATACATGTGATTCTACCAGCGGTAGGCCAAAAATACAGTTTTAAAGGCCGTCTACCGCACATACCGTTTAGTAGTCGAAATCTACCGCTTTTGAAAATTTCAAGGAAATTTTTTTTTTTAAAAAAAAAACGGGTTTTTTTTTACGTGTTCTATCAACACATTAGATAAACCAGCAAGAACCAGTCTACTGGGAACCGGAAATGTTCCACCGGTGTGACGATGCATGGTTGAGTAGTCAGATTACAATTGTTCAATAACAGCTAGCATGTGTACACAACAAGTGGCTAATTGATTACCTTATTGTTGTAATTTGGAGAGTTTAAGGCCAAATGCGGGATGTTGTCTGAGGTGTTATAAGTAATAAAAGGATCAAAGGTAATCCATGATGACCGTGAGTCTTTGATTAAAACTCGGCTGACCTGTCGTGAAAGGAAGATAAAATGGAGAGACCGACCAAAAATGATCTTGGCAGAAACAATTGAGTAAGTATTTTGATTTGATGTCTTTTAATTGTTTTTGTATTGTTCATGATGGTTTAAGATGAATATTTAAGGGCAGCTTGTATATTTTTTTTTCAATTCATATCAAAATGCCGAAACGTCCGCTTTCTCCCAATGCTAAGAAGCCACCAGCTAAGAAATACTACAACAAGTTTAACCGCTTGGATACCAGAATTTAAGTGTGTGCAGGCGAGTAGCAAAGGTCCTGACTTTGCATTGTGTCTTTCATGCAAATTGGATTTTAAGATAGCATATGGAGGAAGAAATGATATCACCAGGCATATGCAGACACCATCACATAGGAGCAACGATTCTTCTGTAACAAACACCCCCACACTGAAGGCATTATTTGAGACTGGACGTAAGCCTAGAAGAGAAACAAGCACTTGAGGATGAGGCTCAGGAATACATATTAAGTCCAAGCCAGGAACTTCCTCATCGGGGTGAAATGAGCTTGGAGCAGTATTGGAGATCAGTCAGCAGCCTCAGAAACCCAGCAACATGAAAACTTAAGTTAGAACTTCTTTCCAGACTGAGTGTAGTTGTCCTATCATTGCCACATTCCAATGCTGACACAGAGAGGACATTCTCCATTCTTTGGAAAATCCAGAGTGATTCAAGGGGAAATCTGGACCAGAAAACTATTGAGAGCCTGCTAAGAGTGAAGGTTAACAATCACAGTAAATGTCACCAGTGGTCACCAGATAGTGATCTTGTGAAGGAAACTAAAAATGCCTGTGGATTTTATAAAAAATCTTTGCAGTGAACTGTGAAATGTACAACTCTTCCTTTTTCATTTAATTAACAATATACTGGCTCATATTAACTAAGTATTATTGTAACATTTTCCATCAGATTCTGAATCTGATTCATGTTCAAAATTTGTGTTTTATTATAATATGAAGAGAATACATATCATGTGACAAAATGAACTTGTTTTGTTTTCAATCCCCTTAAAACATGTAAAATTTATGCCGATAAAAAATCTACCTTTTTAGAAGCCAATCTACTGATCAAAATTTGTAAATCTACTGGTGTGAAATCCTGGTTCTGTCACATGTATGTCATAGTATCCTCTGCAATAGAGATAACTGAAGACTAAATCTTGGTCTACTACAGACTATAACAAGGAGAAATAAAATTGATTGCAATAGTTATCAAAGAAATATTTTTTTGAAAGGGATTATACTTTACAGAAATGAATTGTACTCTACTTTAAATGCAATGACAGGTATAAAATATTTTTTTCTTTCAAAAGGCAGAATACAATTTTGGGGATATATTTCCTCTTACATTAAGGAACCTTACAAGACCACATGCTATTTATATTATTTCAATGTGCATACTTGGCTTGTAACACAGTCATAGTGGTGTAAAAGTATAATTGTTGTCTTTATTATCACAAGAAAATATTACAGCAGTGGTTCAAGGCTAAGATGGAGCCTTCTTTTTGGTTTTTAATGCATATAAATAAGTTTATTTTATTTTTCCCTTCTGATTCATGCTTATTCCTGATGCACTATATCTTTATTTGTCTTTCCCTCTCATGTCACAGATTTTTTATGAATAATTGAAACATTCATCTTTCCAAAGATTTGAATTTAAAAATAACCCTGAAAACAATTTGTTTTCAATACTCCTATTTCAACTGTTGCTGACATGATTAATTTTGTCTATTTGTCATTATCTATCTCATTTCTTGTTTTTCATTCAACAGTTTCCTGAAGTTGATTAGTACATAGTTTTTGCTCATGACCATTCATTTGTGTATGAGAGAGAGAGAGAGAGAGAGAGAGAGAGAGAGAGAGAGAGAGAGAGATTTGAGGTGAAAACTGTTTTGGAGCCTATCCTTAGCATCTTTGCCACTTTTAGTTGCTTGATTTTGAATGTCATGTATATATTTTCTTTTATTTTTTTTACTTGAAATGTAAATGTGTGTTGCATATGGGCCTGTGTGGATCATCAGAATTGGGAGATATGGTCAACCATAGCTGCTCCATTTTTTTTCAAATCAAATTATAAATGAACCGACTGATTGCCAGCCTCAACCCTGGTACAAAATTCTCTTTATTCCCGAGTAAGCAGTCTCTTTTAAAAAAGTCCCAATGTCCCTGGACTCGTGTGTTTGTTGGTTTTTTTTTGTGTGCATGTGTATGCATATGTGTGTGTGGCAGTTCAGGCATATATGAAACTTGAAAACTGAAATTGTAAGTGTAGTAAAAGGAGAATCTGAAAAGTGCAGGAATAATATCACCAAAGAAATGAAAACCGACGAAAAAAAAAATCATAGCTGTTGACGACATACTTAAGTCAATCATATCAGAGACTCAAAAGATTAACAGTAATATGGGCAAATTTTTCAAAAATGAAACTGTGTTGAAAGTTGTTAACTCTACCACAGCAAATAAAAACTCGTCTTCACTCTCAAAGCATTCTGTCAAGGAAGATCTTACAACTGATTCTGCAGAGATAAGTTCAGGTCACAAAAATGTTGTGAATGGTGAGCATCACTATTCCAATATTAGCAGTGAAACTCTTTGCTCTTCCAATACCAGGGATTCTTCTCATAAAAGAAAATCAAGCCACCCAAAACATCAGGAAATTCCCATAAAAAAAACATTGCTAATTGGTGACTCGGTCATTAAATATGTCAGTGAAATAGGTCTTAAACCTTGGGTCAAAGTCAAGTCATTACCTGGAGTGGGAACTGGTCATATGCTTGATTTGATCAGAGAAACAGACCTTTCTCAATTTGATAACATTATCATCAGTGTTGGAGGAAATGATGTTGACAACAACATTGAGATTGAACAAATTGAAGACAATTTTTACCACATTATGAATAACATCTACTTGGACAACCCAGCTTGTAAGGTATTCATTTGCACAGTTTCTCCAAGAATTGACAACGATGTTCGAAACTTGAATGCCTTAATAGGACACCTATGCACTGAATGGGACCACAAAATGATTGACATTGAAAATGCATTTATTACAAAGTCTGGCTTGGTGCTGGAACACCTTTTGGCTAAGGACAGAACCCATTTAAACAAAAAGGGACTTTCACACTTTCTGCATGCAATAAATGAACATGTTCCAATACTCAAAGGCAAATACATTAATCAAAGATATGACAGGGACCAAGATAACACTTTCAACAAACCAGACAAGCTAGGGAGGTGCTATAATTGCTAAGAACCTGGTCATGGCTTTGATGGATGCAGACATACTGTGAAAATTCAATGCCATGACTGTTTGGAATATGGCATAAGGTCAAACACTGTGAAATGTTTCACCCTAGCAACAGGTGCTAGGCTTATTGCTATGAAGATAGTGCCCTGTTTATGAGACATAATTTCTCTACTGTTTCAAGACAAACCTTGGGAACTCTACTGGGTGATGATGCCCATGTTGTTTCCTTTGGGACCTCAGTTAAACATTTTAACTCTCAAACTGACAACTGTGATGGATGTTTTGAATGTATAAGTACATTATGTGTTTGTGAATGTTCTAACAAAGACTACATGCATGCTTCAAGAAATGTTAAAAATGTCAGGGTGGAACTAAACTCCTTGTCTGACCCTCCTAGCAATACTTACTTTAAGGACATATCTAGGTAAGGACATATCTAGGTATTAATGGAAAAGGTCTACACACTGGGCATATAAATATACAAGGTCTGAATAACAAGTTAGACCAACTGAATTTATTATTATCATTTAAAGGTCAATAATGTCCATATTCTGGGTTTAACAGAAACAAAGTTAAATGACAATCATGCAAATGACTTGTTGTTGATTGATGGTTATGGCACACCAATCAGACATGATAGAGGTTCAAAGGGTGGAGGAGTTGTTGTTTATGTAAGAAATGGTTTATCAGTTGAAAGGAGAAATGATCTAGAATCAGATGAAATTGAAGCAATATGGATCCAGGTAAATTAATCAAATACAAAGCCATTCTTAGTGGGCTATGGCTAAAATCAGACCTAGAGGTCTCCCTTCAGACAGCCTTACTTAGAATAGATTCCTGGTGTAAGGATAATGGCATGAAAGTAAACATGGATACAACTAAAGTAATAATGATTACTACCCAACAAAAAAGAGCAAAATTGGAGAGTAACAATTTGAATCTCAAGTTGAATGAAATTGGTCTACAAATGGTAACCCATGACAAAGTCCTTGGGGTGATGGTTGACAACAATTTGCAATGGAATGAACATATTCAAGTCATATGTCATAAAGTCAATTCATGCCTCTGGTTATTAAGCAAGATAAGGCCATATCTATCAACTAAACATAGGTTAATATATTACAAAAGCTATATACAACCATACCTAGACTACTGTAATGTTATCTGGGGAAACACTTCTGACAAGAATATTTGCAAATTATTCCGCTTGCAAAAAAGAGCTTCCAAACTCATCCTAGAAAATGCTGAAAACATCGCAAATGCAATGAATAATAGTAAAATGTTAATAGTAAGTGAACAAATATTTTTGAGAAAGGCTAGACTTATGCACAAAGTTTCAAACAATATGGCCCCATTATATCTCAAAGAACTATTTCATGCTTGAAAACAAGGCAACACTCCCAATTTAAGATCAATTTCAGCTAACCACCTCTGCATTCCAAAACCAAATAAAGAACTCTTTAAGAAAAGTTTTAAATATTTGGGGTCACTAATTTGGAATCGAATCCCAAAGGAAATTAGAGAAAGTACAAATATAAATGCATTTAATTATCATCTAATTCAATGGATGAAAAGTGGAACCTGTTTGATTTGACAAATACATTACAACTTAAAGTATAAATTCTCAAACCTTCCATTTTGTCTCACAATTTTTGTACTGTATATACACAATGTACCTAGTTGGATCATGTTCTTACAAAACTTTCTGTTTATTATGTCCATATATACATGTAGCTTATTATCAATGCTTTATTATTATTATTATTATTATTATTATTATGATGATGCAACTATGTACATGTACTCTGTATTTAAATATGCATATAATAGAGAGCCACAAGTAGGATTAGTTCCATGCAACTAACTGTGTCACCCTCTTTAAATAAAGTCATTATTATTATTATTATTATTATTATTATTATTATTATGCATGTATAAAAATTCTTGTTACCAGTATGTATGGACTCCATATTGTTGCACATGAAAAACATTTTTTAAATTTTTCACATCTGAAAGTTTGTTGATTTCCCTGTTTACTAGTTTAATCTAACATTTATAAAAGTGGTGTACATCTTGTAAAAGTTTATTTCATATACTTACATGAAGACAAATGTTATGTCATTTTGAAATTCAATGCCATTTGACCTTGTTTATTTAAAGTGCAAGGGTTTGCTAATATAAACTACGTGCTACAAAGAGAAATCACTATGGTGTATATCTGGGCATTCATAACTGACCATCCTTAATTTCCAAGTCATTTAAACTAAAGTTAAAAACAATTGGGAAAAAAATAAATGCATAAATATGGCATGATTTAAAAAAAAAAAAACCCAGCACCGTTTCATGATTATCTTGACCAGTGAATATACAGAAGCCTAAGGGATAAACAGAATTTTTAAAAAAAAATCGTAATGAGATAATGTTGAGTTCTATTTGGTTATGTAACAGTGATTTTTTTCATCAATAAGCTTGATAATGGGCTTGTTAGCTACCACATCTATAATTCATGAAAAAAGGTGCCACAATGTGGGAGAAAACCATTGGCTTTTTAATGGCTGCTTCCTTTATTAAAAGCAGACCTGGATAAAAATGAAATACATGTTCAAGGAAGAGAGAGGGACCACTTTTATCTATACAAGTTTCATCTGGATCTCTTTAGTGGTCAAAATTGGCCCTTATCCTACCCTATCATTTAGTACACCTCTCCCTCGATAACTCGCGCACAATGGTGTCCAAAAACATAGACCGCACTATAAGTGAGGGTGTGAGTTACTGAGGGACCTCAAAGAAATTAAGAAGGGGATGCCATACCCACTGGACATTGAGAAAACCGCAGGGGGGGGGGGGGTGGATAACAAGGCTGTTTAATGGCTGAATACTCGTTTTATAATTACACTGGTAATAATTGTCAGTAAAGAGCTTTTTTCTAATGTAGTTGTTTGCTTTTCTGTATAAATTACCTTTATTTTCAAGATACCGAACCTCTGAAAGATCGTTAACAACATTAGTCCAAGCGGTTTCAACAACTCGTGTACGCGAAACATTGTGTATTACGTCACTGCTTTTTGTTGTTGTTGATTCACAACTAAACAAGATTCCTTTTTTTTTAAAACTAGGGACATTTATTTCGTGAAACAACCATCAATGTCGAAACTGGATTTATTTATTGTTCTATTAATAAAATATGGATGCCATGATTTCATATCAAGTAACAGTGAAACTTCTTCTCATCCTTGAGGAAATCCCCGAGTAGCAAGTTAGAAATTTTAAGTTCAATACAAACTCTGGAACTCGCTTCTCTGTAATGAACCGTATCTACATGTATAAAACAAAGCTTTTTACTCACCAAGTACTCATTTGGCTTGGTTGCCTTACTATCTTTGATCACATTTGTGAATGAGTAGGCTAATTTAAGGTAGTTTAATTATATTACTTACATAATAATATTTATAACAGTGTTCAATTGATCAATTGAAATGAGTTGACCTGACACATGGCCTTGACCCCTAGCTCTTATGCAGGCAGGATTTGCACCCCTTTTAACTTTTGTTATTCCACCCCCTTTGTTTGATTTGATACAAAAGATGTAATTAACGTGATAATACAAAGCAGGTCTGCTATCAATTGAGTGTAACAACACAACAAATACTTCCCAAGTCGGAGATATAAAAAACGGTCGGTACTTAATTAGGTCCTCACGGAAACGCTCGCGGCGATAGCTGGGTCAGTTGAATTATATTTTTCACTTTTGAATACAAGAAGGCATATTGCATTTATGATTATTACACTGAAACCGAATTAAAAGATAGAACTAAAACACAAATTTCACTTTACAAAACTTATTTAATTGGTATTTATTTTTAAAGTGTTGCCACCAGTAGGTATTAGTGACGTTTTCATTGATCGAAATTTAGTCGAATATTGTTATTTATAGTGTACTGAGAATGTTATTTGGAAAGAAAATTGAACAAAATATATAACTTCTTATTAAAAGCTGAAAATTTCATGATGTTGATTTAAATTTCCAGTACTAACCACCATTTTTGACAATAAAACAAGCAATATAACAAGGTTTCATTTACTAATTTTGATCACCATTTTTTTTACCTTCAACAAATAGGGACCTTTTCTTTTTCTTTTGTATTTTAAAAAAATGGGATCCACGTCTGACCCCGCATTATAAGCGGGTTCGCAAGTTATCGAGGGAGCAGTGTATAATGGGCATTTAGGACGGAGTCTTAACTCCTTGAAATGATGACATGGAACGATGGAAATCAAATTCAATCAAGATCTCACTAATATATAGCTGCACTGTCAATCCTTGGTAATGCAATAGAGCAGAAACGAATTGCAAAAGGACAGACAATCATAAATCCAAAAATTCCAAGTAAATTATTATGCAGAAACCAAATTTAAGAGGATGAAAAATCTGAGTCCAAAACTCCTCTAAACAATGTTGCGGAAATTGGAAATGAAACAAACCTTGGTAAAGTTATGCTGCAGAAACTAAAGTCAGGATAGTTGATTATCGGAAGGAATAACTCCTGAAAATTATATACCGTAAATACTCACGTATAAGCCGATACCAACTACAAACTGAATAGACCCAGATCTGCTGTCACATAATGCGCCGGCAGATCTGGGTCTATGCAGTTTGTAAGGACTAATCAGTAGAACAAACAACATAAACCCTGATCTGCTGGTGCATTATGCAATGACAGATCAGGGTCTATGTTGTCTGCATTTGGACTAAGGTTATACACGAGTATATATGGTAATGGAACACTGAAATTCTTTCAAGATCTTGTTGACATAAAGCCGCATACCAAATTTGGTTGAAATCTAACATATCCTTGGTAAAGTTATGCTGCAGAAACCAAAGTCAGAAAGACAGGCAACTAGGAGGCATATCTCCTGTAAATGAGGCTGCGGAACACTGTAAATCGAACTCTTTCAAAGTTTCATCCATATAGTGCTATGTATGATGTTTATATAATATCATAGATATTTTAGGAAATTATAAATGTTTCTTGACTTTAATATTTGCTTAAATCTTAATGTTGTTATCAGAAAAAACATCTTTAACTAGTGTCCTTGAATTGGGTTGTTCACTTCAGATTTGAGCTAAAGGATAGTTTTGATAAACAATGTTTTCTAAATTTGAGGTCAAGGTTGATTTTGTTTACAGATAAAACTGGAAAATCCTTAGAGTTATGTGTAAAAAGACATGCCCAGACAAGTAAAATTCCATTAAGATGACACATATTCTAGAACATTCTGTCATGTGACCAATCTTTATATATACCATGTTTAGTGGACAGTTTTTCAGTTTCGACATTACTATCAGTCTTGTAAAGAGCTATTACACTTGTGGAAAGTCATTCCAAATTTTAAGAGAGGAATTATTTAGAATATTCATTGGATTATAACAGTGCTCATAGACTTTTGGATTTGGGATTTTTAATTGATGATTTTGGAATTTATGTGAACTTATTCAGAGATATTTTGGAGTACTTCATTTTGACATCAGCACATTAAAGACTACTAGTACATCAGGACTCTGAAGACCATTGGAACATCATAACATTCAAGGATACCGGTGCATTCGGAACATTCTATATTTAGGACTTGTGATTAGAACACTAATTCTTATTGGATTATTTGGATTTTAATACACATTACTGTAAGTGTCTTTTTGATTTTGCATCTTAATTATCTAGAAATAAATTGCTTGTTGATTTTTACTTGATTTGTTGGTTTCACTTTCTTTCTGTTACATTTTTCTTAGACCATAGAGTCGTAACAGAAATTGGGGACTCGTCGTCCGGGATAGAATTTCTTTAAAGCATATTAGAGATATTAAAATTATCTTTGAAATTCATATTGATTTTGTTTCGGAATTTTTTTTTGTCTTTGGCAAAGATTTGAAATAGAGAATTTTGTGTGTGAAACCAACAAGCATTCACAATGGCATCTAATGTTCAGAATTTCATTTCAAAACCTACCTAGGAGGGGTTAGAGTGTATGAGAAAGGATGAGTTGCTCGAACTTGCCAGAAAATACAGTCTGTCTGAGGCGAAAGCATCATTGACAAAACAGGAGATAAAGAGTATTTTAATTCAATATTTAGTAGGAAAGGGAGTTTTTGATAGTAGTGCTTTAAGTCTGAAGAGAAAGCCTGTAACTGGCTCTAACAGGAAATTAAGGGAATTAGAGTTAAAGAACCAGATGGATTTAGAATTGGCAAAGCTTCAGATTCAGAAAGAGGAGAGGCAGATGGAGAGAGAGAGAGAGAGAAAGAAGAGAGACAGATACAAATGCAAATGCAGATAGAGAGAGAGAAATAAGAGAGGCGGATACAAATGCAGAAAGAAGAAAGGCAGATGCAGATGGAGAGAGAGAGAGAGAAAGAGGAGAGGGAGATGCAGAGAGAGAGAGAAAGAGAAGAAAGGGAAATGCAATTTAAATTAAGAGAATTAGAACTGGCAAACAGAGCACACTCCACTCCTTTAAACACAAGTTCAGGTTTTGATGTTACTAGATATATTAGGCTAGTACCCCCTTTTCAGGAAAAAGAAGTAGATAATTACTTTCTTCATTTCGAGAAAATTGCTGAAAACTTGAAATGGCCCAGAGAGCATTGGACTTTGTTATTACAAAGCGTACTTATTGGCAAAGCTCGTGAAGTCTACACTTCACTGTCAGTACAACAAAGCACTGATTATGATGTGGTTAAGGAGTACATTTTGAAAGCTTATGAGTTGGTACCAGAGGCATATTGACAAAGGTTTAGGAATTATAGAAAAGAAACTGGACAAACTCATGTCGAATTTGCAAGGGAAAAAGAACAACTATTTGATAGGTGGTGCTCAGCCAAGAAAGTTGATCAAGATTATGATAACCTCAGACAGCTCGTATTAATTGACGAGTTCAAGAGGTGCATCCATAGTGATGTTAAGACCTATATTGAGGAGCAGTCTGTGGAAACTTTGGAAAATGCTGCTCGTATGGCTGATGATTATTCCTCGATTCACAAAATTTCCTTTGGCAATAAGTCGTCCTCTCAGCAGTTTTCTGGTAAAAAACCATTTCAATCTCATACGAGTACTTCCAAATTTCACAATAGCACAACTGTTAGGAATCAAACATCTGATAAGACTGATCAGAAATCCTTATCTCTTCCTACGTGCACGTATTGTAAAATGAAAGGGCACGTTATTTCTGATTGCTTCAAGTTGAGAAATAAGCAACAGAGTAAAGATAGAGTTGCCTGTCTTATTTCAAAGAGGTCAAGGTCACGGTCTTGTATTGAAAGCAATACATGTGTTGGGTCAAAACAAACCCCAGTCTGATTCTATTTTGGAGGCTTATGAACCATTCATGTCAGAAGGTTCTATATCACTTATTGGTGATTCTGCCAAGCCTATCCCAATTAAAATATTAAGGGACACTGGAGCTTCTCAGAGTCTTTTATTATCAGGTACTTTGCCTTTGTCTGAGGAGTCTTCTTCGAGTGAAAGTGTTCTTGTTCAGGAAGTAGAGTGCGGCTTTGTAAATGTTCCTCTTCATTGTGTCAATTTGGCATCAGACTTAGTTTCCGGACCTGTGACTGTTGAGGTAGTGACTTCTTTACCCATAGAGGGTGTTCATTTATTACAAGGCAATGACCTAGCTGGAGACAAGGTTGTGGTTAATCCACTTGTAACTGACAAGCCTTGTTTGGATCAGAAAGTTGATCCTGTCGAAATTGAAATCCCTGATTTGTACCCTGCTTGTGCAGTTACTAGAGCTATGGCAAAAAGAGCTCTTGAGAGTGATGTTGATCAGGATATTATTCCTTTAGCTGACACATGTATTGGTCAGTCTTTTGATGAGGTCACTTTTTCCTCGGGTATTGATCAATCAAACGGTATTGATCACAGTGATCCTCTTTTGGCAACTCATTCTCTTTGTTCTAATCAGAGTGACAAACGACAATCCCTTGTCGTTGAACAGGAGCAAGATCCCGAGATATCTTGTTTGTTTCAGAGGGCTATTAGTGAAACTGAAGCCACACAAGTTCCAGTGTGTTATTTTGTTAAAAATGGGGTCCTTATGAGGAAATGGAGACCACCTGATGTACTCGCTGGTGACGAGTGGTCAGTGAGCTATTAAATTGTTGTTTTTAAGTCATATAGACAGGAAATTCTTAATCCAGCCCATGAAACTCCTTTGGCTGGTCATTTAGGAGTCCGTAAGACTTATCACAAGATCTTGAATCATTTTTATTGGCCGAAACTCAAAAGTGATGTTTCTAAATACTGCAGATCTTGTCACACTTGTCAAATGGTAGGAAAACCCAATCAGAAGATACCTAAGGCTCATTTGCAACCTATTCCTGCATTTGATGAACCATTTGGTAGAATAATGGTAGACTTTGTTGGTCCTTTACCTAAGACAAAGTTAAGCAACCAATACTTGTTGACTATCATGTGTGCATCTACAAGATTTCCAGAGGCAATTCCTCTGAGAAATATAAAAACTAAAACTATTGTGAAAGCTTTGGTGAAGTTTTTTACACTTGTTGGTCTTCCCAAACCTGTCCAGTCAGATCAAGGGTCAAATTTTATGTCTGGAATTTTCCAACAAGTTATGCATGAATTAGGCATTCAACAGTTTAAATCTTCTGCCTATCACCCTGAAAGTCAAGGTGCTTTGGAAAGATTTCATCAAACTTTGAAGAATAGGATTCGATCATATTGCTTTGATACAGAAAAGGATTGGGATGAGGGTGTTCATTTGTTGTTGTTTGCTGTTAGAGAATCAGTTCAAGAGTCGTTGGGTTTTAGTCCCTTTGAACTAGTTTTTAGTCATACTGTCCGTGGACCATTGAAATTATTGAAGGAGAAACTTCTTTCAAATGAAGATTCAAAGATTAATCTTCTTGATTATGTCTCTGATTTCAAATACAAGTTGTCAAAGGCCTGTGAAGTAGCAAGAACTAATCTTCACAATACCCAGTCAAAAATGAAATTAAGGTATGACAGAAATTCACAGGAAAGGAGTTTTAAACCTGGTGACAAAGTTCTGGCTCTCTTTCCCATACCTCAAAATCCTCTTCAGGCTAAATTTTATGGTCCTTATACTGTTGAAAAGAAAGTAAATGACTTAAATTATATCATTAACACTCCTGGGAGACGGAAACAGAAACAACTTTGTCATATAAATATGTTAAAGGAATATTTTGACAGAGATAGCCCAGCTAATTATTCAGTAAATTTAGTTGTACCTGTCCCACACAGTGAAGATATCAACGATGGAGTACAATCAGACTATAGTGACTCTAGTATAACCAATCTTCGGAATTCAGAAATATTGAACAATCTAGACCAGAAACTTTCACATCTACAACAACAGGAAAGAAATGAACTAAAACAGCTATTACATGACTATGAGCACTTGTTTCCTGATGTTCCAACACGAACAAGTAAAATTTTTATCATGACGTTGACATTGTAGATTCTGCGCCTGTGAAACAACATCATTATAGGATGAATCCTCTCAAACAGAACTATTTGAAGAAAGAAATTTAGTATTTACTGGAGAATGATTTCATAGAACCAAGTAAAAGTAACTGGAGTTCACCATGTATTCTTGTTCCCAAGCCAGATAATTCATTCTGTATGTGTACTGACTATAGAAAAGTCAACAGTGTCACCAAAACAGATTCATTTCCAATCCCAAGAATGGACTATTGCATTGATAAAATTGGAAATGCGAAATATGTCACCAAGTTTGACCTTTTAAAAGGATTCTGGCAAATTCCACTGATGGAAAGGGCAAAAGAAATTTCAGCATTTGTAACTCCAGATGGACTTTATCAATATAAAGTCATGCCGTTTGGAATGAAAAATTCACCTGCAACATTTCAACGTCTGATGAACATGATAAGATCTGGTCTTGATAATTGTGACACTTATATCGATGACGTCATTATCTACAACAACACCTGGGAAGATCATTTGGAAACCATTCGAAAATTCTTCGATCGACTCAGCGATGCGAATCTGACAATTAATTTGAGTAAAAGTGAGTTTTGCCATGCTTGTGTCACATTTTTAGAACATATTGTGGGACAAGGTCAAGTTAAACCTATAGAAGCTAAGGTCAAAGCTATCTCTGAATTTCAAGTACCAATTTGTAAAAAGCAACTGATGCGATTTCTAGGTATGGCTGGATATTATCGGAAATTTTGTTCAAATTTTTCCAAAATTGATAAACCTTTGACAAGTTTATTGAGTAAGAAAACCAAATTTCATTGGTCTGACAAGTGTCAGGAATCTTTTGACAAGTTAAAGGCCATGCTTAAGAATGCACCAGTTCTTTCTGCAGCAAATTTCAGCCAATCATTTAAATTATCTGTTGATGCAAGTGATGTAGGGGTTGGTGGAGTATTGATTCAGGAAGACAAAAGTGGTGTGGATCACCCTGTGTGTTATTTTTCTAAGAAACTAAACGAGCACCAGAAAAATTATTCCACAATTGAGAAGGAATGTTTGGCTTTGATATTGGCTTTACAGCATTTTGAAGTGTATGTTACCTCGGCTCTTTCTCCAATTATTGTGTACAGTGATCACAATCCCCTTACTTTCATCAACAAAATGAAAGATAAAAATTGGAGATTGTTGAGATGGAGTTTAATATTACAGGAATATGACATTGACATCAAACACATCAGTGGAAAAGACAATGTGATTGCAGATGCACTCTCACGTGCATAGAAATGTTATATTGCTCGATGTAATTAAGTTCAGTATCATAAAACATTTTCTTATGTAATTTTGGTTATTATAGTAATAGATGTATATTCAAAAGAAAGCTTTATTGCATATATCTTTCTTTTTCTTTATGAGGGGAGGTGTTATGTATGATGTTTATATAATATTATAGATATTTTAGGAAATTATAAATGTTTCTTGACTTTAATATTTGCTTAAATCTTAATGTTGTTATCAGAAAAAACATCTTTAACTAGTGTCCTTGAATTAGGTTGTTCACTTCAGATTTGAGCTAAAGGATAGTTTTGATAAACAATGTTTTCTAAATTTGAGGTCAAGGTTGATTTTGTTTACAGATAAAACTGGAAAATCCTTAGAGTTATGTGTAAAAAGACATGTCTACACAAGTAAAATTCCATTAAGATGACACATATTCTGGAACATTCTGTCATGTGACCAATCTTTATATATACCATGTTTAGTGGACAGTTTTTCAGTTTCGACATTACTATCAGTCTTGTAAAGAGCTATTACACTTGTGGAAAGTCATTCCAAATTTTAAGAGAGGAATTATTTAGAATATTCATTGGATTATAACAGTGCTCATAGACTTTTGGATTTGGGATTTTTAATTGATGATTTTGGAATTTATGTGAACTTATTCAGAGATATTTTGGAGTACTTCATTTTGACATCAGCACATTAAAAACTACTAGTACATCAGGACTTTGAAGACCATTGCGACATCATAACATTCAAGGATACCCGTGCATTCAGAACATTCTATATTTAGGACTTGTAATTAGAACACTAATTCTTATTGGATTATTTGGATTTTAATACACATTAACTGTAAGTGTCTTTTTGATTTTGCATCTTAATTATCTAGAAATAAATTGCTTGTTGATTTTTACTTGATTTGTTGGTTTCACTTTCTTTCTGTTACATTTTTCTTAGACCATAGAGTCGTAACAGAAATTGGGGACTCGTCGTCCGGGATAGAATTTCTTTAAAGCATATTAGAGATATTAAAATTATCTTTGAAATTCATATTGATTTTGTTTCGGAATTTTTTTTTTGTCTTTGGCAAAGATTTGAAATAGAGAATTTTTTGTGTGAAACCAACAAGCATTCACAATGGCATCTAATGTTCAGAATTTCATTTCAAAACCTACCCAGGAGGGGTTAGAGTGTATGAGAAAGGATGAGTTGCTCGAACTTGCCAGAAAATACAGTCTGTCTGAGGCGAAAGCATCATTGACAAAACAGGAGATAAAGAGTATTTTAATTCAATATTTAGTAGGAAAGGGAGTTTTTGATAGTAGTGCTTTAAGTCTGAAGAGAAAGCCTGTAACTGGCTCTAACAGGAAATTAAGGGAATTAGAGTTAAAGAACCAGATGGATTTAGAATTGGCAAAGCTTCAGATTCAGAAAGAGGAGAGGCAGATGGAGAGAGAGAGAGAGAGGAGAGGTGGATGCAGATGGAGAGAGAGAAAGAAGAGAGACAGATACAAATGCAAATGCAGATAGAGAGAAAGAAGAGAGGCGGATACAAATGCAGAAAGAAGAAAGGCAGATGCAGATGGAGAGAGAGAGAGAGAAAGAGGAGAGGGAGATGCAGAGAGAGAGAGAGAAAGAGAAGAAAGGGAAATGCAATTTAAATTAAGAGAATTAGAACTGGCAAACAGAGCACACTCCACTCCTTTAAACACAAGTTCAGGTTTTGATGTTACTAGATATATTAGGTTAGTACCCCCTTTTCAGGAAAAAGAAGTAGATAATTACTTTCTTCATTTCAAGAAAATTGCTGAAAACTTGAAATGGCCCAGAGAGCATTGGACTTTGTTATTACAAAGCGTACTTATTGGCAAAGCTCGTGAAGTCTACACTTCACTGTCAGTACAACAAAGCACTGATTATGATGTGGTTAAGGAGTACATTTTGAAAGCTTATGAGTTGGTACCAGAGGCATATTGACAAAGGTTTAGGAATTATAGAAAAGAAACTGGACAAACTCATGTCGAATTTGCAAGGGAAAAAGAACAACTATTTGATAGGTGGTGCTCAGCCAAGAAAGTTGATCAAGATTATGATAACCTCAGACAGCTCGTATTAATTGACGAGTTCAAGAGGTGCATCCATAGTGATGTTAAGACCTATATTGAGGAGCAGTCTGTGGAAACTTTGGAAAATGCTGCTCGTATGGCTGATGATTATTCCTTGATTCACAAAATTTCCTTTGGCAATAAGTTGTCCTCTCCGCAGTTTTCTGGTAAAAAACCATTTCAATCTCATACGAGTACTTCCAAATTTCACAACAGCACAACTGTTAGGAATCAAACATCTGATAAGACTGATCAGAAATCCTTATCTCTTCCTACGTGCACGTATTGTAAAATGAAAGGGCACGTTATTTCTGATTGTTTCAAGTTGAGAAATAAGCAACAGAGTAAAGATAGAGTTGCCTGTCTTATTTCAAAGAGGTCAAGGTCACGGTCTTGTATTGAAAGCAATACATGTGTTGGGTCAAAACAAACCCCAGTCTGATTCTATTTTGGAGGCTTATGAACCATTCATGTCAGAAGGTTCTATATCACTTATTGGTGATTCTGCCAAGCCTATCCCAATTAAAATATTAAGGGACACTGGAGCTTCTCAGAGTCTTTTATTATCAGGTACTTTGCCTTTGTCTGAGGAGTCTTCTTCGAGTGAAAGTGTTCTTGTTCAGGGAGTAGAGTGCGGCTTTGTAAATGTTCCTCTTCATTGTGTCAATTTGGCATCGGACTTAGTTTCCGGACCTGTGACTGTAGGGGTAGTGACTTCTTTACCCATAGAGGGTGTTCATTTATTACAAGGCAATGACCTAGCTGGAGACAAGGTTGTGGTTAATCCACTTGTAACTGACAAGCCTTGTTTGGATCAGAAAGTTGATCCTGTCGAAATTGAAATCCCCGATTTGTACCCTGCTTGTGCAGTTACTAGAGCTATGGCAAAAAGAGCTCTTGAGAGTGATGTTGATCAGGATATTATTCCTTTAGCAGACACATGTATTGGTCAGTCTTTTGATGAGGTCACTTTTTCCTCGGGTATTGATCAATCAAACGGTATTGATCACAGTGATCCTCTTTTGGCAACTCATTCTCTTTGTTCTAATCAGAGTGACAAACGACAATCCCTTGTCGTTGAACAGGAGCAAGATCCCGAGATATCTTGTTTGTTTCAGAGGGCTATTAGTGAAACTGAAGCCACACAAGTTCCAGTGTGTTATTTTGTTAAAAATGGGGTCCTTATGAGGAAATGGAGACCACCTGATGTACTCGCTGGTGACGAGTGGTCAGTGAGCTATTAAATTGTTGTTTTTAAGTCATATAGACAGGAAATTCTTAATCCAGCCCATGAAACTCCTTTGGCTGGTCATTTAGGAGTCCGTAAGACTTATCACAAGATCTTGAATCATTTTTATTGGCCGAAACTCAAAAGTGATGTTTCTAAATACTGCAGATCTTGTCACACTTGTCAAATGGTAGGAAAACCCAATCAGAAGATACCTAAGGCTCATTTGCAACCTATTCCTGCATTTGATGAACCATTTGGTAGAATAATGGTAGACTTTGTTGGTCCTTTACCTAAGACAAAGTTAAGCAACCAATACTTGTTGACTATCATGTGTGCATCTACAAGATTTCCAGAGGCAATTCCTCTGAGAAATATAAAAACTAAAACTATTGTGAAAGCTTTGGTGAAGTTTTTTACACTTGTTGGTCTTCCCAAACCTGTCCAGTCAGATCAAGGGTCAAATTTTATGTCTGGAATTTTCCAACAAGTTATGCATGAATTAGGCATTCAACAGTTTAAATCTTCTGCCTATCACCCTGAAAGTCAAGGTGCTTTGGAAAGATTTCATCAAACTTTGAAGAATAGGATTCGATCATATTGCTTTGATACAGAAAAGGATTGGGATGAGGGTGTTCATTTGTTGTTGTTTGCTGTTAGAGAATCAGTTCAAGAGTCGTTGGGTTTTAGTCCCTTTGAACTAGTTTTTGGTCATACTGTCCGTGGACCATTGAAATTATTGAAGGAGAAACTTCTTTCAAATGAAGATTCAAAGATTAATCTTCTTGATTATGTCTCTGATTTCAAATACAAGTTGTCAAAGGCCTGTGAAGTAGCAAGAACTAATCTTCACAATACCCAGTCAAAAATGAAATTAAGGTATGACAGAAATTCACAGGAAAGGAGTTTTAAACCTGGTGACAAAGTTCTGGCTCTCTTTCCCATACCTCAAAATCCTCTTCAGGCTAAATTTTATGGTCCTTATACTGTTGAAAAGAAAGTAAATGACTTAAATTATATCATTAACACTCCTGGGAGACGGAAACAGAAACAACTTTGTCATATAAATATGTTAAAGGAATATTTTGACAGAGATAGCCCAGCTAATTATTCAGTAAATTTAGTTGTACCTGTCCCACACAGTGAAGATATCAACGATGGAGTACAATCAGACTATAGTGACTCTAGTATAACCAATCTTCGGAATTCAGAAATATTGAACAATCTAGACCAGAAACTTTCACATCTACAACAACAGGAAAGAAATGAACTAAAACAGCTATTACATGACTATGAGCACTTGTTTCCTGATGTTCCAACACGAACAAGTAAAATTTTTATCATGACGTTGACATTGTAGATTCTGCGCCTGTGAAACAACATCATTATAGGATGAATCCTCTCAAACAGAACTATTTGAAGAAAGAAATTTAGTATTTACTGGAGAATGATTTCATAGAACCAAGTAAAAGTAACTGGAGTTCACCATGTATTCTTGTTCCCAAGCCAGATAATTCATTCCGTATGTGTACTGACTATAGAAAAGTCAACAGTGTCACCAAAACAGATTCATTTCCAATCCCAAGAATGGACTATTGCATTGATAAAATTGGAAATGCGAAATATGTCACCAAGTTTGACCTTTTAAAAGGATTCTGGCAAATTCCACTGACGGAAAGGGCAAAAGAAATTTCAGCATTTGTAACTCCAGATGGACTTTATCAATATAAAGTCATGCCGTTTGGAATGAAAAATTCACCTGCAACATTTCAACGTCTGATGAACATGATAAGATCTGGTCTTGATAATTGTGACACTTATATCGATGACGTCATTATCTACAACAACACCTGGGAAGATCATTTGGAAACCATTCGAAAATTCTTCGATCGACTCAGCGATGCGAATCTGACAATTAATTTGAGTAAAAGTGAGTTTTGCCATGCTTGTGTCACATTTTTAGAACATATTGTGGGACAAGGTCAAGTTAAACCTATAGAAGCTAAGGTCAAAGCTATCTCTGAATTTCAAGTACCAATTTGTAAAAAGCAACTGATGCGATTTCTAGGTATGGCTGGATATTATCGGAAATTTTGTTCAAATTTTTCCAAAATTGATAAACCTTTGACAAGTTTATTGAGTAAGAAAACCAAATTTCATTGGTCTGACAAGTGTCAGGAATCTTTTGACAAATTAAAGGCCATGCTTAAGAATGCACCAGTTCTTTCTGCAGCAAATTTCAGCCAATCATTTAAATTATCTGTTGATGCAAGTGATGTAGGGGTTGGTGGAGTATTGATTCAGGAAGACAAAAGTGGTGTGGATCACCCTGTGTGTTATTTTTCTAAAAAACTAAACAAGCACCAGAAAAATTATTCCACAATTGAGAAGGAATGTTTGGCTTTGATATTGGCTTTACAGCATTTTGAAGTGTATGTTACCTCGGCTCTTTCTCCAATTATTGTGTACAGTGATCACAATCCCCTTACTTTCATCAACAAAATGAAAGATAAAAATTGGAGATTGTTGAGATGGAGTTTAATATTACAGGAATATGACATTGACATCAAACACATCAGTGGAAAAGACAATGTGATTGCAGATGCACTCTCACGTGCATAGAAATGTTATATTGCTCGATGTAATTAAGTTCAGTATCATAAAACATTTTCTTATGTAATTTTGGTTATTATAGTAATAGATGTATATTCAAAAGAAAGCTTTATTGCATATATCTTTCTTTTCTTTATGAGGGGAGGTGTTATGTATGATGTTTATATAATATTATAGATATTTTAGGAAATTATAAATGTTTCTTGACTTTAATATTTGCTTAAATCTTAATGTTGTTATCAGAAAAAACATCTTTAACTAGTGTCCTTGAATTAGGTTGTTCACTTCAGATTTGAGCTAAAGGATAGTTTTGATAAACAATGTTTTCTAAATTTGAGGTCAAGGTTGATTTTGTTTACAGATAAAACTGGAAAATCCTTAGAGTTATGTGTAAAAAGACATGTCTACACAAGTAAAATTCCATTAAGATGACACATATTCTGGAACATTCTGTCATGTGACCAATCTTTATATATACCATGTTTAGTGGACAGTTTTTCAGTTTCGACATTACTATCAGTCTTGTAAAGAGCTATTACACTTGTGGAAAGTCATTCCAAATTTTAAGAGAGGAATTATTTAGAATATTCATTGGATTATAACAGTGCTCATAGACTTTTGGATTTGGGATTTTTAATTGATGATTTTGGAATTTATGTGAACTTATTCAGAGATATTTTGGAGTACTTCATTTTGACATCAGCACATTAAAAACTACTAGTACATCAGAACTTTGAAGACCATTGGGACATCATAACATTCAAGGATACCCGTGCATTCTATATTTAGGACTTGTAATTAGAACACTAATTCTTATTGGATTATTTGGATTTTAATACACATTACTGTAAGTGTCTTTTTGATTTTGCATCTTAATTATCTAGAAATAAATTGCTTGTTGATTTTTACTTGATTTGTTGGTTTCACTTTCTTTCTGTTACATTTTTCTTAGACCATAGAGTCGTAACAGAAATTGGGGACTCGTCATCCGGGATAGAATTTCTTTAAAGCATATTAGAGATATTAAAATTATCTTTGAAATTCATATTGATTTTGTTTCGGAATTTTTTTTTTGTCTTTGGCAAAGATTTGAAATAGAGAATTTTTTGTGTGAAACCAACAAGCATTCACAATGGCATCTAATGTTCAGAATTTCATTTCAAAACCTACCCAGGAGGGGTTAGAGTGTATGAGAAAGGATGAGTTGCTCGAACTTGCCAGAAAATACAGTCTGTCTGAGGCGAAAGCATCATTGACAAAACAGGAGATAAAGAGTATTTTAATTCAATATTTAGTAGGAAAGGGAGTTTTTGATAGTAGTGCTTTAAGTCTGAAGAGAAAGCCTGTAACTGGCTCTAACAGGAAATTAAGGGAATTAGAGTTAAAGAACCAGATGGATTTAGAATTGGCAAAGCTTCAGATTCAGAAAGAGGAGAGGCAGATGGAGAGAGAGAGAGAGAGAGAGGAGAGGTGGATGCAGATGGAGAGAGAGAAAGAAGAGAGACAAATACAAATGCAAATGCAGATAGAGAGAAAGAAGAGAGGCGGATACAAATGCAGAAAGAAGAAAGGCAGATGCAGATGGAGAGAGAGAGAGAGAAAGAGGAGAGGGAGATGCAGAGAGAGAGAGAGAAAGAGAAGAAAGGGAAATGCAATTTAAATTAAGAGAATTAGAACTGGCAAACAGAGCACACTCCACTCCTTTAAACACAAGTTCAGGTTTTGATGTTACTAGATATATTAGGTTAGTACCCCCTTTTCAGGAAAAAGAAGTAGATAATTACTTTCTTCATTTCGAGAAAATTGCTGAAAACTTGAAATGGCCCAGAGAGCATTGGACTTTGTTATTACAAAGCGTACTTATTGGCAAAGCTCGTGAAGTCTACACTTCACTGTCAGTACAACAAAGCACTGATTATGATGTGGTTAAGGAGTACATTTTGAAAGCTTATGAGTTGGTACCAGAGGCATATTGACAAAGGTTTAGGAATTATAGAAAAGAAACTGGACAAACTCATGTCGAATTTGCAAGGGAAAAAGAACAACTATTTGATAGGTGGTGCTCAGCCAAGAAAGTTGATCAAGATTATGATAACCTCAGACAGCTCGTATTAATTGACGAGTTCAAGAGGTGCATCCATAGTGATGTTAAGACCTATATTGAGGAGCAGTCTGTGGAAACTTTGGAAAATGCTGCTCGTATGGCTGATGATTATTCCTCGATTCACAAAATTTCCTTTGGCAATAAGTCGTCCTCTCAGCAGTTTTCTGGTAAAAAACCATTTCAATCTCATACGAGTACTTCCAAATTTCACAACAGCACAACTGTTAGGAATCAAACATCTGATAAGACTGATCAGAAATCCTTATCTCTTCCTACGTGCACGTATTGTAAAATGAAAGGGCACGTTATTTCTGATTGTTTCAAGTTGAGAAATAAACAACAGAGTAAAGATAGAGTTGCCTGTCTTATTTCAAAGAGGTCAAGGTCACGGTCTTGTATTGAAAGCAATACATGTGTTGGGTCAAAACAAACCCCAGTCTGATTCTATTTTGGAGGCTTATGAACCATTCATGTCAGAAGGTTCTATATCACTTATTGGTGATTCTGCCAAGCCTATCCCAATTAAAATATTAAGGGACACTGGAGCTTCTCAGAGTCTTTTATTATCAGGTACTTTGCCTTTGTCTGAGGAGTCTTCTTCGAGTGAAAGTGTTCTTGTTCAGGGAGTAGAGTGCGGCTTTGTAAATGTTCCTCTTCATTGTGTCAATTTGGCATCGGACTTAGTTTCCGGACCTGTGACTGTAGGGGTAGTGACTTCTTTACCCATAGAGGGTGTTCATTTATTACAAGGCAATGACCTAGCTGGAGACAAGGTTGTGGTTAATCCACTTGTAACTGACAAGCCTTGTTTGGATCAGAAAGTTGATCCTGTCGAAATTGAAATCCCTGATTTGTACCCTGCTTGTGCAGTTACTAGAGCTATGGCAAAAAGAGCTCTTGAGAGTGATGTTGATCAGGATATTATTCTTTAGCAGACACATGTATTGTTCAGTCTTTTGATGAGGTCACTTTTTCCTCGGGTATTGATCAATCAAAC
This sequence comes from Margaritifera margaritifera, assembly GCA_029931535.1. Lineage (NCBI taxonomy): Eukaryota > Metazoa > Mollusca > Bivalvia > Unionida > Margaritiferidae > Margaritifera > Margaritifera margaritifera. The sequence goes on along the minus strand of JAQPZY010001664.1, from coordinate 7,759,560 downwards.
GGTATTGATCACAGTGATCCTCTTTTGGCAACTCATTCTCTTTGTTCTAATCAGAGTGACAAACGACAATCCCTTGTCGTTGAACAGGAGCAAGATCCCGAGATATCTTGTTTGTTTCAGAGGGCTATTAGTGAAACTGAAGCCACACAAGTTCCAGTGTGTTATTTTGTTAAAAATGGGGTCCTTATGAGGAAATGGAGACCACCTGATGTACTCGCTGGTGACGAGTGGTCAGTGAGCTATTAAATTGTTGTTTTTAAGTCATATAGACAGGAAATTCTTAATCCAGCCCATGAAACTCCTTTGGCTGGTCATTTAGGAGTCCGTAAGACTTATCACAAGATCTTGAATCATTTTTATTGGCCGAAACTCAAAAGTGATGTTTCTAAATACTGCAGATCTTGTCACACTTGTAATATGGTAGGAAAACCCAATCAGAAGATACCTAAGGCTCATTTGCAACCTATTCCTGCATTTGATGAACCATTTGGTGGAATAATGGTAGACTTTGTTGGTCCTTTACCTAAGACTAAGTTAAGCAACCAATACTTGTTGACTATCATGTGTGCATCTACAAGATTTCCAGAGGCAATTCCTCTGAGAAATATAAAAACTAAAACTATTGTGAAAGCTTTGGTGAAGTTTTTTACACTTGTTGGTCTTCCCAAACCTGTCCAATCAGATCAAGGGTCAAATTTTATGTCTGGAATTTTCCAACAAGTTATGCATGAATTAGGCATTCAACAGTTTAAATCTTCTGCCTATCACCCTGAAAGTCAAGGTGCTTTGGAAAGATTTCATCAAACTTTGAAGAATAGGATTCGATCATATTGCTTTGATACAGAAAAGGATTGGGATGAGGGTGTTCATTTGTTGTTGTTTGCTGTTAGAGAATCAGTTCAAGAGTCGTTGGGTTTTAGTCCCTTTGAACTAGTTTTTGGTCATACTGTCCGTGGACCATTGAAATTATTGAAGGAGAAACTTCTTTCAAATGAAGATTCAAAGATTAATCTTCTTGATTATGTCTCTGATTTCAAATACAAGTTGTCAAAGGCCTGTGAAGTAGCAAGAACTAATCTTCACAATACCCAGTCAAAAATGAAATTAAGGTATGACAGAAATTCACAGGAAAGGAGTTTTAAACCTGGTGACAAAGTTCTGGCTCTCTTTCCCATACCTCAAAATCCTCTTCAGGCTAAATTTTATGGTCCTTATACTGTTGAAAAGAAAGTAAATGACTTAAATTATATCATTAACACTCCTGGGAGACGGAAACAGAAACAACTTTGTCATATAAATATGTTAAAGGAATATTTTGACAGAGATAGCCCAGCTAATTATTCAGTAAATTTAGTTGTACCTGTCCCACACAGTGAAGATATCAACGATGGAGTACAATCAGACTATAGTGACTCTAGTATAACCAATCTTCGGAATTCAGAAATATTGAACAATCTAGACCAGAAACTTTCACATCTACAACAACAGGAAAGAAATGAACTAAAACAGCTATTACATGACTATGAGCACTTGTTTCCTGATGTTCCAACACGAACAAGTAAAATTTTTATCATGACGTTGACATTGTAGATTCTGCGCCTGTGAAACAACATCATTATAGGATGAATCCTCTCAAACAGAACTATTTGAAGAAAGAAATTTAGTATTTACTGGAGAATGATTTCATAGAACCAAGTAAAAGTAACTGGAGTTCACCATGTATTCTTGTTCCCAAGCCAGATAATTCATTCCGTATGTGTACTGACTATAGAAAAGTCAACAGTGTCACCAAAACAGATTCATTTCCAATCCCAAGAATGGACTATTGCATTGATAAAATTGGAAATGCGAAATATGTCACCAAGTTTGACCTTTTAAAAGGATTCTGGCAAATTCCACTGACGGAAAGGGCAAAAGAAATTTCAGCATTTGTAACTCCAGATGGACTTTATCAATATAAAGTCATGCCGTTTGGAATGAAAAATTCACCTGCAACATTTCAACGTCTGATGAACATGATAAGATCTGGTCTTGATAATTGTGACACTTATATCGATGACGTCATTATCTACAACAACACCTGGGAAGATCATTTGGAAACCATTCGAAAATTCTTCGATCGACTCAGCGATGCGAATCTGACAATTAATTTGAGTAAAAGTGAGTTTTGCCATGCTTGTGTCACATTTTTAGAACATATTGTGGGACAAGGTCAAGTTAAACCTATAGAAGCTAAGGTCAAAGCTATCTCTGAATTTCAAGTACCAATTTGTAAAAAGCAACTGATGCGATTTCTAGGTATGGCTGGATATTATCGGAAATTTTGTTCAAATTTTTCCAAAATTGATAAACCTTTGACAAGTTTATTGAGTAAGAAAACCAAATTTCATTGGTCTGACAAGTGTCAGGAATCTTTTGACAAGTTAAAGGCCATGCTTAAGAATGCACCAGTTCTTTCTGCAGCAAATTTCAGCCAATCATTTAAATTATCTGTTGATGCAAGTGATGTAGGGGTTGGTGGAGTATTGATTCAGGAAGACAAAAGTGGTGTGGATCACCCTGTGTGTTATTTTTCTAAGAAACTAAACGAGCACCAGAAAAATTATTCCACAATTGAGAAGGAATGTTTGGCTTTGATATTGGCTTTACAGCATTTTGAAGTGTATGTTACCTCGGCTCTTTCTCCAATTATTGTGTACAGTGATCACAATCCCCTTACTTTCATCAACAAAATGAAAGATAAAAATTGGAGATTGTTGAGATGGAGTTTAATATTACAGGAATATGACATTGACATCAAACACATCAGTGGAAAAGACAATGTGATTGCAGATGCACTCTCACGTGCATAGAAATGTTATATTGCTCGATGTAATTAAGTTCAGTATCATAAAACATTTTCTTATGTAATTTTGGTTATTATAGTAATAGATGTATATTCAAAAGAAAGCTTTATTGCATATATCTTTCTTTTCTTTATGAGGGGAGGTGTTATGTATGATGTTTATATAATATTATAGATATTTTAGGAAATTATAAATGTTTCTTGACTTTAATATTTGCTTAAATCTTAATGTTGTTATCAGAAAAAACATCTTTAACTAGTGTCCTTGAATTAGGTTGTTCACTTCAGATTTGAGCTAAAGGATAGTTTTGATAAACAATGTTTTCTAAATTTGAGGTCAAGGTTGATTTTGTTTACAGATAAAACTGGAAAATCCTTAGAGTTATGTGTAAAAAGACATGTCTACACAAGTAAAATTCCATTAAGATGACACATATTCTGGAACATTCTGTCATGTGACCAATCTTTATATATACCATGTTTAGTGGACAGTTTTTCAGTTTCGACATTACTATCAGTCTTGTAAAGAGCTATTACACTTGTGGAAAGTCATTCCAAATTTTAAGAGAGGAATTATTTAGAATATTCATTGGATTATAACAGTGCTCATAGACTTTTGGATTTGGGATTTTTAATTGATGATTTTGGAATTTATGTGAACTTATTCAGAGATATTTTGGAGTACTTCATTTTGACATCAGCACATTAAAAACTACTAGTACATCAGGACTTTGAAGACCATTGGGACATCATAACATTCAAGGATACCCGTGCATTCTATATTTAGGACTTGTAATTAGAACACTAATTCTTATTGGATTATTTGGATTTTAATACACATTACTTTAAGTGTCTTTTTGATTTTTCATCTTAATTATCTAGAAATAAATTGCTTGTTGATTTTTACTTGATTTGTTGGTTTCACTTTCCTTTTGTTACATTTTTCTTAGACCATAGAGTCGTAACAATAGTATGTAGTAGTTTGTATTTGTAGTAGTGTTTTATGGCACCTCAGCATAAAAGTGGCTATGTAGTGCCAACAAAAGGATAAGTTCCAAAAATGTAAAGAGCTGCACACCAAATCTGGTTGAAATCAAACAATCCTTAATAAAGTGAAGATTCCACTGCAGGGTTTTGAAGCGCTACTTTAAGTGGGGAAGACAATGGGCAAAGTTGTTAACTCTACAACTCACATGGTAGAGAAAATCTACATACATTAACATTTCCTACACCTACTTGAATTAAATTTTTTTTATCACTATTAGGAAAGTCATGTGCTGGTGACAATGACTGCTTCTTTGTACTGGAGAAATGTACCTTAAATAGCGCACAGTACACTAACATTATGTGTCCCTGAAACACAGAAATAAATTTTCTTACTATTTGCTGAAGTACACTTACAAAATTTTTACAATATTAAAGTATTAAATAAAGTCTTCTGCTCATTTTTCATAATTACATGTACCTCTGAAGTTCAGAAATTAAAAACAGCCATGATGAACCAGCAATCATCTGAGAAATGCACTTCAGAAGACCCAGATGAATACTCTCAAACCCAATTTAAATCAACCCCCATCATTCAAACCTCAAAAATAAAGAGAACTGTATGTTCTTTAAACCTCCCCTTGGATATACGCATTCCGTTTTCATAACGAGGATTATGTGTAGAGAAAATCAGGAGAACACGTTGTCTTTAAATTTTGAACCCTATGCAAAAATGTGAAACTCTGGAGTGGAACCTTAAGTTAAATTTGAATATCTGTGCTATTCCTTTTCTCTTTGTCATATTAACATGTATGATTTTGTGAATAAAATGGTACATTAATACTGATGTTATGTGTGAAAATAAGCTAACTATGCCCATTTTGCACTTCCATGTACAATATGCCATTAGGCATTATTGTGTGTAAAATGTACTTACTGAATGGGAACTTAAAAGTCTTAGGACATAGAAATAAAATCAACTTCAATTAAAAAAACTGCTGATCAGTGGCCACCTGCTTCATACAGATATAATGTGCTGTGTGTTCCTTTGATGTCAGGTTTCGTCACCTTGATAATTACTGGCTATTATTACTGCTGTTAATTATCAAGATGATAAAAGCCAACAGATGAGAAGCAGGGTAATGTTCAGCTCAAGTCAGTGTGACATCTGGTTGCCATAAAGTAAAAATGGTACACTAGCCATCTTGGTTTTTCTCTCTCATATTAAAAAATGTATTTGAAAAGGTACCAGACTAAAATCAGTCCATCACTTGACAAACTCACTTCCTTTGTAAACACTGAGCAATTTGTGTAATAACTAAAAATTGCCAAAGAAGGAATAAGTCGTTGCAAAAAGTGAAAAATTTCATCAGACATTCTCAGTTTAGAATGAAAAGTGAAATCAATTCAACTAAATGAAATGTGGGAGAGTCCTTCAATCGCTGCTGAGAAATTTCACGTCAAAAAGATTCAAATAAACATCATTAGTTATGCATTCTAAAGCAGTGGGAAAATGGAATGGATGGACAATGATAGTTACAGACAGATATTTGTACCCTGATTTTATAGACAAGGTGGTTTTGTAGCAGAATTGATGATTATTCATAATTATTTTAAATAACATTATTACAAACAATATTGAAGACACAGCTATCAACTGCTGGCTTAGTCCTGGTCTAGGGGCAGACATGTACATGGACATTCATTCAAATCCAGCTTGTAAATGCAGCAAAATGTGTAATATCAATGTTTTTGAAAAATGTAAATCGTTAAAGAAATACATATGTTGTACATGTATTTCTTTTGTTCTTTCTATGGATTAAAGTGCATACATCTTACCTTAAATAGCACACAGTACACTAGGCAAGTAATTTAAATTTCGGGACAAGTCAAATGAAACTACTTGTCCAACACAAGTGGATGGAAAAAAAATTGACCAGCCCTGCAGTGACCTTGACCTTTCAGCTTTTGACCACAAAATGGATAGGGTATTTCCTAATCCAAAGTTCAAGCTATCCACAAAGTTTGGTAACTGTAGATCATGGTCAAGAAGCCTTTTTTCCTCAGTCACAGTAACCTTGACCCTTTGAGCTTCTGAGCCTGAAATCTCTAGGATTACTACTTACCCAAGTGCAAGCCATCCACGAAGTCTGGTAACTTGCAGATGGTGGACACTCAAGTCATTGTGTGGAAACAAAATTGGTAACAAATAGACAGACATAGGGAAGGACAGATGGACAGAAAACATCATAACATAATATGTCTTCTGGCAGGTGTATACAAATAAAGCAAACCTCATCTTTTTAATTTTTACTTTTAATAAAACTAGGGAAAATTATGAAAACACTCCTTCATAGGCTTCCATATATGGATGCAAGAAGAAATTGGCAAACCTTTTACCCTGTGACCTTCAATCCCTGTGACCCAGATCTGTTCTATCTCTGTTGAAACTGCAGAATTTAGCAGTGACATCTTAGGAATAATTGTGGAAAGTTTCATGTTCCTATCTTTTAATATAACTTTGATTGCTATGTTGAGAAAGTGTGATCTAAATTTTGAAAATAGCCCACTCATTACATTTATAAGGTACTGGATGTAGGTTGGGGTTGGGACTATTTAACTTTGGTACTAATGAATACTGCTCTGTGGAAGAAATGCATTATAATTATTCAGAAGGAATGTCTAGATGCTTGCAATTAAAATTTTCAGCTATACCACCCAAAGTAAATCATGCCATAACAACATCTGTTTATCTTAAGGTTCTGCTACCAGGTTTTTGGAGCACCATTGAAAGTGGGCAAGGCTGTGGGCAAAGTTGTTAGCTCTACAACTCTCAAAATGCTGAGAAAGTAAACACATTTACATCTCCTACACCTAATTGTGACATTCATTTTTTAAAATCAATATTAGGGAAACCATATGCTGTCTGATGCAGAGAGCAGATGAAATAACTGCTCCTGTGTGCTGGTGAAATGTACCTGAAACAGCACAAAGAACACTATCATTGCTTGTCCCTGAAAGTGCACTTACAAAATTTGAAAATATAAAAAACTAAAGAAGTTATTGGCTCATCTTTGACACATGCTGGTCAAACGCTACTGACCTTGCTTGTAACCTGTCCTGTCGAAAACAGAATCTGGTCAATATTATTACCTGTTGGAGGGCTTCTAATTTCTCTGCAAAGGCTTTTTGTTCTTCCGCTTCTTTCATTATAGCTACCCACATCTCATGGTTTTCTTTCAAGTGTCTGGTTAAAAGACAGTTGACTTTACGGGTTTTCTTGGTAGGTTCTGGCACAAGGGTTCCTGCAAAAGAATTTGTTTTGTTTGTTTTGGTTTTTTATGGCAGAGCAACAATAATATTATATCATGCCAAGGCAAGTAAAGTGCCTTGGCCAGAGACACACCATTGCAGCTGAACTGGGCTGATCCATTGGTAGGATTTGGAACCACAACCTTCTGGCTGTGAGTCCAGAGAAAGTGAACAATAAGAGTACTAATATTGGTACATTATTAAGCCCACCCCGTGCTTAATAGTCTTCCATCTAGGCATTAGTAGGGCATGGTAAAAAGTCATCCACAAAAATTGGTCAAGGAACTTAATCTAAACAAAAGTTATTGTACAAAGCCATTTTTTTCTTTCTTTTTGAGTCACAATGATTTTAACCTTTGACCTTTTCACCCCATAATCAATAGGCCTGTTCCTTACATTAAGTGCAAGCCCTCCACAAAATTTGTTCCAAGTACTGGGTCCAGAACTAAAGTTATTATGCAGAAACCATTTTTCTTCTTTTAGTCAGTGAACTTTACCACTCACCCCAAAATCATTCGATTTCTTTTTTACCCCAAGAATAAGTCATCCACAAACTTTGGTGATCATACATGGTTGAGAACTGAAGTTTGTGTGTAGAAACCTTTTCTGTGGAAAAGTTTCCTTTATGTGGAAATCATTTTTCTTTTTTCAATCAATAACCATGACCTTTTGACCCCCAAATCAGCAGGCTTCTTTCTTACCCCAAGTGTAAGTCGTCCACAAAGTTTGGCTAAGGAAGATGGTGTAAAAGTAAAGTTATTGTATGGAAACAAAACAGGTAACAGATTGGTATACAGATTGATGTATGTACATACGGCCGGACATTATAACATCATATGCTCCGCTTTTTGTTGTATGATAAAGCTAGAGAACATCTGGTTAACAAGATATAACAATTTTCTTATGATATTTGTTGCTAAGATAGAATTTGCGATCTTTAAGTAAATTCATAGCTTATTTCCCAATCTCTTTGGATGATGCTAATGATGAGTATGCTACAATCATTTTAAAAAAACTACTGGTACTTGCCAAAAACAAAAATTGTTTCATACTAAAGCACTATCTAGTAGTCAAAAACATAAATAAACTAGTCAAGTAATCTATGATAGTAATACATCAGTGACATTCTGAAGAAAGCATCAGAACAGATGCTGAAAGCTGAATGATAATATAAAAATGTAAGGAAAACATAAGGAGGCACACTTTTTTTTTTCTTCAAAAACATTGTTTGCTGAGGTTTGCTTACCTGACATGGTGTCATTCATTAAAATATACTTTTTTAAAGATACCGTCTATACTCGCATATAAACCGGGTCCAAATGCAAACAACATAGACCCTAATCTGCCATTGCATAATGCGCCGGCAGATCAGGGTCTATGTTGTTTGTTCTACTGATTAGTCCTTACAAACTGCATAGACCCAGATCTGCCGGTGCATTATGCGGTAGCAGATCTGGGTCTATGCAGTTTGCAGTTGGTATCGGCTTATACGCGAGTATAGACGGTAGTATATTGATAAGTAGTTCCTTGTGGTAGGGCTCAAATGATTCATCGATATATCAATAATCTTGCCATATCGATACACATATCTATAAAAGAGGTGAAGAATCAATACCAAATGATACCAGACCTGCCAACCATAGCAAGACCTTCTCAGTAAGGCAGTTGAGATTTTTCCATAAATGAGGCCACTTTTCAGTAATGTGTAATGCTATTGTCAATGTGGAAACATGCATTTAAAAAGTTCAGAAGTGATTTGAGACTAATGCAACGAAGGCAAACATTATGTTCAACTATAAATGTTTGTAAGGTACACTTAGACCTTAATTACCCCCAGTACAGTTCAGAAACTGCAGTTCCAAACCCCATGGAGCTCAAAGGCTTCTTGCTAGGAACTTGACATAATCTGTAGTTTTTTTTATTATTCATATCAAGTGGCGATGGCAATCATCTCTCCCACCATGAGACATACTCAAATCAACAAGACATGATGTCCAATAAATGTAATTGTTGCCTTTCCTGCGTTTATATCCAAAAATTTGAATATTCCTTTTATACTTCTATGCCAACTGTTTAAACTTTTAAAGAGGCTTATTGTTCCTTTCATCTTCAAGTGTTTTTGTTTGTTCGATGACATTTCTAGAGAATGTATAAGCATCAGACTGATCATGCAGGCATTTTTCATGAAAACTATGGGCAGTTTAAAGTATACGAGGTACTAATGTAAAAGTTTGACTGGTTCCCTGACAAACTCCACTGAATCTAACATGAAACCCGGATCTGGATCAAACACGCACAAGCCAGTTTCCAGATTTGAAAGCAAAGATCATATTTTCATAATATTTGCTATTATTCTGAAAGTTTGTAATTTAAAGGGTCATTTCAGTAAGTCTTATGGTCAAATCGTAAGGGTTGGCAGGTCTGTGATACTTACCCTATACAAGTAACTTTAATCTTCAGCACTTGTTTCTGTCAATAAAAAGAAAAACTACTGACAACACCAACTATTCTTCTACAAATTAATGCAAGGTGACTTACTCGCACATTTGAAACCCCCCCCCCCCCATGCTGTGCTAATTTTTTGTATCCAACTGGCGCGTTCAGCCACTGATAACATATATCAATGTATAGGAGACATTCCAAACTTGTTCCCCATGTGCAATTTAAGTACTTTACTGATCATTTAATAGCCACTTTTACATGAAGTTTCTCTGTTGCTTTGTATCTTGTCTACTTGGATTAAATTTGGAGGCCTACACTTCCGTTGTGTCTTGCAGTGAAATAAACTATATTCAATTCTGATCTGTGGTTATTGTTCCAGTCCAGGGTAAGCAATAACCACCTATCGGAACTGAATGTAGCTTATTCACTGCATGACACACCTAAAGTATAGCCATAAAAACTCAATCCAAGTAGATACAAAGCAACAGTAAAAGTGGCTATTAAATGATCAATAAAGTACTTAAAGCATACATGGGAACAAGTTTGGAATGTCTCATTTACATTCATGTACATTATCAGTGACTGAACGTGCTGCCTGGATAAAAAAAAGAGCATGGAATCAGCAAGGGGACAGATTTCTACCCGAATGAGTTAGTTACCTTGTGTTAGGGACCAACCATTTTACTTTTTGAGGTGGGGGTGTGTGTGGAATGGGGGCCTGGGATTTTCTTTTGAGCTGGAATATTTTGTTTTCTTTAACTTCAAGATAATTTTTATTTGTTCAAATAATATTATGGATATAATTGTTTGTTTATTTTTGCTATAAATCAGAACAACAATATTTTTTCAAGCTATTTGAGAGCCGGAATTATTATTTTTTTTTTAAAATCCCAGGCCAACCTCTCACCAAGAAAATTAAATGGTTGGTCACTCAATTTGTAGAAGGGGAGTGGGTGTTATCAATAGTTTTCCTTTTTCACTGTCAGAAACGCATGCCTGTGGTCGTAGCAGTTGTTTTGCATCTGCAGGAAGTACAGTACAAGGGATTTGGTTGTTAGTCATCTGCGCTCCTGCACCCATACCTGCTCTAGATAAGATTTTCCTTGCATGAGGAAATTGCACTATTTCTTTTGTTTTTAATATCAAATCATAATGCCTTACACATTTAGGCGAAGACATAACATTGGTAACAAGACATTTTTAAAGCATTCATGCAATGCAACCATAGTGACCAAGATGAGTCCTGCATCTGATCAAATCAAGCAGCCTGAAATAGCTGAAATGGCTGAATTAGAATCACTGACAACTACCAGGTAGCCTGTTTGGAAGTATTTTTGTTATCTTGTCCTGGATGAGAATGGCATATGAACCAATGACAAGTCAAGGTCTGTCTGTAATATGCACACTCATACCTGTGATTCTACCGGCGGTAGGCCAAAAATACAGTTTTAAAGACCGTCTACCGCACATACCGTTTAGTAGTCGAAATCTACCGATTTTGAAAATTTCAAGGAAAATTTTTATATAAAAAAAAACCCCGGTTTTTTTACGCGTTCCATCAAGACATTAGATAAACCAGCCAGAACCAGTCTACTGGGAACCAGAAATGTTCGACCTATGATATGAGTAGTCGGATTACAATTGTTAGCATTGTGTACACAAGAAGCGGCTAATTGATTACCTTATTGTTGTAATTTGGAGAGTTTAAGGCCAAATGCGGGATGTTGTTTGAGGTGCTATAAGTAATAAAAGGATCAAAGGTAATCCATGAGTCTTTGATTAAAACTTGGCCGATCTGTTATGGAAGGAAGATAAAATGGAGAGACCGACCAAAAATGATCTTGGCAGAAACACTTGAGTAAGTATTTTGATTTGAGGTCTTTTAATTGTTTTTGTATTGTTCACGATGGTTTAAGATGAATATTTAAGGGCAGCTTGTATATTTTTTTTTCAATTCATGTCAAAATGCCAAAACGTCCGCTTTCTCACAACGCTAAGAAGCCACTAGCTAAGAAATACTACAACAAGTTTAACAACGTTTGGATACCAGAATTTAAGTGTGTGCAGGCGAGTAGCAAAGGTCCTGACTTTGCGTTGTGTCTTTTTAGGCTGGTGAATCAATGATTGGACATCTACATGTAGAGATGACCAGGCTGCTAAGAAAGCTTCTGGGAAAGTTTGTTTCAACCAAGGTCATCACCAGTGAACCAGATATTACTAATGTGAAGTTCAGACTTCTAGAAAATCAGCATAAAAGCACAACAATTATGTTCAAGTCCTAGATAAAATATATCCGCGAGTTAAAAATGTATTACTTTAATATTTAATTTTAAAGTTGGGATAAATTATTAAAATCATGTGTTTTTTTAACTGTTTATTTCAAGTCTAAATCTAATTTGTTTAAAATTAATTACAGTGGTAAAACTTGCCAACAGATTTTTGGACTGAGTGATGACACAGAGAGGACATTCTCCATTCTTCGGAAAATCCAGAGTGATTCAAGGGGAAATCTGGACCAGAAAACTAGTGACAGTGATCTTGTGAAGGAAACTAAAAATGCCTGTGGATTTTATAAAAAATCTTTGCAGTGAACTGTGAGATGTACAACTCTTCCTTTTTCATTTAATTAACAATATACTGGCTCATATTAACTATTATTGTAACATTTTCCATCAGATTCTGAATCTGATTCATGTTCAAAATTTGTGTTTTATTATAATATGAAGAGAATACATATTATGTGACAAAATGAACTTGTTTTGTTTTCAATCCCCTTAAAACACGTAAAATTTATGCCGATAAAAAATCTACCTTTTTAGAAGTCAATCTACTGATCAAAATTTGCAAATCTACTGGTTTGAAATCCTGGTTCTGTCACAGGTATGCACACTGGAAACATAACCAATATATCAACACATATGAATTGGCAACACCCTACTACTGACAATCCTTCTAAAGATGACAAGATCTTCAAGTTGATATGTGTATCGATAATGTATTATATCATATGTTTGTGCATCACGATACATATTGACATGTGGCACAGGTGTATCATTTCACCCCTATATTGCGGTTTATTCACCATGTTTTTATTATCCTATCATGCTTGCCAGTTAATCCTCCCTGTGCACATAAATAAGCATACATGCACCCAAACAGAAACATACCTGTTTCAGCCTCTGTATCAGTTTCATCTTCTGTATCTTTACATGTGCTGTCCCCTTTTTCAGAGTCTGAATTAGCTGAAATCATCAGAGAAGATCCTAATACTGATTCAAATACTTCTCCACATGGCTTCTGCTAGGGGTTTATGGTATAAATGAAGAAATCCTTGTTCAAGATGCATGGAAAATTTTCTAAGTCAAACAGGAATCATAAGTAAAATTATTCACTTGAAAGATCAAAATTAAAATCTATGTCAAGGAGTCTTAATATTATTCCCCATTTGCAAATTTAGTTTCAATCAATTACAGTCTTCAAATGTTACAGAGATAACATGAAATTACTAATGCCTGCACAAACTCTGAAGTCAAACAGGGGCCATAACTTAAAGTTTGACCCCTCCAGCTTGACCTGAGTCTACTTGATGCCAAGCCCTACACTAAATTTAGTGAAGTCTTTCAAACGTTATCACAAGGAATATAAATTCATGACACATGGGATGTATGCACAAATGGACATAGGCCACACAGTAAGACCTTTCCATAGATGTGATTAGGGGGTAGGGGGTAGATAAGGGTTTGAAAAGTTTTAAATTGCTACTCATCCTGCTGGGCAAGATAATATAGTAAAACCTTTGTTATGAGAACACTTAGGTATGATCTAAGAGAAGTAGTCTTTTCAGCGAGAGATATGAATATGCAAAACACCCAATTCTATACACATATGTACATTTACTGTTTTCAGTTGTACAAATATAAAATATATATATGTATATATATACATATAAATATATATACATAAACAATACACATCATATGGCAAATAACAGTCCTTTCAAGTGCACTCTATCCAGCAAGGGATTGTGTGTCACGGATTGGTTAAGATAATTGACATAAACTGACAACGAACAGTGCAAACTAATTTTTAACTAGCCCAAGCGCTTTCGACTCTCATTGAGTCTTTATCAAAGGCAAACACAAAACAGAGACAAGACAAACAATAAACACAAAAAAACATTGAAATTACAAAAGTTTACATAACTATTTCAAATGCAATTAATAAAAACGTTTGATGTTTTGTCTAGTTGTCTTCAACTTGACTGATGATGTTGTAAACTAGTTGGTATTGACCTACAAAGGGAGGAGCCATAGTGCCATCTGTTTGTTAATGTAAATTGGTGTAACTGCAAATTATATCCTGGATATTTCATTGTTTCTGTAATGCGAGTAATGACCATAGCAATAATAACACCAGGAAGAACTACAAAAAACAGTAGTAATTATAGGTGAGTGAGTGAGTAATGAGCAAAGTGAATAAATTATTTAATTGAAAAAGCGGTGGCTGTAAACAGATGATGATTTTATTTGCATGTGGTTGTTTTTATAGTCTTCTTGATTTAAGCCGCTTGGTTTCAGTGTTCTAAGGCAGCGTATCCAGTAAGATTCCTTTTCTTTCCTGGTTTTGGAACTCCAGTTGGGGTTGTAAGCAATTGCAGTCAGTGTTACATCCCTGAAAGTGTGGCCAGGGGAAGAGAAGTGTTCTGCAACTAGACTTCTGTCCAGCTTCTTTGTCATCCAATCAGATCTGTGAACCAAAACCGCAACTGGGGTTCCGAAACCAGGAAAAAAAAAGAATCTTACTGGATACTCCAACTCAGAACACTGAAACCAAGCGGCTTAAACCAAGAAGACTAGAAAAAGAACAACCACACGGAAATAAAATCATCATCTGTTTACAGCCACCACTTTTTCAATTAAATAATTTATTCACTTTGCTCATTACTCACTCACTCATCTATAATTACTACTGTTTTTTGTAGTTTTTCTTGGTGTTATTGTTGCTATTGTCATTACTCGCATTACAGAAACAATGAAATATCCGGGATATAATTTGCGGTTACACCAATTTAGATTAACAAACAGATGGCGCTATGGCTTTTCCCTTTGTAGGTCAATACCAACTAGTTACAACAATAATCAGTCAAGTTGAAGACAACTAGACAAAACATCAAATATTTTAATTAATTCCATTAGAAATAGTTATGTAAACTTTTGTAATTTCAACGCCTTTTTGTGTTTATTGTTTGTCTTGTCTCTGTTTGGTGTTTCCCTTTGATAAAGACTCAATTAGAGTCGAAGTGCTCAGGCTAGTTAACAACTAGTCTTTTACTGTTCATTTTCAGTTTATGTCATTTATATATATATATATATATATATATATATATATATATATATATATATATATATATATATATATATATATATAGAGAGAGAGAGAGAGAGAGAGAGAGAGAGAGAGTGATTTATCAATGAAAAAAAATAACCTTAATATTTTCATTATAATATGGACTCAAACTGAGTTTTCCCCAACTCCAAATATAACTGCCACTTATAACTTGTACTCTCTCTTCAATGTCAAAACTTTGCTCACTATTTTCACTCCAGCCATGTTGTTTGTTTCACCAATCAACTGATTGAGTTTCGTCTATGTATACATGTATATTCTGGTACTCTGATTAAGAATCATGAACAACAACAGCAAAAAACAATAATGGCAGTTGCTTAATGCATGACTACATGGATTCTTGGTCAGAAAACTGCAGTCACTGATCACTATTGAGAGGTGGGTGCTTAACAGATAAATAAAACAACTGTAAATGGCTCAGGAGGCGATGGAAATGGTCATTAAATGTGGTGGGAGGTCACCTGACAGAAATAGTTGTAAGAAGAGGTTGGGCTATATATATGTAACTGCAACATTCTTAAATTTATATGGAAACAATAGTACCGTAAATGGTACATCATATGCCTGCCATGTAGTCAATAGCATTATTACACTTCTTTTATGTAAAACCCTCTTTCACTGGTCAGATACTTAGGTACTATAAGATGCTGTACCCATTTAACTCATGCCACTGTTGCTAAGTAATGTTACCTAGCAATACCAAATGATACACTCCACATTATCAATAGCTGTCTTCCTGGTATCAAATCCAAGCCATCAATAAAATATGGTCATGGTAAATGATACAGAACTTGAATGATTTTTCAGAAACCATTTTCATTCTTTCAGTCTTAGTGGCCATGACCTTTGAACTATTGACACTCAAATCATTAGGTACTTTTCTTGTCTGAAGTGCAAGCCATCCACAAAGTTTGGTCTTGGCTTGTGGCATAGGACTTGACATATTTTGTGGAAACTATTTTCCTTCTTGGAGTCCCTCTAACTTTGCCATTTAACCTTTTAACTCCAAACTCAATAGGTGTCTTTCTTGTCTTGAATGCAAGCCATCTACAAGGTTTAGTTAAGGCATGATGTGCTACAGAACTTGAATAGTATTTTTCATTCTTTCAGTCCTTGTGACCTTGACTTTTGACCTCAAAGTGAACAGGTGAATTTCTTGTTCAAATGTATGCCATCCACAGTTTGGTTTTCATTCTTTCAGTCCCTGTAACCTTGACCTTTGACCTCAAAGTGAATAGGTGTCTTCCTGGTCTCAAATGCAAGCCCTCCACAAAGCTTGGTCAAAGTAGGTAATAAAGAACTTGGGATAATGTGCACAAGCCATTTTTCTTCTTGAAGTCACTTTGATCTTGACCTTTTGACATCCAAATTAATATGTGTTTTCTACTCTCAAATGCAAGCCATTTACAAAGTATGGTCAAGGTATCTGGTATACAAATCAAGTTATTGTGTGGAAAGTTTTCCTTCTGTCAGTCTCTGTGACCCTGACCTTTGAACTTTTAAGCCCAAAAAAGATAGGTTTCTTTCTAGCCCCATTTCTTGGCACTGGTAGCTAGTGGAAAACTTGATGTTAAATGCTAATACATACATATTTTAGCCTTGGCGGGGGCACAAAAATTTCATGGTAACCACCCTACCTTCATTATCACTTCCTTCCTCCACCCAAATTCCAGGCAGCAGACTGGCTGTTACCATGCAGTTACACAGGGGAGCAACCAGATGGTTGATAAAAGTTTCCTGCAACTTGGCCAACTGAGGATTTCTTCTATCCATGTATGGAGATATTTGCATGCCTCGATTTGCCTCTTCATCACCCTATAATAACACATAACAAAATTTCCACTAAGAAATTAAATTTTACATTCTAACATATTTGCTAATATAGCTGGCATTCTTAATGATCAGATGTCAACATTTCCATGAATATAATCCATAATAAACTGTCAGAAACTTGGATGTCACCATGACTTACACTTCTGAAAATTTTCTGACAAAATTTTCCAACCTGTGTCAGGATTGGAATAACACTCATATTTGGTGGTTTGAAGTCACAAGTATTTGTTTTACCAGTGACACGTTAACAGAGATCTAAATAAGAATTTAATGAATTGGGAAAATTTACTATCTGGTTTGGAACCAAGTGAGTTTTTTACAAAAATATTAGGGGTATTTTGTGAACACTGTGAAACAAACTTAAGATACAAGTCTTATTCAAGATGTTATTCATGCCTTTTAGAATGTGTAAAATTCAGAGTGCATTTGATAATATGGCCCTGTTTGAGGGTAATTACAGTCATGAAGCAATACCGTTTCAAATGTGCATAAAACATCCAGAACTTCCCAGTAGCATAATTTATATTGATCAAATGTGACACAATATAATATGGATTGTGCTTAAGGCAGGAGCAAAACACTGACAGCTTTTGACACTGCCTAAAATTATATTGTTTTGTGCAATTTGAATGCATTAAATGTATTTTTGTCAATTTGTTTGCGTACAATACACAAATACACCAATGCGTGAAACTAAAACCACTAATAATGCACTAAAAACCTCAAATTAAAGAATATTTACCTTGGATCTCTTTAGCAGTGAAGAAGGTCACACGCACATACTATGACCTATAACCCTGACTTTGAATCTTGACTACTAGTCATTAAGAATCTGCATCTGATACGACCTTTATCAAAAACTTACCATATATACTCGCATATAATCCAGGTCCAAATGCAAACAACATAGACCCTGATCTGCTGTTGCATAATGCGCTGGCAGATCAGTGTCTATGTTGTTTGTTCTACTGATTAGTCTTTACAAACTGCATAGACCCAGATCTGCGGGCACATCATGCGACGGCAGATCTGGGTCTATGCAGTTTGCAGTTGGTATTGGTTTATATGCGAGTATGGTCTGCACCAGCTGCCACATGGAACCAGTTCCAGCTCAATCATTACTTATGTTTAGTTTGGTGTAGAAATTTTGTAAGCAGCACATGTAAAATGTTCCTAAAATTGAGTGTTACCTTTTTATCATGCTAAAAAAGCATGCTGCACACAGTAAAGAAGTATTGATTGTGTGGTAACATTTTCCATTTGGCAACTGATGCAGTATCTCTATGGCAGTGTTAAAATAACTTTACAACAAGAGTCCCTTGAAGGAACTGATGCTCTACTGGGCAAAAAGAATTTTCAGGAATTCAAGATAATACCATTTCTTCCTTTTAACTGCTGAGTGTTGAAACCATCTCGGATATTATTCAGCAATAACTAGATTTTCAAATTAGCTGCTGTGGTTGACATACTGAATGTCAGATTTGCACCATTTTCATTTAGAACAAAGCAGACATCATTAGAAGTCATTTGGTGAAAACCACATGTCATAATGATCATCCATTCAGGGGGAGTAGTGAAAACAAGATTTTCAAGACAACCATTATGGCAGCCATATTGGATACATGACTGGCACCTTTTCATTTAGGACCAACTAGGTATCATAAGAAGTTTGTTGGTGAAAACCCCATGTCGATATAGCCATACATTTGGGAGTAGAGATAACAATATTTTCAAGATGGCTGCCATGGTGGTCATATTGAGGGTTAGTTATTTTCAATAAGGACCAACCAGACACCATAAGAACTCTTCTGATGAAAACTCTATGTCAAAATGACTTTCAATTTAAGAGGAGTAGCAGAATCAAGATTTCAAGATGGCCACATATTGGACATCAGATCAGCACCATTTTTATTTAGGATCAACAAAACATTATAAGAAGTCTTTTAGTGAAAACCCCATGCTGATATGACTATTCATTCAGGAAATGTAGTGATAACAAGATTTTCAAGCTGGCCACTGAGGTAGCCATATTAGACATCAGATTGGCACCATTTGCATTTAGGACTAACTAGACATCATAAGAAGTGTTCTGGTGAAAACCTCATGTTGATACAACCATCCATTCCAGGGGAGTAGTAATAACAATAACAAGATTTTCAAGATGGCTGATGTGGTGGCCATACTGGATGTAAGATCAGCACCATTATAAGAAGTCTTTTAGTGAAAACGTCATGTTGATACGACCATTGATTCAGGAGGAGAAGCAAAAATGAGAATTTGAAGATGGCTGATGTGTAGTGGCCATATTGGATGTCAGATCAGCATAATTTTCATTTTGAGACTGTCTGGTCATCATAAAAAGTCTTTTGGTGATAACCCCATGTCAATATGACTTTCTGTTCAGGAGTAGTAGTGATAACAAGATTTTCAAGATGGCTGCTATGGTTGCTATACTGGATATCAGATCAGCACTTTTCATTTAGGACCAACTAGACATCATATGAAGTCTTTTCATAAGAACCCCATATTTTTACAACCATCTATGTAGGAGGAGTAGTGATAACATTTTCAAGATATCCACTGTGCATACATGTGACAGAACCAGGATTTTAAACCAGTAGATTTACAAATTTTGATCAGTAGATTGGCTTCTAAAAAGGTAGATTTTTTATCGGCATACATTTTACGTGTTTTAAGGGGATTGAAAACAAAACAAGTTCATTTTGTCACATAATATGTATTCTCTTCATATTATAATAAAACACAAATTTTGAACATGAATCAGATTCAGAATCTGATGGAAAATGTTACAATAATACTTAGTTAATATGAGCCAGTATATTGTTAATTAAATGAAAAAGGAAGAGTTGTACATCTCACAGTTCACTGCAAAGATTTTTTATAAAATCCACAGGCATTTTTAGTTTCCTTCACAAGATCACTGTCTGGTGACCACTGGTGACATTCACTGTGATTGTTAACCTTCACACTTAGCATGCTCTCAATATTTTTCAGGTCCAGATTTCCTCTTGAATCACTCTGGATTTTCCAATGAATGGAAAATTTCCTCTCTGTGTCAGCATTGGAATGTGGCAATGATAGGACAACTACACTCAGTCTGGAAAGAAGTTCTAACTTAAGTTTTCATGTTGCTGGATTTCTGAGGCTGCTGACTGATCTCCAATACTGCTCCAAGCTCATTTCACCCCGATGAGGAAGTTCCTGGCTTGGACTTAATATGTATTCCTGAGCCTCATCCTCAAGGGCTTGTTTCTCTTCTAGGCTTACGTCCAGTCTCAAATAATGCCTTCAATGTGGGTCTGTTTGTTACAGAAGAATGGTTGCTCCTATGTGATGATGTCTGCATATGCCTGGTGATATCATTTCTTCCTCCATATGCTATCTTAAAATCCAATTTGCATGAAAGACACAATGCAAAGTCAGGACCTTTGCTACTCGCCTGCACACATTTAAATTCTGGTATCCAAACGTTGTTAAACTTGTTGTAGTATTTCTTAGCTGGTGGCTTCTTAGCATTGGGAGAAAGCGGACGTTTCGGCATTTTGATATGAATTGAAAAAAAAATATACAAGCTGCCCTTAAATATTCATCTTAAACCATCGTGAACAATACAAGAACAATTAAAAGACATCAAATCAAAATACTTACTCAAGTGTTTCTGCCAAGATCATTTTTGGTCGGTCTCTCCATTTTATCTTCCTTCCACGACAGGTCGGCCGAGTTTTAATCAAAGACTCACGGTCATCATGGATTACCTTTGATCCTTTTATTACTTATAACACCTCAAACAACATCCCGCATTTGGCCTTAAACTCTCCAAATTACAACAATAAGGTAATCAATTAGCCACTTGTTGTGTACACATGATAGCTGTTATTTAACAATTGTAATCCGACTACTCAACCATGCATCGTCGCACCGGTGGAACATTTCCGGTTCCCAGTAGACCGGTTCTGGCTGGTTTATCTAATGTGTTCATAGAACACGTAAAAAAAAACAGGCTTTTTTTAAAAAAAAAAAATTTCCTTGAAACGGTATGTGCGGTAGATGGCCTTTAAAACGGTATTTTTGGCCTACCGCCGGTAGAATCACATGTATGACTGTGGCTGCCATATTGGATGTCAGAGCAGCACCATTTTCATTTAGAACCAACTAGACCTTAGGATGAATGTGTGTGTATAGTTTCATGGCAATCCTCCAGGTAGTTTAGGAGTAGTAGTGATAACACACTTGTGCTAACAGATGAACGGATGATGAATGAAAGACCATCCCATAAACTCTTCTGGACTATGACCAGTAGAGCTAAAAATTAATGCTGGACAATGTGAATGCTGTGTTTCATCTGGTATAATTGACCTGTTAATTAAAATGGCTATGAACAAAATTCATTTTGGTTTGGTTTGGTGTTTTATGGCACAGCAACACAAGTAGGTTAGTTAGTGCCGAGGATGGTAGGATTCGAACCCATGCCCTTTGGGCTGTGAATCAACAAAGTTCGTGTATTCTGAGAAAATCCAGAGACACTGTGGACCACATGACTTTTTCACATTATGCACTCTTTTCTTAATAACAAAATGCTGTAAAAGATATGAATTGAGTTTGAAACTAAGTCATATTTTCAACATGCCTGATCTCTCAACCTTTGCAAAAATAATAAAGAAGTCTTTTAATCTGAACGAGTTCAGTAATTCCACAAAGTTTTGTATGAGAGTTCAGTCATTCCACAAAGTCCATAATAGATGAAGTTTTGGGACTGGGAAAAAATTATTATTATTATTTTTCATGTCCACATTCTTGTATGCACATACAAAATATAACCTTTTCAGTGTACCAGCATTTAAAGACACAAACAATTTGAGACATAATCAACAAGACTGCTACATGTTACACCAGCAGAGACCAGCTCTTGTTCAGTTCTCAAGTCGATAAACTGCTATACACTACTGCAGTGTTTCAGCCTGGTTTGAGAAAAAATTTATTTGAAAAAGTCGGTCAATAATGTGATAAAAATGGGCCAACCTCATAAGAGAATAAGATATAATTTTAATGCTATTTGCATAAAAAAAACCAAATAAATAACCATTTTTACTTTAAGATTCTCCTCTTTGATGCCTCCAACCGTACTACAGTGAAACTCCTCGAAACCGAACACCCTTGGGACCCAATTTTTTTCTGGTTTTGAGAAGTTTTCGGTTTACTGAGGCTTTTGCAGATGTGAAAAAAATCTCTTTCTGAGCTCTTATGTGACTCAAGAGAGAGAGAGAGAGAGAATGCAGTTATGAAAAGCATCAGTGTTTCTGTGTGTAAATGTGCACAAATTTAAGAAAGCTGTTATATTTTATTTTATTTTTAATACATGCATTTAATGAAGAATTAGCTGAACAATCTATGTTCCTACCGAAAATTGTATCCTTTCTCAGGAACAAATACAGTTGCTCCACATAGAAATACAGTCCTCATCACAAGAAACATATGAGGAATGAAATACAGTGCTTTTATAACTTACTGTAAGTCCACTGGAAAGATGAATGATACTCCACAAAATGTTAGGCTTACCTATAAGCATTTTGTTATTAAAACATGTACTTAGCCTTAAAAGTTGATTCTTTGTAAGGTGCAAAGACTTCAGATTAGCCTATTGTCAGCCCTAATCTGTGTCGGTGTCTATGTCAAGTGTTGTTTTAACCTTGTGTACCCTTGGGGCAGTTTCTGGGTCTTTGTCTCGTTGATCAGATTACTACAGCACCTGTTAACTGTAATTAATCTGTTCCAGCGTGTGTCAGGAATTGAGCAACTAAAATATATTTCCAAGTTGCAACTGAGTTTCGGTTTTATGGGGTATTTTTAAGCGTAAAATTTAAACTTGAGATTGAAAATTGTTCCAGAGTTCAGAGTTGAGGCGTTTCGGTTTACTGGGGAAAAGATGATGATATTAAAGAAGGAAAATTTCGGGACTAAAAAGAAAATTCGGTCTTGAGGGGATTACAGTATCCTGAGGGTTCAGTTTTGAGGTGTTTCACTGTATAACAGCACAGGAGAAGTTGAAGTCTTCATTTTATGCCCATCCAACATTATAGTCATGTCTCTGCAAAGATTTTGCTTTCAAGCAATTTCTTGTGTGTGTGACAATCATTTTCTTCTTTGGTTCTGCCAGTTTGGAATGCAATTCTTCATTGGAAGTTCACTTTCTGTTTGACTTTTGTCTCAGCTTTTGTGGGTTTTACTAAGCTTGTTTACTAGAGTCAAAACATCTGCAGTAATTTTCATCGCTTTCACGATTTGAGCGTGATCTTGGGGTAAAGAAATCACTTATCCATAATTTCATATCTACCTCTCAGTGAACCTTTGCCCCTTTTACAAATGATGTGACTGGAAGCACATGGTTATGAAAATCTCTAAGACTACACATTTTTCTTTTAGTAAAAAATGTTTATAAAGCAGGGGTAGAAGTTGTCTCAATAGGTTGCTTGAATTTGTTTCATATTTTCATAGAGACTATTAAAATGTGATAGCAAGCAGAGCTTATTCTTAACCTCTCAATCAAGAATTATTATGGGATATACTGAGCACATTTTTTCCCCCCAGACAATCATGAGTTTTGCCATATATAGGATAAGTAGACTGGTGGGAAATACAATAGATAGTCCAAGCATAGCAACCAGTTCAATTGGAAAAGACCACTTAATGGATTCTGTTAATTTTCATAAAAGCAATCAACGAGAAATTCGGACATTTAATGATCGGTTGGTGCATACAGTACAGCTCACGTGATTTTTCGGAACTCCGCGCATCGCGGTGGGGGACTTAATCCCCTCTACTTTAGCTCCGCGATAGCACTCCGCAGTGGAGGCATAAATTGGCATAAATACCTACAAATCACCACCGCGTTTCGGCAGACACGCTGATGTAAACTCCACCGTGGAGGGGCTAGTCGACATTACTGATTGACATCTGAACAGCCAATGAATGAAGACCACCTATGGAAAGACTGAGACGTCAAGAGTGATTTACAACCAGATACCATCTGAAGAATCAGTCGTTTTTATTTCAATCATATATTTGGACAATAAAAAAATAATTTCAAAAGTCTTGTATATTCAGTACACATTACTGTTTATAAAAGGTTGATCGACTTCTTTTGCAATAAGTTTATGATTTTAATTTATTTCAAATAAATATGAACAAACTTATGCACTGACTTGACGAGAAGCACACATTGCTGAGCTTCTCAAGCAGAATAAATTTATCATTTTGTTCCAAAGGAAAGTAATTCTCTGAGATATGGACAATTAAAATCCAAATTGACATCCGCTTCTGCTTACCCCCCCCCCCAACAAACCTAAAACACTGAATTTACACTGAAATGCAAACCGCGTGCTTAGTCTTTAAGCAGCAATAGCAGAGTCACGAGGTTGAATATTATGACTGCATGTGTACTGTAAGGGACTGACCATTTAATATACGGGGTTTATCTGTTGTTTAGTTTTTTTCGACCGGGATATTTTTTGTTCTTTCATCACAATATTTATTTATTTTAAGTGAAATATGGAACGGATTAACGTCTACTACAAAAATCAGAGAAAGACAATTGTTTTCATGCATTTACCCCCCCCCCCCAAGTTGGAAAATTCAATTGTCTCTCCCTAATAAAGACTTGACTTCAGCGGATGTTCTACAGAAATCAAGCAGTGACCATTGTGAACACTGTCGTAAAATATTAACAAGGGTTTGCATCAAAGGATGATGCAAGTTTCACTTGGGAACAGTGTGTTTTTATCACACGAAGCCATCTGACTTGGCGTGTTGTACTTTACAGCCGCAATTATGGTCCCGCCATTAACAACAGAAGTTTGATAATTGTTAGTAATTAATCTGAACTCGGCTTATTACCGAAATGAAAAATAATATGGAAAATTCTAAAATCTGAGATGTTCAGAGATTTTAATTTCCAACAAGTTTAGAGCATTTTGCATGGATGTATTGTCTCCACGTGTATCCTATTATTTGCTCATTTTCCTACGGCGAAAATATAAAAATAAAATATACACTTTTAATTATTTTTATGCAGATATTAAAGAATGCAGTTTCCTGTTTGTGACTGTTAGAGCCTTTGGTTATTGAGCGTGTTTCTGTTTCTTACCACTTGCAAACTTTTCCAGATTTCAGTTTACGATAACTTGTGCAGTAGTGATTTGGATTCCATATTTTATGAGAGAGAGAGAGAGAGAGAGAGAGAGAAAGAGGGGGGGGACTTTACTAAAAAGAGTTAATGATCTAAAATTATTCATCTTATTTTTCTGTATTATGCATATTATACAATAGGAAAACGAACAGAAAAGAAAAAGTTAAACATTAATTTCATCTGATGCGCAAGTTTGTCAAATCAATGGCAAAGAAAACAAACCCGCAGAAGCGTTGCTGTTGTACTTTTAGGTTAACAGTTAGCACATGAAATTAACACATCAATATCAAAGAAAACACACAGTGTTGATGGCTTCTATTGTGCTAGGTTACTTGCACGTGTCAACTACATGTATCTAGGATGACCTTTTGCGACCATTTGTGATTTTAAAAAAACCCCACTACTTTGGTAATTAATGCAAAATAGTACAGTTTAAAATAAAATAACTATGTGAAATCTTAATAATGCTTTATTTAAGCGATTGGCTGTCAGAAAAAATCATACAATATGTGAATGAGAACTCATGCATGGAGTAACCATCGGAACTTGTGCGATTTTGTTTCACTTCAGTCAGGTATGACTGCAGCTTTGTTATTAATTTGTTCGATGTTTATCGTTCTTTTCATTGCAGGTAGTACAATATCATGGACTTTCATATGATCATTACAATTTTGTATTGTGTTTACTGAAAAAGAAATAAGGATATGAATGCATGTTTAGATTCCGATAACATAGTATTGAAGAAAAAGAAATTAGATTCATTGCGCAAAATGTAGTATTAATACAGTTTACGAGGCATTGTCATTACGTTATCATCATCTTAAATATGATTTGGCACTATGTATCATACATTATCTTCGTTAGAACAAGGAAATATTTATAATTAACTGAATTACTACGTGTTTTTCAGTATAAAAAAGTTAGCAAATTGCTCCCCAGAGGGTTAACGATGTAGATAAATCGGTGCCACCCCCCCCTCTCTCAACCTCTTCTTGCATGGGTAATAAACAGTAAACCACGCCCATATTATCGAGACCACGTCCACTCCGCGGTGGTGATCGGATGCGACTCTGCGAGAAAGCGTGGTGTGCAGGGCTATTCTCTCGAGACTCCGCGACAACTCCGTCAGGACGCGTGGAGTGATGGTGGAGGGGTTTTTCTTAATCCTCTCCACCCCCACCGCGATGCATGGAGTTCCGAAAAATCATGTGAGCTGTACTGTATATAACAGAATAAGGTAAAAAAATGTGTCTTGCTAATTATTTTTGTGCCACATTTGGCACAATAAACCTAGTTTGCAGGACTTGTGTCTACTTTGTGCAAATCCCGCAAGGGCACATCCTGGCTGAAACAATGCTATACTGTGATTGCTATTATATTGTTATTTTGAGTGCATTTTTTCTTATTTCTCCAACAAGAAAATTACAATAACCATAATTCAAGACTTTCTAGTTCATGGGCCACAAGGTTACATGAGAACTATGCCTACAGTACTTAGTGCATATCATGCTAAGCATCACCTATAACTTTGTTTTTTCTGAAAAAAATATTATGTGCAGATTTTAACTTATTAATATTTTACCATACCTCATTCTTCTAGATGGCATCATAGCAATATTTCCATTGCATTTGAATAATTTGATTGTTTCATGTGGTCAAGAGTTGCCCATTGTTTTTATTTTTCACTGATATATTAAAAATAAAAATATAAAAATAGTGTGTATAAAGTTTCATGGCAATCCTCTAAGTAGTTTAGGAGGAGTAGCAATAACAAACAAACAAGCTAACGGACAAACGGATGACAGACAACAAACCATCCCATAAGCTCTTAAAATAAAATAAAAATAAAATAATAAAAACCTGGTTTCCCCGAGTGACTTTCATACCTGTTCATAGAATTCCTCTGCTATCCTCATTGTCCACGATGTGTGCAGTTCCCGTTCTTTAGCAGGACCATTGATATCAGCCAACTTGATGACCATTTGGGACACCAACATCCGGTCACTCTCATTTGTCCAGTCAATTCCTGGAGCATCATCATCATTGGCCTAAAAGGAAAAATATAAATTATACTACAATAAGGCACACATTTCAGTAAAAATTAAAATGCAGTTCACTGAATTATCACTACTGTAACAGTAATTTGCACTGGTTAAACTGTTTTGCTGAAATAATACATTAGTGCAGGCAGTGATGGACCTTTTAGCAAAAAAAATTGTTTTGCACATCTACATTACCCAGTCTGACTTTCAGTGCTGAAGCATTAAAGACTATAGTCAACAGTTTCTGAAATTAACTTTCAGAACCTGCTGGACTTCAGGCCAGCAACTATTTAAAAAAATAGAAAAATCCTTTAAAATGCTACTGGTCTGCTTTGAAACTTGCTGCTTTTGGGCTACTGGGCATGATGACAGTCATCTATCCATTGTCATTGTTTTCTGCAGTGCTGAAGGTTTCCTACCTTAACAAAACTACTCTAATGCCAGCACATATGCTTTCCGGTTCAAAGAACTATACAAGTGCATAGGACTACACTTCTTTTGTTGACTGTACTAAAAGTCCTCACAACTTACACTGAACATCCTTGACTTCTCAGATTCTGGCACAGTGCTCAATGAGGTTAAAAAAACTGGAGGTTGGTTGGTTGGTTAGTTGTCTAACAGCACTTTGAGCACATGATTGATGATTGGCTATATCATGCCAAGGAAATTGGAGCTAAGTGCCTTCCCAAGGACACACTGAGGCAGCCAACTCAGGCTGGCCTGGGCAAGTATTGAACCTGTGACTCTTGGATTACAAGTCCAACACTCTACCAAATGAACTATCGCGGCTCCCCAAAAACTTGAAAACCATCAGGAAAAACCGCATACTTGGTAGAGGTGACAACTTGTGCATAGATATGTCAAACCAGTGGTTGCATTACCACAGCATGGAAATGCAAAGCTTACCAGTTGACAATGATGCTATCTGGGCAAAACGGTAGAAATTGTTATACATGTACAGCAAAATCTGTCTTGAGAAACCACCCCTTTTGCAAACATAAAGTGGTCACTCAAGAGATGTGATCTCTCATAACAGGTCTGTTCAGGAGGGTCAGTTTTCAAAGTTGAAATTCAACTGGGTTTAAGAAGAAAAACTATCCATAATTACTGCACATATATTTTGTTCTTTATTCATAGTTGTTCTTAAAATATTACATGCATTCATATATAATAACAATTATATAGCGCTACAAATACAAAGATCGTAAACATTCTAATTTTTATTTGAAGTTCACATGTTGTCTATTGGCATTATGGCATATGAACTGCAAAGGTAACTATAAGGTAATACCTACCCTGTCTGTAAATTGTAAAGTTAGCTATGATAACACTTACTCAGTAAATGTGTTTACAGTCAAAAGTCATAACTAAAGTCACCCATGAGATAAATAATAAATGGAACAACACAACAAACAAAAGGATTAACAGATGTACCAAGGTGAACAGATGACTGATCTCTGACCGTGGCACATTCTACCGTGTGTACGGGTTTTAATAACTGTAACAGTGATAATACAACAAAGAATACAGACCATTACAATAACTATAGAATTAACTCATCCACAAAAAAGCAAATAATGCATTGAGAAAAAGACAAAGACCTCATTCACTCCGGTCATTATGTATGGTAACTCCACAGACAAACAATTGAGGGCAGTACCTGTCACACTACAGTGAAAGCAGGGTGAGAAGATCTCTCATTATAACATTATTGGCATTGTGATGGCTTTCATAACAGATAAATACAATATATGAACCTCTGATCTATGTGTATCCATAATTGCTAATCCTTTAAAGACAGACTGGCTAACCGTGATAGGGATTTTAATGACTAGGGTACAACAGTGGTGGTTTGACAAGTACCGTCTATACTTGCGTATAAGCCAGGTCCAAATGCAAAATGCAAACAACATAGACCTTGATCTGCCGTCACGTGCGCTGGCATATCAGGGTCTATGCTGTTTGTTCTACTGATTAGTCCTTACAAACTGCATACACCCAGATCTGCCAGCACATAATGCGACGGCAGATCTGGGTCTATGCAGTTTGCAGTTGGCATTAGCTTATACGTGAGTATATACGGTACACATGTCTGATTCACAATATTTGGCATATAACCATATAAATCTAATGAAACCGTTAGCCAGACTCAACTTTCTTCCTCAGTCTTTTCTGCATCTCAGTTTGGAACAATCTGCACTCCACCTGCAGACTCCAACCAGCAATCGTGGTAACAAAAGATGAAATAATGGTCTGTTGTGCTTTTATCTGGTTTTATGATATGGTCATTCACAGTAGTGTTGAAACACATATTGTGCCTAAAAATCATGGTTGCATATTGTGCCTAAAAATCATGGTTGCTGTTCTCGTTTAGCAGGTGGTCACTCACACCAGTGTATATAGCAAAATCAATCTCTGCACAATGTTTTGGGTCATAAATGAAAGGTGGTCGCTCATAGCAGAGGTCACTCATATCAGATTTTACTATACTTCTAACACAAGTTTAACTGTCCAATAGGCAAAAATGAATTCAAACTTTATAGTCTTGCATAAGAAAAAAATCCCAATTGTTCACTTTTAAACTTTTTACCACTGTCAAAATATCATCTAAAATCATTTATGTCCATTGTAAAAATGTTTTAATTAAGTTGTAAGATAATCAACTGACACAATAGGAATTAAAACGAATTCTAAAACTCTAACTAAGGGTTACATCTGTAAGGACAACAGATGGATGATTATTGGTTTACAAAGGGATTGCAAGATAAAATCATACCTTGGCATTGAACTCTGCTAGGATTTCAAAATGTCGTTTCAGGTCTGTAGCTAATATGGCCTCTATAACTAGATAGCGGAAGCGTTTGAACTCAGCCTGGTCCAAGCCGGATAGGAAGCTGAAGTCAGGTTTGGAAAGGAGAAGGTTCCAGGCTGCAGCTGCATGATGGTTCTCCAACACAGATCTATCGTTGTACAGTATGGCCTGGAGATATAAATAACATGAGTGTTTATTATATAGTGCTCCCTTTTTATTATACTGTTTTGGGGAGCCATGTGACCTGTATAACAAGTGCAGTCACCTTATACCGAGGTATTGTTAAAAAAACAAGATCAAAATTATGACTTCCATGGAGGTAACAAGCTCAGACAATAAGATGAAAATCACTTCATTATTATGCATGGATCTTGCTTATTCATGGGAAAACAATTTCCTAGCTCAACTAGCCCAGACAACTGAAAATCATTGTTAGGCAAGTACAATTTCATGTCAGCAGCCTAATTTGTACGTAGAAAAATAAGCAAAAATTTTAATTTTTGGACCATTTTCCCAGCAACATCTTGCCAGGCCAGCAAGTGAAAATTTGAACTGTCAACCTCTATCATTATACATGGATTCTGCTTATTATCAAACTTGTTCAACATCTTGATGATAAAAGGTCTTATTCCAAGCTTGAAAAAAAAAATTAGATATGAAATATGGCCTCCAGAGTGGTAACAAGCAATTAATGATGGTATATATGTATAGGGTTTAACAGAACATCAGAACAAATTCTAAAAATGTACAGACAAAAAATTACAAATAAACCCTTCCAAATAAATGATAAAAGATGTTAACATTCCTTAAATGGTACAGTATATAAATTGAAAGATAAAGGTAAAAATATAAAATTCTTAAACTAA
This sequence comes from Margaritifera margaritifera, assembly GCA_029931535.1. Lineage (NCBI taxonomy): Eukaryota > Metazoa > Mollusca > Bivalvia > Unionida > Margaritiferidae > Margaritifera > Margaritifera margaritifera. The sequence goes on along the minus strand of JAQPZY010001664.1, from coordinate 7,728,815 downwards.
AGCATCAAAATTTGCTATCTAGACTGCTTTCTTTTAAGAAGTCCAAGATTTTCTCAGGCAGTACACTTGACAATAATGTGTTCCACTGTCAATGGATACTGGCAATTTATGTACTCTGGCGGAGGTTCACCCTTCAGGAGTTATGCAAGAGTCTGGTATATGTGACCTGTATGTGATTGGCACAAGACCACCTCATCTCTGTAATTTGTTCTGTATGAGGGATGCCACTCTCTAATGATGGGTTTATGTTCCAAAGCTTGTTTGTGTAGTCATCATTCAAAATATTTTGCAAAGCATATAGAGCATGCTGATCAGTATATAACATCAATGTGACCAGTTGTTGACTGATGTACAATATACAATGGTTGCAGGTTCATATTATAAGCTCTCTTGGATTTATGGCATAAAGAGCTAATGATGATGCAAAACACAGGAAACTTGATTCAAAGCCTTATCAGTACAAGGGACCTCCATTTTTATTCTTCCCACCTTATATTTGGCTACAAAGTAAACAAGTGTCCCTCGAAGGGATTGACACTTTACTGGGCAAAAAGAATTTCCAGAAATTCAAAATAAGACCATTTCTTCCTTTCAACTGTCGAGTGTTGAAACCATCTCTGATATTCTTCAGCAATATGTAGTTTTTGGGGAGTAAAACTAATTTTAATTATGTAATACTTACCTGTTGCTATTGCGTAGAGAATCTATTTCCATGATGGAAAATACTTGATCACATGATTAGAATTCATCCTCCCATAGGGTTGACTAGAAAGTTCTAGTGATTACAACCCCCAGTGTGAACCCCACAGTAGTATATGTGTAACCCACAATTCCTCATTCTTTTACAGGACGTACCCTTACTAGTGGAACATCAGTGCAGGGAGGGAGGAGGGAATCTGGCAATAGCAACAGGTTAAGTATTACATAATTAAAATTAGTTTTACCCTCCAATAAACTACATTTTAATATCAGTAATAGCTTACTCTGTTGCTATTGCATAGATGAATTTGCCAGTTTGGTAGGAGGCTGATGATCTCACAACTGGTTAAGGAAAATAACAAGGAATACTCACCCATGCTGTAGAGGCGTTGACTACTGCCAGATGGTATCCACATGGGCCATTTTTGGAGCTACAACTAGTGGGCCCAAAGAAAATATGCCTTTGCTTTGGTGAGCCAATGAGCGAAGGTAAAAGGAGGAGAAGGTAGTGTGAGATCGCCAAAACACGGCTTTCATCACATCCTCCAGAGGCAAATAAGTTAAATAGACCCATGAGGTAGCAATGGCTCAAACCTCATGAGCTTTAATTTTCTTGAAAGAAATATCCCTCTTGGTTAGGGACTGGTAAGCTCTAACTGTACATAAAAGTCTATCCTGATCATCCCCAGCACAGGTGTGACTGAGACTGGGGATCTGGTTGGCAAAGGAGAGAAACTGACTCATAATTCCCATTGAATCTCAAACAGCCTTGCTCTATGGATAGAGCATGAAGATCGCTCCTTCGTCCTCTCAAGGATGCTAAAGAGAGCAAGAAAATAGTCTTGAGAGTAAGGTTCTTGAAAGAAGCCTCACTTTAAGGTTCATAAGGGGATTTATTAAGGGACCACGAGACACATGAGATTCCACCTAGGCATCAGAGAGCGAGACACTGGCCATTGCAGTTCAAAACGCCTGATCAGGTCTGCTAAGTGAGAGACCGCACCAATAGCCGGGCCCCTTCGAAAATATGAGAGTGTTCGATAGGGCTTCCCTAAAGCTCTTGATAGTAAAAACCAAGCACTGTCTCTCTTCAAACAGGAAGAGAAGAAAATCAGCCACTGTGCTCAATGAGGGACAGTTAGGATTGATACGTTTTCTACTGCACCAATCACAAAAGATTCTCCACTTAGCATTGTAGACCTCAGATGTAGATTCCCTCCTGGATTGAATGATGCACTAGGCGACTTTGCTCGAAAACTCCTCCTGGTGGAGAGATTATTTGAGATAAGCCAAGCATGAAGGTGGAGAATCTGTGGACTGTACATGCAAATGCTGCTTAAACTTTCTAATTTGACACCATGATAGTACATATGCAAAACCTTGTACTTTTTTTGATTTATTCTGATATATTCTCCACTGCCCATTACATTTTCCACATCTTATGCCTTCCATTGAGTAAGTGCTGTGTTGTCATCTTGGCTAACTGTGAAAGGCCTCACTGGAGCAATTTGTTGCTGTTTTTGTTTAAAATACCCTTTTAAGCTTTATACAGGTACATGTACTGATGATTCACAAAAGGTATAGACCCTTATGATTTAGTCCATACACCTATGTGCATGTCTGCTTTACAAAATAATTTGTTTATAATATATGGTAAAAATGAAGAGACAAAGCAAAGTGTTGCTGGTTTTTATACACAAATTTTAGCAATTTAGAAATCATGTCTTAGCAGAAAAGCTAATGTGTGCCTTTTTCAGACTCATGGCATAAAAATATCAAAGTACTATGAAAACATTCCACACATAAATTCATGTGTATTCAGGGCTGGAAAATTGAACATAATATCACCAACAAAATAAAAAAATTGGGTAAAATAAAATATGGGACTTTTAAGGAAATCACATTATATTTATTTTACAAATGAAGAACTTTTGCTTTCATTTTGTCCTCTCTTTGCACCTTAAAACCATATGCCAATGTTTCAAGTTAACAAAAACAAGAGATATGAGAAAAAAAAAAGGGTCAGAATGCAGATATACCGGGTAGTTAGAAGAGCTTGAACTGAAAATATAAACAACCAAGTGTCCATAGAACATTACATCATTGTCCAAGTCACACTCTAGCCAGAAATACTTATTAATCCATGATGACAGGAACTTTTGCATGTTTCGTAGCATCATACTGAATACCATCTATACTCGCGTATAATACAGGTCCAAATGAAAACAACACAGACCTTGATCTGCCGTCGCATAATGTGCTGGCAGATCAGGGTCTATGTTGTTTCTTCTACTGATTAGTCATTACAAACTGCATAGACCCAAATCTGCCAGTGCATTATGCGACAGCAGATCTGGGTCTATGCAGTTTGCAGTTGGTATAGGCTTATACGCAAGTATATACGGTGTTTTTCTTTGAAATGTGTTCATTAAATTTGTTTGTGAAAAGTTCATAAAGTTTCCTTTTTTTGGCTAGATACGTTAAGATACATTAGCAGACTCATCTCTTCAAGTACATAAACAATAATGAAAGCTAGACTTTTTTTTACTGATTTATTTATACTCACAACTGAATGACTTGAGAACACTTTTTTATTGATATACTTCACAATTATCACCTAATCACCTTGAAATCAGCAACATGCATCAAAACAATCTTTGACAAGTCGACTATTGAGAATGATTTGAAACACTTATCTTTATTCATTTAATTATTTGCCAAACAGTATGTGTGTATTGGTCTCCTGTAATTATCACATAAACAAAAGGTGATAGACACTGCTTGCGGGTGCTAAATGGTGTAGCCTAATGCGGGGGTGGATGGGGCGGTTGTCCCAAGCGCCAGAGGTCTTGGGGCACCAAAACAGCTGATAAAAATTCGGGCCTCGTATTTTGGCCCTTTGGGTCATCATCGACACCCCGGGCGCCATTTACCCTTAGTACGCCACTGGTTAAATGTTCCATATATTGATCATGCTATTAATGAAATTCAGGTGGCTAATCAATAGAGACAAGTGCCTTTTATATCCAAACACACTTGTGAAATAAATCTCATGAGTTATATTATTGACATATATCATCTAGCCACCTTGAAATTGGTGACATGCATCAAAACAATCGGCTTGTCAGACTCATCTCTTCAACTACATGAACAATAATGAAAGCTAGACTTTTTTTTACTGATTTATTTATACTCACAACTGAATGACTTGAGAACTGTTTGTCCCATAACTGGCAAAAGAAAAACAAAGATAAGGAATACTCACCCTCATTGTAGAATAGAAGACTACTGCTGGATGGTATTTGCATGGGCCACTTTTTGAGCTATGACATTTGAACCCAAAGAAAATATGCCTTCGCTTTGGTGAGTCAATGAGAGACTGATAAGCTTTCTTGATAGGTATTGCAATCCATCTCAAAATGGCGGAAGTTGAAATATCCGCTGAACCTTTAAGAGGGAGGAAAATAAGGAAAAGACGCTTCCTATCCTTCCTTCTCCTTTTAGAAGCTGCAAATAAAAGCATAAAGCCCTAAATGGACATAAAAGTCTATCTTGATCATCCTCAGCTCAGATACGACTGAGACTGGGGATCTCAAAAGGGAGTGGAGCAACCGATGGAAGCTGGTTTTTCACTAAAGAAAAAACAGTTGGCAAAGAAGAGAAACCGACTCATAGTTTAAACTGGACCTTATACAGCCTTGCTCTATGGATAGGGCATGAAGCTCACTCCTTTGTCTAGTGGATGCTAAGGAGAGCAAGAAAACAGTCTTGAGGGTAAGGTTCACGAAGGAAGCTTTACCCAAAGGTTTGTAGGGGGTTTTAGTTAGAGACCACAAGACACAAGAGAGATTCCGTCTAGGCATTAGTGAGTGAGACACCAGTCTTTGCAGCTCAAAATACCTGATCAGGTCTGCTATGTGAGAGTCTGTACTAATGGCTGGGCCTTTCAAAAATATGAGTGTGTTGGACAGGGCTGTCCTATAGCCCTTGATAGTAGAAACTGAGCATTGTTTCTCTTCATAAAGGAAGAGAAAATCAGCCACTGCACTCAAAGAGGGAGCTAGGATTGGCAAAAGATTCTCCACTTGGCATCATAGACCTTAGATGTAGATCGTCTCCAGGACTGAATGATGCACTTGGCGACTTTGCTTGAAAACTTGTCCTGGTGGAGAGATCATTTGAGATGAGCCAAGCGTGAAGGTGGAAAATCTGTGGACTGTTGTGTAGCAGAAAGCCCCTGTGCTGTGACATGAAGGTCCATCCTCCTGGGTAATGTCCTGGGATGGTCCACCAACAGATCGAGAAGATCACTGAACCATAATCATTGGGGCCACAGAGGGGCTATCAAAATGAGCTGAGCAGTGGAAGTCCTTACCTTGTGAAGTACCTGTGGGATCATCCTGAAGGGTAGGAAGGTGTTAGCAAACAGACGATCCCACTTCAGGCTAAAAGCGTTCACTGCCCAGGCCTTCTGGTCAGGGACTAGGGAAACATAAAAGGAGTGCTTGTTATTTAGCCTTGTCACAAACAAGTCCACCAATGGTGTCCCCCAAAGTTGGTACAGGGAATCTGCTACAGATTGGTGTAGAAACCATTCCATGATGACTGTCTTCTCCTTTCTTGATAAACTATCCACCAAAATATTCTTTTTGCCAGGAATGTGGCAAACTTGGAGGGTAATCCCTTCCAAGACTACCCAGCGAAGGAGGTACCAAACCTCCATGCAGAGAGAAGGTGCATGTGTGCCTCCTTGTCCCGATGTACACTACCATCGACATGTTGTCGTCGGAGACCATCACACAGTGACCTCTTATTTGGTGGACGAACCCCTGACGAAACTTTCCCCCCTTTCTTTGGTACCAGGAAAATTTGGGAGTAGAGGGCTGAAGATTGTTCATTGAACATCCTCTCTACTGCACCCTTATGGAGAAGGGAGTGTACCTCTTCCTTTAGTCGCACCAGATTCATCTAGTGCAAGAACATGGAGGACCTTACTAGAGGAGGATGATCCCAAAACCGAAGCTGGTATCCAACTTTTATGATAGAAAGGACCCAGTAATCATCTGTTATGCTGGACCAAGTCTCTGAAAAGAGGTTTAGCCTGGCACCTACAGGAACCAATGGAAGATAAATACTCTGCAGGAGAGAAAGTGAGTCCCTAGGGCTGCCCCCTAGGAGGAAGGCCCCCCAAACTTCCTCCCAGGGCCTTTGTGGTGCCCCCTTTTAGGGATCAACTGCAGATGGTGAGCTCTACATTGGGGTTGTTGCTTTGACTAAGGTTGTGTAGCTTTAAAGAACTTTGCTGATGGACCCTGTGACTGGTCAGGATGATTTCACTTCTTATCTCGTTCGATGGGCCAGGAGCAGATTCAAGGGACCGGTGTTGCTAGTGTCTCAAATCCTGAGAAGCCACAGAGGGAATGAGCCCTCCAAAGAGAGTCTCTGCCTCCAGAGGAGCAGCCCTCAGAAGGTTCTTACTGTGATCCAGTAAGACCTTGGATGTGTACAGAGCAACATCCCTGCGGAGGTGGAGAAGCTCTGCTGATAAAGCCATGGACAAGGATAACACATGCCTAGATGTCTTCACCACTGCTTCCAACAAACAATCAAGGGAAAATGGCGACAGAGATTCCTCCTTCAGCAGGTTGCCGACAAGAGCTCAGCATGTGAGCCTAAAGGTTTGGAACACAGATCACTGGGCAAAAGATGGTAAACCTCATTAACCACTTTGTCAAAAGACCAGATCTCTTCCTCCTCTGCTGCCTTGACCGATGGATGGGAGGAGGCAGGGGACCCGAAAGGTCGGCCAGTTCTGTACCAAACTTGTGTGAATCGACGAGGACAGAAAGGATATCTTTGTCTCACTCATGCTCCTGGGAGGCAAGACTATGTGACCCAAAATCTCTGGGAGACTTTGGGGTCAGAGGAACTTTGACCTGTAACTCCTCATGCGGAGCTAATGGACTGTCTCAAGTAGCAGACTCCACAGGTGGGTGAGAGCGACTCTCTACCCTCCTGCAGCATTTGAGGGAAGAAGGTCCATCCCTCTCCCTCTTTTTGACCCAACTCTGAAAGAGGAAGATTAGGTCCACAGACTGAAAGGGCCATTTACTTCCCTGTGGTGGAGGGCTCCAGATCCTGTATTGATTCAGAGGGATTATAGGAAAGAGGGGATGCTGATCCGATCCCCTTCCCTAATCTGGCATCTGTATGCCGATTCCCAATCTCCAGCAGGTTGAAACAGCAGTCTAGAGGGGGGGCTTGACCTGATTCCTATCCTTGTACCGTAGCGGCTCCAATGACCAGTACTCACAGACTGGTTACTGGTGCCCAGCTAACAACGGGCATCAGGGACTGAAAGGGCGCTGCTCCACTTCACCCCACACACCTGGGGGGAAGGGGGTGACTTACTTTCAGTCCACACAGAACTGTGGAAAATTAGAGAGTGCTGCTCCTCCCTCGCCAGAGGGGGGGGGACAACTCAAACTCTACCCTTCTGGATGGAAGAGAGTGCTGCTCCTCATTCTTGGGAGGGTGTGACTCACCACCCGTTATTTAACCTCCCTTGGGAGGGGGCCCACTAACCCTAAGAGTCTCCGAAGAGACTTGGTATTCCTTCTCTGAGACCCAAGAAGGAAAACCCTGAAAATTCTGAGGAAGACGAGGTAGGAACTTTTTTTCCTTTCCAAACCTTCTCTGACCACAGGCTGCAAAAGGGACGACCATCTGTCCACTTGCAGCCTATACAAGGTGGGTGTCCCAGGGATTTTCCTGTGGCCACACCTACCAGCACCCTGCTTAGCTATTGCTCCAAGAGAAAACTGAAAATTTATCTAAAAGAACTTCTATGTAAGTATTATGTACAAATGTATTTCCATGGACTAAATCTATGCTAATTTAATAACAGCAATAACTCACCTTTCCTAGCTATTGTCTCAAAGAATTAAAACAATCATTGATGTTTTAATGCAAAAAGGTAAGCAATGCTAAGCTGAGCACTGAAGATTAAAGAAACAAAACAACTAAATAATACTAGAGATAATTCAAAAAACGTCAACCAGGTTTATTCGAGAACTGGAGATGACTAAATTAGCAAAAACCCAGCTTGGTAAGATTGCTAATAATAAGGATAATAATAAGGAATACTAATTTCTGACAATGAACTGGTGTTTGATAACTAAACACACAACATAGAAGGAAAAATTGGTGTGCGACCAAGACAAAAATTGCAGAAGTCACATTCAAAGGATTTGTGAATTACGATGATTCATTATTGTAATTTAACAATAAAAAGAATCAAGACAAGTCCCCAGACCAATCTTGGCAAGGACAGGGATAACCAAATACCTACCTGAGCAAGAAAATAATTCTCAAACAATAATAGTTACACTAACTCCTCTGTGGGGTAAGAACCTAAATGAAAGGTTATACAAAATGTACCCAGAACAATTGCGAATAACTCTCAGGAGAGATAAATTAGAACATAAACAAATGCTTGATCAAGGGTAATTCCACAGGATGAAAGTGATGCACAAGAAAGCTCAAATCGCAATGTTAACACATGAAACGAAGGCAATTTCTCTTCGACATAAATCAATGAAAACGCCATGATGATGTGACCATTTATTCAGAAGTAGTGATAACAAGATTTTCAAGATGGCCACTGTGGTGGCCATATTTGATGTATGAGCAGCACCATTTTCATTTAAGACCAACTAGACATCGTAAAAAGTAGTCTAGTGAAAATCCTATGTTGATACAACCATCCATTCAGGAGTAGTAGCAATAATAAGATTTTCAACATGGCCACTCTGGCAACCATACTAGATGTACAAGTGGCACCATTTTCATTTAGGACAAACTAGACATCATAATAAGTCTTCTGGTGAAAACCTCATGGCAATATTACTTTTTATTCAGTGATAACAAGATTTTCAAGATGGCTGCTCTGACAGCCATTTTGGACATCAGTTCAGCACCATTTTCATTTTGGACCAATGGCTGTCAGAGCAGCCATCTTGAAAATCTTGTTATCATTAGAAGTCTTTTAGCAAAAACCCCATGCTGATATGATTATCCATTCAGGATGAGTAGCGGTAGCAAGATTTTCAAGACAGCTGCTGCAATGGCTGTATTGGACATCAGCTTGGCACCATTTTCATTTAGGACCATAAGAAGTCTTTCATTGAAAATCTCACATTGATATGACCATCCATTCAGGAGGAGTTGCTATAACAACAGTATGAAGATGGACACTATGGTGGCCATATCAGACATCAGATTGATACCATTTTCATTTAGGCCTAACTGGACATGATAAGAAGTCTTCTGGCAAAACCCCCGATGTCAATATGTCTTTCTCTTCAGGAGGAAGAGTGATAAAAAGATTTTCAATATGGCTGCTGCGGTGGCCATATTGGACATCAGATCGGCACCATTTTCAGACATCATAAGATGTCTTTCAGTGAAAATCCCATGTTGATATCACCATCCATTCAGGAGAGCAGCAATAACAAGATTTTCAAGCTGACCACTCTGGCAGCCATATTGGATATCCTTGGTGCACCATTTTCATTTAAGACCAACTAGACTATGGAATGAATGTGTGTAAAGTTTTTTGGCAATCCTCCATGTAGTTTAGGAGGAGTAGTGCTAACGGATTGACGGACAACAGATGTCGGATGACTAACCATCCCATAAGCTCTTCTGGTCTATGACCAGTATAGCAAAAAAAAACAATAATTAAACTTACATGGGAAGAATTACGAAAATGCATTGCATTAGTGCAATTTTGGCTTCTTAAGAATGTATATATATGTTCCAACCTTTGTAATATGCAAGTCACAAGAGAAAATAAGTAAATCCTATACCTATTTTTTGTCAAAATTATTGTCAAAAATAACTCGCTGAGAATACAATGTAGTTAACTGAGATTATAAATAAGGGAAACCCTCTTTTAAATGTTACCTCTTATCTTCTAACATAATCTTACACCATGTTTTTTTTTATATTTGCTGCATTTATTTCTTCTTAGCTAATTGGTAAAGCAAAAGTTAGACAAAAAAATGTGCTTTCAATTTTGATTCTTCTACCATATGAAAGGAGACTATCTTTTTCCCAATTTTCTTCTTCTCGCTCTTTCTTTTCTCTCTCTGTGCATTTTCCTTGATATTATCTCAAAAAAAAAGGTGACACTGAAGCTGTGATGACTTGATCTAGATACACTTGGAATTAAATTCAGAAAGATCAGTACTCACAAAGCTCTTAATGATACTTCCCCTGTTGGTCACAGTTGTTAAATCACTTGATCAATATCTCTTCTGCACTTTTCCTTCTAAAGAAATTTTCAAAAAAGAAAACAATTGCCCCTTTTAGTTTTTTATCACAAGCTATGACCAAGAAAACAGCTATTTTCACTTGAAATGACCATTCCATCAATACACTTTCACAATAATGGATTTTTGCCTCATTCAAGAATGAAGTCACATTTAACACCAACCTGTGTCTAAGTCAAGTGAGGTGCTGACAATAGTTTTGGGCATCTAACTCTTCACTAACATTGGTACTTCAGTGGGAGTAAACTGCACCAGAGCAGTGGATTTTTAATTTACAATTATTGTCCTACAAATAGCGATAAAGGACTAGGTACTACAAGGGTCAAATTTGGCCCAACCACCAAAAGGCTCTAAGTTTTGTACAAAGATTCTTTAGGATGCATTTTGCTCAGAATAATAAAAATTTTGCTCAATTCAATCAAATTATGTATGCTGGAGGCACCAAAAGTTTACCTACATAAAATGACGTTACTTCTGGTTCCATGATGTTATCGTGATTTTAATATCGTCATGCATGAAAATTTTAATTTTTCAAGACTTGCTAATTATATATATCTATATATATATATATATGCAAATCACGGGGACTAAAGAACTTTGACAAAAGACTTCTGCAAATATCAACAAAACATCCATAAGAAAAAATATATATTCAACTTCACTGCATTAATTTTTTTTTTTTATCCCAAAGGGAGCGCTATAGGTTTTCTGTGCATCTTTACAGAACCCACTTACTTAAAGATGCTGTGAAGTACTATGTTTATATAACATTATCATCAATGGAAGAATAATCATTTTAATATGCTCCAAAACTTTATTTTTTAATTGACATTAACCCTATAGAAAATCATTGAAGTGAAAGATACACTGTGATATAGATATACACTGTGATAAAGACACACACTGCTTTTAAGTCATACACTGTGATAAATACACACACTGATATATAGACATACACTGCAATAAAGACATACATTGTGATATGGACATACACTGTGATGAAAACATATACTGTGATATATTGACATACACAGTGATATACACATACACTGTGATAAAGACATACACTGTGATAAAGACATACACTGTGTTAAGAAGGAGAAGAATAGAAATTGTCATTTGTCAATTGCAAACAGAGAAATCGGTTATCCGAATAATGAGTCACCTAAGATGTTGTTCATTGTGCAAGCATATCACGATGTTAGCCTAGCACATGCTACTTTATACACAACCAATTCACAATTGACTTGAGAGTTGGCACAATAAAGTGTAGAGTATGTATTTGAGAAAACAAAATTACAATCCAAAAGAGCTACTTAAACACATTGCATATTAACAATCTTTGCAAAGCTAGTTTCCACATCACTAAGTGTATTCAATAACACTTTTATTCCAGAATGCCAGTACTTAAATGAAAACTTAACTAGCCACAATGGACAATGTGGTTGGATTAAAGAGAAAGAAAATCAATTTACGAAGTAATGATCAACAAAGGACACGCTCTCAATATTATTAGTTTCAAATTGGTTTTGGGTTTGGGGAATGTCGCTTTAGCAGATTTTCAAATATTATCTACCGTTGCCCCTAAAAACAAACATATGGTGTGACATTTACATGTGCAATGTATGGTAAGTAGAATATTGACATCAGGCCCTTTGTCGATAACAACTCCAATACAAATGAACTAACAACATAGCAAATACATGAGTATTTCGCCATACAATTATCGTCACAAAAATCTAAATGTTGTACATCGTCACTGTATGTTTAAAAGAACTAATTATGTACACATATATAACTAGAACACATACAGTATATAACTTGACTGGAATGTACAACGCAATACTATTAAATTATCTGTATGGTTATTATTCTAAGTTTTAATAAAAATATTAAGCAAGCAAATGCATGTTCTCGTAATGACCTATTCAAAAAGAATTTTGTGTCAAATTTACACAGCCCAAAACAGTATGTACTTAGATCTTTCAAAACGATATACATTATTAAAACTACAGAGAAATCTGATATAACATTATTTACTGTTTTTTTTGTATACCTGGACTTATTACTTCACAAGCAACTTGTAACTTATTTAAATGATTTATTACTCTTCGATGTCAGCTGTATCATCATCATCACCATCATTATTATTATCATCATCATCATCATCAATCAATCAACTGAGGTTCAGGAAGGTCTTGAGCATCATTCAAATAAGAACTCCAGTCAGACATCGAATTAAAAGGTACATTTTGATGACGTGCATATCCAAGGTACCAGATGACGGCTGCTATGTGCGCACATGTACCAAAAACACAGGCTCCGGCTCAACATTGGCAGTACCAACCTCTGACTGAATATTGATCATAATCAAGCCAGAGTCTATAGGCTCTACTGGACACATGCCGGCTCTGAATTTTGTCCATAAGAAGTCCATTCTGGTCTTTATGCACTAATAAAACTAAGGTGCTCACGGGTGTAAGATTTTGCTAACTCAGTTTGTATACTCCAAAAGTAATATTTCTCAAGTCTTCCTCATCAAGCCTTGGAAAGTCAGGAATTATGGTATCTGAGGCATCTATCTTTTCCCAAGGATTTCTCTTATTGTCTAGACCCTCACGTTCCACCTTCTGCATGAGCTCATTACTTTGTTTAGATAGGTGCAGCATTTTCGAACCAAGTTGTACATCTGTGATCTGTGATGAAACTTGTTCGAAATAACACATACCAGTCTCACATATTCGCCAATATATGGTATCTGTGAATTGGGTACAACATTATCTAGAAACTTCCATGTTTTTACCTTACCATTGACAGATTCACCTAACCATCTTATTTTACTTACTAATCATGTTGCGTTGCTCTCCTCCACTGTGTGTTGTTTCCTTCCTTTCTGCAAGAAAGCAGGCATTTCAGTTCGGATGCCTAAATCTTCAAGTAGATCGACTGAGTCTCTGAATCCTCGATCCACAATAAAAACATCATCTTCTTGCAGCCATTCTCTCATTTTTTCAATATTGCTGCTGAGGGCATGTTTTAATATGCTGGCATCGTTATTTTTACCATCACTTAAGTATGGACCAATAACACTGACAACGTAGCCGGTTGTACTAACGACCATTATTGGTTTCACAAGTGGATGTCGTTTGTGAAGACTGAATGATCGACGTTGGAAATTAAACTGTGAACTTTTCTGTATGTATATGTAGGTACCATCTATGACTAAAATTGCGGGAATGTTATTTCCACCAATACTCTTTTCATAGCCCTTTTCCTCACTAACCCTTCCAGTTACAAACATAGTGAGTTTGGAACTAGAGTCCCCTAGAGAATCTGGCACCAGTTACTGCACTATCGTTAATTATCATGGATTATTTTTCTTAATTGCTGAGACAAAATGTACCTTATTTTGAATGTTAATTAATTATTCTGCCATTTCAAATTGTACTACATTGAGTGTTCAATAAGTGATTAACGTGAGGTAGGCCTGACTGGTTCCGTATGGAAACTGCTTCAGACCTTCTATGCATATGTATGTCAATCGCTTTCTATGATTGGAATTTTATTTACCACAAAATTCAAAACAAATTAACAACAGTTTCATAGTATTTATTATCACTGTATATAATGCTCTTATAGAGGAATATTTGTCCAAAATATCAGTCTGATACAAATATTTTATAAACCAAGCTGGATTGTCTATATCGTCATAAAACACGTCTGCAAATCAACACCGCCTGGAAATATTTCAACTGTGAAGATTTTCCTTAATTTCTAAAGAATATGTGTGTCTGATAAAGTATAACTGCATTTAATTTCATACTTTACTCATTTATTGTGGCATAATATTTGTAAAATGAAAGTTACATACCTTGTAAACTGCTGCTGCAATAAAAGCGTCACTGTTGCCTGCCATAGAATCTAACCATTTTCTTTAAAATTACTGTATCCCACATGAGTGAAACAACATACAATTTTCTGAGATTAAAACTTATCTAATAAGGGAAACGTCTTGAAAGTTTCCCATTGTTTCATGACTGCGGGAATAGTTAAATTTGTATAAATACATTATAGTCAGACAAATTTTTCACATTTTCCGCATTTTACACTTCACGCGCAGCTGCCGATGACGTCATTGCATGCAATAAATATGAAAAATATAACGTATTATTAAAGACAAAGGTATGTCTATACAAAATAAATAAAACAGCTTTTAAAATAAAGAAAATAAATTTTGGACATTTTCTGAGGCCATTACAGTGATCTAGAGTCCCTAGTCCTTTAGATAACTAAATATTTTCTCCATATATGACCATTTGATGTCACATGGCAGTGATGGTTTAGTTAGCTTGCATAGACAAACATTACTGATACTTTATCTGACAGCTAATCTTGGCAAATTTAACAATTTTAATGAAAACTGTCAGTCAAAGAGACCCAACTTTCTCCAATCATCGTTACAGTTGTTGGACAATTCAGTAGTGGTAAGGAACATTTTGTATCTATGGTTGAATTTCTGGATCCACAGCCGATTAACATATGCTACTGGCCACAAAAATTGCGGGACCAAAGTTATTCATCGATATTGCATCTTCATGTGAGGACTATAATCTTTACCAGGTTTCATGGCAATCCATAAAAACAGCAGGTTTAGTTGCATTCACAAGATTGTGATAGACCGATGAACACTAGGATTTCCATACACCCCCACCTCTATACAGTTAAGGGTAATAAGGTTAATCTTGGGTGTTGATGCATGTATGCATTGATATGGTTGATATAGGGTGTGGACAGATGTATGGATGGATGGATACATGGACACCAAAGTGAAGCTAAGTTGAAAAAATTGGGTATTAAATGATGTGAAACAACATTATAATTAATTCTCATTAGCCAAGAAGTAAATCTAAGTAAAACTGATTATGGTAAGTAACAATAATAAAACAAAATTTAATCAATTTAAAAGGATTCATAACCCAACCTTTAGTATAAATGGGGCAGTGGTATAACCTGTCTAGGGCAGACATGTGCAACCTAAGGCTGAACAGGTTTTATCCCCTTATTTACATCATAGGGTGTGGCTTTAAAAATCGCTTATCTGGCCTGCACCCTTGAGGAAGTTGCACATGATCTAAGGTGAGGATGGATGTATGGATTGACAAGGTTAATGTAGGGTGTGGATGGATGTATGGATTGACATGGTTAATGTAGGGTGTGGATGCACGTATGGATTTATAAGGTTAATCTAGGGTGTGGATGCACAGATGAATTGGTTAGGTTAATCTAGGGTGTGGATGCACATATGGATTGAAAAGTTAATCTAGGGTGTGGATGGATGTATGGATTGACAAGGTTAATCTAGGGTGTGGATGGATGTATGGATTAACAAGGTTAATCTAGGGTGTGGATCAATGTATGGATTGACAAGGTAAATCTAGGCTATGGATGGATGTATGGATTGACAAGGTTAATCTAGGGTGTGGATGGATGTATGGATTGACAAGGTTAATCTAGGGTGTAGATGGATGTATGGATTGACAAGGTTAATCTAGGCTATGGATGGATGTATGGATTGACAAGGTAAATCTAGGCTATGGATGGATGTATGGATTGACAAGGTTAATCTAGGGTGTGGATGGATGTATGGATTGACAAGGTAAATCTAGGCTATGGATGGATGTATGGATTGACAAGGTTAATCTAGGGTGTGGATGGATGTATGGATTGACAAGGTTAATCTAGGGTGTGGATTAGTAAGGTTAATCTAGGGTATAGATGGATGTATGGATTGATAAGGTTAATCTAGGGTGTGGATGCACATATGGATTGATATGGTTAATCTAGGGTGTGGATGCACATATGGATTATATGGTTAATCTAGGGTGTGGATGCACATATGGATTGATATGGTTAATCTAGGGTGTGGATGCACATATGGATTATATGGTTAATCAAGGGTGTGGATGCACATATGGATTGATAAGGTTAATCTAGGGTGTGGATGCACATATGGATTGATATGGTTAATATAGGATCGATGGATGTATGAATTGATATGGTTAATCTAGGGTGTGGATGCACATATGGATTGATATGGTTAATCTAGGGTGTAGATGGATGTATGGATTAATAAGGTTAATCTAGGGTGTGGATGGATGTATGGATTGATAAGGTTAATCTAGGGTGTGGATGTATGTATGGATTAATAAGGTTAATCTAAGGTGTGGATGGATGTATGGATTGGTAAGGTTAAACTACGATGTGGATGCATATATGGGTTGATAAAGTTAATCTATTGTGTAGATGGATGTATGAATTGATATGGTTAATCTATGGTGTGGATGGATGTATGGATTGATGAGGTTAATCTAGGATGTGGATGGATGTATGGATTAAAAAGGTTAATCTACGATCTGGAAGGATGTATGGATTGACAAGGTTAATCTAGGGTGTAGACTGATGTATGGATGGATACATAGACACCAAAGTGAAAACCATGTTGAAAAAATTGGGTACTTAATGTGAAACAACATTATAATCAATTCTCATTAGCCAAGAAGTAGATCTAAGTAAAACTGATTATGGTAAGTAACAATAATAAAATTTAATCAAATTAAAAGGATTCATGTATATACCTTCAGTATAAATGGGGCAGTGGTATAATGTGTGGCTTTTTAGTGAGGAACCACTCTATATAAGCATCATGGGAAATACAGCCTGCAGCAATATATAAACAGACTGAAATACACTATGTAACCTTTATATTATCTTTTCTCAACCCTAAGACAGTGCTCTAATAACCTCATACTCTGCTGTATCTCCAAAATTCTAAGTTTTTAACTGCACTGACAAAGTTTCTGAAATAAATATGGTTTAAACTATCC
Organism: Margaritifera margaritifera; assembly: GCA_029931535.1. Classification (NCBI taxonomy): domain Eukaryota; kingdom Metazoa; phylum Mollusca; class Bivalvia; order Unionida; family Margaritiferidae; genus Margaritifera; species Margaritifera margaritifera. The sequence continues at coordinate 7,711,897 of JAQPZY010001664.1, read as the reverse complement.
CTAATATGTACAGTTCCAGTCAGACAAGACAGAACTACAAAGTAACTAGGAATTTCTCATCCATTGGTCATAATCAATGCCAAAACAAGAACCCAGTAATTCATCATGTACCTTAACCCTGTAATTGATATTTTGACTAAGACAGATCTGAGAAGTGAAAGCTTATTTGATCTTCACGATAATAAAAGTCCACGAATTCAAATCAAGTCTGACAAAGTAAACTGAACTGTTAATTCTGGTTACCTGAGGTGCATTAGTAGCTACAAGAAAAGCATTTGTTCTGCCTGGATGGTCATAGTCATGCATCGCTGCAGCTGTGTATAATGCCATAAGTTCTAATGCTGGGAAGTTACAACCCATGATTCCATAGCTGTCATCAGCCAGTGGGACACTCCCACATTGGTGTGGAAAGTTTGTCCTTTCTGCTGCATCACCATCTGAAAAAGAATCCATATTGATAGGATGTGTTTCATTGAAAAGACAGAACTTTGAAGACAGGTCTGGAGCTATAAAAGGAAGATGAACTTCACCTGTGTTATTTTCTCCCTAGCTGTGGCTAAGGCTGCAATGTTTACCAAAATTTCTAAATGTGTACATGGTATACAATAATTTAAACCATGCTGTTTAATCGAAACAATTCTAAACTTGACCTTTCATCCCATCTGCATGTTAGGATCACAGCTGATGGCTATTTATATGTAAACACTTGACAATGTGCATGCCATACCTAGCCAAACTTGCAATTGTTTTATTTGCTATACTTCTTTTCTACCCTTATTATTACAGGATTCAGTTTTTAAGACACGTCATTGGTGAATATATCTGACAGTACAAATAAAGCATTCTTAGGATGGTCTGATATTGTTTCATACTGATATATATATATATATATATATATGTATATATACATGATTAACAAGAGTCCTTCAAAGGGACTGATGCTCTACTGGGTGAAAAGAATTTCCAGGAATTTGAGATAAGACCATTTCTTCCTTTTAACTGTCGAGTGTTGAAACCATATCTGATATTCTTCAGTGATAAGATTTTCAAATTAGCTCCTGTGGTACACATATTGGATGTCAGCTTGGCACCATTTTCATTTTGGACAAAGTAGACATCATTAGAAATCTTTTGGTGAAAACCCCATGTCATAATGATCTTCCATTCAGGAGGAATAGTGACAACAATATTTTTAAGACAGTTGTCATGACAGCCATACTAGATGTACAACTGGCACCATTTTCATTTAAAACTTGGTGAAGACCCCCTGTCATAATGAGCATCTATTCAGGGGGAGTAGTGACAGTTCTCGTGGCAGCCATATTGGATGTATAACTGGCACCATTTTCATTTAGGACCAACTAGGTATCATAAGAACTCTATTGGTGAAAATCCCATGTTGATATAGCCATCTATTTCAAGAGGAGTAGAGATAACAATATTTTCAACATATGTCTTTCCATTCAGAAGGAGTAGCAATAACAAGATTTTCAAGATGGCTGCAGTGGCAGCCATATTGGATGTCAGATTGGCACCATTTTTATTTAAGACCAACTAGATATCACAAGAAGTTTTCTGGTGAAAACCCCACATCAATATAACTTTCTATTCAAGTAGAGTTGTGATAACAAGATTTTTAAGATGGCTGCCATGGTGGCCATATTGGATTTCAGATCGGCACCATTTTTATTTAGCACCAACTAGACATCATAAGAAGTCTTTGAGTGATATGACCATCCGTTCTTCTGGAGAAGAGAGAAGATTTTCATGATCCCCACTGTGGTGGCTATATTTGATGTCCAGGCAGCACCATTTCATTTAGAACTAACTAGACCATGGGACAAATGTGTGTGTAAAGTTTTAGTTCCAATTCATAACTTAGAAACTGTGCATAGCCCCACCCTTTAAGTATATACACATACTTGGCATTACAAAGGGAGTTAATCTGTGCTGTCAGCATGGAGTCCAGGGTCTGTCCTTACCTACCCTGGAGCCCTGCTGCACTTAAGGGAGCTGCAGTGACTCTGTGGTTAAGGCATTGGACACATGACCAGAAAGCTTCTGATTCGAGTCCCACCAAATTATCAGCCCGGATCGACTAACAAATTTCACAGGTATTTTTTTTTAAGGTCAATGGTTTCTTTGCTCTTAGTAATCAAATTGGGAAGTGTTTCAAGAGGATAGTATATTGCATTATTATTTTGTTTATTTCTAAAAGCCAAAAAATACACAAAGAACCCATTTAAGACTGAGTCATGTGCTTGACCTTTAAGAGAGATCCCCCAATATGGTGCATGACACAGCTTCTTGAGATGATGTATAAGCATAGAAATTTTCATTTCTTAATCTCAAACAGCTTTTCTTCACTTTGTTTTGAAATGGTGGGGGACAATAAAATTTAGAAAATAAAGAATTTTTTTTTAAAAATGGACAAAGTTTAGAAAATTTAGGGAATAAATAATGTCACGTTTTTACTAATAATTCTCAAGAAAATAATAGAAAACAAAGAAGCCCTGTTTAAGTCCTGTATTCATCATTAGGTTCAACAAGCTACAACAGGGTCTGGCAAATTTCAAAATCAGAAGAAACCCCTAGGGTTATTAGTTCTGCATACATTCAGTACCCCAGAGAATGTACCTAAACATGAAACTGTTAACTTACAGACTTCCCATTCATTTCTTGTTTAGAGTCACTCATGATTATATGATTATTTTCCTTTGAGAAATATTTTTATTGTTAAGTTTTGAAAGAGCGTAGAATAAGTCATGGTATCATTTTTTAAAAGTAGCTCACTGGGCTACCTGAATTCAACATATGGTAGCCCAAACCCAGCATTCCAGTAGCCTCATCAAATGAACAAACTAGTTCTAATTTGTTAACACTGTCAAAATGTGAATACATGTAGCTACCTGGACATTTATGTATATTGCACTCTCTCATTATAACACTGTTCATGGGAGCGATGGAGTATACCGCTTTATAGTGAGACAACCTTATAATGAAGTACATGGTATTTATAATTTTACTACCAGTTAATGAAATGGGACCCATGACCATACTTGACTTATATGAACCATTATACAGAGTGGTTTTATAGTGAGGGAGTTATGTATTTAGATTACATTTTTAAAGAAGAGAAAACATTTAAAATTTTTACTCTCAGATATATTAAATATCACTCACAACTTCTAAACTACTTTCCATCTAATGTAATAGCATAATCATGTGGTGGTGTTATTACGCAAAATGGAATCTATATCACCCACCAAGTAAATATCAGGCATTTAATACAAATGACACAGCCAGCAAAATGAATCTTAAAATATACATAAATCAGATTACACGTTGATAAGACTTCTTTCCTGAAAATGATAAATGGAACTTTTGTGATAAGGTAAATTAATTTTTAACCCTCCTGCACAATTAGCTACTAAAGCTTTCATATTAGGAAATAAACATTTTAACATGGAAATTCAATACAGCCTAAGAGGAAAGATTTGTAGACATTGATGGTTGGAGGTCACAAATAAAAAAGACTGTGAATGCATGGACAAAATGCTTTTATTTGTAAACTGCAGTATTTACCCATCTGAATAAGCTACTTCACCCTTTACAATAGTGTTCTGATATTATAAGGATTTTATTTTTTTAATCAGCACATTGCCATTGAAAGTATCTACAGTGCCACAAGCTGAAAGATGCTTTTATATCAACTGTGCAATTTGACTTAATGTGCCCCAGAACATTACAAAACAGTAAAAATCATGTGGAGTACTCTGGTCCCAAGCTGACTTCATGTATTCAATCGCACAAAATGTCATACCTTATACCCCGATTGTATCGGATTTGCCCGTGTATTATAAAGCACATCAAACTGCACAGCATACTCGGACCTGACCTGATGTACTGGTAGGTTGTGGTTGCTTTTGACTTAAAATTGTATGTAAGGTGAACATTCAGTGCAGACCCTAATCTGATAATGTGCTCTGCAAAGACAGATCTGAACTGTCTTGCAAATATGGTATTTTGCTTTTAATTTACAGTATGTGGCCATAAGTAAGTTTCTACATCCCAAACTTCCAATGCTGTTTCTAGCAACTGTTTGAAAAAGCTTAAGATATAATAAGAGTTGTCAGATTTTACTGTATCATATCAGAATGCTCAAAGCTTTGAATAAGTTAATCCTATGGGTAGCAAAACTTTTACTCTAGAAGATAAATTGTACATTGCACTTTATGGTGACTTATGTCCATTTGATTTTTCAAACTTTTTAGTCCATTTTTAATTGCATTCTTCATATTTCTGGTAACCAAATCAGTAGATATTCATATATGTAAAAATTCAGTAAAACTTCCACTTCTAACCACCCAAAAATGAGACCACAATCCAATTGCAACCTCTTTGTCGCAGTCCCATTTTTTCTGATCAATTTTATGCAATTTAATCTTCCCAAATGTGATCCATCCCCCAATTTTCAATTGCAACTGCAGATTTCACATGGAGCATTTCCCGATTTCAGGCATGAGAAATTACACAAATGGCATACATGAGTTAAGTAACTAGTGTGGGCAGTCCATCGAAAAGTTGATCCCTCATTATGTAGTGACATATTTCATCAAAGGCAAGCCAATTAAGGTAAATAGAAAAACTGTAGATCAGTTTCCAGATGAGAGCTTGATAATCAAAGTAAGTGTTTACCCCTTAATATGGCCATCAGAAGCCCACATCCTGACCACCTCAGGCCAGAGGCTTTAGTAAAGAGAACAATTGTGTACAGTGGTAAGGACTGAGTGCTGGGTGTATGGACTGTTTATCCTTTTGATTTAGTACCGATTGATTCATGTGCAATAGATTTTAGTTCCAAAATCAGTGTGCTTTATTGAGCTTTTCTGTAAATAGGGTACACTTAATAAATGTTATGATTTTAATCAATTTCTGTAGTCATCAGTTTGATTATATTCTTTCCTTTCTTTTACATTTGTTTCCAACTGTCCACCAGTCTCCTGTGTGTTTGGCTATATATTTATATTCTGAATATATTTATTTACATGTTTTTCTATTCCTTATCCCTCCTTATTCTTTCATTCTTTCTTTATTTTGGCACATTCCCTTTTGTCCATTTATGCGTAGGTAAGTGTGATGAAACTAAAAACATTCATACACGAATTCATTCCGCATTCACAAGCAGTTGGTCTAGTTCTCCTAATTCAGACTTGCCCCACAATAAGACCACTTTTCCTCAGTCCCTATGGTAGTCTTAATTAGGAAGTTTTAATTTACTTTCTACTTCCAAGTGAAAGAAATAAATGCTTTGAAATTTCAAAGATGTGAAACAACAAGCATTTTTTCAAAAGAGTACCATGAATGGCAAGTTATATGCCTGCCCAGTGTTTAATAGTCCTCTATGCAGATATAACTGAAATTTTTGTGAAGAAACCATTTTTCTTCTTTCAGTTACAGTGACCTTTGACCTTTTGACCCCCAAATCAAAAAGCTTCTCCTTTAGCCCAATTGTAAGCTATCCACAAAGTTTAGTCTCGGTCTGTGATGTAGAACTAATATTATTGTGCAGAAGTAATATTATTGTGCAGAAGCCATTTTTCTTCTTTCAGGCACAGTAACCTTGACCTTTGACTATTTGACCCCAAAATTGATTGGCTTCTTCCTTACCCAAATTGCAAACCATCCACAAAGTTTGGTCCAGGATGTAGAACTAATGTTTTTTGTGTGGAAACCATTGTTCTTCTTTCAGTCACAGTGACCTTGACCATGACCTATTGACTCCAAAATCAACAGGGTTCTTCCTTAATCCAACTTCAAGCCACAAACAAGGTTTGTAATTGTAGATGGTGGTGAACTTGAGTTATTGTGCAGAAACCCTTTTTCTTCTTTCAGTTACTGTGACCTTGATCTTTAAGCTTTGACCCCAAAATCAACAGGGTTCTGCCTTACCCCAACTGCTAGCCATCCACAAATGTCATGGCAGCCATACTAGATACACAACTAACAGCATTTTCATTTAGGACTTGGTGAAAACTCTATGTCGTAATGATCATCCATTCACGGAGAGTAGTGACAACAAGATTTTTAAGACTGCCATGGCAGCCATACTGGATGTATGACTGGCACCATTTCATTTACGACCAACTAGGTATCATAAGAACTCTATTGGTGAAAACCCCATGTTGATATTTATTTATTTGGAGAGAAGTAGAGATAACAATATTTTCAAGATATGACTTTCCACTTAAGAGGAGTAGCAATAACAAATTTTCAAGATTGCTGTAAGAAGTCTTCTGGTGAAAACCCCACATCAATATGACTTTTAGTTCAAGTAGAGTTGTGATAAGACTTTTAAGATGGCTGCCATGGTGGCCATATTGGATGTCAGATTTGAACCATTTTTATTTAGGACCAGCTAAACATCATAAATAGTCTTTTAGTGAACACATGTTGATGTAACAATCCATTCAGGAAGAGTAGCAATAACAAGAATTTCAAGATGGCTGCCATGGTGGCCATATTGGATGTCATATCTGCACCATTTTCATTTATGATCAACAAGACATCATAAGAAGTCTTTAAGTGAAAACCCCATGTTGATATGACCATCCATATGAGAGGAGTAGCAATAACAAGATTTTAAAGATGGCTGCCGTGGCTTCTGTATTGGACATCAGATCCACACTATTTTCATTTGGGACCAACAAAGCATCATAAAAAGTCTTTTAGTGAAAACATCATGTTGATATGACCAGTCATGTCAGAGAAGTAGTGATAAGATTTTCAAGATTGCTGCCATGATGATCATATTGGATGTCAGATTGGCACCATTTTCATTTAGGACCAACAAGACATCATAAGAAGTCTTTTAGTGAAAAACCCATGCTAATATGACTATCCATTTAGGAGGAGTAGTGGCAGCCATACTATATGTGCGAGAAGCACCATTTTTCCATTTAGGACCAACTAGACCATGGGATGAATGTGTGTGTAAAGTTTCAAGGCAATCCTCCAAGTAGTTTAGGAGGAGTTGCGATAACAAACTTGTACTAACGGACGGACGGATGACAGATGATGGACAACAGACCATCCCATAAGCTCTTCTGGTCTATGACCAGTAGAGTTAAAAAATATTATTACTGAAAATAAGAATTGTATTAACTAAGCCAGCACTTTGATAATACTTATTGTATTTATGAGGTATTGGTGGTATTGGTAAATATCAAAATTGAGTCAATTAGTTATCTATTAAAGGTAATTAAGTTAACCATCACGCAACTTTCTCACAAAGTGAAGCAGTCAGCTTTTAATGATGGGTGGGGCGAAGGGGGAGAGATAGAGAGAGAGAGGGCAGTGAAATTGCACATTATTTTGCACATAAAATCAACTGCCTCCAGAATGCATCTGGTTGACCATGATCACATCAACCCAGTCCCCCAGAGATGTCTTACTAAACTCTGCCCAAACTAGGTTTTTGCACGTCTTTTTTAGCAATAACTTAATTGTGTGTAATCTAATAGAAAAATGTAAGTGACCAAGTTCAGAATGACCACCATCATCTTCTCAAGGTCCCATCTTATTATAATGTGAAATTACGTTGCAGATAAAATAACAATTATACTCATTTTGACATTTTTGCAGAGAAACAAGTCTGTAAACAATAAAGTGTACTTTTCTACTGAATTACATTACTTGAGACTTCTGTTGAGTTGGGCCTTGTAGGAGGGAAAAAGGCTTATTTGTGATATATTACAAAGCACAAATAACTTTCCTTTTTAAATGCTATTTAGAAATTGTGAATTGTATTTAATTAATATTACGAAAAAAAATTCAGTCATATCTCGCAAGATAAAATATGTTACTGTGCTAAAAAAGTGACAGTTAAAAATGAACAAATTCATTGATAACCTGAATGTTTTAATAATGACTAAATAATATAGCCATGAAATGGGTGTAAAGGCTAATTATGGGGAATTTGTATTAATTTATTCCAAACTATGGTCATGGATAGTGCATCTGAGAAAAAGTCAACAAATGCAAAACTGTTATCTGATCAGTGACATAAGGTTATGTTCTATTAAGATGGAACCTTTTCGAGAAGTTGGTGGTAGCTGTTCTGAACTAACTTTGTCCCTGGCACTTTTGTATCAGATTACCAATAAAAAAACAGTTATCAACAAAAAAAATTCTTAATGGATTTTGATGAAATAGTAAGTGTTCTTTATATTCAGATGTATTGATATTCTTTTTAACATGACTGATTTTAAACTTCAGTGTGGCTTTAACCAAAATGTGTCAAGATTCTTCATTAATTCTTGACCCCATGGTCACAAAGATGGGCAGAACCCAGGGGAAGGAATGATACTGAGAGAAGAGGAGTGTGTGATGATATTATATTCCAAATATATAGTGAATTGCCTAAGGTGTTACTGAGCAACAAGTGCTGGAAAATGCTTTAACTGAAGCTGTCCACAGACTCAACCACACGCAGGCAACCAAAAATACTATATGTGCCTGTCTCAGAGACAAAATAATTTAGTCACAAACAACAGAAACCTTGTGAATATTTTAAAATTGTAACCTTGTTATCATTATCCAAAAACATATGCAGTGAAAAAGTACATCTTCTCTTTAGCAAATGTTTTCCTTTGTCACTAATACCATATTTATCTGATGATCTGCCTAATCTAATTGCAAGCACCATCCCCCACCCCCTCTCTCATTTTGTAAAAAGTTTGGTATATTTTACTAAGGCAGACCTGCCAACCCTAAAAAAATCTTCTCGGTATGGCAGCTGATATTTTTTCATAACTTAGACAGATTTTCAGCAAGGTGTAAAGAAATATTACGTACTGCTGTTGTCTACTGGAAAACATGCATTTGAAAAGTTTAGAAATTTGATCTAATGCAGAGAAAGTAACATCATGTTCAACTAAAAAGTTCATAAAGTGCACTTGGACCTTAATGACCTTCAGTTCAGTTTCAGAACTGTAGTTCCAAACCACATGGGGGTCAACTGCTTCTTGCTAGATCTCTCAACTAAACATAAGCTTTATGTTTTTTTTAAATTCATGTGGTGGCAGCAATCATCTCTCCTGATGTAGGCAATACTCAAATATCAAATCAAAGTCAAAATGACAAGAAGGTGGAGTGAGACCACCAGAATGTGGCTTTCATGACATTATCCAAAGACGAATGATTAAAAAAGGCTGAAGATGCAGCAACAGCCCTGACCTCATAGGCTTTGTCAAGAAATAAAGATGTCTCTTAGTGAGAGATTGACAAGTTCTTATAATAGTCCAAACAATCTACTTTGAGATGGAGGCTGCCTAAATATCTGAGGTACCTATGAGAGGGAGAAAAAGATGGTTACAACCCTTTCTTTTCTCTTTTGATTTAGACAGACATAAACATAAAGTTTGAGCTTGGCACTAGAAGTCTATCTTGATCACCCCCAGCAAAGATACGACTGAGACTCGGGATTTCAATAGGAATATGAGCTACCAAAGGTAGCTGATTCCTGGCCAGAAACCTAGGTTGGCAAGGAAGAGAGACAGAATTATAGTTACCACTGAATGTAAACAACGCTTTTCCACTAACATGGCATGAATTTCACTCTTTCTCCTTGCCAATGCTAGGGAGAGAAGGAAGACTGCTTTATGTGTCAGGTTCTCCAAGGAACCTTCATTCAAAGATTCATAACGAGGTTTAGATACTGACCAAAGAACACATGAGAGGCATTAAAGAGTGAGAGACTGTAAAGTACTGTACAGATGTGAGTCTAACCCTACAGTTGAGCCCACAGAGAATTTAAGAGTATAATAGGGTCAATGCATTTTCTACTGCACCAATTACAGAAAATTCTCCACTTGCTGTCATATACCTCAGAAGCTGCTTGCCTTCTAGCCCGAGTGATACATTTGGCAACCTTGTTCAAAAAGTGTTATTGACAGACAGATCATTTAATATCAGCCAAGAATGAAGGAGGAGAATCTGAGCTGACAATCCATAGGGACTGAATTGAAACACAGAGAAAGGGTAGATATTGAACTGATTCCTTTCCCTAGACAGGTGGTCAAAACTTGATGACGATCCAAAGACCGGTGCTTAGTGCCCGGCACTCTGTGCTTGGTGATCAGATACAGAAAACAGGAGATCAGTACATGTAGGTTTATGTAGAATAGTAAGAACACATCCCATGTAAACTATCTCCCAAACTTTATATCATGTTGATTTTACCTATTTTACTATATCCTGAAGAAAAACAATTCTAAAGATAAAAGCATACAAAATATGCACAGTCTCTTGCTCATAATCTAAGTCATCCAGATCTTTATGATAATAACCCATAAAAAATATGGCTTTAAAGAATGGTAACAAGATCAGCCATCAGATGCAAGATCACCTCATTAATATGCACAGATCCCACTTACTTTTAAATTGCCTAAGATCTTGATGATACAAACCCAAATTCCAATTTAGACCAAACTCTGAATTATGGCTTCCAGAGTGGTAATAAGCTCAGTCAATCACATGCAAGATGACCTCACATGGATCTCACTCATTACTGACACAGTCCAAGATCTTAATGATATAAGCATATATTCAAAGTTTCATCAAAATCAAATCACAAATATGACTTCCAGAGCAGAACCCATCAGATCCAAGATTATATCATTATTATGTATTCATCTTGCTCATTATCGAACTCGTTCAAGATGCTGATGATATAAAGCCATATTTAAAGTTTCATCAAAATGGGATCAGAAATATGGTTCCAGAGTGGCAACAAGCTCAGACAATCAGATGCAAGATTAATACATAAAAATGTACATATCTAACTCATGATCAAACTTGTACAAGATCTTGATGACATAAAGCATACACTGTATATTCCAAGTCTGACCAAAATCAGATCAGAAATATGACCTCAAGAGTGGTAACAAACTCATCCAATCAGATGCAAGATCACCTCATTAATATGTGTAGATCTCACTCATTACTGAACTCATCTGAGATCTTATTGATATATGCATATATTCCAAGTCTGATGAAAATCAGATCAGAAATCTTGCCTCCAGAGTGGTAATGAGCTCAGCCAATCAAATACATGATCACCTCATTAGTATGAGTGGATCTCACTCATTATCGAACTTGTTCAAAACCCTAATGATATACACACATATATTCCAAGTTTGACCAAAATCAGATCAGAATTTGTCCTTCAGAGTGTTAACAAGATTAACCAATCTGATGCAAGATCACCTCATTACTATGCATGGATCTCCTTCATTACTGAACTCGTCTGATAATTTGATGATATAAATCCATACAGTATATAATTCAATGTCTTAAAATAAATGTTAAAATAAATGTTACATCTCAGACAAGGTTTCCAAAACATTTCATATTTATTTTAAGTTGCCCATGTTACTTAATTTTGAAACATCAGATTACACTAATCTACAATTTTTTAGAAGTCATCTGCTTCAGAGATAAAATGTGCTATTTATTAGGGATTTCAATGTGCTGAATTCAAATATGACAATTAAAACAACTGATTGGATACTGTTTCCAAGCTATTTAAGTTTTTACATTTTATGCCTATGTATATTGTGTACATAGAAAACTTTTAATCATAAATTGTACACCTAGGTCTTTTCATGTGTTTATGGTTGCTTTACATGATAATATTTCACCTCTCCTGTTTATGTAACACTTTAAAAAACAGCAAAAGGGTTATATAAATAAAAAATATATTGAAACAAACGTAAAAAAAACTATTATGTATATATAAGTACATAGTTTAGTCCTTATTCAGTGTCTACTCGGTGCTTCTTGGCTTGTCTCTTGTATTCATTAAATGGATCATCTCTTGTCACTGTCCAGCAATAGTCTGCAAGCACTGATGGGCTCCATTTGCCCTGATAGTTTGTTACAATGTCCTGGTGAAATCGCTCACCGTGCTTGTCGCTCACTGCTCCGCAGTTCAGTGTAAAAAAATCTAGATGAGAGTGCAAAAAATGTATCTTTAGTGACATGTTGCAACCAAGGCTTTTGTATGCCTTGAGGAGGTTTTCCACCAACTCCCTGAAGTTGTCTGCCTTGTTGCTTCCGAGAAAATTGTTGATACTAACTGGAAGGCTTTCCATGCCGCCTTTTCCTTGCCACGCAGTGCATGGTGAAATGCATCATCTCGAAGAAGTTCACGAATCTGAGGACCAACAAAGACACCTTCCTTTTACTTAACTTCACTTAACCTTGGAAATTTTCCACGGAGGTACTTGAAAGCTGCTTGTGTTTTGTCCATGGCCTTGACAAAGTTCTTCATCAGACACAGCTTGATGTGCAAGGGTGGTAACAAAATCTTCCTTGATTCAACAAGTGGTGGATGCTGAACACTTTTCATCCCAGGCTCCAATGACTGTCGGAGTGGCCAATCTCTCTTGATGTAGTGGGAATCTCTCGCACGACTATGTCATTCGCAGAGAAAACAGCAGTACTTTGTGTATCCAGTCTGCAGACCAAGCAAGAAAGTAAGAACCTTGAAATCGCCACAAAGCTGCCACTGATGTTGGTCATAGTTTATGCACCTCAAAAGTTGTTTCATGTTTTCATAGGTTTCCTTCATATGGACTACATGACCAACTGGAATTGATGGCAAAACACTGCCATTATGCAGCAAAACAGCTTTAAGACTCATCTTCGATGAATCAATGAACAGTCTCCACTCATCTGGATCATGAACGATGTTGAGGGCTGCCAGCACACCATCGATGTTGTTGCAGGCTACAAGATCACCTTCCATGAAGAAGAATGGGACAAGATCCTTTTGATGGTCACGGAACATGGAAACCCTAACATCACCTGCCATCAGATTCCACTGCTGTAGTCTGGAGCCCAACAGCTCTGCCTTACTCTTGGGTAGTTCCAAATCCCTGACAAGGTCATTCAGTTCATCTTGTGTTATGAGGTGTGGTTCAGTGGAGGAGGATGGCAGAAAATATGGGTCATGTGAAATTGATGGTTCAGGAGTAGAAGTTTCATCCTCTTCCTCTTCCTTGTCTGACTCAAGTGAGAATGATTCTGGTGCATCAGGAACCGGCAGTCCTTCTCCGTGGGGTACTGGGCGTATAGCTGATGGAATGTTTGGATAATGCACAGTCCACTCTTTCTTTTTTGACACACCTTTCCCAACTGGAGGCACCATGCAGAAGTAACAATTGCTGATATGATCTGTTGGCTCTCGCCAAATCATTGGCACTGCAAAAGGCATAGATTTCCTTTTCCTTTTCAACCACTGGCGAAGATTTGTTGCACAAGTGTTGCAGCATATGTGTGGGGTCCACCTCTTGTTCTGATCTCCAATTTTGCAGCCAAAATAAAGGTGATAGGCTTTCTTAACCATAGTGGTTATCCTGCGCCTTTGTGATACAAAAGTCACTTCACAACAAACATAGCAGAAGTTATCTGCATTATTCACACAAGTACGAGGCATCTCTGCTCACTTTGGCTAAACAGAAATGTGTCCCTTTGCAAAATGAAACACTGACAAATAAGACAGCACGACACTGTATGATTTGTAGAACTGATATAGGGCAATTTCTTCAGCAGAGTGATGTAAGCTTGGTTATGATTGCATCATCCATGACTTATAAGAATAACATGATGCAATTCATATCATGTATGATGCAATACCAGCTTCAGATTGCATCATTCATTGTTTTGCCTAAAAAGCAAGTACTGTCCAAACCCAGTCATAGATTTATTCATAGATCCAGTCAAAGATGTATTTTAGTCATTTCTGGTTTAAATTTAGATCCCTTCCCTTTATAACTCACTTATCGTCTGCCATTCCCAAGTCAAGGGTCGTATATACTGACCCAGTATCATATCTTTAAAACTAGAGCCAATCAACATATTTAAGCATCATTTTCGTTCTCAGTGACCCAGAATTAGTAAAGTTTGACAACATTTATTGCAGAAGCATTTTGGCTGTAGACCAGTGTTAGTGGCAATTTATTTCTATATGAATGGAGATAGTTCTTCATTGGCACTGTGTACAAAAATTAAAAATGTTGCCATGCCAATGACCACTCTTTTACTGAACAGCTGGACATTATGATGGCATTTAATCATGACACCCTCACTGTGGACATGATAAAACCTGGGAATGTCCTTAACAAATTTTAGTTTCTTAATTTATTTATCAATAGTCAACTAAATATACATCAATGTTATCTCTCTATTGTTGATTTCAAATGACATAAGCACCAGCTTTAAGTTTTGTTGACTATTTCTGGAAAGACACATTTTTTTTTTACAGATGTAACACTTATTTTATGACATCAAATTCTGTACTATATTCAAAGTTTGATTGAAATCAGATCAGAAGTATGGACTCCAGAGTGGTAACAAGCAATAGTTGACAGATGGATGCACGATGAACGATGGATGACAGATGCAGGACCATACTATAAGCTCACTCAGCCTTATGGCCAGGTGAGCTAACAATACTCCAAAAATTATCATTATTGCTACAAAACAAAATTTTAAATGTGTGGAATTTTCTTGAATAAATTTTTCGACACTGCAATTTAATTTTTATAGATGTTTTTGTTCTACTTGAGGGAGTCCAAATTTATGCACCTTTAGGGACTTTTATGCGACTTTTCACAACTTTAAGAGCCATATATCATAAATTTTTTAAAAATCAATATTTAGAAATTTTGAAAACTATCTCTCTGGGAATTCATTACACTTTGGTTCTGATACAGTGTGCAGTGGTTTCCCCAGAAATTTTTGATAGCATCGGGGTAGGCATGCGCAAGCATCATAACATGTTTTAAAAAATATGCATTATCATGATAATGTGAACAAATTAATATCAATGATATATAAAAGACATACATATATTTACATAGTAGTCTTTATTTCCTTAAGTTATAACATGATTTAAGGTCGAACTTATTTTTCTTTAAACTTAAATAAATGATATTCTTTGTTTCTTCACCTCCCCATATGTTTTGATTGCCACATACAAATTAAAAGTTTTTCAGGAAAAGTTCTTCTGTACTAATTGTCATAAGTTATTTCAGCACCCTCTGCGCCAACCTGTTCCTGAAAACACGCTTGATTCTGTTCATCACAAAGAATGACCTTTCACAGTCTGGAAAAAATGGAACATACAATTTATGATTGAATGTACCTAAAGATACAAACCTACCTCAATCCTAAGTGAATTACCAGGGACAAATTCTTCAAGAGTCAAGACAGTGATGTGTTTTTAAATAATCATGAAGGTATAGCTATGATAATACATATTCCTTTCCATTAAGAATGTTATATCAATGTGTTTGTCATTGTTTAATTTATTCATCTGAGAGCTAAAATATTGTTTAAAAAAAGGCACTTTTCCCAATGCCTGTATAAAGGACATGGGGTCCTTTATATGCACCAAGAGCTGCCTTAAATTGTGCCACTCCACTTTCACATCATCAAACTTTGCACTCTCCTGAAAGTGGTCAGTCAAGATCTTAACTTTGTGAAAAAAGAAAAAAAAAATACCGCTTAATTTATCATGTAATACATTCCAATTGCAAACTACCGTATATACTCATGTATAAGCATATACCAACTGCAAACTGCATAGACCCAGATCTGCCATTGCATAATGTGCCGGCAGATCGGGGTCTATGCAGTTCATAAGGATTAATCAGTAGAACAAACAACATAGACCCTGATCTGCCAGCGCATTTTGTGATGGCAGATCAGGGTCTATGTTGTTTGCATTTGGACCCGAATTATACGCGAGTATACATGGTAGTTAACTAGTTGTTTATTGTTGGAAAAATATTAAAAATATAAATGAAGGAATAAGCCAACACTTTTTATTTACATGTTTTCAAAATAGGTCAAACTGGAAGATAAAAACTGCTCCTATTCTTACTTGGACAGATAGAATAGAGAAATGAGAAATTAATAGGGCAGCACCCACTTAAGTTAAGGTCTCCTGATGAAACTATTTTCTCTTGCCCAGAGTATACTATGTAACTATAAGAGCAACTCGTGGATAAAATGCAACTTTCATTCCTCGTCACTTTTTTCGAAAAATAATAAGAACGACAACTATCACAACTACAACTACTACTATAAAAACAAAAATATTATATTGTATTGGTAACTAAGCAGATCTGAAACAAAATTTAGCAATATGGAAAACTTACCATATGATCTGGCAAATTCCACTCAAGGACATGAAGTCTTCCATTTAGTGTTGAACCTTGTCCTTCCTTTCTTAACCTCTTTATTTGAGGGAAATCACGCAATCTGAATTGGAATCACCATTGGTGACACCAATCTCTGATCTTCTTAGCCAGGTCAACATGGGGTTAGGTGGGCACTGGGTAATTTTGCATATTGCTGAAGGTGGTGTGTCAATTTTTCAGAAGAATTTGCCTAACTCAAAATGTAATATGTGTAACTTTTTTTTAGCTGGCAGTGAAAATGATTGAAATATATATAACACACACTACCAGCAGACTCCATCAGTGCTTGCCAATCGCGTGACTATATCAGTGCAAAGACAAACCCCACATCAAAGGTTGTGCATTGGCAGTTGGGCAAGCCAGGTACAAAAGATAACAGCCAAGTGAGTAAGTAATTATCCTGGATTATATTATTAAAAAAACCCAAGAAGAGGTAAGAACAGGTGTCATTTGAGTAATAGGGATTTGACAGGATGTTTATTTAACAGGTTAATTTTATAAGGATAGTGGGAAACATAAAAGTGTAGCAGCACAAGCGCATAGTATAGCGAAAGGTTCTAAAGCGTTGCGGGCTGAAATGATAGCATAGCGGGACCACTATGATAAAGGGCCCTGGCGAGAATACTGGTTTGCCCAAAAAAAGATGCTATCATTTCCACATGTGAAGGAAGTTCAAGCCACAGTAACATTGAAACCAGTACAATGTCCAATCTGACAATTTCTTTACAGCTTCTCACATCTTTTGTAGTTGTAAAAATGAACATATTTTGGGGGCATTGGAAGCAATTGCTATTTTCACATTTACATTTTCAAAATTATTTTGTTGTTCTTCGTGCCTAAAAATATTAGGACTTTTCAGGCTAGGTCTTTGCTACAACTGGAAAGTCTTTTAAAAGCAACTTCTGTTTTTGCATCTACAGCATGTTGCACCATCTCACCTGATTCACTGGAGGATCCTTGTCGAGAGAAAATGTCTCCTGAGCTGATTTGTGTGAAGCCAGGGACAGGCTGGGTAGTTATATAATATACACCATGCAATACATCAGTTGCATGAACCCTGTTGTGATCTGGAAAAGAAAATACGATCATGAAAAATATACAGGAACAAAGTCACCACAGTGAACAAGCTTGTAACTGATGCCTCTGCCAGTATTCCTGAACAGTCTGTATTCATTTCTTTATGATGAATTCAAAAATTTAAATCAAACTTTATTTATTTCCTCCCGATTGCAAAACTTAAGAACTTTTACTAATAACTCTTGATACTGAGGTGGTGGGGTCAAGTGGCATTTGAAGTGGAGAAAACTGGAGAATCCAGAGAAAACCACCAATCCTGGATGCATATGCAGGCAGGAGAGCTTGACCCATGGACACCAGATGGTGCAAAACAAATGTATTACCAATGCACTATCCAAAGACGTTATTTTAAATTCATGGAATTTGCAATTGAAAGTGTATCATGGCCAATAGAATCTCAAATATATTTAAAAGAACTTAACACAAAAAGCAATAAACAGCTCTAATTTCTTTTTTAGCTACAGAAAAGATAAACACAAAAGGTAAAACTGCAAATGGCAAACCTTATTTACTCAGCTTGATGAAGAAAAATTGTCAAGTCAACTACTTACATACAGTGGCAAAATAACTGTCCCAAAAATTTAATTATGAGCATTAATTATTGTAAGGGTGTAAATTTCTGTAGATTTCTGTAGAGCAAAGTTTAGTTTGACAGAGAACCATTAATTAGGTTTATGAGGACCGGTACCATATTAAATCGCTAGACTGCAATGGTTTTAATGTTCGTGTTGTGGGCGAGATGGATTCTTAATTAAGCATTCGTTTATTCAACGGTCAGACAGATTGGAAGGAAAGGTTAGCCTCTATCTTGGTATCGAAAATGTCAGAGTTGAGAGGGTACAGAAACCATTTGTAAGCTAGTGGACGTAGTATTATCTTTTTGAGATTGTCCAGAATCAGTTACATAAATAGTGCGAAATCTAGAAGGTTACGCTGACCGAATTGTCGCATATTTATAAAAGGCGGTAGATCCGTTTAATCTGATTTGCTACGCTGAATAAGGGGCGTGTTTCCCACACGAAATTTCATGGTTTTAATATGCCATATCGCAAAATTTAGCCAGTCTACGTTCTTTTGTAAGAGTAAAAATATAGGAGACTCCGAGATTGAATTTAGAAGAAATTCTCTCGTAAAACAATTATCCAAGGGACCGGATGTCTGGAAAGTTGACGGACACAATTCTGGCGGTAAAAGCGAGCAAGGCTTGAAAGCACAAGGTATTTGCATCAATCTCATGTAATTCGTTGATACCAATATAATTATTTGCTTGAATTTATTTGCTTATATTTGCATGAATTTATTTGTTTAAATTCATAGATCAATTTTCTTGATATGAGTATAACTGTGTTTGAGTTCATTTATCTGAATTTGTACAGTGATCTTCTTTATATGAGTTTGACAAATTGTTTGAATTTGTCGTCTTGTTTGTAATAGGAATCAGGTATTCTAATAATTTCATGCATTACTTTAGTTGATATGAGTTACGAGAATCAGTGTGAATTCACCAATCTTAGATGATTTCACGTATGATAAAGACTTGAGTGTGTATTGACTGAAATTAACGTTGTTAAGCCATGAAGTGAGATTTCATGTATGCTAAAGACTTGAATGTGTGTATTCGCTGAAATTAACGTAGTTAAGCCATGTAATGAATTTCATTCATTCATTTGTATAATTGAGATGGACTGAAACTGTTATGTCTCGTGTGATGTTAATGTGAGTCAGTGATGAAATAGCCGTTAGGAAGTACATTAATCTTAGGAAACTAGGTTTGTTTATGGTCTGCCATGTTTGGCTTGACCAGATAGCCTTTGGTATCTGTTTAAATTATGATAGGACGATATCTGACGTAACGAGAGTGGAGTAATGCTCTACTCCCAGAAGGGTATTTCACAGAAGATTTAGGTTGCCCCTCTGTTTATTTTGAAATGGGAAATAGCTCCATCCACCTACCTACCTATCCACGCACTGACGTATCCACCTACCCATACAAAGTTGAGGGCCGACAGAGGCGAGATACAGAGAACGAGGAAGGGAAAAGCGAAGGAACAAGGAAGGCTATTTGCATAAGTATATTCGTTTTCAAATTCAGTAAGTGATTTATTTCAAAAAGAAGTGTATCTTCCTAATGTAATGTATTTTCCCAGTTTGTTTATGTAATTGATTTATTTGTTATATTTCATGTACGGGGGCTCGTGTTATTCTGTTCTATATATCTGCTCAGATCTCTATTTATTCTATCATTAAGTTTCATCATTTATATTATTATTTACTCGATCTGGGCAATAACACCGAGGTCGATCATCCTCTAGATAACGATAACCAACCAAATAAAGCGGACACCTTGTAACGAGGATAGTACACCGCCACAATTATGTTATGTCAACATACAAACATTACAGTGCAAATATGGAAACTTTCATCTATAATGGAACATTCTTTGAGATTTGTGTCAAAATATAGGTAATTATGCACAATATTAAGGGGAAAGCTATTTTTGTCTTTTTTGTTACATAAAATGGAATCAGCTTATGTAAGTTTTACTTGTTATATAAGACCAAATATATTACATTAGTATTAATTTATTAATTAACCAGACCAAAAAGACATTTCAAAAGGACCAAACAAACCTAATGTTTATAAGGTTTTACTTCCTATAATAGATCAAATAAGCTTATGAAAGTTTTTACTAGTTATATATGACCAAACAGATTACCGTATATACTCACGTATAAGCTCATACCAACTGCAAACTGAATAGACCCAGATCTGCTGTTGCATAATACGCCGACAGATCTGGGTCTATGCAGTTTGTAAGGACTAATCCGTAGAACAAACAACATAGACCCTGATCTGCTGGTGCATTATGTGACAGCAGATCAGGGTCTATGTTGTTTGCATTTGGACCCGAATTATATGCGAGTATATACGATAGTTATATATGACCAAACAGATTATATAAAACGTCTACATTATTATTAATTTAAAAATTAACCAGAAAGAAAAAAAAAATTCAAAAGGACCAAAGAAACTTTGCTTTATATGGGTAGCTACCAATATTTGGTCTATATACCAGTACAAACACTGTTGTTTAGGCAAACCGCCAATTTGCATTACAAAGACATCATGGACTCTCTATTCTGGTTGGCTACATTCATCACTCATGAATGAAAAGCTAAAGTAATGGATCAGCTGTGTGTCTCTGTCGATAAATAGCTTTAGGTTCTTCACTACCTAAATGTATGCGCTTGCTTGTAAGTGTTGATATTTAAATCATGCAGCTATGGGGTTGATTTATAAGTCAAACATACCAAAAATCTTACCAAAACTTTGCTTTTTTGTTTCACACCAATAAAAGTCAGTGATTGATGATGCGAGTGTTTCTGAGAACTATATCAACTATTTCCTGCCAAATTAAAGTCAAAATATTAGGAAAAATCTCAGCTCATAAGACCAGAATATAGTTATTGCCCAAAAGAATGAGCATATTTATAAACACAATACTAAACATATAGCCATCCATTTCCTTACAAGATTTCATGGCAAAATACACTCCAACTTAAGAAAGAGTCATAGAGATATAAAAATTGTGTGGAGACGATGTACTTATAGTGGACTTAAAACAAGAATGATTATTTTCCAGAATATCTAATCTAATATAAAATTTCACTCATACAATGTCTTTTGTTGGCAAGATGACAAAACCCTTCCTTTGATGTTCACTTTTTGTGCTGGAGAATCTTGGTTTGGGTCTAAATTTTATTTTCATTTTTTGATTATAAAGGAAAGTAATTCTTACAGTATTTCTTCTGGTTACTTGAATGCATGACCCCAACACTCTGCTTCCAGAATTCCAGATGTTTTCGGAAATTTATCATGCCTGCTTAGAAATGTGTATGCATATGCAGTTAAGCACTTCACTGTCTCATGTTATCTAGTCCGAGACCCAGTGACATAATTGTTTATGCTGAGCACTGTTGTCAGATATTCACAGGTGTGAAAAGGTAAAACTTCAGATTTATAAGGAATTCATTATTTTTCTTGTCACCACCAATCACAATAATGACAGTTTTTAATTTTTTACTTGGTGTATTATCTTCAGAAATGTTCTGTTATTTACTTCTTTAAACAAAGTTCTAAAATGTTTTACCCTGGAGTATTTCTTTTCATACACATTTTCAAATGTAAACTGTGTCCACAATGTAACATATTCTCATGTATTAATACTACTTTTTTGCTGTCTGACCTTTATACACATCACAATATATTTCATAACAAGGTTTAAATATATCTACTTCTAAGGAACACCTCTTTATAAAGGATGCCATTTATGAATCCCTTTTCATAATTTCAGTTACATATTTAACCCTTTATAAAGAGCCATCTGTCCACAAAGAACCAAATTCTGTGGTCCCTTAAGTGAATGTTCTTTATAGGAAGGTTTCACTGTCTAGAAACAAGAGTTATGTAAAGGAACAATATTCATTTGTCCAATGTTTAACAGTTCTTTATGTAAGCACTAGCAGGGCATGCCCAATTCTATAGAACATTTACTGATGAGTCAAAGTGACCATGACCTTTTAACCCTAAATGTAATAGGTTCTTCCCTTGCCCCAAAGACAAACCATTTATGAAGTTTCTTGAAAGAAGATGGTGCTCAACACAAGTTTCCTTATTTTGGATCATTGTGACCCTGATATTTAAGCTATCCCAACATTTATACCTTAATTCTGTGCAATAACAGCAAGCCATCCTCAATTTAGTTTGAAGCTGTTATGTGGTTTATAATTAAAGGTATGAAACAAAACTTAATCCCCTGTCTGTGTCGCAGTGACTTTGACCTTTGAACTATTGACCTCAAAATTAATAATTTTCCCTCTTGTCCCAAGTGCAAGTTTGGTCACAGCAAGTAGTGTCAAAATGGGCATTTAAGGCCACACTTACCTATCAAGACTCCCAAACCCAGAACCACTTCTAGATTTTTCCCATTACTTTTCCCCAGTGGGTTTTTTTTGCACACACATGCATTTATGATTGTAGCCCATCAGGGGTTCATGGGTTGTGGAACCATGATAGGTAAGCATGGCCTCATACACACCCATTATGACACTACTGTAGATATAATAACAATGTTCAATGGGGGGGGGGGGGATTTCTGTGCTGCAGTGCTGTGAGCGCAGACAGATCGATATTCGCTGGCAACTGTTTACTTGATTTTTACTGTCTGTAAATCAGTTACGTGTTTTGGGTTCTGTATTTGTGTCTGGAGTTGCTGGAAGTTTGTAATTTTGACCAACACTGTTTCGATCTCCGCCATGGTAATCATTTTATCTTTGATGGTCACCGAATACAGCTTGGCAATTGTGCTAAGACTACTTTGGGCGGCTGTGAAAATTTCTGAATAAGCATATATTCATTTGTGTGAGTGTAACAAAATTATTTTTCCGTACCACCAGCCCCACCAGTTGCTATTGATATTACCATGACAACAATTCCGATTGGTGTGCCTATAATAGTTGCCATAGTCACAATTCCTGCAACACCCAAGCTAACAGTTGTTCCTGCGGTGAGTCCACAAAATGCATTCACGACAACACACATGCATTTGTATTTTGCAAGTAAAATGATTTTCTTGGTGATTTCATCTCACAACTGTTGTTCCGCTTCGATTATTTCTTTCACATCATTACCTCTGAGGGTCCATTACATTTCTTCTATTATTAATGTTATTGCAAAGTATAATTGCTCAACAAGTTGACTTTGTTCGGGTGCAAGACGCACATGCACTTCAACCAAGTATTTTTCTTTGCTGGTAAAACTACCAAGCAATCATAGAAAGTATCTTCCCATGGAATATTTGTGTCTTGGCAATTGTTTGCATGCTTCCAGGTTAACCTAGAACTACACTGATTACAACTCTGCTTGGCATCTTTAACAATTATACTCACTTTTATCCATGAACCCTTATGCAGACTTCCACGTGGGCTTAAATTGTGGATGCAAACATGTGCAAAAAATCCCCAGCGGGGAAAAGTCATGGGAAATCTAGAAGGGATTCTGGGTTGGGAGTCGTGGTAGATAACTGTGGCCTCAAATGCCCATTTTGACACTACTCAGCATCTTGTCTAAAACTAAGCTTATTGTATGGAAACAATTTTTTTTGCCTTATCTGAGTCACTGTGACTCTGACCTTTGAACATTTGACCACCAAATCAACAGGTTTTATTATTTACTAAAGGTGCAAGCCATCTTCAATGTTTGGTCAAGTTATGTGCTCTATTACAAAAGTTAATGTGCAGAAACCATTTATCTTCAAGTTTTTGACATTTTTTTTCACCTTTTGTCCTGCCCCCCCCCCCCCCCCCCCCTTCCACAGATTACATCCTTACTCTAAGTGCAAGCCATTCCAAAAGTTTGGTTCAGGTATGTGACCTAGGACTTACGTCATTGTGTGAAAACCATTTTCCTTCTTCAAGCCTCTGTGACCATGATCTTTTATCTTATTAACCCCAAAACAACAGATTTCTTTCTTATCCCAGGTGCAGGCATTCCACCAAAATTGGTCGAGGTATATGGTCTAGAATTAAAGTTATTGCTTGGAAACCAAAACTGGACAAATGGACAGACAGACATCATAGCATGATATGCTAATTATAAGTGGGTATAAAAATATAAGAACAGCAATATCTTTAAATCTTGAGGTGTTTGAAACAGACTACTTACATGGTTTATCTCTGTAACCCATTTCTAAAGCATGAAAGTAACTAATAAATGGGCCAACTGGTATTCGGAATGTTTCAAACAAGCCCACTTCCATAAACAGCTTATATGCAACCTACAATGAAAAACATACACATATAAGAACATTATATGGCATCTTTAAATTATGATAATGAGTATAAGTTGAATGTTTAACATATGCCCACTGAGGGTGTAATATTATAAGAGTGAAAACAGACAAATTACAAAGCTGGGCACCAAACAGAAATCACTCATCTACATGAAATCACTGGCAGTGTTGCACCTTGGCTGAGCTGTCAAGGGGATATTTTATGTACCTCTGTCCCCCTATACTGATTAAGAAGTGCAGATTTGTTAAATTTAGGGGCACAATGGCAATTTAGGGTAAGGGAATGTCCCCTGGGCTAGCACAAGGTGCAAACACTGACTGGTGATTAGGTAAGGACAAGTTGTTTTTGTAAACAAATACACTGTAGGAAGAACATTCTAATCTCATAGGTCCTCTGTCCTACATGGGATACACGAGGTAACCTAGTAGGTCCCTTAAAAACTGAATTCTTAAAAGGGGAAAAGGTTACCGGCATAGAAATTAAATTACGGAATGGATAGTGTAAACACCGAGATTCGAATTAACTGTATAAGGGATACAGCTAATGCGGTAAACACTCACTACAAGCAAATTTTTTCTTTGGTGATGATCTTGGCATAACGTTCATAGAGCATATGTCCTTGAAAAAGTTAATCGTTCTGCGCATGGACCATGCGAGGTGCATAATACTGATAATTCTCCACTCTGTGGGAGGATGTATTCACATAAAACGGACGGTGGTTTTTTAGCATGAAAAAGTAAAGCTACACAATAGTGACGGGTAAGTTATTGCTGCTATTAAAATGATTATCAAGATAGCCACTGTGATGGCAATATTAGATGTCTGCAGGAATGTCTGATAGGTATTATCATTTATGGCCAACTAGACATCAAAAGAAGTCATTTACTGTAAACCCCTTGTTGATACGACCAACTGTTCAGGAGGAGTAGTTATAACAAGATGTTCAAGATGGCCATCATGGTAGCCATATTGGATGTCGACACCATGATAATTTAGGACCAACTAGACATGACAACAAGACTTTCAGTGAAAACTCTATGTCGATATGATGATCAGTTCAGGAGTAGTAGTGATAACAAGTTTTTTAAATGGCCACCATGGTGGCCCCATTGGTTGTCTGCGGGTTACCATTTTCTTTTAGGACTAGGTAGACATCACAAGAAATTATTTGAGTGAAAACCCCATGTCAATATGACTACCTGTTCTAGAGAAGTAGTAACAATACAATTTTCAATATAGCCACCATGACAGCCATAATGGCTGTTAGATCAGCGCCATTTTTATTCAGGACTGGCTAGCGGTCATAAGAAATCTTTTGGTGAAAACCCCAGGTTGATATGATGATCCATCAGAAGGAACAGTAATAACATGATTTTCATGATGGCTGCCTTGATGGCCATAATGGCTGTCTGGACCAACTAGACCTTTGAGTGAATGTCTGTAAAATATTTTATGGCGATTCTCTGAGTAGTTTAGGAGTAGTAGTGACAACAAACTTGGACTAACAATGGACAACAGACAGACACTGGGCTATGGACAATGTTAGGCTGTCACTAAGGCTCTTCTGGTCTATGACCAGATGAGCTAGTAATGTATCCTAATAACTGTGGCAGATGGACAGCCAAAGTGGGGAGTAACAAGTTTGATTGTAACAGAAATGTGCTCCACCATTACAAATTTAATGGTTTCGTTCCAAAGTCATTCTCCATATACATGTTGCTCATCACAGCAGGACAATGTCATATGGCCCACGTACATCTGAGTGCCCGGCTGTACATTTTCCGAGGGTAACTTGGAATTTTGACCAAAAAACCTTGGACGTCCGAGGTTTTTCCTAGCTTTTCCTAGGAAAACCTGGGAAACCTCAGACAATACTGATATTTTGTCCAAGGTTTTTTAAGCAACCCTTGGACATTAGCTCGTACATTTAAAAAAAACCAAAGAAATAACTTGGACAAAGCCTTGGACATAAGAACTTAGTTTATTTTTGGCTCGGAAAAACCTAGGAAATTAGAACTTAGTAATTTTTTAGCTCGGACATAGCTCAGAAATGTAGACTTAGAAAATTATTAGCTAGGACATGGACTTAGTCTGTTTTTTGTATATTCTCTTAACTGCACTTAGAGATTTCTGTATATTTATTCTGAACTTTTTTTTGCAGTTAATTAAAATGAGTAAATTTGTCATTTCCAAAACAACTACCAAGTCTACGATTTGAAATAAAAAATGACTATGAATTATTGTTGATTGATTGACATGTGTTTTGCAGTGCACCATCTCAGTTCAGGCAATATGGTACCAAACAGGAACACAGATTTTGGTTTCACATATCATTTACATGGAGATAAAAATATGAGATATAGAACCAAAACCTACACACATGCCCTAATCCCAAAGTTAGAGAAATTCTAAGCATTCATAATTACTTCATACAATCATGTTAGTGTAACACAGTGGTCACAGTTCTAACACCCTGTAACCACATGGGACAATTGTAAAACTATATTTTCTAACAACTGAATCTAAAGTAAATTCTTCAATGCTTAAAGGGACATATGGCATTATTCTTGAAATTTGCCTTTGTGTGTAAGTTACAGGAATGATAATTAAAAGTACTGGTATAGAAGGATAATAAATTATCATGGTATTAGTATACACATTTTTCTGAAAAATTGCATGGCACTGTTTATTTTTCACATTAGTTACAAGAATAATTATAAATATACAACTGAGTCTGAAAAAAATAGCATGGATGATTGGCATGCTCATATGAAATGGAGAGGCGGAAACCACCCGTCATTGAGACGGAAACCACCTGGTTTCCACCTGGAATGGAAATATTCCAGGCGGAATTGAGCAGGTGACATGATTTCAGTAAGATTTCAGTCTGACTTACGCCTCTCATCTGAGACGTAATTCTACATTTTTCCGCCTGGCTATGGAGGAAAACACTGAGAGTCATGTTCTGAAATGTCATTTTTTCCTTTGAAATTTGTTCAAGGCAGAAATTTGGGTTTAGAATTAAGGTGAACTGGACTTTGAAATTTGCAGAAGGCCGATATTTTGGACTTAGAATTCACAGGAGGAGGATTTTTGTACATGTTCATAATAAAGAACTTTTACCAGAGATAACTAAAAATAAGGGCTTTATTATGTGGTTTTCCATTTGCAGAGACCTAACCATGAATATATACTTTGAATTTGTTAAGCAAAACTTAATATCTGCAGTAATTATAGAATTTTGTGACAGTGGTGATCATTTTAAATTTGCAAAGTGCACTATAAAAATACAAACTGGAATTTCTTGCATGCAGGACTTTTTTCTTACTATTCTCTTCTAGAGTGTTTCAAACTCTGTCAACCCCTATCTGTCAACAAGGCATTTAGGTTTGTAAAAAAAAAGTTGTTAAAAAAATACATTTAAACAGCAGAGGTCTTGCTAAGTAATAATTGCAACATGAATAAGCTAACCAGAGCACAGAAGAAACCAAGTTTGGTAATTATATATCACATAATTTTTGCAAAGTATAAATTTGTATAAATTTGTACTTGCATTCTAAATACCTTAAATGAAATATGAAGATTATCTTTTAATTTCCAGTAGTTCAATTTTGTTAAATACTTGTTATTATTACCAGATTTATGCTACATTTTTTGATTGTGAATCACCAGCCAGTGTTTGCACCTTGTGCTAGCCCAGGGGACATTCTCTTACCCTAAATTGCCATTGTGCCCCTAAATTTAACAAATCTGCACTTCTTAATCAGAAAGAAAAAAATCATCATTATTGATAAAATTTCATTCTTTTGAATCTTTATTTTCTTTCTTATTATGATACATATTACACCTTTCCCTGTTGTTACTGCTGTCAGAAAAAGTAACACAACTGGCAGTTCTTGTTATATTCAATATAAACTTTAATTTATATATCCTGGATTTAATTATTGTTTTCTTTGAGTGAGAGAGCAAGGGATACCCATTCCATCCTACTTGCATTCTACAAAGGATTATTAGCACAAATCTGGGTTAAAAAAAATGAAAAGAAAATTACACACGATGAAATGCAGTTTTCGGCGACTGATACCATCAGTATCAAGATAGTAATGGCGGTTATTTCCCTTGTTTACGCGACAGCCTCGCTTTCAAACGGGCTCCATTATTGAATTCGAAGACACGTTTTGTGCTTGTTGATTGGAAAATTTCATTGCAAGTAATACCAATACCTGTGCAGCAACTGATCATACAGCCCTGGAGATAACTATAGCGAACCAAGGTCATGGAGTTATCATGTTGGTAAGTAAAATCCATGTTGTGTTGTATTTTGCTGGTTTACAGACTGAAGATGATTGGCGGGCACTTAATATCTGTACGCAGTTTTGCCCTTAGGATTTAATACGTCAAATGATACAACTGCATAATCTTGCGCTACATAATCATTGAGACGATCGTTTGGCATATCAATATCATTTACTGATACTGCCTGCCACACTGCAGTTATCGGTGCAATCTTATTGTCAGTTATCGACAACAGGGTGACGTTATTACCAGATTAAATTCGAACTTGTTATCGCATTCCATTTTCTGTTGGGACTTTTTTTTCTTCTAATAGACAGCAGAAATTTGCAAATTTTTGCACATTTAACCAAAGATGGTCATTTCCCCATACCTCTGAAGAGAAAAATGCGGTTATATATGCTCGTGTACGATATCGTGATTATGCCATGGTTCGTGCCTTCAACGTGAATTTTACCGCTTATGTTATAATAATGCAACAAACTATTAAAATCGCCATAGATATTGTTCAACTATACCTACTTAATTTATTCATCGTTGAAAAATGTGTATAAACTCCAAATTCTTGGCGAGCAACCGTTTTTCCGAGCGTGTCAGAATTGTTATATTTCCGGAAAAACTTCCATGGTTCGTGCCACTGAATAAAAGCCACGTGACATAAGATTGGAATGTGACAATAAGGCCAAGGTATAGACATTGATCGTTTATGCTGTCCCAATATTATTAATATTTGCATCTGATATATATTTCACTTTCAAATGCATATTGACTGCAATACAACACTTACAAATAATGATGACAACAATATAAAAGAAAAAAATCTGATGCATTTTTTAATTTAGTTTTTTCATATTGCTTTTTGATAAAAATTTTCATATTTAAAGATGTTGTGAATTTTTTTTAAGATTTTTTTCATAACAGCTTTTTTATTCCTTATATTAAAATATTTGTTACAAATTTCAGAATGCATAGTTTTCCTCATATTCCTGTAGAATCATTTTTCCTAACATGAGATAAGTTCATGTTACATTAACCAAGTTTTTACATTGCCTTTGCCATCTCAAAAATCTCTGTTGTGGTTTTCCCACTAACAAAAAGGTAAAGAAAACCAACATGTGAACAGTGGCCCTGATTTGAACAGCTAACACTCAAAGTTGTGGCAGATAATGGCATTAGTTGGACGTTTTCATTGTGTTTTCTTTGATTTGAATTTTAGTAAGCCACCTGCTTTGGGTGATCAGCTATAGTAGATCAGTGTATCAGCAACCTACTTGTAGTGGTCGGCTATATTAAGTATGTATATATAATGGTGCCACATATGGATGCATTTTCACTCCAAAAAAATAATAAATGTAGGTTAAGACATTACACTTGTAAGATCCTGCATAACCACAGAGTCACAAATGGGTAGACTTAAATTTCATTAAATATGAATAGTCCTAAGAGTTAAAAATTTTACATATATAATTGATAAAGTCATTTTTTTTTTTAAGTTTCCATTTATGTAGTTAAGTTACTATTTTAGGATCAACTCTGGAGATATGTTGAAGGTGTAGATGACTTTGGCAGAGTAGTCAAACTTCTTTTCTGAAGATTATATACTGTTGAGGAAATGCGAGGAAGAAGTTTGACTGGATCAGCAGCAAACAAAAAAACACCTGCTAGGCCAGCCATAGAGGACCAAACAAAACTACGGGTTATTTATGGTAAGTATTTGTAATTTTTGGATGAACTTGTAAGGCACTGAGCCCAGAACAGAATATAATCTTGAGTATATTTGTTGTCAGCAATTTAGAATGATGGTCCCAAATTCGAAGAACAGTCCGTTATAGAAATATAGCGTTTTAAGGGTTAATACCTTGTATCAGAAATAATTTTTTTTTTTTTTTATTCGGAACTAAAGGATTCCAAGCATGATTTGTAAATTTAAGGCTGCCAATAACAGTAATGTTATATGTGCACTATTTGTTTTATTCATCACATTTTATATTTTCAACCAATATATATATATATACATTTTTTTTTTTTTTTTTATACAGAATTGATCCAGAAGAAATGGCCTTCAAGAAATCGGGATAATTCAGACATGATTTTCCTCCGTTTTAAAGCGTAATTCCGCTTTTCTCCTGACTTGAATGCGATTTTTTTCGATATAGTCCATTTTTTATATCATCTCCGTTCCGGTTTTTAACAAAATGGTCTGTGCGGTCCCATTCCGCAACAATCCATGTAAAGAATTCGTTCTGTGTATTATTTAACAGACGATCGTTGTAAAGAGCATTCTGATTGGTCAAAAGTTTCTAGTCATCCAATGAATCTTTGCATAACAGAAACTGATGGAAATGGAAAAAAAGAAGAATGCTTGTAAAACATGGTGTCTAGAGTTATTGACAAAGACCAGGACACAAAAAGTTTGGATAAAGGTTTGAAAAATGTGTGGAAATTGGAATGGCTTGAGCGGAAAGTCGATGGAAATGTAGTTGGTCAGTTATTAAGAAAACTGAACACTAAGAGGACTGGCATTTTGTGATCTTTGCAAGAAAGATTTGAACTACACCAATTGCGGCTGTAAGAGTTTGGAGCATAAAACATTCAAACTACAACTCAGTACAGAACATCAAATATGGCCTGAAGGCATCTGGAAAAAGTGCAATAAACTATTTTAAGAAGGAAGATTTCTTACATGAGAGGGCAGATGTAACCCTGTGTCAGAATATGCGCACTGCATATTGACAATACAAGGAGGAGCTTGAAAGGAAAAAACCATTGTTGAGAATGAAAGGAAAAAATTGAATATTGAGCCAAAAAAGTCGGTGGTGACAAAAAGAAAAGCAAAATAAATCTTTGCCAAGGCTGCAAAAAGAGCAAGACTAGCATATCAACAGGTTGTGTTCTGGAGTGGGGAAAAGACTAGTGAATTTATGTGATTATGTGTATATAGTTGATATTTTTGGGTTGGGTTTTTTTTTGTTTTTTTTTTACAAATTTGTTATGAAAAGAGAAAAGTGTAATATAATATGCGCTGCAAAAATTGACAAATTACTGTGACTGAATTACTGTGTGAACACTCACATGCATATGTAATAACTTCAGCACTATTATTGGAGAACAAGTTAATGTGACAATGAACATTGTGAAATTCTTCAAGTATTGTGTAAAGTTTTGGTAAGTTTGTTATTTTTTTTCAGATGATTATTTTGTTGGAATGAAGTAAAAACTTTGCAATATATTATGATAATATGGTACACCAGGAGCAGTTTGGAATGTTTTGTATGAGTCTAAAATGCATTTTTAGCCCGCTGGACCCCCTGATCTGGGGCACCGCCATTTGATACCACATTGGGGGAGGACCCCAAAACCCACCTTCACATTTTCAGTTTTTTTTTGGCGAGGACTACAATCATGTCTGATTAATGGATGAATTTTTTCTACTAAAATAGACAATTGGCATTAAAGGAACATTATGGGCAATCTGGATATTTGAACCTTTTTTTAAAATTTCATTTGTATGTGTTGAACAACATTAAAAATAAAATGTATTCTTATATTATGTAATAATATTTGAATTGACTTGATCTGATGTTTAATTTATAATGCCAGGGGGTGTCCTAGGAAACCTCGGACGATATGTCCTAGGAAACCTCGGACGATATGTCCAAGGAATCCTTGGACGAAATGTCCGAGGAATCCTAGGAATCCTCGGATGAAATGTTCGAGGAATCCTAGGAATCCTCGGACGATACATGTATGTCCGAGGAATCTTTAGAATGCTAGGAAACCATGGACACGTCCGAGGATAATATCATTGTATGTCCGAGGATTCCAAGGAAACCTCGGAGTATTGGTTACAGAAAAACCTTGGACGTCCGAGGTCAAGCTCGGACACCCGAGAATAAAAAACCTTGGACATTGGTATACAAAAATTTTTGTCCTTGGACAAACCTTGGAAAGTCAGTAACCAATACTCCGAGGTTTTTCCTAGGAACATTTGTCCAAGGTTTCCTAGTAAACCTCGGAACATGTACAGCCGGGTGATATGAGCTGACATCTGCATTTCCAGCCAAATTTTAAGAAATAAAAAAAGGGCTGTGTCATATTTTAAACATTTTGGTCATTCCATAGATATATAATGACTTCAAAACTTGAATGAAAGATAAAATGTGGATATATATTAGAGTTAACTTTCAGAGGGATGATGAAAAGG
This sequence comes from Margaritifera margaritifera, assembly GCA_029931535.1. Lineage (NCBI taxonomy): Eukaryota > Metazoa > Mollusca > Bivalvia > Unionida > Margaritiferidae > Margaritifera > Margaritifera margaritifera. The sequence goes on along the minus strand of JAQPZY010001664.1, from coordinate 7,679,201 downwards.
GGAGGGGGGATTTGAGGATATTTGAGACTGAATACAACTGCCTGTGATGCAACAAATGTCTGACAACAGTTCACAAATTTCTGAAGTAATATATTAACATCAAAATAATTGACACTTCTTGGTGATAAAGATTCACCATTATGGAAAAGAGTTTCATAAGAGCATTTTTCACCTTTTATGTCAATATTGTGTTATACTGATGTAATAAATTATTATTGTAACACTGTATTTGTATCACCAGGTTCATACCACAAACATACTGATATTCGATATTAATGTGCACCACTACTACTAAAGCTGCCATGTTTACATGTGTAAACAGCTAAGTTTTACTGCCTGTAAACCTTCATAAAATTGGTAACCATGTAAATGAACATGTAAATGATCTGGTGTTAGCAGATGCACATGTACTGCTAGTATTTCTTGTTGCATTATTGATTTTTTTCACTAGTAAATATATGTAGCAGTACTATATCACAATGATCATAAGAATGTCTTGTCAAAATTGTCAGAAACTGTATATTCAACAAAATATTACAACAAGAGGTAAAAAATGTACAGTAAGGAAAACGATAGCAGAAACAATGGGAGATAACTGGGAAAGTACCTATCTGACAAAAACCCACTTTTGTATGTAACCAACTATCTAGTCAAGATATACACATGCATAACAGGTTTTATGAAAATGTGTCCAACAGCTATGAACATATGAAAAGTGCATCAGTTTGAAAAAAGGGGAGATAGCTCAGAAGTTATCTATACGACAAAGATAATTTGTGTATGCCACACCACCTAGTCACAAGTCCCATGTTTGGATTTACAGCAAAGCTGATTTCAACAAATTCAATGCTCTGATAGCAGGAACTGGACAGATCTATTACTAACACCAAGATATATTGATACTGCAACTGATATATTCACAACCAAATTATTAGAATTCTTAACTCTGTGTATTTCTTCTAAAACTGTAACAATTTTCCCAACAGATAAACTGTGGTTTGATTCTCAATTAAGAATAATGACAAGGTAAAGGGACAGAACATGCAAATTTAACCTCAATCATGGTGGGACAATCAATTGGAATAAATACAAACAAATCAAGAATAAAGTAAATAACATGAAAAAGTATGCTAAAGAGCAATACACCTCTCCCTCAATAACTTGCGCATAATGGGGTCCAAAAACACAGACTACTGTATAAGTGAGGGTGCAATTTACCAAGGGACCTCTAAAAATTGAAGAAGGAGATGCCATCCTGGCTGGACATCAACAATGAGAAGATGAGGTGGGGGGAGCTGTTAAATGGTTTAATAGTCATTGTATAATCGTGTTGGGAACAATTGTAAATAAAATGCTTTTTCTAATGAAGTTGTTTGCTTTTCTGTATAATTACCTTTATTTTCAAGATAACCAATCTTTAAAACATTGTTAAAAACATTACTCCAAAACATTTTGACATACATTATGTGCCTCCAAAAACATTGTCTATTATGTCACCACTTTTTGTATGTGAATGTGGATATATTCTAATATTATTGTTGATTCACAACAAAAAAGATTTCCTTTTTTTAAAAACGAGACATTTAATTCATGAAACAACAACCGTCAGCGTCAAACTAGATTTTTAAAATTTTGCTCTATTAGTGAAGTTTTGATGCTGTGATTTCATTGCAAGTAGTAGTGAAATTTCTGCTCATCCTTGAGCAAAAACCTCTAAGTGCCAATTCAGGAATTTTCAGTTCACTACAAACTTTGGAACTCGCTTTTCCAAAATCTGTGAAACAAAGCTTTTCATATGCCGAGTACTCCTTTTGTTTGCTTCTCTTGCTATCATTGGTCACATTTGTGAATTAGTAGGATAAAACCACTGATTAATATTAGATACTTTAATTATGTTCACTACATAATTTTATTTATAACAGTGTGCAATTGGTCAATTGAAATTAGTTGACCTGAAACACTATTGTGACCACTAGCTATTACACGGGGAGGATCTGCATGCCTTTAACTTTTTTAAAATTATTATTATTCCATCCCCTTTATTTGATTTGCAACAAAAGATGTAATTAACGTGATAATACAAACCAGGTCTACTTTTAATTGACTGTAACAATACAACAAAACACTTCCACAAATCTGAGATCAAAACACAGTCTGCACTTAATTAGGTTCTCAGAAACACTTGCGGACATAGCTGTGACGGTAGATTGACACTTTTCAAGTTTGAATACAAGATGGCATATAGCATTTATGATGATTACACTGAAACCGAATTAAAAGAGTGAACTAAAACACGAATTTCACTTGACAAAACTTATTGAATTGGTATTTTTTTCTTAAAAGTGCTGCCACCTGTAGGCATTACTGACATTTTCACTGATCAAAAAATCGTCTAATACTGTTATTTACGGTGTACCGAGAATTTTTTTTGTATAGAAAACTTTACAGTATATATGACTTCCTATTAAAAAATTGCTAATTTCATGATGTTGAATCAGACTTCTGGGTACTAACCGCTGTTTTCAACGATAAAACAAGCGATATATCAAAGTTTCATTTACTAGTTTTAATTGAAATTTTCTTCACATTCAACAAATGGGGCCAATTCTTTTGGTATTTTCTAGAAAAAAGATGGGATCCATGCCTGATTCCACATTATAAGCTTGTTCACTAGTTATCGAGGGAGAGGTGTATATGGATAATATTGATGCACATCTTTCAGATTTTGAGATAAAAAGATCCCAAAACATTTTTGAAAATTACAAACTCACTTTTGAAAGAAACAAAGCCTTCAAATTCTATCCCACCATTAATGTCTCTTTTTGCATTTATAATGAAAAAGAAAAGACTAACTTATTAAATGAGTATTTTACTTCGATTTCAACTATTGATGATAGTGATGTTTCCCTCCCAATTTAAAAAAAAAATGCTTTGATACCCTGAATGAAATTATAATCTGTAAAAAAGAAATTACAATCTGTGAAAAAGAAATTACAGATATTATTAAATCCAATCTTGTCAATAAAGCCACTGGGCCTGATGGCGTAAGTCACAGAATGCTTAAAGGCTATTGTGAAATGATAGGAGCACCACTAAAAATTCTTTTTAATATGTTGTTGAAGGAAATCAAATTTCCAGATAAATGGAAACTAGTGCAATTTCTTCACATTCCTAAAAAAAGGTGATTTACACAAAGTTTTTCGAATTATAGACCTCTATCTCTACTTAGCTGTGTTGAAAAATTGTTTGAAAGATGCATTTTTAAACATATGTATAATTATTTTCATAAGTATCAATCAGCAGGACTCCTTCCCAGTCATTCCAGTTTTTCAACTTAATAAACTGTATCATAGTACTGGTATATGTAAGTCATTGGAACAATCTCAACATTCTTGTATTGTATTTTTGATCCATCAAAAGCTTTGAATTGGGTCTGGCATAGAGGCTTAATATTTAAACTGAATGAATACAGTGTTTCAGGTAATCTGCTGAAATAGTCTGAAAACTATCAGGCAGAAAACAAACGGTTCTTTTGCATGATACTTATTCACGAGAATGGTTATAAATGTTGGTGTATGACGAAGATCTGAACTGGGTCCTCTCTTATTTCTATGTAAAATGTAGTTTTTTAAGGGGGGTAAAACTAATTACAATAATGCAATACTTACCGATCACTATTACGCAGCTATTACCTTTTCGTGTCGAAAAATCTCGTCCATTCGATGTGAATACATCCTCCCACTGAGTCGAGAATTGCCAATAAGACACAGGACACTTGTGCACCTCTCCACTCCTGTGTGGAACAGTCATCTTTTTTTACAGACGACATTTCGCCAGGACATCAGAGCTGGGTGGGAGGAGGACATTTGGTAATAGTGATGGGTAAATATTGCATAATTAAAATTAATTTTACCCCCCCCCATCCCTATTACACAGCTGAATTTGTCAGTTAGGTGGGTAGGCTGATGTGTTAAACTGATCAAAAACAGAGAAAAATGGAAAGTACTCACCATTTGATGGAGAGATCCACTTTACAATTTGTTGGAGTCCCTCTGGGCCACATGTTGTGCCGCAACTATGGGTCCCAGAGAAAAAAATGCCTGTGCTTTGATGTGCTAATGAGCGGAGATAAAAGAAGGTAGTATGGGATTGCCAAAAAACTGCCTTCAAGATGTCCACCAAGGAAGAGTGAACCTCATGGGCTTTCAGTTTCATAAAAGAGGTCTCTATCGGTAAGGAACTTATAAGCTCTTCTGATTGTGGTGACAATCAACCGTGAGATAGTGGGGGGCGAAATATCAACAGAGCCCTTAAGAGGAAGGAAAAGACGTTTCCAACACTTTCTTTTCCCTTTTAAAGCATTTAGATAGAAATGCAGTGCCCTAACTGGGCATAAAAGTCTATCTTGATTATCTCCAGCACAGATTCAACTGAGACTGGGAATCTCTATAGGTGACGGAACTACCAAAGGTAACTGATTTTTGGCTAAAAATCACGACTGGCAAAGGAGGGAAACGGATTCATAATTGACATTAAACTGGAGACAGCCAGTGTCAACAGACAATGCATGAATCTCACTGCATCTTTTCGCAGACGCCAAAGCGAGTAAAAAAAGCAGTCTTGAATGAGATGTCCTGAAAGGAAGCCTCACGCAATGGTTTATAGGGGGTTTTGGTTAAGGACCATAAAACACAAGATAGATTCCATCTGGGTGTAAGAGAGCGGGAGACAGGTCTCTGCAGCTCAAAATACTTAATGAGATCAGCAAGGTGCAAATCTGAACCAATTGCTGAGCCCTGAGAGAATTTAAGTGTGTTGGAGATGGCAGCTCTATAGCCCTTGATAGTTGATACTGAACATCTTTTGTTCTCGAAAAGGAACAAAAGGAAATCAACAACAGAACTTACAACGGGACATCTGGGATCAATGTGTTTCCTACTGCACCAATCACAGAAGATTCTCCACCTGGCATCATAGACCCTAGATGTTGAAGCTCTCCTGGCCTGAATGATACAACTGGGAACCCAGCCCGAAAACTTATTCTGGCGGATCAATTGCTTGAGATGAGCCAAGCATGAAGGTGGAGAATGTGTGAGTTCTTGTGTAGGAGGGAGCCCCTGTGTTGCGACAGAAGATCCCTCCCGTGAGGTTGAGACCTGGGTTGATCTATCGACAGGTCTAGAAGATCGTTGAACCATGATCGTTGAGGCAATAATGGGGCTATGAGAATGATATGAGCAGTGGAAGTTCTGACTTTTTGCAGAACCTGAGGTAGCAGTCGGAACGATGGGAAGGCGTACACAAACAGATGATCCCACTGGAAACTGAATGCGTCTAATGCCCAAACTCTCTGGTCTGGGACTGGAGAGACATAAAAGGGAAGTCTGTTGTTGAGCCTGGTCGCAAACAAGTCCACAAGGGGTTTTCCCCATAGTAAGAAAAGGGATTCTGTTACAGAGTGGTGAAAAGTCTATTCTGTGAGGACTGTTTTACCTGACCTGGACAGACTGTCCACTAAAACGTTCTTCTTCCCTGGAATGTGGCGAACTCAGAGGGTAATGTTCCTCCAGGTGGCCCAGTGGAGGAGGTTCCAGACCTCCATGCAGAGAGAAGGGGCATGTGTGCCTCCTTGACGTCGGAGATATGCTACAACGGACATGTTGTCTGAGGAGACCATGACACATCGACCACTTACCCTGTTGATGCACCCTTGCAATGCTAGAAACACAGCTTTCATTTCCAGGTTGTTTATGTGGAGGGATGACTCGTCCAGAGTCCAATGACCCTGCAGAATTACACCCTCCGGCTCTAGGTGAGCACCCCAACCGGAATCTGAAGAATCAATGAACAGATAGGAGTGGGGCTCGGGAGCATGCATGGGGACCCCAGTCAGGAATCTGTCCCGATTCATCCACCAGTGCAAATGGTGATGAAAGTCTGATCCTAGAGGAATCAGAGCTGATAGAGAATCCCTGTGTGGTTTCCACCTTGCAAGAAGGAGACACTGTAGAGGGCGTATATGGAGACATCCCAAGGGAACCAGATCCACAGCGGCGTTCAAGGTTCCCAATAGGAATAAGTAAAGGCGAGCAGACAACAATGTTTTTACTCGTAGTGCCTCTAGAAGTGCCAGGATTCGATCAATGTGATCCTGTGGAACCTAAACTAAGTTCTGGTTCATAAAAACAGAACAGATCCTGATGGAGTGACTGAACCTGAACGTTGTGGATCAGCCAGTTGTCAAAGTACTGGAGAATTGGGGTTCTCAGTAATCGGAGACAGGATGCTACTACTCCCAAAACTCAGGTGAAGACTCTGGGTGTGGAAGCGATTCTGAATGGCAGAACCCGGAATTGAAAAACTTCCTGGTCCAAGCAAAACGGAGGTATTTTCGATGTGGTGGAAACATCAGGATGTGCAAATAGGCATCCTGAAGATTGATAGAAATCTCCTAATCTAATGAACGCATCGCGTTCCAGATTGAAGTGGTCTCCAACTTGAAATGTTCCTCCAAAAGAAACCGGTTTAACGGGGGGGGGGGGGAGGAGGGAATCGAAAATGATACAAAATTTCCCGCTTTTCTTGGTGATCAGGAAGATTCGAGAGTAGAATGCAGGAAACTGATCGTTCAGGACCCTCTCGACTGCCCCTTTCTGTAAAAGGGTGTGCACCTCTTCCTTTAATTTCACCATATTGGACTGGTGAAAGAACATGGGGGTCCTTGATAGAGGAGGTTGTTCCAGAAACTGAAGTCGGTAACCCTTGCTTATAATAGAAAGGACCCACCCATTGTCCGTGATACTTGAACAAGCTTTTGAAAAGAGGCTTAGACGAGCACCTATGGAGACGTTTTGGAGAGGAATGCACAGCAGGAGGCGGTGAGAGTCCCTGGGGCCATCCCCCCCCCCTTCCTTAGGAAAGGAAGGTGGGTTGGAGAACTTCCTCCTGCCGAGGACCTGACTGACGAGGAGAAGGTATCATTTCAGACCATAGGTCTCAAAGTAGAGAAAGGGAGAGACCACCCTCTACACTGTCTAGCACAGTCTTGGCCTGTGGAGAACCTCTGTGATATTTCCTCGATTGTTGAGGAATGTGGAAGGAGCAGAAGATCTGGTTGTGGTTGGGTCCCGGAGATCTTTTCAAAACTGGAAAGGATCTTCTTGGGCTGTGAGCCAGATGGAAGCCGGCACAAGTCCACGGGTAGCCTTACCGTTTACCACTTTATCAAAAGACAAGATCTCCTCCGCTTCATCCAACTGAGAGGAACTGGTGGACCTGATAGGAAGCATAAAATTAGCTGTTTCTACCTCGAACTCATTGGCGTCGATGAGGATAGATAATGCATCATCATCTAGAACACTCTGAGCAGGAGAGTGGCTGGGCATCACTATGTCCTTCAGAGGCAGTGACATAGGTGCACTTTGCGCCATTTCCTGTACTTGTTCGTTATGGTAAGTAGGGGCTCTATGTGTTCTAGACGTTCCAGGATAAAGACAAGACCGCTTGTCTTTCATGGATGATGCTATGCCTCCAGTCTTACTGGTGCATGCCACCTGAAGTGGAGGTGATGTTGGGACACGAGCCGCGGCATCGCCTCTACTCTGGGCCCAGGGTCCAGTAGCCCAAGGATAAGGGACCAATTATCCTGCGGTGGAGGGCCCCACATCCCATACAGATTCACTGGGATAATAGGAAAGGGGATACCAATCCGATCCCCTTCCCAAGTCTGGACCCTCTGGGCAGACTCCCAATCTTGTGCGGGGTATGATGGTTGAGTGGGGAGAGGGGGAATTTTGGTCCGATCCTTATCCCTGTACCATGAGGCCCCTGAGTGATGACCGGTGTAAGGTCAGTGACTGGTATGAGATGACCAGTGCCTGTGACCAGTACAATCTGACCGGTCACCGGGACGAAGTGACCAGTGACCATCTCTGATATTCTTGAGTGACAAGATTTTCAAATCAGCCACTGTGGCAGTCATATTGGATGAAACATTGGCACCAATTTCATTTTGGACAAACTAGACACCATCAGAAGACTTTTGGTGAAAACCCCATGTTGATATGACCAACCATTCAGGAGAATTACTGACAAGATTTTCTATATGTTCATTGTGGTGGCCATATTTAAGGTCAGATCAGTATCATTTTCATTCAGGACCAACTAGATATCATAATTAGTCGTCTCGTAAAAACCTCATGTCAATATAATTTTCTACTTAGGATGTGTAGTAATAACAAGATTTTTAAGATGGTTGCCATGGTAGCCATACTGATGTCAAATCGGCACCGTTATCATTAAGTATCAACAAGACATCAGAAGAAGTCTGGTGAAAACCTAATGTTAATGTGACTTTCCATCTAGGAGGAGTAACAACAAGGTTTTCAAGATGGCCGTGGTGTCCACATTGGATATCAGATTGACATAATGTTTATTTAAGACCAACTAGACATCATAAGAAGTCTTCTAGTGAAAATAACTTTCCATTCAGGAGGAGTAGTAATACAAGATTTTCAAGATGGCTGCTGTGATGGCCATATTGGATGTCATATTAGCACCATTTTAATTTAGGACCAACTAGACATCATAAGAAGTCTTCTGGTGAAAACCTTATGTTAATATGACCATTCATTCAAGACAAGTAGCAATTACAAGATTTTAATAATGGCTGCCATGGTGGCAATATTAGATGTCAGATAGGCACTATTTGCATTTAAGACCAACCAGACATCATAGGAAGTCTTTTAGTCAAAACCCCATGCTGATATGACCATCCATTCAGGAGAAGTAATGATAATATTTTCAAGATGGCTGCTATGCTGGCCATATTGGATGTCTGAGCATCAGCATTTTCATTTGGACCAACTAGACCTTGGGATGAATGTGTGTGTAAAGTTTCATGGCAATCCTCCAAGTAGTTTAGGAGGAGTAGCAATAACAAAGTTGTGTTAACATACAGACAAATGTTGGATGTCAGATGACGGACAAAAGACAACAGGCCATCCCATAAGCTCATCTGGTCTATGGCCAGCACTCTTCTGGTCTATGATCAATAGAGCTAACAAGTACTTATTTTTGCATTTGATGCATTGTTTAGACATCTTGCACATGCATACCATGCAACATGCAAAATTGCTGTCAGCCCACCGGTCTGATGCCAGTTAATTTCCTGGCGGACTTTGGCAAAAATTAAGTACCCAGTCCATCTGACCAGTTGGATTTTTAGGCTTATCAAGTAAATTTAATCTAAAATTTGTATATTGTATGATATTAAATGAAATAATATAAACCAAGTGACAAATAAATAACGAGAATTGTTTCTGATGACCACTCATGGGCAGCTGCACTTTGGATACTAGAGCTTCATCTTTGGAGGTTGGGTCCAGTTCTGATACTGTCATTGATGACAAGTTAATGGATGAGGATCCTAATTTTTATTCTGACTATGATTCAGACTGGTCATCAATGGCAGCAAGAGATTCTAAAGTCCAGCCTCTAGATGAGTTATGTTTTGGATCTCTATCATCTGGACAGTAAGCATCATTGTCTTCATCAGTAAACAGAGGCCATGTTAAGCAGAATTAAAAAAATTTAATAAATTTCACTATGTGATATAAATATCTTATTTTGTGTTTTTCTTTATTTTCCATGTTTCATTATCTAAATCATCACGCTAAAGGCTAATATTCATGCCTAGCTGTATTTACCTTTGAGTCACTGACTTCATTTTATCATCTTGTATGATGAAGTGTAGGACCGGTTGGTTATGTACAGGTCCTGTGGGCTTGCAGGATTTTGGGCGAATTTCATACACTGATACCATGTTTTTTGAAGATATCTTAACTGGTTCAGGATATATATGTATAAACAGCACACTAAAGTGTAACTGAGTAAATACAATTTTAAAATGGCCAAGCAAAGAAAATTATGTGTTTCCTGTAACAAGCTTAGGAAAAGTTATGTCAGTAGGTAGGTTTTTTTTAAAAAAAATTTGTTTCATATATGAATTTGTATTTTCTCGATTAGTTCGAATTATCAAATTGAAAATTTATGAAGTATTCCGAGAGGTCAATACAAAATACTAAAATGACCAAAAAATCTATGACAGACCAGATGTGAAAAGTTCCAGAAATAATTTTCACTCAAACTTATGATGTCAGAAAAAATTGGAGTTAGCAGGATTTTAGGAGGGTAAGTTAGATTTCAGGGAACACAGAATTTTATTATTTTACTTAGCCAAATGGGGAAGGGAACTCAAAAAGTACTTATATGGCAAAGCCCATTTTTGTATGTGACACATCGTCTAGGCATAATACACATATATACCAAGTTTCAAGAAGATATCGTCAGAAACCCACAAGTGATCGGTTCACTCTGTGGTAATAGAATTGACCACACAGGGTTTCCAACGATGCAGAAATGGTTATGTTGATATGAATGGCACACAAAAGTGTGATGGATGGATGAATGGATGGATGAAAGGACAGGCTGACTCCAGTATATGCCCCACAAACTCCTTTTGTAGGGGATATAACAAAGCAGAAAGGACAGACAATTTCAAATTATTTTGCAAAGATTGCAGATAATGGCAACCATACTTCTTAATCTCCACGGATTTTGACTAATATCAATTTATAGAAATTAGTTTTCACAACACTTGGTTTCAAATCACATAAAAAACAATTTTCAAAACCATACCTTTTGTAGATCTTGAGACAAATTCTGATTAGAAACCAAATATCACTGGCAAATACAGTACTACATCTTTATAATGCTGTCCATGGGAGCCATAGAGGTACAGCCTATAATGAGACCACCTTATAAAGAAGGAAATGATGGATATAATTTTACTACCCACATAATGAATGGGATAAATGACAATACTTACCTCATAACAAGAATTTGTTATACTGAAGGGCCTTATAGTGAGTGCTGTATTAAATGCAATGATGCCATTTCTAAACTCTGAATAGCTCTTTACCGTAAGATTCTTAAAGTTGCTCAATTTAGAAAAAGCCAACCACTTAATTATTACCTATTTTACATAATCTTTACCATCTCCTGAATGATATTCATTATCTAGCAGTGGTTGATCTCTTTAGAATTTATTTATCATTTCTTGTCATTAAGTGCCAAAGAGGTATTATTTTATCACGGCCATCATCAAAAGATCATCCATCCTACACGTTTCACTTTTTAGATAACTTCTAATATCTATAATCATGTTCAACATCTTCAGGCTATACTATATGAAGTATTGTTAACAGTGTAGGTTTGGAAATATTTTAATTACACTGCCAAGATTTGGGCTCTAAATTCCAAAACAAACTAAATTATTGATTTTCATGTCTTAGCTGCATAGAACAAGTGATGTTTACAAAGAGATTTCATGTGCAAGGCAAGGAATAAAACACTTTTTTCTAAAAGGTAAAAGCAAAACTTATTCTGGAATGATGTCAATGCTGATGTTGGCTTTGATGATCTCTATCTTACTTGTTTCCTTGAGACAAGAGACCCCCTTTTTTGTTCAGACTGCCATTTTATCTAGCTAGAAAGTCAAAAACTTTGACATTGATCTTAATGTAAAAAGATCTGTTCATAGACCTTAATCTATGGTGTGGACAGACATAGGGACATGCACACGAATGCCGAAGTGATCGCCATTTCTCGAAGTTCTGCCACGGTGGGCTCAACAAAAATCAGCATGATGTTTGCTAGAACATGGTATTTCACCTGTACTCAGTGCTATGATGTACTCTGATTGTATCTGAGTTGCAAAAACTTTCATACAAAACTTGAAAACAGGATCTTAATGTAGGTTGATGTTGCTGCTGCTGTTGTGGCAGCCCAAGAAAGTAATATACATTTTACCATCTGCTAATACAAATGACACAAGAATGACATCACCTCTATTATCTCATTTCTGGTTGGTGGAAAACAAAAACTGATAGCAAATAAAAACAAGACAAAAGCCATGGCCTGCATCTTGAAGCCCCCCCCCCCCCTTTTGATAATGAAGGCATTCATTTTGCTAGATAAAGATAAGCGCATACTGAAGCTATAGTCCCAACCCAAAGACGGTGGGATAAATGGTACTGAATTTAAAGGAAAGTAAAAAAACTTAGACACTGAGGTTAATCTAAGATGTGGATGGACATGAAGACAGATGAACATACAGACATACACAAAGGATCTCAAAGTGATGGCTATCCTGAACTTTCTTCAAGATGGTCTCGACAAAAATGATAAAAATTTTGTGTCCAAATTGTACTGTGATGTATGATTTGAGAGTTTCAAAATATCTGACATGAAAATCTCAACATGCCATTGCCATCACCACTAGAAATGTGATTATTATGTTTCATCTGCTAGCCCATGTGGGATGAAAAAAAAAAAAATTTCTCAAGTTCATATTCTTACCTTACTGAGTATAAAATTCCCACAGATATCTGAGAGTTCAAAAACCGGATAATCCCATTCTGATAATCGATGAATATTTAACAATTCACACTTGTCCAGTTCAGAAACATCAAATAATTTGTTCATAAAGGAATTCTCCTTTTTATCTTTGAAATCTACTGTCTCCTTTGAAAGGAAATCTGTCCTACTGTTATCCACAATTTGTATTAGTCCACTTCTTTCTGCATTTTGTCTTATATTCACAATCTCATTATCATCTTCATCATCATCCTCGTCATCTGCTGCCACCTCTTTACTCTCATCATCATCACTCCGTCTACCATGTAAGCTTCTCTGCAAGAAGAAAATAGAATATTTCAGACCTGAAATAATGCACATCTTGATTTCTGAAATAATGGACATCTTAAAAAGCTAAAAGCTTGTCATAAAAAACAAGCTTCTAGGGATGGATAGATGGTAACACTGATGTATAGAAGCATATGTATAAATTAAGATGCAAGTCTGCAAGCAATGGGCATAAACAAAATGAAACTGTAGCAATTTATTAACTATACCCTAAGTGTCCGGTACATTTAAATACACAGGATTTTAGTAGAGTGCTTATTTCATATAAAACTGATTGCAAAAAGCTTAATGATTTCTATCTTTTTTTAAGTGCAGGTGAGCAAAAAATTACCATTTTTTAAAAAAGTCTTATAAATTTCAAACAAAATGAGCACAAATTTAAGGTTTTTTTAATTATAAGAAAACATAATTCTAATGTTGCATATAGAAACCAGAAATAGCTATGAGTTCAGTAATATTTACATTTTAGATTATACATCTATACCATGTGTGATGTAATTATACCACATGATGTGGTATATATGTTGGTATAATCAATATAGCTAGTAGCAATGGGTGCATCACAGAGGGCCCCATTCTCTACAATTTGCTTGGCAGGGCCTCAAACAGAAGACAAAGTTAAACAAGAGTCCCTCAAAGGAACTGACACTCTACTGTCCAAAAAGAATTTCCAGGAATTCACAATAAGACCATTTCCTCTTTTTAACTGCTGAGTGCTGAAACCATCTCTAAGACCATTTCTTCTTTTTAACTGCTGAGTGCTGAAACCATCTCTGATATTCTTGAGTGACAAGATTTTCAAATTAGCCACTGTGGCAGCCATATCTGCCGTAAGATCAGCACCATTTTATTTAGGTCAAATTAGACACCATTAGAAGACTTTTGGTGAAAACCCCATGTGATATGACCATGCATTCAGGAGAATTAGTGACAAAATTTTCAATATGTTCATTGTCACAGCCATATTTGACGTCAGATCAGAACCATTTTCATTCAGGACCAACTCGACATAATAATTAGATTTCTGGGGAAAACCCTATGTTGATATGACTTTCCATTCAGGAGGAGTAGCAATAGCAAGATTTTCAAGATGGTTGCCATGGTGGCCATACTGGATGTCAGATCGGCACCATTTTCATTGAGTACCTACTAGACATCGTAAGAACTCTAATGAAAACCCAATGTTGATATGACTTTCCATCTAGGTGAATTAGAGATAAGATTTTCAAGATGGCTGCTATGGCAGTCATATTAGATATTAGATCAACACAATTTTATTTAAGACCAACTAGACATTGTAAGAAGTTTTCTGGTGAAAACCCCATACTGGTGTGACTTGCCATTCAGGAGGAGTAGCAATACAAGATTTTAAGATGGCTTTTGTTGTGACCATATCAGATTGGTACATTTTTGTTTAGGACCAACTAAACATCATAAGAAATCTTTTCGTGAAAACACCATGCTGATATGACCACCCATGCAGGTGGATGTACATGTAGTTATGTTTTACAGCACCTGAGCACAAAAGTGGCTATCTAGTGCCAATGAAATGTTAAATTCGAAAAATGTAAAACTGAATTGCACAAAATTTTAGGAACATAAAAACATCCAAATAAATGTATAATTAAGTACAATAAGATAACAAATATAAATATAAACATGTTAAAATTTTGTAAAATGTATATAAAATAACTGACAGGGGTAACACATGTAAAATCCTTAAAACATGATTAAAATTTGCTGCAAAAACCGCATTCCCTGAAAAGTAAAAGATTTTCTTGGGTGGTACATCCTAGACAGTTTCTTAAAGCAGTTCATGTCAAAATACTTCTGTCTCATAGGGTGGAAATCGATACACTCGACAAGAATGTGCTCCACTGTCAGATCAAGGCACAGATGCTGAATATGAAGTTGCAGTGATTGAAAGAAAGGCTGAAAAAATAATATACATCTAAGGACAAAGAAGTAAAGAAGAGCGCAAGGAAGAACAAGAGAAAATTCTTCAAAAAATCTAGCCACCAAGGCAGAAACAGCAGCAGAACAGAATGATACGAGGAATCTGTACAAAACAACCAAGATGCTAAGAGATGACTATGGAACCAACCAAGATGTATCTATCAAAAGAATAGATGGAAAGAAAATCTCATCAAAGAAAGAGAAAATAAAATGATAGAAAGAACATTTTGAGACCATCCTCAACAGACACCCCCTCTGACAGCCAATATATCACCAGCCAAAAAAGATCTGGACATCTGCATGGATCCTAAAACCAATGAAGAAGTAATAATGCCATCAAGAAGTTAAAAAGAAAGTCACCTGGTGAAGATGAGATCTGTGCAGAAATGCTGAAAGCTGATATAAGAGAAACAACAAAACACCTTTGTAAGATACTACAGAAGATATGGGGCACAGAGAAAACACCTGAGGAATGGAAGACTGGACTCATCATCAAGATCCCCCCCACCAAAAAAATGGGGTCCTAGGCAGTTGTAACAACTGGAGGCGAATTACACTGCTCTCTCTTACTAGTAAAAATCTTCAGTCGAATTATCTTAGATTGCATCACACCTGCTTTGGAGGGAATCATCAGGAGAGAGCAAGCAGGATTCTGCAAAAGTCACTCTTGCACCAATCCAATATTTACCCTTTGACAGATACTAGAGCAAACAACAGAATGGAATAGCTCCCTCAATGTGATGTTCGTTGACTTCAAAAAGGCATTTGACAGTGTGCATAGGGACACTCTTTGGAACATTCTTTGGAGTTATGGAATAGTCCAGAAGATGTTAAATATCATTAAAATCCTACATAATGACTTCAGCTGCAAAGTCATCTGTGGAGACCAAGCAACAGACAGCTTCATGGTTAGGACCAAAGTGAAACAAGGATGAATCTTTTCCCCCTTTCTATTCATCCTTGCAATGGACTGGTTGATGAAAGAGACAACCAAGGGACAAGAATCAAGGAGTTTAATGATCACTAACCTCCTTCTTGGAAGATTTGGTACTTGCAGATTATGTTGCCCTATTATCTAGTCACCATCAAGGCATCCAACAAAAGACAAACAGGCTGGCAGCAATAACAGACACAATGAGCATGGAAATAAACATAGGACAAACTAAGCTTTTCAAGAAAAACAACACAGTTAAATAAACCACCACCATCAACAAGCAGGAAGCAGGAGATCACAGAGTTCACAACCTATGGTGACAGTGATGCAGAGGTTGTATCTAGATTGATGAAAGCCAACCAACTCTTTGCCATGCTACATGGAATATGGAAATCAGAACAGTCATCTCTCTCAGGACAAAACTAAGAATCTACAAATTAAATGAACTAAGCATTCTACTATATGGATCCAAATGCTGGAAAACTACCTAAACCATCAGTGTGAAACCGGACTCATTCCACACCAAGTACCTTAGAAGAATAAGAAGAATGTTTTGGGCTATCATGATATGGAATGATGACAACGTGCAATGCAAAGACTCTATCAGAAGAGGCTTGGACATGTCTTAAGGATGAACCCAGAGAGCCTGCCCAAGATGGCACTAAAACAGACACCACAGGGGAAGCAGGGAAGATGACACCCAAAAGAGACCTAGAGACGTTCCATGGAAAAGGAGCTCAAACAGATCAATCTGACATGAAAAGCAGGCTGCCATGCAGCATATTGCCAGAGTTGGAGAAGACTTGTAGATGCCTCATGTGCCACATGTGGGCATAACGAGAGCTCAGAGAAATACTTTGGGATGAATGTGTGTGTAAAGTTTCATGGCAATCCTCCATGTAGTTGAGGAGTAGAGTGATAACAAAGGTGCAAAAGGATGGACAGACAGACATCAGACAACAACATAATTCACAGCATAATTTTACTAAGGAATATTGCATTTCATGAAAAGTTATCATCCAAATTGATATTGATGAGACCTTGAATGAGCTGAATTTCCAGCATTCCATGTCATCATTTAGTAATGTTATGGTACCTGTATGATAATTTTCTCCAAACTTTGGTTTTTAGCTCTACTGGTCATAGACCAGAAGATCTTATGGAATGGTCTCTTGTCGTCTGTCCATCCTTTCATTTTTCTTCTTTCAGTCTGAGTGACCTTGACCTTTTAACTTTTCACCCCAAATTCAAGTACAAGCCATTCACAAAATTTGGTTCAGGTATGTGATGTAGAAGTAATATTATTATACAGAAACCATTTTTCTTCTTCAATCAGTGATCTTGACCTGTGACCTTACACCATGTGCAAGTCATCTACAAAGTCTGTCAAGGTATGTGATGCTGAACTAATCTTAGTGTGCAGAAATATTTTTCTCTTTCATTCAGTGATCTGACCTTGACCTCTGAACACAAAACAAAATGGGGTTCTTCCTCACTACATGCAAGCTATCTGCAAAGTTTGGCAACTATATATAATGGAGAAGAGGTTATTGTGCAGAAACCATTTTTCTTCTTTCAGTCACAGTACCCCTGACCTTTGACCTTTTGACTCAAAAATCAAAAGGGTTCTTCCTTACCCCAGGTACAAGCCATCCCCAAAGGTTGGCAACTGTAGATGGTGTGCAACTTGAGTTATGGTGCAGAAACAAAATTTGTAACAGACGGATGGATAGATCGATGGACATCAATGCAAGATAATACACTCTGCCTTATGGTGGGCATATACAAAAGGGTGAAGTTCTAAGGTGACAGAAAAGACAAAAAGTTCTAAGGTGACAGAAAAGACAAAAAAAAATTGCCATAAAAGACTAATGTAAAACAAAACTTGGTGGTAACATTAACACTAATACCAAGATAGTAATCCCTTGTCTTTCTTGCTTAATCAGGTGTGAAAAAAACTGAAGTTGACATACTATGATTCATAAAATATTAGCATCATTAAATTTCATTTTTTTAAAAAAATCTACATGTATCTTGGTATAAAAGTGAAGAAAGTTGTCCCATTCAATGGCAACAAGTTTATACTGGCAACAATTTGTGATTTACATTTTGTAAACAAAATGTTACCTTCTTCAAAATAGGACATTTTTTTTGACATTCAGAAAAATGGAATTTACTTCTTGGGGTTAGTCTAAGAATAAATTCCTCTCTACAAGCAAGGAAATATACAGCGTGCTTAGATAACAGTCTAGTCTGGGTTTTCCTATTTCTGTTCATCTAAATATCATTTACATGACCAATAATGGGAACAATTTATTGTAAGTCATTCCAAATGAAACCCATTGATCCAATGACACATTTAAAGAGCTCAAAATAATTACATGTACTGTGTTAACTGAATATTCTAAGTTATAATATTTTAGTGCCATTTAATCGTGGAAAATACAGTCAATTCTGCATGCTAGCGACAGAATATTTTTGCAAATCACTGATGCTTAACTATACTGAATCATTTTATATTGGTAAATATAGTTTCCTCACTAAATTCAATACAAATTGTGTGCTTGCTAAAATGTATTTTTTTTTTTTTGTTTGTGGGAGGGGGGTTTAAAAACTAATTGTAATTACACAATACTTACCTGTCGCTATTGCATAGCTATTACCTTGTCTTGCTGAAAAACCTCATCCGCTTGATGTGAATATATCCTCTCCCAGAGTGGAGAATTGTCAATAAGACATGGTTCACTCGTGCAACTTGCATGCCCATGTGCAGAACAGTCATCTTTTTCATAGACGACGATTACGCCAGGACATCAGAGCATGGTGGGAGGAGGGCATTCGGCAATAGCGACAAGTAAGTATTACATAATTAAAATTAGTTCCCCCCCCCCCCACTACATTTTAATAGCAGCAATACATAACCTGTCGCGATAGCATAGCTGAATTTGTCAGTTAGGTGGATAGGCTGATGTGTTAAAAACTGATCAAAAATAGAGAAAAATGGAAAGTACTCACCAGTTGAGGATGAGATCCACTTTACTGAATGTTGGTGTCTCTCTGGGCCACATATTATGCCACAACTGTAAGTCCAGAGAAAAAATGCCTGTGCTATGTTTTGCTAAAGAGCAGGGGTAGAAGGAGAAGAAGGTAGTATGTAATCACCAAAATGCTGCCATCATGACGTCCTCCAAAGAAGAATGATTTAAGCATGCCCATGATGCAGTGATGGCTTGAACCTCATGGGTTTTAATTTTATAAAGAAGGCCTCTATCAGTAAGGGACTGATAAGCTCTTGATGGTAGTGACAATTCACCATAACATGGTGGAAGCCAAATATCAATGGAGCCCTTCGAAGGAAGAAGAAATTTTCAACCCTTCCTTTTCCCTCGGAAGCATTAAGATAGAATGTAGTGCCCTGACAGGGCATAACAGCCTATCTCGATCATCCCCAGCACAGATTTGACTGAGACTGTGGATCTCTATGGGTAGTGGAGCTACCAACATAGTTGATTTAGGTAAAAATCCTAGTTGGCAAAGAAGAGAAACAGAATTG
The DNA here is from genome assembly GCA_029931535.1 of Margaritifera margaritifera. Lineage (NCBI taxonomy): Eukaryota > Metazoa > Mollusca > Bivalvia > Unionida > Margaritiferidae > Margaritifera > Margaritifera margaritifera. The sequence goes on along the minus strand of JAQPZY010001664.1, from coordinate 7,659,993 downwards.
TAATTGCCAATAACTGGAGATAGCCAGTGTCGAAGACAAGGCATGAAGCTCACTCCATTTTCTCGCAGATACCAAGGCGAGCAAAAACAGTCTTGAGTGTATGGTCTTGGAAGGTAGTCTCACTCAATGGTTCATAGGGGGTTTGGTCAAAGACCACAAAACACGATAGATTCCATCTGGCATAAGAAAATGGGAGACAGGTCTCTGTAGCTCAAAAAACTTTATGAGATCGGCAAGGTGCAAATAAAAACCAACTGCCATGCCCTCAGTGAAATTAAGTGTGTTGGAAATGGCATCTCTATAGCCCTTGATAGTCGATGCTGAACATCCTCTGTTCTCAAAAAGAAACAAAAGGAAGCTATTGGACTCACAGAGGGACAGCTATGATCAACATGTTCCTACTGCACCAAACACATCAGTTTCTCCACATGGCATCATAGACCTTGGAATCTCTTCTGGCCTGAATGATACCCCGCCCAAAAACTTGTTCTGGCGGATACATAGCTTGAGATGAGCCAAGCATGAAGGTGAAGATGTGAGGGCTGTTGTTTAGGAAGGAGCCTTCTGTGTTGTGACAGAAGATACCTCCTCTAAAGTAAGGACCTGGGTTGATCTATCAGGAGGTCTAGAAGATCATTGACCCACGATCGTTGGGGCCACAGTGGGGCTATGAGGAAGATATGAGCAGTGGATGTTCTGATTTAGTAGAACTTGTGGCAGCAGCTGGGACAGTGAGAAGGCATACACAAACAGACGATCCCACCAAAAGCTGAACGCTTCCATTGCCCATGCCCTCTGGTTCGGAACTGGAGAAAGATAAAAGGGAAGTCTGTTGTTGAGCATGGTCACAAACAAATCCACCAGAGGCTTTCCCCACAGAGGAAAAAGGGACTCTGTTATGGAGTGGTGTAGAGAAAATTCTGTGAGGACTATTTGGCCTGACCTGGAATTACTGTCCGCTAATACGTTCTTCTTGCCCGGAATGTGGTGAACTTGGGGTGTGATGTCCTCCGAAGCTGCCTAACAGAAGAGGTTCCAGACCTCCACGCAAAGAGAAGGAGCATGTGTGCTTCTCTGATGTCTGAGATACGCTACGACAGATGTATTGTTGGAGGAGACCATGACACATCAACCCCTTACTCTGTCAATGCAATGCTAGAAATACGGCCTTCATTTCTACATTGTTGATGTGGAGGGATGATTTGTCCAGAGTCCAATAGACCTGGAGTATCAAACCCTCTGGTTCTAAATGAGCGCCCCAACCAGAATCTGACACATCGACGAACAGATAGGAGTTTTTTTTTTTTTTTTTTTTTTTTTTTTTATTGAACACAAGGTGTCAGGATTTTACATATTCCCCTACATCACCACCTGACCTGGTGTATGGGGCATTATCTTAAATTATTTTGTGTCCTTATCTTTTACATGTGTTCCCTACACAACACACACACACATGCACACACAGACACTTACATTCAAAATTATTGTACACAAAGTCATACTCGCATACAAACCCCAAGATGTTTTAAATCGCCTAAAAAAAAAAAAAAAAAAAAAAAAAAAAAATCATGTACCAAAAGTTGATAATAGGATCCACTTTTTCTTAAACTCGTCACTTCTGTTATTCACTTTGGCGACATATTTTTCCAGTGTTTTGTATGATAAAACACAATTTTTATAATATGATAGATTTGGAATTTTTGATGCACAACGTGATCTGTATATCACATATTTTGCAAGCAAAATTAGGAAGTTAATAAGATCATCAAAGTTGTTATTTCCTATAAAGACGTCTTTTCGTGTAATTCTAAAATTTGGGTCATAAGTTTGGATCCATTCCACCAACAGTTTCCAAAAGTGTTCAGTAACTGAACAGTCATAAAATAAGTGCTCAATTTGTTCTATTCCCTCATTACAAAAGGTACATTTATCATTATCACTTAAATTAATCTTTTTTAGAAACTGGTTTGTGGCAATGTTTCTATGGAGAAATCTAAAATTAAAGCTAATCAGTTTTGTGTCTTTTGTACAAAGTTTAGCCAAAACAAAAGAGTTGGTCCATTCATTTGCACCAATTGCACACTCTAGCTGCCTGGACCAAGTTTCATGTTTACCATTTGGCTTTTGTATCTTGGTTCTTATCAGGTCTTTATAGATAAATTTATTCTTTGCTCTTACCCTAAGGAGTGATGTTTTGTCCAAAACTACATGAAAACTATTTCCACTTTCAAAAAACCTTTTAATTTTCTTTTTCCACAGCACCGAGATCTTTGAAATAAGAGCAAAGTACTGTATGAAATTATTTGTTTTTGTTTTTTTTTTTATTTCATCAAAACTTAATAGAGATCCTTGTGCATCAAAAAGATGTTGAATAAGTACAACACCGTTTGTTCTCCACCTTGTGTATGATTTAAAATTATCTACAGTCACTAAATTAAGAATATCTTGAGACAAGTATTCATGGACAGTAGATGGTTCATTTTTCCATTGTGATAAAGCATAAATAACATCACGCCAAAAAATATTTTTAATTGATTTAGAAATTACTTTTAATTTAGTTTTTCCTAATGTAAATAACAGCGTACCTCCAAATTTTCCAAATATTTGTTCAGAAACCAGTTTTTGCCATAAGCCATCTTCGTTTAGTAAGAGACGCCTAATCCAGGAAAGTTTTATATAACACACAAATGAATGCAAGTGAATCATATTTAATCCCCCTTCCTTAAAAGAAGCTATAAGAGTGTCTCTTTTAACCCTCTCAGTTTTACCGCCCCAAATAAAGTGGAAAAATAATGTATTCAGTTCCTTTTCTATATGGGGTGGAGGATTTGGCAAAGCTGCAAAAAGATGAATGAATTTAGGCAAAATCAAGGACTTTATCAAAGTAATTTTTCCAATAAGGGATAAATTTCTTCTGCTCCACCAGCCAAGCAGTTTCTTTACTTCCTTTAACTTCGTCGAATAATTAAGCTCTACCATGTCCTCCAAGTTCAAAGAGAAATATACTCCCAGTAATCTAAAATTGGACATTGACCAGTTAATATCAATTTCTGGACATATTTTTTCATTAGAATATTTTTTATTTCAAATCCAAATAGCTTTTGATTTCAAAACATTGCAGTACAGACCTGACACTAAGGCAAAGTCATTTAAAATCTGCAAGGTTGTCTTCAAGGACAAATGAGAACCATCTAATAATAGAAAAGCATCATCAGCGTACTGCCCTAATTTGAACTCCATTTCATTATAGAAAATGCCTGTAATATCTGTGTTCTTCTTTAGTTCTATTGCAAGAAGTTCAATTCCTATTATAAATAAGTAGGGTGATAAAGGGTCTCCCTGGCGACAACCTCTCTCCAAATTAAAAAATGGGGATAAATGTCCATTATTAATGAGACAACTTTTTGATTTATTGCAAAATAATCTGAACCATTGACAAATTGATTCTCCAAAGTTAAAAGACTTCAGAGCAGTTTCCAGAAAGTCCCATTCGACTGAGTCAAAAGCCTTTTCAAAGTCTATCAATAGGAGAAGACCAAATTCATTTTTGTCCTCAAGGTATTGCATCAGGTCATACAAAAGTCTTGTATTTTCACCAATGAATCTCCCTTTCATAAAACCCTTTTGGGTGTCACTAATGATAAACAGGAGCACTTTTTTGAACCTATTAGCAATTGATGCCGAGGCAATCTTGTAATCTACATTAAGTAGTGAGATTGGTCTCCAATTTTTTAGAAATTTCCTGTCTTTATCTTCTTTAGGAATGCAGGTAATGATTCAACAGATAGGAGTGGGGGTCAGGTGCATACAAGGGGATCCCAGTCAGAAACATGTCCTGATTCATCCACCAATGCAAGTGGTGATGAAAATCTGGTTTACGAAATTAAAGACGAGAGTGAATCTCCATACTGTTTCCACCTTTGGAGAAGGACAAACAGCAGAGGAGATATCATACGGGAGGGAACCAGATCTGCAGTGGCATTCAAGATTCCGAATAGAGATAGGTAAAGGTGAGCCGACAATGATGTCTTGCTCATAACACCTCTAGAAGTGTCAGGATTCATTCTATATGGTCCCATGGGACTCAGACTAAGTTCTGGTTCATGAGGAAGTTCATTCCCACATAAACAAAGTCCTGCAATTGAGTGAGCTGTAACTTCTCAAGGTTGGGTAAAGGACCCAACCAAGTTACTGTAAACCAGCAATGGAACAGATCCTGATGGAGGGACTGTATCTGAACATTGTGGATCAGCCAGTCATCAAAGTACTGGAGAAGCGGAGTTCCCTGTAATCAGAGATATGCCACTACTACTCCCATAACTCTGGTGAAAACCCTGGGTGCAGAAGCGATTCCGAAAAGCAGAACACAGAATTGGAAGACTCCCTGATCCAAGCAAATCTGGATGTATTTCAATGTGGAGGAATATCAGGATGTGCAAGTAAGCATCCTGAAGGTCAGTGAAGACTGCCCAGTCTGATGGACACATTGCTTCCGGATTGAGGATGTGGTCTCCATCTTGAAAAGTTCCACTAGAAGACACCTTGTTAGGGGGAAAGATCGATTATAAGACGAAACTTTCCGCTTTCCTTCGTGACCAGGAAGATTCAGGAATAGAATGTGGGAGACTGATTGTTCGGAACCCTCTCGACTGCCCCTTTCTCTAAAAGGGTGTGCCCCTCTTCCTTTAATTTCACCAGATCAGAATGGTGAAGAAGCATGGGGGTCCTTGACAGAGGGGATTGTTCACAAAACTGTACTCATTAACCCTTGCTCACACAGGAAAGAACCCACCCATTGTCCATGATGTTTGACAAAGCCTCTGAAAAGTTATCTACATGGACACCTACTAAGATGTTTGGGAGAGGAATGCATGGCATGATAGGGTACGAGTCCCTGGGCTGTTACAGAACTTTCCTCCTTGAGAGTCTTTGGCGACCGTGCCTTGAACCCAATGGTTGAGGAAGTTTAAATTGAGGTTGTGGGTTGGACTGGGGCTGAATCTGCATAACCATGCTGCCTGGCCAATTGCGATGGTCCAGGAGCGGTAGTAAAGCATCTGTGTTAATGATCCTTCAGGTCTTGGGAGCCATGGTAGGAACGAGTCCTCCGAAGAGGGTCTCAGTTTCCAAAGGAGCATCCCTGAGAAGGTCTGTACTATGTTTAAGCAAGACCTTCGTTGAGTCTAATGCAACATCATGGTGGATGTGCAGAAGTTCTGCTGATAAAGCCATTGAAACAGAAAGTGTATTCCCATGAAGTTTTAGCCACAGCTTCCAGTACATGCTGCAAAGCAGCTGGATTCAGTGTGGCCTCTTTTAGCATACTGAGCAAAGTAGCTGAGAAGAGGTCCGCCTGAGAATCTATGATGACTAACCACCAGACTTTCTGTTCAATAGCTTCAATTGTTTGTATGGGAAGACGTGCCCAGGCTCTCATAGAAATACCCACTTGAGACGAGTTGGTGTCCAAGTGGGGAGGTTTAACTCATTAACCCCTGCCACCACAATAACTCGTCGCACTTTGCTTTTAGATTTCAAAATGATGCAAAATGACAAGAATCAGCGACTGGAAGTAGAAACATACCTGACAGACTCTGATGGAGATATATTCATTTATATGTGGATTAAACCGCATCATATAGATCTTTTGAAGAATCAGTAAATAAAGACTTGCTTGTGTTTGGGAAAATGAAGTTAGTTAGCATGAGTGTACATAATTCAGAGTTTGTTCAAAGTATTTCATTAGTTTTTAAATGTTTAGTGGAGAATTCTAAGGAAGAAAGATAAGTAAAGTGTGAGGAAAAAATGCAGTTTTCATACAAGGTTAAAGTTTGCAAGAGAGATGACAAATGGAATTTCTGTGAATTATTTCACGTGTTGAAGGTTTTAATCATTCAGTGTGAATTCATAATAGCTTTTATGGATTATTAATGACAAAAGAAGCAAATTGATAAATAAATCTTTTTTTTTTTGTGCCTTTATGGATGAATTTTATTTCTGTATGCTGCATGAAATTTATACCATTATCTACATAATTTTATTAAGAACAGCTGTGCCAAACTTTAGCTTAAGTGAAAGAATACAAAGCAAAAAATAACTTATTTATTTCAAGTAGCCCCCTCTGTAAAAATCAGCAAGTCAAGTACTGTCAGTGAGTCTCAGGGATACAGCTACTGGTAAGGCTAACACTGCTCTAGGTGATCCCTCTGCAAGTTTGTTATAGGGGAATACCTAGCTGTTTGGCTCAGGGGTTAATGAGTTAACAGGCCACATTGGAAATTGTACCCGGTAGCTCAAGGCAGAGACCATGGGTCTCAAAGTAAAGGGAGGAACGGACTACCCTCTACACTGCCAAGCAATGTCTTGGCCTGTAGAGAACCTCTGAGAGAATGTACTCATTCGTGGAGGAAAGGGGAAGAAGCAGGAGATCGGGTTGTGTTGAGCCCATGAGATCTTTTCCAAAATGGAAAGAATCTTCTTGGACTGTGCACCTGATGGTTTGGGGCACAAGAGGCAGTAAAAACATCATTTATTGCCTTATCAAAAGACCAGATCTCCTCCTCATCCAACTGAGAGAAACTAGTGGGCCTGACAGGAGGTGTCAGTGTTGTTGCTTCCACATCAAATTCATTTAGAGTCGACAAGCACATATAGGGCATCATCATCGGCTAGTACACTCTGAACAAGAGAGTGGCTGGGTGTCACTATGTCCGTCCCTCCGGGGTGGTGAGGACATAGGAGCACTCTGCATCACTGTCCGTAGCTCATCGTGGTGGGTAGGGGCGACTGGTGACCAGGACAAACTGACCGGTGATCAGTGACCACACACTGACTGGTCACCTTGATGAACTAACTGGTACCTGGTGACCGATCACTGGACATTGACTGGTGACCAGTCGGTCAGGTGACAGATATGTCAGAGCCTAGTTCATCTGATTCAACACTCAGAGGGGTGTAGTGCTGCTCCTCCCACTTCGGAGGGTGCGACATGCTACCCCATAAGTGTTGGGTGCGGTGCAGCTCCTCCCTTTTTGGAGGGTGTGACATGCAACCCAGAATGAGAGGCGTGCAGTGCATCTCCTCTCTCGCAGGAGGGAGCAACACGCTACTCTTAACGTGAGGTGTGCTAGACTTCTTCCTTTCGGGGAGAGGCGATCTACTCCTCAAATGTTTAGTTCCTCCTTCTGGAGGGGCCTCACCTGTCTCTGAAGTGACTGGTCCCATAATCTCCTGGGATGCGGGATTTCTCTTCTGACCTGAAGTGCTAATCATCTTGCAGTGAGACTCTAGGGGCTCTGCAACAGAGAAACCTGAACAATTCTGAAGAGGAGGAAGAGGGATGTTTCTTCTACCCTCTCTATGTGTGTCTGGCTAGATTCCAGATTTAGTTGACCATACTTTACAAAATGCACAATGATTCTTTGTGTGCAATTTGAACAACTGAGGCAGTCTGGGTGAGTGTCCCAAGGGCCCTTCTTGTGGCCACACTTCCCATGAGACTGTCCCAACATTGTTTTCTGAAATAAAAATTTCCTGGAAGAAAACAATGAATAATGACAATATGTTATATATGTTACACAAGAACTGACCTGTTGTTTATATGGTGTGTATTACATACAACCCAGTGCCATGAAATCACCTGTGCACAAGGTAAACAACTGAAACTTCCCTTATAAAAATGCAATCCTAAATGAAGCTTGTGCGAGCTTGTGATAGCTCATGGCAAGCTCGCTATAAGCTCGCTTAGAACTTAATTGTAGCTAGCAGACTAGGTGGGAATTCGTGGCAAACTCATAGAAGCTCATATAAAGAAATCTGGCAGCATTCAAGTACAGTTGCTGGCATGATCTTGCTATCAAACCCTGCATATAAAATAAGTATAATCTAGAAAACTGCATATAGTGATGGTGAGAAAGAAATTTGCTACATAATGTAATATTTTTGTCTATAATATCATTAATTTGCATATAAAATCAATAATCTTTACATGTTTGGAAAGGTATTGAAATTTCCTGTCTATTAGTTATTTTATTTTAGCTTTTTATTGCATTGGTATATTATACCAGGGAATTATGCAGAAGTACTCTAGATGTTGTTATGTGTTTGCAAGTTTTTGACAATTTAGACCAATGTACTTAATTGCATTTATTTGATGGTACCTAATGAAGATTAATGAATTCATAATGCACAAGCTGATCAATGAATAATCTTAATTATGTAATGTGAATATTGATATCTCACATTAATAAAGAGTTATGACTGAATAAAAGTTTGGTGGCATTTTTTTTTTTCCTTTTCAAAAACCAACAATTTAATAAAAAGAATTCATTAGCCAGTATTTTATTCAGTATTAACATATATACAAACATGAACAAGGTTTTTACAATGTTCATAAAATCAATTTTAACAAACAAGTGTGAATTCATACATGAAATGAAAAGCTGAATGTAGGAAGTACAGCAATATGTCAACCAACCAAATCAATATCAAAATACAGTTTTAACTACCATCATGAATATAGAACAAAACTTATTATGCAGCACTGGATTTCATTTGTTTAAATATTCCAGGAAACAAATCTCTCTGGTGAAATATAAAAACATTAATGTGTTAAAATGGTTAATGTTTTTCAAAAATGTTAAACTTTATGGTACTGCATGTGAAGTTTTCTTCAGTACATGTATATATAGTTCACATCTTCAATTTTGATGTACATGTCTGGTACCACCGTTCTACATGAATGCACATTTATCAGTCATATTCAACAGAATTGGGGGGCCACACAAACAAAAGCAGTGTCCTTGCCATCATTTAACTGGATATTAACATACAAGTCTTTGATGCTTGTAATTGGAACAATTTGTACTGCACATACATGTACTTTGATTTCAAAGGGACTATATTAACAGTATTTTCATTCATCACACCATTTTCAATTTAAACTTCAGTATTAATTACCAATTTATTTATGACTGCATAATGTTGTGGTTGACACAAACAATCAATGGTACAATTTCTGTGATACTGCATATAAACTTATATATATATTTCTCAACATGGCCAAATTTTCTTGATGCATCATTTTCATTGAACATGACCGTGTACAAGTTTTAGCACTTTTTTTGGTTCATTAATGCCAAGGACTGAAGTTAAAAGGTTAAGCTGTTCATCTGAAAGTCTGAGCATTACTCGCAGCATCAGTGCAAGCAACTGGACACTAACCATTACTTAATTTAGCACAGCAATTTGTCACAAGACATAAAAAGTTACTGTCCAGACACCATTGAGGAGTTGGACCTACAAGCTCCACCCTAGTGAAAATGTGACTCAAATTTCTGTGAAATTTCTGTGACATTTCATTGCATCTCACTGAAATTTCAGTTTTTGCCAAAATTTCTGAAAATTTAAGTGAGACTCCCGTACAGAAAAATCTCACCAACTGCCAGGAGCTGCTCATAGGCTGCACATAAGAACCTTGTTAGAAACGTATGCAAACTGGGTAGACTTTGAAAGCTCATGTACATGTATGCAGATTTGTTAGATCTTGTAGAGCCAAGGAAAAACTAACCAAATTTTCACATGTGCAGATTTGTAAACATGAAAATCTGAATGTTCACATGAGAAAGTATTACTTAGAAAAAATTCTTTTCCATTACATCTGACTATGATTGAAAATAAAGCAGAGTTCTAATTTCTCATGCGAGTTATCACATGAGAAATATGGACTTTGATTCTGATCAAACACTTATTTTAAATTTGTCCCAAGTTGGATTTTCTCATGTGAGTTTCCACATGAGCAATTTGGACTTTAATATTCTGTGCAAATGTTGGATGTTGAGCAGAGCATCCAGATTATTGTCAAATTAGGCATTTCTTTTGAATACAATATTACTCAAAGACAAAATTCTAAAGTTTAAGCATCTCATTTACACAGTATATTTAATGTATTTTAAACAATGGTATAAAAAAAAGGAATGTTTAAACAATTTCCAGTAGCAAATGAACAAGAAAAAATTATGGTAAAGATGCCCTCCATTAAATGAAACATTAAGATTATCTTTCAATTTAGAGTAATTTCATTTTGTTATTTTTAATATTATTACCAGATTTATACAACGTTTTTGAATGTGTTATATATCAAAACTTTTAATACTACTACTACTAATAATAATAATAATAATAATAACAAAAATAACCTCCATTATTTATAGAATTAAAGGAAAGTCAATGAATGTCATTGTACTTCTGTATTATACATTTCCATACAATATCAATGCTTAAATAATGAGTAAAATTTATTTTACCAAAAAGGGGGGAAAAATCAATCATTATTTATAAAATTCCATTCATCTGAATCTTTTGCTTTTTTTCATCAGGCATGTTTCACATGTCCCTATTGTTATTAGTACTATTATTATTATTTTCTGCTAGAAGAAAAAAAAAATTAGCAGATCTTTTATACTGAATAAAAACTTAAAAATGTACGTGTTATGTATGATGTTTATATAATATTATAAATATTTTAGGAAATTATAAATGTTTCTTGACTTTAATATTTGCTCAAACCTTAATGTTATGTATAAGGTTTGCATGTTTAGCTGTTGTCCTTGAATTAGGTTATTTACTTAGTATTTGAGTTCAAGGACAGTTTTGGTAAACAAGTTGTTTATTTAATTTGAGGTCAGTGTTGATTTTGTTTACAAACAAAACTAGAATTTCCTTTAGAGTTATGTTAAAAGTCACATACACCATATAATTTTCTAGAACATTGTCATGTGACCTATCTTTATATATACCATGTTTTGTAGACAGTTTTTAGTTTTGACCTTACCATCAGTCTATAAAGACTCATTACAGTTGTGAAAAATCATTCCAAATTCAGAGAGAGGAATTATTTTAAATATTCACTGGTTTTTAAAAGTGCTAATAGACTTTTGCATTCTGGATACTGAATTGATTTTGGGATTTATGTGAACTTATTCAAAGATATTCTGAAGTACTTCATTTTGGCACATCAGCACATTAAAGACTACTGGTACATCAGGACACTAAAGACTATTGGCACATCAGCACATTCAAGAATACTGAAATTCATTCGGAACATTCTATACTTAGTACTTGTTATTAGGACACTTAGGATTCTTGGATTATCACGTTACTGTAAGTGTCTTTTGATTATCATTTTAATTATCTGAAAATAAATTGCTTCTTGAGTTTTACTTGATTTGTTGGTTTAACTTTCTTTCTGTTACATTTTTCCTTAACCATAGAGTCGTAACATATATATATATATATATATATATATATATATATATATATATATATATATATATATATATATATACATACATATATATATACATATTTTTTTTTTAGAGCGAGCGAGAGAGCGAGAGAGAGAGAGAGAGAGACTTATCACACTCTGCCAGCATTCTATAAAAAATTATGCTTCACGAATTTTGGTTTGTAATAAAAATCAAATAATAAGATAACTTAAGATGAAATGTTGTTTTCAGTGACAGAGATCTGATTCAGTATTGAGACGGTAATAGCGGTTATTTTCCTTGTTTACAGTCTGGAGACTGGTTTACTAATCACATAATATGCACAAAACTTAGTTGAGGTACTACTAGCACAGAAAACTTAGTTGAGGTACTACTAGCACAGGACTATCATAACAGCATCGTTCTCAAATAGGCTCCATTTTTAAGTTTTGAACCATCTAAATTTACTTCGCTAATATATCAGCCCTTTCAAAATGGATGGTAAAACTAAAATTTAGGATCGCTAAAGGAATCAGTCATGAATAATACCTAGATATGTTTCTAATTCTTGCAAAGTGATTGGAACGTTGAACTAAAAATTTAAATGCTGTTGCCAAATAGGTAAATTGTCATATTTTTGTCCAGGTTGCATAGTACATGTTGCTGTAATCTATTTCAGTGAATGGTACCTGAATCATACAAGAAGCTGGAGAGGATGCATTATTTTATTCTGAAAGGATTTTTTTTAAAGAGGTGGTTTAGTGTATTTCAAATGACTAACATTCTTGTTTTTCATCTAAAAGTGTAATGATTTTAACAGATTGAGAGGGGAACCTAACCATCTGACAACATTCCCCTTCCCAATGGATTTCTATACGTAAGTGAGTTAAAATGTGTCTAAAGTCATTCAGAAAAAATATGAAGATTTTTCATATATTTGAGAAAACGCCTGTGAGATATTCCTCACACTGAAGAGCTCTTCTTTCTGTATATAAGCCTGAATTTCTGAAATCTTTCCTTAATAATTAATTGGATATGATCCAGATCATACACCCTCTAAGTTTTGTTTATTTGCTCTATGTGCAACAATTTTGTAAGGAAAGCAGTATGCTTAATTTAAAAAAGACAGAATGTAACAGATAAAGGGATGTATTTTGTGTACGAAGTGCTATTACAAAAGGAAATGGAACACCATATCAGTCCATTCTGGTACTCTATTGGGAGGTTTAATTTTAACAAATTTTTAAATGTTATCATAGAAACTACTGGTATGTTGCACAAGAGTACAAAAGAATGTTTAACTTTGATAAATACTATTTCAAGCAATTATGATAAATACTGTTTTAAACAATTATGGATTTGTATTCATTCCTTCTGCTTTGTTTACTTTGATTTATTCATAGATTTTAGAGGTCCCGAGTAAAACTGCATGATTAATAGCAAACAAAGCTTGAGTATGTGTAACGAGTTCTCTAGAAAGGGTGCGTATTTAAAACAATATACATTTATTATTCATTAACATAAACTCAAAACAATAACAACTGTATTTCACCAACAAGACTCGATAATCAAGTGCCACGCACACTTCATATTTCTCTGAATACTCAGTGCAGAAGGTGCACAACATCACAGCCTCTCCTGGATCATACTTTAGCCATTTGTGTCAATTTTCCCAGCATTTCTGGTACTTTCTTAGTCTCTTCTCTTGATCATATATGTGATCGCAATTTCTCTTGTCATTAATTTATGCCATTTCGGTGCCAACTGCACCTCTTTCAAATATTTATACATGTTTACAATTGTCACCGCACAATGTACGGAATGTTTATCAGCAACGATATAAATATTAAACATTGTTCGGTATAATTCAGTTTCATATATGATAATTAATTTATCTGCAAGGTTCGCTACAATGATCACACAATGCAATTGTACTTGCATGTTGCCAAATTTCTTCTACGAGCTCACTGCGAGCTCCCACCCAGTCTGCAGTTAAGATCGTAACAAGCTTATAGTAAGCTCGCTACGAGCTATCAAAAGCTCGCGCGAGCTTGATTAAGGATTGCATTTTTATAAGGGAATTGACAGTGCGTTACGAGCTTGTATACTCATTGCAAGCTTGCTGTGAGCTAGCACGTGCACAGTTTTAGCGAGCATCCTGTTAGCTGGTTGACAGTGCGACGCGAGCTTGTGTGCTCATTGCAAGCTTGCTGCGAGCTCACGCTTGCAGTTTTAGCGAGCTCGTTACTAGCTGGTTGACAGTGCGTCGTGAGCTTGTATGCTCATTGCAAGCTTGCTGCAAGCTCGCGCGTGCAAAGTTTTAGCGAGCTTGCTAGACGCTCGTTGAAAGCGCGCAACGAGCGCGTTTTAGCTCGTTGCGAGCTCTCTGCGACTTCGAAATCGTTCCAATTCCGGCTTCCACATGCTATACAGCGAACTCGTGGGCTTGCGCGTGCTAGGTTTCAGCGAGCTTGTTACCGTCTTGAAATAAACTTACCTGTCTTTTGTTATAGTATAATAAGATGTTCAATTGTTAAACCTTTATTGAGAAGCGATTGCAAACACACACTACAATAACAATGTGACGCGAGTTACAAGAACAATTATCAATATACAAAGGTGAAAAAACACCGAAGTTGGTGTTTAGACAATTAAGAACAAGAAATACGTAATTCCTGTATGTTAGGGAAGGACCTCTGCTGTGTTATTTCCTTAACAAAAAAGACTTACCCGTGACCAGTGTGATTGATAATGAATACAAGTGTAGCCTAATCCCTAAGGGGTGGGATACAGTGTGGTAACCTATGAGGTCCCTTAAAGAACCAAATTCTGAAAGAGAGCAGGGGTAACTGGCATGTAAATAGAATACGGATAGGATAAATATAACACTGAGATAATGTCTGTTGTTGGAAGACCGCAATGTGGTTAGGCACTAGCAACGTTAGCAATTTTTCTCTGGTCATAGATTTGCCACACGTACATTCAAATGGCATCCTTGAAAAGATGACTGTTCTGCGTATGGGCATGCGAGGTGCACAAGTTGACTGTGTCTTACTGACAATACTCCACTCTGTGGAGCGGACGAGGTTTTTCAGCATGAAAAATAGCTACGTAATAGCGACAGATTAAGTATTGCTGCTGTTAAAATGTTTTAATTTGCAGTAATTAAATGCTTTGTCACAGTACTAAATAAATCCAAATGTTTGGTTTCAGATTTATATACCTTATAAGCTCTGCAACTTTCACCTATAAAAAAGGAATAATAACTGAAAGGTATATACACGAACATACATCAATTTCAACATTATCACTTGTGAGCAAGCACTATCATATGAATAAATATGGTCTCAAAATGTCACAAAACTACCCACAGCTTTCAGGGCTGATCAAAAAAAAAATTTCATCCACTTGTCCAGGACTAGTAGTTGCAGAAAATGCACTTGTCCCACCTACCTTTTCACTTGTTTCAAATTTAAATAACTTGCCTAGATTCGGTGAGATGTATGCACTTTAATCCATAGAAAGAACAAAAGAAATAACGTACAACATATTTATTTCATCAAAAGGGTTTAATTTTTCAGTTTTCGATTGTCAAGGTATCTTATATACACTATATCTTGCTCCAATACAGTAGCACCAGTACTTACATCAGCAAGAATGGAAAGGAATTTACTGGAATTCAGACTTTCCCTAACTTCTTCTCTCAAGACTTGGTGATATGACAGAACAAAAGTCTCATGATCCGAGTCTGTTCTTGTAATTAACACAAAGTTCAACGCCATTCTTCTGGAGTGCACACAGCATTTCCATGCCAGACAATGGTTTTCTATAAAGGGGTAGGGTGTAGGTTGCGACAATGAGAGCCGTAATTTTTTTCAATTCATTCATATTTAGTTTTAAGATGTCCTTTCCTAGTGGAGTGTCAGCAACTCTAACTTCAGAGATTTTCTCCACATGCTGGTGGTGCACAGGCCTTATGAGGTCTAGAGCTGTAATGTGAGCTGATTGGTTCAATCCAGAATTTGTCATTTCCATTGACAAACACGCCAGCTGAATTTCCAATCTGTGCCAGTTTAGAATATTTTTTGCAATAACTGCAAATCTTTCCTTCAATGATTCAAGACATGGATAATTAACAATCCAATGTGACTGAAAATTTCTCTGTCTCAGTGGTGTCATATTTGAAATGTTTTGCTTCCACAGAGTCTAGCTTATGTCTCTTTGGAGAAATAGTTACCTCCGACTCTGCGGCAGCTTTACGTTTTTTCCCTCCACTTTCACGTGAATGTTCCTTTTCCCACTGTTCCCATAACCTTCTTCGCGAAAATAGTTTGTCAACTCAATTTATCCACATATTAAAGATGACATCGCTTGTCAACTACTTCTACAGTTGTCACAACATACATTTTGTGGTTTAAAAATAAACACAGACAGCTCCTTAATTAGCGTAATCGCTTTGCTTCAAACAGAATATTGCACGTGGAAGCTAATCCTCTGTATAATCAATTAAATAATAAAGAATCATTACTGTCATTTAATCAGTTCATAAAGGAAACCGACACTAATGTCGATAAAATGCCTTTTATTAATTTAATTGCATAGACTCAATGGATCGAAATCAAAGGGTGATCCACTCGTGAGTATCCGGGTTGAGTAAACACAATTTAACAAAGCCGTTTAAAACACTGCTAATTAATCATACCTGATTTGTTTTGTTTGAAGTGTTTTGATTGCCTGATAATTCGCTCGCTTAGCCCAATATACATTCAAGCGGTAATAGAACGTGCACACATGTGACAGTTATCATTGACAGCTTACTGTAGCATCACAGGATATGAATGAATAAGTGGAGAGAGTCAAGCATTCAGTATGAGGGATATGAATGGCCAGATAAAGATAGGTCAAGTGATTAAAGCATAATTTTTATTTAGGCCTAACTAGACACCATAAGAAGTCTTCTGGTGAAAACCTCCTGTCTTTAAGACTTTCCATTTAGGACGAGTAGTGATAAGATTTTCAAGATGGCTGCCAAGGTGGCGCCATAATAGATGTCAAGTCGGCACAATTTCCATTTAGGACCAACTAGTCATCACTAAAAGTCTCTTGGTGAAAACCCAATGTTGATATGACCTCCATCTAGAAGAAAGTGTGATGACAAGATTTTCAAGATGGTCACTGTTACAGTCATATTGTAGGTCAGATGGGCACCATTTTCATTTGGGACCAACTAGACATCATAAGAACAGGGTTCCCATGCTTTTGAAACAAAATTTTCCAGGTCTTTTTCCACGTTTTTCCCTGGGTGAAATTGATTTTTTTCAAGGATCACTTATTACCCTTACTGAACAGAATAAAAAAACATTTTGGCTTTTAAAAAAACGCGCATTTTTTTAAATCAAAAGTTGTTTCTATTTTGAGACTCTTCCTTAACAGCTGAATTAATCGTATGACCATGTACGAAAACAAAGGACGTATCACAAGAAACAAATATAACTACTGAAATGCATATACATTTGTGTGTAACTCAATTTTATTTACACAGTAAAAACGTTAACTTTATTCTGCTTATGCTGGTATGAAGAAAGTCTTTTAGGCAAGGGTTGTTTTCAATTTGAACAAAAAAAAAAACCTTAAAAATTATATACCTTGGGATAAAAAAGGGGAATTTTAATTTAAAAAAAAAAAAATTCCACTTATGTTTACTTGATGCCTTAACATCCACTTTCCATGTAATCTATGCAGTCATTGTCAAAGACACACATAGCATGGGATTCTGCATTGAAATTGTCCCAATAGTAGCTACATTTATAACTAAAGGGATGATTCTGCTATAGTTATTGGCGCCACCTGGCACCACCAGAATTTTTATTTTAAAATATACCAATTGAATGTTAGTAAATCTTGCTTGCCGGAACTTGTACCTCATTCTATTCAGCTTGGAATTGCTTTTAAGTGCATTTAATCATAATGAGTCAGGGTCCAAGCTGGACTCCAATATTTGGGAGAACTTACCTCTCTCTCTCTCTCTCTCGCCAGAACAGGGCAAAGTTGGCGAAATTAGGAAGAAACGGATGTACAAAAGTTCAAAATAGTAACTTGAAACTACTGTTTTTTGCATATTTTCACGTCAGATGATAAAATGCTGAAGAAATACTATTAGAACTTTACAAAATAATAGTAACACTTTTCTTATATTGCTTCACTACAGTTGCGGGATAACATAAAACGGCAACCTCGAAAATAGGTTACAGTCGAAATTCGGCACCCGTTCCATACCAGAAAGACTCTTTTCATACGTCCGTATGATGAACAATTGGATACAATGATTATTTTTTATTAGTAATGGAAATGGATACCTCAACCGAGTCATAATTTGATTCAGATTGAGCGACACAAATTCAATTTTTCCCTTGTTTTTCATCGATCATGTGTGAATTTTCGGCGGGAATTCCGTAGAAAAGCAATGTTATTTTTCTTATTTATTATCCTCAAATAGCACCTAAACTGACTACATAAAACTTCTATATTTCCACCTTCCTCTTAGAATGGAAAATTGCCAAACAGACGACGTTTTACTTTGATTTTTACTGCATTGTATTGAAACAAACGGGGGTTGACGATTGTCTTGAAATCAATACAAGGCGAAGTGAACTTCGTTTTTTGGGCCTGTTTAGGTGAAATGACAGACTCTAAGGCGACTATATCGCCAGAATCACCCCATAGCGGGTATACATACATATTTGGATTAATGTCGCTTATCGCCTATCGGTATGTGCGACTAATTGGACCCTGTAAGTATTCGGATTCTCAGATATATATATATATATATATATATATATATATATATATATATATATATATATATATATATATATATATATATATATATATATATGCATTTGTCAAATAGCTCAAAAGCGAGCAGACAGCTTCTCCATTTTTATTGCGACGGATACGTGTTAGTTCATTAATTATAAAGTTTTGGGACCAGCTGTTTTGATAGTTTACAATACATATTGGAAATGATTGATACACACATTAAATTCAACACATAGCCTGAAATTCGTTTGCCAAGATCGACGTAAATGGCCGAATGGCCGCACACGTCGTTAATCAAACGAATGAACGTTTGCCAAGATACGCTAAATGACTCTTTCCACTACTTTACATCTAATGAACCAAATTATATATTTTTTATAAAATAACGTTCTATTTTATGCTTTTTGCATTGTAAAGGGAATAGAGATTTTAACAGTGTTCAGTATTCTAGTTTGTTGACTAGTGTCTGCTTGGTAAATATGCTGCAAAGATTACTATCCTTTCAAACAAAACAGAACTTTAATTTGATGTGAAACTAACGTTGCCATATGATTATAGGGCAACTTTATTCCCGTAGCACCTGTAAGTAACAAAGAAAATTATTACAATGCTGCTTAAATTTATATTATATTAGATGAATAAACAGATCAATTTGTTTCATATTAAGGACTTATTAAACAAGTTATTTTTATGCCAAGAACACGACAATTACTACCGTTGCTATTTAAGAAGACAAGTTCTCTACAAAATAAGAACAGAATTATATAACAAATTTTGGTTTACACTATACACAAACCCTAATAATATTAATTTTTTTAATCTGCTACAAAGTGACATCTGAAAATAAACTACAAGAAAAATTACAAGTGATGAGGAATAGGAGGTTTTAAACCATAAGACAATGTGTTAAAAATTCCTCAAAATACTCTAACAATTACCCAAAGTACTCGTTTCGTGATAAAAATTTCCAATCCTGGGGATGAGGTCCCCAAAAGTTTATTGTTGGAATCATCCCTGAAGTACTGAGCGTTGCATGAGAGTAAAATGCATGGCAAAAACGAGTTTGGGGAGGCGAAGGTTACTAATGGTGATAATGCTTAACACAGTGTTTCCTGTGCGAACTATCAAAGTAATAAGCAAAGATTCCCAGTTCGAACTATCGAAGTAATATCCAAAGATATATCACAATACATTTTTCTTCACTTTACATATCAAAAGTGGAACTGGGGAAGAAAAGCTTTATTTTTCTTTTACACTCACCACAATAAAATATCGCAGCCGTATTGACACGCTAGACGTGTCTTTATAACTTCAACATTGAAAAAAAAAAAAGAGAGTCCCTCTAAGGGACTGACGCTATACTGGACGAAAATAATGTTCAGGAATTCAAGATGAGACCATTTCTTTCCTTTAATTGTTGAGTGTTGAAACCATCTCTGATATTCTTCAACGATAACAAGATTTTAAAATTAGCTGCTGTGGTACACATACTGGATGTCAGATTAGCACCATTTTCGTTTCGGACAAAGTAGACATCATTAGAAGTCTTTTGGTGAAAAACCCCATCTCATAATGATTATCCATTCAGGGGGAGTAGTGACAACAATATTTTTAAGACAGGCGTCGTGGCAGCCATATTGGATGTACGACTGGCACCATTTTCATTTAGGACTTGGCGAAAAAGTCCTGTCATAATGATCATTCATTTTGAGGGGGAGTAGTGATAACAAGATTTTTAAGACAGTCGTCGTGGCAGTCATATTGGATGTACGACTGGCACCATTTTCATTTAGAACCAACTATGTATCATAAGAACTCTATTGGCGAAAATCCATGTTGATTTAACCATCCATTTGGAGAGGAGTAGAGATAACAACATTTTCAAGATATGACTTTCCATTCAGGAGGAGTAGCAATAACAATATTTTCAAGATGGCTACTGTGGCGGCCATGCTGAACATCAGATCGTCATCATTTTCATTTAGGACCAACCAGAATCATCTGAAGTCTTTTAGCGAAAACCCCATGTTAATATGACCAATGATTGAGAAGTAGCGATAACACGATTTTCAAGATGGCCGCCGTAGCGGCCTTACAGGATGTCCGAGCAGCACCATTTTCATTTAGAGGTGAATGTGTGTGTGTGTAAAGTTTCAAGGCAAATAGTTTAGGCGGAGTAGCGATAACAAACGTGTGCAAACAGACGATGGACAACAGAGCATACCATAAGCTCTTCTGGTCTATGACCAATTGCGCTAAAAATTACACCGATATGTCGCGGACTAAGAAGTAACGAGTCTACTTGACCAATTCAATAGCATGAGCACTTGAATTGACTATACAAATATGTTTAGGGCAAGCACCCAAATGATCCATACACAAATTGTACCTCAACTGACTGAAGTGTTCTGCAACCTCCACAAATTCCGGCAAGAACTCGATAAACTTAATTCCGATCTGTTCAGTTACGACTCGATTACGTAAATATTATTTATTTTTATTTTTTTGGGGGGGGGGTGGGGGGGGTGGGGGGGGGTGATCATGAGGCGGCTGAAAATTCCCGGTTTTTCCCCCGACTTTGATCAATATTTGAAAAATTCGAAGGCTTTTAACGGTCAGCAACAAACCTATTATTTCTTCCGACTTTTTCCGGATTTCTCGGTAGCGTGGCAACCCTGTAAGAAGTCTTCCAGTGAAAACCCCATGTTGCTATGACTTTCCATTCAGGAGGAGTAGCAATAACAAGATTTTTAAGACGGCTTCCATGGTGGCCATACTGGACGTCAGATTGGCACCATTTTCATCAGGATCAACTGGAGATCATAAGAAGCCTTTAAGCAATAACACCATGTTGATATGATCACCCATTTAGGAGTAGCGATAACAAGATTAACAAGATGGCCACTGTGGTGGCTATATTGGACGTCTAAGCAGCACCATTTTTTTATTAAGAACCATCTAGACCATGGGATGAATGTGAGTGTGTAACGTTTCATGGTAGTCCTCCAAGTGGTTCTGGAGGAGTAGCGACAACAAACTTGTGCTAACAGATGGAGGGACAATGGTCGAAAGACAAAAGGCTATCGCATAAGCTCTTCTGGTCTATGAACAGTAGAGCTAATAGGACAAAAAGATGCATGTTGTAGTCTTATACTTGCTACATTGAACCTAAAACCAATTGCATCACAGGTGTTCTTTCTTTTTTTTTTTTAATGGATATCTGCAAAATATTATATTTTTGTACAATATCTAAATTCCTTCCTCTCTTCGGGGAACTGATCCCATTTTCTTCTAGTGGGTTATTTTATGCTGCCTCTCTAACTTTGTAGCTTGCAGTAACGACTCGAACATTAAAAACACGAACAGAAGTGAATTCACGGTACTGGACACTATCTGTGAGTATAGATGTAAATGTTCTCTAAAGCAGTTGCTTTCATACTCTGTATTACACAGCCCTCAATCAACAGTAATGCTGTCAAAAATCATTTACAATAAAAGCAAAGGCTAAAAATATACGTTATGTATGTGTCAACAATCTATGTATTCCTGTTCAAATATTAATTTCCGCACTAGGGCTTTCACGAATCCCAAAACTAGATTATTCAAGTGATTCCGACACTACCCATTAACAAAATGAAACTGTTGTTTCAAACTGTTTTTGAGCAAGAGAAATTATTAATTTAATACACTTTATGGAGTAAAACATGAAAGCCAGCGCGTGCATGTCAAGCCCACAATCAAAGAATTGCTGTAAAACATGTGACCTTGACCCTAAGGTTAAAAGGAGCAAACGAGCAAGTTCATAGGGGAAAGAGTGTCGCAGAATAAACTGTCTTAGCTTCATGATGATTCATGCCAAGTATGATGATGAAAATCTATCAAGGAGTTTAGGAATAGCAGCAAATGAGAAGCTTGAACCAAAACCTTAATCCAAATTTTCTATGACTAAGACCAAAAAGAGCGAGCAAGCATTACATAAAATGAATTGTCTTGGTTTCAAAATAATTCATGCCAAGAATGATGAGAATCTATCAATAGGTTTAGGAAATATGTGCAAATGAAAACTTTAACGAAAACCTTACCAAACTGTTGACACCGACGCCAGTGAAAAAGTAACTACTATGTATCGTTACCAACTAATGTGGGGTCGCCAACAAATGCTAAGTGCATGATTCCTGTCCTATTATTTGACATGGATTTATTTTTTGCAATATTTGCAGAAAATGCAAACAGTGCCAAAATTAAACACTACCAATGGTATGTCAGCATATACTGTAGACATAATAAATACAGTTTAATAAACTTTCAGCATGGGTAGCAACCAACCAAATATTTTCTGAATTGTGGAGTATGTATGTATGTATGTATGTATGTATGTATGTATGTATGTATGTATGTATGTATGTATGTATGTGGTGTTTAACAACACCTCATTACAGCAGTAGCTATATGTTTCCAAATAAATGTAAAAATAAATTGCACAAAAAAAACCAAAGAAGATAAACCCTTCCAAATAAATGTAAACATGAAGTACAACAAGATAGAATATACTGGATAAAACTGTTTAAATTCCATAAAAGGTATATAAAATAAAAGATAAAGGTAACACTTGTAAAATCCTTAGAAATTTGCATTTGTAATACAAACCGCATTCCCTTAAAACCTCCACGATTATCTCGGGTGGTACACCATCATACAATCTCTTCATCAAGTGCGAATATAAATACCTCTGTCTCACAGGGTGGAAGTCAACACAGTCGGCAAGAATGTCTTCCACTGTCAGTGGACACTGGCAGGGTATGCACTCTGGTCGAGGTTCACCCTTCATGAGATATGCACGAGTCAGGTATGTGTGGCCGATACGCGATCAGCACAATACCCCATCATCTCTGTGATTTGTTCTATGAAAGGGATGCCATCTCCAATAGTGGCTTTGATGTTCTGAAGTTTATTTGTGGAGTTTTCATGCCACATATTTTGCTAAGAATGAAAAACATGCTGGTCTATATATCTCAAGTCGGTATATGGAATCTTCCATTCGGAGACTGATAACTTGCAGGGCAGCTTTGGCTGTTTTATCGGCCATTTCATAACCCTTTACACCAATGTGACTAGGCAGCCAAAGGTACATGCTATTTTTTCCAGACTGTATGAACAAATAATGTTTCTGTAATATCTGGGATATAAACGGGGCGCCAAATTTAACGTTTTGCAAGGCTTTCTGTGAGGAAAGAGAATATGAAAAAACGATTTAAAAAAAAAAATTTTAAGGGGCTTCAATGCAGTTTATAGCGATGAATATACTAGTAGCTGTAGTTTCTGCGATAAAAACTGATGCTTTATATGGTAATCGGTTCGAGAGGGTGCCACGGGTCTCCGCCCTTGTCCCCATCTTTCAAGTAATCTGTATACAAGGTCGTATGGCTACGATAGGAGGTTGTGATTTCACTGAATTTACTCTGAACAGGAAGAGGATTTGTTGAAGACTTTTTGAACTGGAAAAGATCAAATATAATTTTTTTTTGGGGGGTGGGTGGGTGGGGATGGGGTGGGCGGGTGGGGGTGCTGATAACTAACGTGGTGATTTTGGAACATAGAATTCTGCAGTATTGCCAACAGTCAATTTTGCTGTTTCTAGATGAAGGCAAATTTGTATCCCAAAAGGTTTGGTATTTGGGCCTAAAGACTATATCATATGCTGGATTTGATGGATTAGAAAATACTTTGGTAGTATTCTGAAGAGCCCTAAAACTTTGGTCTCCTCCACAAGTGGAAAAATACAATCGTCACGATTAAGCTTTGGGTCATCATGAATACGATGCAACAGAAGTGCATACAAATAGTTTTAGATTTCGTAAATTTAAACTAGTTTTCTTTTGCACATTTTAAAAACTCTATTTAAGCTTATCTGAAGTTAACATTCAATACTCTGCATACTCTTTGATCTATCGAAGATCAAAAAGTCGTTGACATATAACGAACAGTCAGTTCCTGGATTAAGGCATTTCATAATACTGCTGACTGGGATGGCTAAACATATGCTGCCCTGAGGTACTGTACACCAATATCCCGATAATAGCTTTCAGAAAGGGTCCTGCCTTAGAATTGGCAGGTGGGAGTGGCAGGGGTGGAGACAATTTACTGAAACTGATTCATTGGCTGATAGTTTGATGAACCATGTACTGGCATCCTATCAGTTCTTGTCAAGAATACAAACATTATTTCAAAATCAAATTCCAAAATATTTTCATTCCTTAAAGATAACAAGAGTCCCTCGAAGGGACTGAAGCTCTACTAGGTGAAACGAATTTCTAGGAAAGTAAGATAAGAGTATATTTTCCTTTTTCTACTGCACAGTGTTGAAACCATGTCTGGTATATTTCATTGATAACAAGATGTTAAACCCTTTGTAAATATGTCCATCCATTATGGGGATTAGTACAAGATATCCATCATGGCACCATTAGTAGCAATAACAATATCCATTTGAAAAGTACGTCAATATGACGTTTTGGTTAGGAGGAGAGGCGATATCAATGATAACTAGGACATATATCGATGTAATCATGACGATATCGATGAAGATGACAATGTTAGATATGACAATCATAATAATCCATCTGGATTTATTGATCTACCTTGGCTTTACCCCTTGGAAAGCAGCGCAATGGAAAACCTACCACAAACTGCCCAGAGTGGATGCCAAAGACTACACCCAAGCTGATGGAAAGAGTAGAAGTTTTAAAGAGAAACTTTAACTGCAACGTTCGTTTACTAAGATATGGTAGAATTCAGTTATAGGAATTTAAGTGAAGTATTAAAAGTGAAAAACATTAATATTTTCTTGTAGGTAGAATGTGTGAGTATGCGATTGTTTTTATAAGTATTGAGGTATGATATACGGCTTACTTATGCCAAAACAGGAGAATTTTCATTGCAGCAATGAACCTTTTATAATATAAATTCTATTTGCTACACATCACATAGTTGAATACATTCATATATCTAGTCACAACAAAAGTTTCTGAGAGCAATAAATCTAAAGACTCTAAACACTACTTTGAAGGTATCGTTAATTGTTTTAATAAGGTATCTTTTGTTTATATTGTAAATAGTTCCTAAAGCTTGCAGTGAATATCAATTGATTATTTATTCATCTAGGATTAATGCATCATGGATATTGTTCATCTAAGTATTTTAATGCTTTTGGTGAAGCCTCATTTTGACTGATGCTGTAAAAATAATGGTATTATTTTTTTAAATCCTTACCAGAGTTCTGCAAGCAAAGAAAGTGGCGGTAAATCTGACAAAGTCAATACTCCGAAAATTCTCTATGGATCCAGTCTATTTGAGTTCTCTGGATTCACCCAAGAGGATATACACGATGTGGACGTAAATTTATAAAAAAAGGTAATCCCAGATTGTATGCACGTAAAAAAAAGATCCAGACAGTATCACTATCCATTTCAGCAACAACTTATTACTGAAGCAGCTGAATGAACTTATGATGAAATTCCCACTTTACAAATACTCACAGTAACATGGGTATTTGTACAAGATCACTACTTTACATGAAAATAAAGTTACATGTACTGAATTCCCATCAACAAATACCATTTTAATTCAGGGCAGTGGATACTTGGCTTGGACTTATAATGGATTTCTTGAACTGTATGAAAACATGAACAACAGGTCTAACACCAGCACTGTGTCACCACTGAGATCCTCAGCTTGACCCATAACCTCCAATCCCAGGAGTACCTGCCAAGCAATGCTATAATTCATTACAAAACTCACTTGCTCAAGTAGACACAAACTACACTACAGAGTGCCTAAATATTTAACACTTCACACTCCCCTAGCCCTGGTAGACCCAGATACACTTTTTAAAGTGTAGAAGACAATACCACTAATCAAGATAATGAAAATCCAAGTAGTGATAGCCAAGCAAGACCCCACTTCTTTACACCTTCACCTGCACAGGCAGACAG
The DNA here is from genome assembly GCA_029931535.1 of Margaritifera margaritifera. Taxonomy (NCBI): domain Eukaryota; kingdom Metazoa; phylum Mollusca; class Bivalvia; order Unionida; family Margaritiferidae; genus Margaritifera; species Margaritifera margaritifera. The sequence goes on along the minus strand of JAQPZY010001664.1, from coordinate 7,633,919 downwards.
AAGACACATAGTGCCTAAATATATAACACCTTTCTCTCCCCAAGCCCAAGTAAACCCACTTCATCAAAGTGTAGAAGACAATTACACTAATCAAGATAACTTCTCTCAAATATAATGCAAGTCACATTGCCATGGAAAAATATGTTCTAAGTGACTTGATAGTTATGATTTTCAAGATGGCTGCCATAGTCGCCATATTGGACATCAGAGAGGCACCATTTTCATTTAGGACCAACTAGACATTATAAGTAGTCTTCTAGTGAAAACAGCATGTTGATATGACCATCCATTCTGGCGGTGTGACGATAACACGAATTTCATGCTGGCTGCCATGGCGGCCATATTGGATGTCAGATCCACCCCATTTTCATTTAGGACCAAGATGTCTGCTGTGGTAGGTAGATCTGCACCATTTTCATTTAGGACCAACTAGACATCATAAGAAGTCTTTTAGTGAAAAACCCATGTTGATATGACCATCCATGTAGGAGGAGTAGCGATAAGATTTTCAAGATGGCTGCCATTGCAACTATATTGAACCAGATCAGCACTGTTTTCATTTAGGACGAACTAGACATCAGAAGATATCTTTCAATGAAAACCCCATGTTAATATCACCATCCATTCAGGAGTAGTAGCGCTAACAAGATTTTCAAGATGACTGCAAGGCTGCTAATGGCAGTCGTATTGGATGTTAGATTGGCACCATTTTCATTTAGGACCAACTAGACATCATAAGAAGTCTTTTATTGAAAACCCCATGTTGATATGACCATCCATTCAGGAGTAGCATTAATAAGATTTCCAAGATGGCTCCCATGGCAGCCACATTGGATCTCAGATCCGCACCATTTTCATTTAGGACCAACTAGACATCATAAGAAGTCTTTCAGTGAAACCCCATCTTGATATGACCATCCATTCAGGAGGAATAGCGATAACAAGATTTTCAAACTGGCCACTGTGGTGGCATTGGATGTCCAAGCAGCACCATTTTCATCTAGGTCCAACTAGACCATGGGATGAATGTGTGTGTGTAAAGTTTCATGGCAATCCTCTAAGCAGTTTCGGAGGAATAGCAATAACAAACTTGTGCTAACAGATGGACAGAAGATGAACAGATGAAGGATGGACAGATGACACATGGACGATGGACAACAGACCATCCCATAAGCTCCTCAGGTCTTTGACCAGTGGAGCTAATAAAAAGTCCCTCATTTCTCCTAAGCAAATCTAAGGTCAATTGTGCATTATTTTCATACTGATAGTTGGTTAGATGTCCAGAAGAGGTTGTTTGGGATTGGCAATTTCATCAGAGGTATCAAAACTTGGAATTTTTTCTTTTTGGTCAACAATTTTAGTCTTCTGGACTCTCTTTTGCCCACATGTAAAATGTATCATAATTTTCACAAAGCTTAATCTGTCTGGATTCCACTCTGAATGAACTGATTTAGCTCTTATGAAAGGTAGATTAAATTCCAGACCCAAGATCTGAACCCAATACATGTATTGGCGATATACTGACTGAAAAATCAGAATATTCTAAATTTAACCCAAACAGGTATTTTTTAAAAACTGAACATCACCTACCATGGGGACTATTTTCAGCTCAATAAATAGAAATACCCTTTCCAAAAGTTATTTTTGTAAAGATCCAAACTTTTTCTATAAAATGATGCCAAAAACATATAGCTGCATGCATGCTGAAAAGATGTGCCAAAATGGCCCTTAAAATATGTCCCTCTTTAAAGATCAATGAATAATGTACCATCTCTTTGACATCAAAGACATATCCACAATTTAAGTACCAACATAAATGTAATTTTTTGCAAATCCACAACTCTGAAATGTCTTTATTAGAACACATAAGTCTCATCAGTCATCTGAAACTGATCTAAAAACTGAAAACTGACCTAAATGCAATACTTAACCAGATGGATAGCTGGACAGACAGACATTATATGTCCTGCCATTGTCATGGTGAGACCTGAAAACTGATATTCAAAAAATTAATGAAATTCAGATAATCAGCTTTGGAGGTATTATGTAACTCCTGGAGATGACTTACCACACCGATCTGACTGTGCTGTGTACGAGAACCTTCAATGTGACTGGGATGTGTAATTGTCACCTTTTTAGGTGGCGATGCTGAAAGCAGTTCATCGGAAGTAGGAATATTATCACTGTGATCACTACTGCTTGGAGAGTCACTGCTCTCATAATCTGAGGTTATATTTAACTTCCTAATGTGGGTTGAGAAATGTTCTTTAGTAGAAGAGTGCATTTTTGTTCTGTCCTCCTTGTCAGAATCTGTGTCCATTCCACCTTTGAAGAGAGGACCAATTGCCTTCTCTGTTTTTGACACACATTGTGCAACAGCAGTTTCTGATGTGGAAAGAGGAGTCATGCTTTTGCGGGAAAGTCTTTTGACATGATTATTTGAGCTGATGGGTTGTGTAGAAGCTGCCATAGAAAATGATCTGGATTTTGGAATCGTAAGCACAACTGTCTGAGAACTAGGTGATGGACTATTGCTTCGACTTCCTGTAGGACTGGATCCTGGAGTAACATCTCTTGTGTGACGAAAACTTGCACTGCGAGACCTGCTTGGTTCAGGTTCTAATGTGGGCATGCCTGTGGCTGATGTGGTGGTTGTCCAGGTACTGGTTGACATTCTTCTGATAAGACTGGGAGGTAAGCTACGACGTAATCTCTAAAAAGATGGAGAAATAAAATTTACTCACAATCAAATAATAATAATAATAATAATAATGATAATAATACTTTTCAGAGGGTGCAACTCATTTAGCCCAAGTCTTAGCTAGTCTCACATGAAGCCCTAATGGGCATACAACATTCTATACATGTACACAATATTTATTAAAAAAAAGACAGAATAAACGTATTATTTACAGGTTAATGTCACACAAATAGTTCACTTGAAACTTGCAATGTTTATAAATGTGCATCAATGTAACACGTTTATAGCTGATTTATGCACATGAATAAGAACAAAGGAGAAACTGTTGGAATATTTGGTGTTATGTATGATGTTTATATAATATTATAAATATTTTAGGAAATTATAAATGTTTCTAGACTTTAATATTTGCTCAAACCTTAATGTTATGTATAAGGTTTGCATGTTTAGCTGTTGTCCTTGAATTAGGTTGTTTACTTAGTATTTGAGTTCAAGGACGGTTTTGGTAAATAGGTTGTTTATTTAATTGGAGATCAGGGTTGATTTTGTTTACAGATAAAACTAGAACTTCCTTTAGAGTTGTGTTAAAAATCACATACACCATATAATTTTCTAGAATATTCTGTCATGTGACCTATCTTTATATATACCATGTTTTGTGGACAGTTTTTAGTTTCGTCCTTAACATCAGTCGTTAAAGAGTCATTACAGTTGTGAAAAATCATGCCAAATTCATAGAGAGGAATTATTTAAAATATTCACTGGATTTTAAAAGTGCTCATAGACTTTTGAATTTTGGATTTTGAATTGATGAGTTTATGATTTATGTGAACTTATTCAAAGATATACTGGAGTACTTCATTTTGGCACATCAGTATATTAAAGACTACTGGCACGTAATGACATTAAAGACTATCGGCACATCAGCACATTCAAGGATACTGAAATTCACTTGGAACATTCTATATTTAGGACTTGTGATTAGGACACTTAGGATTATTGGATTATTTGGATTTTAATTCACGTTACTGTAAGTGTCTTTTGATTTTCATTTTAATTATCTAGAAAAAAGTGCTTCTTGATTTTTACTTGATTTGTTGGTTTCACTTTCATTCTGTTACATTTTTCATAGACCATAGAGTCATAACATTGGTGAGAGACATTATATATTTAGGATCAATCAAATGCCATACTTATCCAAATTTAACAAACAACCAATTGCAAAAGCATACACCAGGACCTGTAGTCACAAAACCTTTTCAGCACAAAAAATGAACTTGTGCTCACATTTCCAGAATTTGATCTTGTTTCCAACTGCATTGTTTAAGAAAATGTTGGCATAATCTTATAGTCTGAATCCAAACAAAATTTCAATAATACTGAAATATTCCAAGTAGGATTTTTCATTTTGTCATTTTGAGTCTGAGTTCAAATTTTTTTGCTCACACAATTTTGTGACTGCTGGGCCAGGATCTGCTGTTATATAATCATGGATTAAAAAGATCTCTGAAAATTCACATACCCAGTCAGGCTAGTACTAAAAATATATTCTCCCCCAGAATAACCTCTTACCCAAACAGATACTATTAAAATAGAAAAGTTAATGATGTTACTGACCTAAATTTGATCACGTGAAAGACTGTTTTCCAGAACCCTATCTGTGACCCTTTTAATACCAGTTTTAAGTAATTACAAATTGAGGCCAGTCTGTTTTCCTTCGGGTAAGCATTTATTAGTACTGAATAGTGAGAGCAGATCACTTGTATGTACTTGATGAAAACAAAATTGATGGAAAACAAACTTATGGTAAAAAGTATGGACTTTGATTAAAAAGGTCAGCAATATTCTCAACAGAACATCTTTTTCATTGAAGAAAAACACTGGTCAGCCCTGAATCAGCACTCGCCCAAGCAGGCAAGTGATTAGAAAATTCACTAAATCTGAAGAAATGTTCACCTGCCGTTTGAGTTGGGTTAGTGAATTTTCAACTTTTGATAATGTGCCAGCAGCTCAGGCTCTGTATTCTTATAACTTTTTTGAGGAAAAAAATAACTCAAGCTAAAAGTGTTTTTTTGTTTGTTTGTTTTTTTTTTGTTTTTTTTTTTTTTGGGGGGGGGTAAAAACTAATTTTAATGATGCAATACTTACCTGTTGCTTATGTCCTTATATTATACTCGGTCCACCCTAGGGATCATATCTAATTTTGTGGTGATCAGCTTGAGCTTGAGCTTGAGTTTGTTGCCCAAAAAGTTTTGAGAATACAGGGCCAGGTTCTACATTGTTGGTTCTACTTGTAATTTCAGGTAAACTGTGAAGACTCTGATCTGCCAATGCATTAAACCAATTAGTTAATACTCCAACAGTGGTTTTGACGTGCATCTGACAATGCCCAAGGATCAAAGAAATCCACAACAGATTGATATGAACTGAACATTATTTTAAATGAAGAATAATCTAATAATATTCTCAATGCACTAATTATATCCATTAGACCTTTTGTCTTGCCTATTTAGGAGAAAAATGCAAGAAAGCATTCATAATGTTGTACATCAGTAGTGTCAACTCAATCTTAAATTTTGAGTCCAAGCCAATTTTAAGGTTGTTGTACATGGCCTTAACTCCAAAAAAAGGTGACACCATGTTCTGGAGAACCTTTCTATTGACTTAAAGGTAAAATGGAATGAAATTTAACCTAAATTTATTTGCTAGTACATTTCAAAACAAGAGTCCTGTGAAGGACCGATGCTCTACTGGCCAATAAGAATTTCCAGGAATCCAAGATCAGGTAATTTCTTTTTTGTAACTGCTGAGTGTTGGAACCATCTCTGATATACTTGAGCAGTAAAAAGATTTTCAAGATGGCCACAGTGGTGGCCATATTAGATGCAAAGTTGGCACCATTTTCATCCTATGTCGATACGACTATCCATTTAGGTGGAGTAGTGATAACAAGATGGCCATCCTGGTTGCCATATTGGTTGAAATATCAGCACCATTTTCATTTAGAATCAACTAGATCTCATAAGAAATCTTTTGGTGAAAACCCCATGCCTATATCCATTTAGGAAGAGTAGCAATAACAAGATTTTCAACATATATTGGACATCAGGTTGGCATCACTGTCATTAAGGACCAACTAGACACTATAAGAAGTATTGTGGTGAAAACACCATGTTGATATTACTTTCTGTTTCATAGGAGTAGCAATAACAACATTTTCAAGATGGTTGCTAAGGCAGCTATACTGGATGTCAAATCGATACCATATTTCTTTTCGACCAGCTAGACATCATAAGAAGTTGTTTGGTGAAAACACCAGGTCAATATGAACATCCATCCAAGAGAAGCAATAACAAGATTTTCAAGATGGCCACCATGGCTGCCATATTGGAGGTCAGATTAATACCATTTTCATTTAGGACTAACTAAACATCATAAAATGTCTTTAGGTGAAAAACCAACTGATACGGCTTTCCATTCAGGAGGAGTAGTGACAGAAAGATTTTCCAAGATTGCAACCATACTGATTTCAGATCAGCACCACTTTCATTTAGGACCAACGAGACATCAAGTCTTTTAGTCAAAACCCCTTGTTGATATGATCATCCAGTCAGTACAAATGATAACAATACTTTCAAGATGGCCACTGTGGCAGCCATATTGGATGTTCAAACAGCACCATTATCATTTACAACCACAGTTTCATGGCAATCCTCTGAGTAGGAGTAGTGATAACAAACTTGTGCTAAGAGACAACAAGACAATGGATGATAGACAACAGGTCATCCCAGAGGTTCTTCTGGTCTGTGAACAGTAGAGCTCACATATATCAGCTTGTGAATGCAGATTCCTACATTTATTGACACTGCCGAGTGGAATGCAAAGCTTGGAGTACAGAGTTGCTACACTGTCTCTTAATGTTGGTGTCATTTATCTTCTTTCCTAGACCATACATATAAAATCACTTTCTCTATATAAAAAGAACAACTCATACAACCAGCATTGTCCCCTGGAACTCTCCCTGCCCTTGAGGACTTGACTCTAATTCATAAGTTAGAAACTGTTCATAGTGCCAGAGTTAAAATATATACACTTACTCTGCATTACAAGGGGACTTAATCTGTGCAGTCAGCATGAATTCCTTAATTTAAGATCAAAGTCTGATCAGAAATATGGCATCTAGAGTGTTGACAAGCTCAGTTGATCAAATGCAAGATCACCTCATTAATATGTGTGGATGTCACTCATAAGCAAACTCGTCTGAGGTCTTGATAATACAAGCTTACATACCAAATCTGATCAAAATCTGATCTTCAGTACCAAAATGAACCTGCCTTCTGCCTGTAAATTGATTGGTACTTACAAAACCTACAAATGTGCAACAGGAGAACTGGAATATAATGGAACATAGTCATGAGTACTGGAATATTGCAGAACATACCCATAATAAACTGATTCTGCTATTTAAATGGATTGTATTTACGTACACTCTGCAAATGCGAACTTCAGCTTGGTACATATACAAACCATGTGAATGTATGCTCATGTGCATTTCAATCAAAGCTGATAACCTATCCTGACTATCTGACATTTGAAAGCTAACATGTCCATCTGAAAGATTTGACCCCATATATTGGAAGTCATCTTAGAAAAATCTAGATTCGGTTCACAGAACCAAAAATCTGTCCTGTTACAGTAATCTGAACAATGCAGACCCTGCTCTGCTGGCACATTATGTGGTGACAGATCTGGTTCTATGTTGTTTAGAGTTGGTGCAATAGAATTATACATGCACATATACATTTATAGTATTTTTGCAAAAGATAATATTATATGTTCCTTACCTCAAATACAAGCTATCTACAAGCTGTAGTCAAGGTGGTACAGAACTTGCATAGTTTTGTGGAAATTGTTTTTCCTTCTTTCATTCCTGGTGGCCATGACCTTTTGAACCAGAAAATGAATAGGTGTCTTCCTTATCTAAAACACAAGTCATCCACATATTTTGGTCAAAGAAGGTGATAAGGAACTCAAAATTTTGTCCGGAAACCATTTTTCTTTTTATATGTGACCTTCTGACCCCAAAATAAATGGTGTCATTCTTATCCCAAGTGCAAGCCATTTATAACATTTGGTCAAGGTATCTACTATGCAAGTCAAGCTATTGTGTGAAAAGTTTTCCTTTCAGTTCCTGAGATCTTGACCTTTGACCTTTTAAGCCTGAAATCAACAGATTTCTTTCTTCCTGCCCTAAATGCAAGCTACTTGTAAAGTTTGGTAACAGTAGATAGTGGAGAACTGGAGTTATTGTGTGGAAACACAATAGGGATCAGATGGACATATGATACCATATACTATAAATCACAATATTTTTGTGTGATTAAATTTTAGCTAATCTTTAACTTTAGCATATCAGTGACAAAAAAATTATTGTGAATTATTGGTACTAATGAAAAAAAAAAAATGTTGGTGGTAGTCTTACCCAACCTAATAAAAAGCAATATGTGCTTACGTGCTGTGCTATGTCAACACATATGAAATGAACTGTGGTTGTTTTATTTTCACACAAGGTTTCAACACACCATACATAATATGAATAGCTGCCAAAAACGAAGGATGTTAAAATAGAATTATCGACAAAACATAAAACAGCGTTTCTATGAGGCAAAAGCCGCAAGTCCATTGTTAATACAACAGAACATATATGAATAAATTCATCATGTAATTTTAGTGACCATAAAATGTTTGCGAACAATAGATTGCATGCAATTTTTCTAAAATTGAATGCTTGCTAAAAAAAAAATCATTTACAAAAGTGGCTTCTAGGCTAATTAACTAATACATGGTAATCCAAACCCAGCACTCTGGTAGCCCTTGGGCTCCAGGCACAAGATTTGTCAGACTCTGTATTTAGCTGGTTCAAAAACCTTCAGAAAACATTTTACAGGAGTGGACAGACTTATAAACCACATGTACCATCCAACTGATAAGTGTCACCTTATACAACATTCATCTCAAGTGCATACATGTGACAGAACCAGGACATCAACTCAGTAGATTTCAAACATTCAATCAGTAGATTGGCTTCTAAATCAATAGGATTTTTTATCAAAACAAATTTTATGCATTTTAAGGGGACTGAAAAAAAAGTGCATTTTGTTGCCAATATATGATTCTCTCCATATTGTAATAAAGTTCTGAACATGAATTAGATTCTGATGTTCATATAACAAAAATAAAAGTCAGGGTATTGTCAATTAAATGAAAAAGGAAAAGTTGTATATCTCTTGGTTCACTGCAAAGATTTTTTAAAAGAAATCCACAAGTATTTTTAGTTTCTTTCACAAGTTCACTGCCTGGTGACTACTGATGACACTGATGACATTCACTGTAATTAATAATTTTCACACTAAACATGCTCTCGACAGTTTTCTGGTCCAGATTTCCTCTTCAATCACTCAGTATTTTTTTAAGAATGGAGAATCAAATCCATATCAGCAATGGAATATCACTTCTTCCCCCATATATGATTTTAAAATCCTCTGTGCATGAAACACACAATGCAAACTCAGGACCTTTGCTACTTGCCTGCACCCACTTAAGCTCTAATTTCCAAGCATTGTTGAACTTGTTATAATATTTCTTTGCTGGTGGTTGTTTTAGCTTGGGAGAGAGTGTACATTTTGGCATTTCTGACATGAATTGACCCAAAAAAGATCAGAGCTGCCTGAAAATATTCCTCTTAAAACATCCTAAAACAATTAAACAAGACAAAAAATCCCAATTTTTATAAGAAAAATATGTTTCTTCGATAATACTTACCTGATCATAATACCTTAGGAGAACTACTACCTCGCAAATCCAGCCCTCCCAAGCTAAAAACTTTAAAAGCTAAAAGTTATCTGCCCACCAAGGTAGCAGTTAGCTAGAGTGATCTACCCTTGGTACAGGGATTTGTGCTAAATCCCATGCATGCTTCAGTTACTACTGGGGTGGGAAGCACGCTCTCTGATAAAGATGTAACTGCAGGGAGGCTGGGAGGGTGCATGCATACATGTATTATGATTGGGTAAGTATTATCGAAGAAACATATTTTACTTAGAAAAATTGGTGTCTTCTTCAAATACGTTACCTGATCATGATATCTTAGGAGAAAAGGAAAGAGGTGGAGGGAGTTACATCCCCTTACCCTGGAGAGGCCATCTCCATTCCCTAAGGTGTGTGAGACAGCTTCTAGATGACCCGACTGGAGAATCAACTCCATATGCCAGGGAGTGGCTTTGAAGGGAAAAATCTTTCCTCCCTCACATCCAGCGAAGTTGTGAAGCCACTTCCTATGAAGCTGTCAACCAACCAGGGAAGGTAACCTGTTGCGCCATGGCTAAAGGTCCATACCAGGAAGAGCTGAGTCTTTCGGGATGAAAAATCTCGGAGATAAAAGATGGAGAAAGTGGCATGAATAATATAAGTCAGCGAACAGTTTCGCTCATATGCAATGCTTGTGGCGACTGCTCTAACTTCGTGAGCTGAAATACGTAATAGACTCATATGAGTTAGAGTTATTTCCTGATATGCGGAACGAATAACCACTTTAATTCAGGACGAAAGTGCCTGTGTTGATATGTCGTTCTTGCCCTCTCTGCTGGGTAAAAAAAGGCGTGATCTCCCTCGATGGAGCGGCTCAGTCCTTTTCAGGTACCATTTCAGAGCCCATACGGGGTCCTGTAGACGACCTTGAGATGAAGTGTCTAAAGTTGCCAGAGATTTCATTATAAAGGTTTGGTTGCCCATGAACAGTAGTCTGGATCTTGGCAATGAAAGCAGGAGCCGTCATGAGTGATACCGAAAAGTCTTGTCTGAACTGTAAATAGTTGGGGTTGACTGATAGCGCATGTATTTCCCTGATGCAGCCTGCCATCACCAATGTGATGAGGAAGCAGGTCTTGTATGAGAGATGAACCAACGCAGCTCACGAGAATAGTTCAAACGGTGTTTTGTCCATGATAGATTCCACTTAGGGCATAGCACCAAAGGCTTTGGCCATGTGAAATCAAAGTTAGCCAGGAGATCGGATAGATCTTTATTTCCCACATCCTCTCTTCCATGATGACACAGCGTGTTGGAGATTGTGGAACAATAGCCTTTGATGGTGATTGGTGCTAAATGTTTCTCGTCAAAGAGCCATAGTAGGAAGTTAGATATTAAGGTACTGACACCTGCAAGGGCGTAATATTTTCTTGGGTGAAAACTCTCCATTTGCATTCATAGACTTTTAGAGTGAATCCAGGCAATCAGGATGAGGCGACACTCTAATTCTCTTGCTTTCTGTATCACCTTTTGGATCAGAGGTGTCAGCAGATAAGCGTAAGCGTTCAGGACGTTCCAATCTATGGAAAGTGCATCGACTGTCCAGGCTGTCGGATCTGGGACTAGTGAGACAAAAGTTGAGAGCTTGGCATTCCACTTTGTCGCAAATAGATCCACTATTGGTCGATCCCATAGGGCACATATTCATGTGAAGATTGATGGGTGATGAGACCATTCTGTTGGTATTAGTTGATTCGTACAGTACAGCAAGTCCGCTAATACATTGAGTCGGCCTGGAATGTGACGAACTTGAACATGGATTTGTCGTTGATGACACAACCTGAGAAAGTCCCAAACAAAAGCACAAAGACCTGGAGACTTGGTTCCCCCCTGCTGTTTGATATAAGTCACCACAGTTGAGTTGTTGGACAGAATGAGAACTCCCTTTCCATATAGAGCCCCTTGCCACCAATGGAAGGCTTTCGAGATGGCTTTCATCTCGAGAAAATTTATATGTAATTTGCAATCTTGCAGGGGCCACACTCCATTGGCTCCCTTGAATGACGGAAGAAGGTGTGCACCCCAGCCCTCTGTGCTTGCATCCATACAGATGGTGATTTCTGGAGGTTGTACCTGCAGGGATACGCCCCAAGTGAGCCAGCTGAGGTCACCCCATCATCTGAGATGGGACTTCATCTCTCGAGATATACTGAGAGGTTGGTCCAATGGGCAACGTCTCAGCCACCATTTGGACAACAGGATCATTTGTAATGGGCGCATAAAGAGGTGACCTAGGACGATGAGGTCTGCTGCCACATTTAGCAAGCCCAGCAGGCAGAGCAATTCTCAGGCGGCAAGTTTGTCTTCTATCAGCAAGGAAGCCACCATGGTACTGATTTTCAATGCTCGTTCGTGAGGGAGGCATACGCTGTTTACAAGAGTGTAGAACTCCATCCCTAGATGGACAAAGTGTTGAGATGGTATTAGGTCAGATTTGTCTTTGAGGAAGCTGAGGTTGAGAAGGAGAGTAACCAGGGATCTCATGTCTTGCTCCAATATATGACTTACCTGATGTTTTTGTAGGATGTCATCCAGGTAGTTTGATGTAGCCGCCATGGAGGTGAGCCGGACATGGTCCATTACCCAATCCATCACTCGTGTGAAAACCCAGGGGCTGATGTCAAGTCCAAATGGGAGTGCTTGGAACTGGTAAACAGTGTCTTTGTAGGTGAATCTCAGGAACTTCCTGGAAGCCATGTGAATAGGGACGTGAAAATACGCATCTTTAAAGTCCACACTGATTGCATAGTCTTTTTCCAGGACGACACTGAGAACAAGATGATTGTGGTGTTTCCATTGTGAACCAAGGGGTACAATGACAGGACAAAGCATGCCATTGGCCTTTGGGACCAGAAACAGCCTCAAATAAAATCCCAGAGAATGTGCATTGTGAACGATTTCTACCGCCATTTTTCAGAAAAGGTCTTTGATTTCTTGCTGCAGAGTGGTGGTTTTAAATGGGTCGTTGGGGATGTTTGTAGCTGAAGGAACCCTGGACAGAGGGGGAGGTGTGGTGAAGGCGATCTTGAGTCCCTCCAAAACCACTTACCAGGTCCATAGGTCATCATGGCAAATACTGTCCCATCTGGCAGAAAAGAATTGAAGCCTTCCACCTACCAGGATGTGTCGAAAGAGCAGCGTGAGTATGACGTCATTTTTTGTTGCAGGGAGGCTGTCGTGGAGAGAAACACTGGTGAAAACGATCACCTTCTCTCTGCCTCTTGTCCCCTTTTGTTCAGAAGGACTATTTCTACCATCGGGGGTATGGTCGGTAGGACTACTTCCCAGTGGCTTGTGTCATAGGGGGTTGATGGGGGTCCTTTTGATGTCCTGAAAAGTCTCTCTGCTGTGGCTGGGATATTTGTGCAGGGAAAGTTGTCTCCATGGTGGCTTGTCAGTGTATGTCGTCTATCCAGCCATTAAACAGGAGGTTCGAGGACAAAGGTTGCAAGCGAAGCTTTGCCTTATCGTGGTCTTTGAGAAAGGTTGAGGTAGAGAGCACGGCATCTCATTCCGCCAGTTGTAGGTTTGTAGCTGCTGTGACAGCATTGGTGAAAGTATGATGAGCAGCTCTATTTAAGACACGGGCCATTCTGGACACAGATTCCCATGCATGGTCCATAGGAATCAGGGCAGGTGATGATAAGCTGTGTTCCACTTGTTGGAAGATCGCCATGGATACCAGGTCCAACATAAGAGCCCACGGCCACAACGTTGCATACCAACTGTTGGGTGTCACTGAAATGCTTCCAGTACATGCTTATGGAGTATGGCTAGTCATCCCCACTGCAGCAATGTTGCACTCTACTGCTGGGGTATCTATCTGGAAAGCTGGCATGTGTGTCTTGTAGAATCGCTGGCTAAAATTTGAGGGAAGGCATCGTTGTGTGAAAAAGAGGTGGCTGACACTTGGATCTTTAATTGGCAATGTAAGCAGCCCAACAGATCAGAAACCCTTCCAGACTGTGGCAGTAGGTGGAAAGTTGGTTCAGATTTTTTGATCAAGAGGTCCACAGATGCCGGGACTTTGGACCAGGTAGTTGATGATGAGGGAGGGGGAGGACAGAACTCTGGTGGCAGGAGGCAGAAAACTTCCTTGATTGAAGCCCTAAAGGCTGAGTCTTCGTGTGTCAAAGTGAGGTCTAACAGAGATGAGCCGGATATGGAACCAGTTTCGTTGTTAGTGGATAAAGGTGGAGATGTCAACATCTCTTGTACCACCTGTGATGGGCAGGAGATGAATGTCGAGGGCTGACCATGCTTGCAGAATGCCCCAAATGAGATACAATGACTTCAAGGCGGTCACTAAGTGAAGGTTCCCTTTGAGCGCCAAAAATGTCCTTTGGGTACTAAGGCTCTAGGCTGGGCATCATGTGCAGTGAGTGCCTAGAGGCACTATGCATGATAGCCTGATTCCTATGCGTGCCCTTGTGGCAGTTCAGTAGACCAGACAGAGGTCGTTCTGGTAGCCTGAAGTTGTCCGGTTCATATCTTGTGCTGGCTTGGGATGCTTAGTAGCTTACAGAGTGGAGTCTCTGCAAGTAAATCTTGTAGCGCTGCAACGTCCACGTGAATACTTATTGCGTCATCATCCTTTAAGGGGTGCTTCAGTACCTTCCCTTTAGGTGCCCCTAATGTTGCAGCTTATTGAGATTCTGTCCACGCTGCACGTTACAAATGTTCGTAGGTTGACAGCCTGAGCAAACAAAACAAGTAGGGTGGTTGTCAGTCGCTTGTTTCCAATGTTACACAATTTACATCGAGTCTTCCCCATGGCCTAATCTGTAAGACAAAACAGAGCAGACGATAACGGTTATAGCCCTACACACGTCCTGCTTAATGACCCGTAGCGTGCACATGCAGAGCAACACACAATACCCTTACCTGTAAATGAGTGTAAATACAGGTATAATATTAAAACATAGCTATTAATACTTACGAAGTGGACGTTTGGCAATATTACTGGAATAAAAGTTACCTGTATGAAAGGTAGATATACTGCCTATACAGGAAAATCATCAAGTCTCATCTGTAGTACTTATGAAGTGGACGCCATGATAACTATGTAGAAAACTTACCTGTACGTATCCACACCTGGCGGAAACTATACAGCAAGTGGGTTGTATAGCACACACAATCTCAGCATCGCTATTGATACTTACGAAGTGGACTTGATAATATCAATATACTATTATATGTAATGTTACCTGTAGGTAAGGCAGAATGATGGCTTATACAGGCAGTCAGTATTACGTCACATTAGCTAACCATGAGGTGGATGCTAAGATTAGGTGAACATAGAAAAACTTACCAGTATGCATCTGCTGTGCGGAAATTATACAGCAATATTAATAAGTTTTCTAAATTACACATCATACCTGCAAAGGAAGGCTATAGCCATGTGAGGGACGCACTGGTGACCCATGCAGGTACAGTATGCAAGCACATATGTGTGTGCAGACAACAAAGTGATAAAAAGACAGAACTTGTCAAAGCAAGAATGAAAAGATGGAAATATATATATTGAGTATACTTCCCTTAGTAGAGAAAAACTCTTCCAACTCGCTCTCTTGTGGAAAACTTCCAAAGTCTTGTACTGGTATTGCGAGACCTCTCTGGCGAGTCGAGAGCATGCTATACTGCACAAGCGGAAGTAGTAACTGAAGTATGCATGGGATTTAGCGCCAAACCCTGTACCAAGGGAAGATCACTCTAGCAAACTGCCACCTAAGTGGACAGATATCTTTTAGCTTTTAGCTAAAAAGTTTTAGCTTGGAAGGGCTGGATTTGCGAGGTAGTAGTAGTTCTTCTAAGGTATTATGATCGGTTAACATATTTGAAGAAGAACAAAATATTTGCTCAAGTGTTTCTGCCAAAATCCTTTTTGGTCAGTCTCTCCTTTTAATCTCAACTCCGCCAAAGGTCGGCCAACTTTTAATCAAAGACTTTCAAGCCATCATGGACAACCTTTGATCCCTTTATTACTTATAACACCTCAATAAATATCTCACTTTTGAGCTTAAACTCTCCAAATTACAACAATATGTTAATAAATTTACAGCTTTTTGTTTACATGTCAGTCTTAATCAGATTACTCAGCATCACTGCACAGGTCATTGCGCTGGTGGAACAGTTCTGGTCCCCCAGTAGCCTGATTCCAACTGGTTTTTATAATGTGTGGCTAGTAGGGGTGAAACGATTAATCGATATTTTGATGTATCAATACTTTTTCGATATCGATACCCATATCGATACAAGAGGGGAAGAATCGATACAAAACGATACTTACTCGATGTAAGTTACTTTAATCTTCAGCAGTCGTGAATAATTATTAGTCATTTGCCTTTTCATTCTTTAAATCGAGAATTCATCTGAGACAGCTATAGCAAGCACATGCACTTATTTATGTCAATAAAAAGTAAAAGCAATTGACAACACCCACTCGCCTTCTACAAATTAACACAAGGTGACTAACTCGCGTGGTTCGAAATCTGCCCCCTTCTCCCACCCCAATTCCATGCTAATTAGTTTTTCTCGTCTGCATCTTCAGCCACTGATAACATATATCAATGGAAAGAAGACATTGCTGATTCTTCCCTATGTATGATTTAAGTACATTTCTGATCATTTAATAACCACTTTTACACGAAATTTATATGTTGCATCGCATCTTGTCTACTTGGATCGAATTGAAGGCTATACATACGTTGTGTTACACAGTGTTGAATGCAATTCTGATTAGTGGTTATTGTTTGTTCAAGTCCAGGGTAAAACAATAACCACCAATCATAACTAACTGTAGCGTGTTCACTGCGTGACATACCGGAAATATTGACATCCAAACTCTATCCAAATAAATACAAAGCAACATAGAAACTTCACACAAAAGTGACTATTAAATGATACGTGTAAAGTACTTAAATCATACATGGGGAATAAGTTTGGAATATCTCGTTTTACGTTGATATATGTGATCAGCACAGAATCGGCAAGGGGGCAGATTCCAAACCGCACGAGTTATAGCCACCTCATCAATTTGTAGAAAGGGAGTGGGTGTTGTCAATAATTTCCTTTTTCACTGACAGAAACTAATGTCTGTGGCTGCGGCAGTTGATTTGCATCTGCAGGAAGTACAATGTGAAGGAGTTGGCTATATATTAGTCATCTCCGCTCCCACACTCTGACTTGTTCTACATAAAAATTTCCTTTCACAAGTATATTGCACTGTTTCTTCTGTTTTGAAGATAACACCGTAATCTCTTCAAACATTTAAGTGAAGACATGAAACTGGTAATAAGATGTTTTCAAAATATTCATTCAATGAAAAACAAAGTGCGTGGTGACCAGGATGAGTCATGCATATGATCGAATGGAGCAGCCTGAAATGGCCTAAAAGGGTGAATAAAAATCACTAACAGCTAGTCTGTTTAGAAGTATTTTTTAAAAATCTTGTCAAGGATGAGAATGGCATTTGAACAGATGATAAGTCTATGTTTGTTTGTAATCTGCATACTGGAAATACACCCAATATGTCAACACAAAAAAAATGGCACCACCCTACCATTGACGGACATTCTAAAGATGAAAAGACCATCAAGTTGATATGTGTATCGATAATGTATCGTATCGTAGGCCGTGTATCGAGAATCGTATCAATGCGTGGCAGAGGTGTATCATTTCACCCCTAGTGGCTAAATTTTAACTATAAAATGGTACAAATGGTATGTGCAGTTGACAGCCTTTAAAATGGTATTTTTGTCCTACAACTGGTAGAATCACATGTATGCAAATGACACACAAGGATGGAGTGCAAAAAGGACCAAGCTTTGAATTACCTTTGGTAATGATGAGGGGCGTTCCCCAAGGTATGGGTTTTCCTCTGTGTCGGACCCATATATGGTCGACTCTATTACAGAAACTAGCGGACTGACCCGAGTTTTGTGTATTGAGGAGTGATTTTCAGGTGGGGCTAGTAGACTGCTGACAGCTTTAAGACCGCTGACGACATTCCGGGGCAGGCTCTGGCTGTTGTCTGCCAACATATCGCTGATTATGCCATGAGCTTCACTTATCACTGCAGATTCAAAACCAGAGGAGGAACTCTGAAACAAATAAACAAACAAACTTATTAATTTATGCATCAGAGTTAGAATATTCTCTCAAGAACACTCTATGTATGTCTCTTACCCACAAACAGCATTATGATGTACAGTATTACACAAATTTTAAAAACTTGAACACACTGTTCTTAACACTGTTGAAGATGTCACCATTACTGCAAGAAAATTAACTAATATCTCTCATGTAGGTGAGATAACAATTACTCCAGCACTGGAGACAAAGGATCTCATCACAATTCTTCTTGACTTGAATAAAGCTCAAGATTGGATTAGATCAAACCTGCAATTCAAACTAAGGTTATTCCATTAGATCTCTCATTTGATACATACCGATAGGTACCAGACTTAAGATCAGATGGCTGATGTTAATTTTGCTGATGAAATCGTATTTCACCAACTGAACATTTAGAACCCTTGGTTCCACCTTTTAACCAAGAATGAACTCCATGGACTCCAATTTAAGAACTGTCAACATATATAGTGAATTCAATTTTATTTTGTTTGGTGCCAATTTTCATACCGATGGATTTTATGATTTCTTAAAGCCATGAATTTTGAGCTTTAATGAACAGTGATTCATCATTATGGTATTAGAAAACCCTCCCCAATCCACAAATTTACTAGAAATATATACTAACTACAAACCATAAAAATTGATGCTTACAACGATGGATGAAATCACACAAATGCATGTAGTCAGGTACTGAATTTACCTGTAGTTGTGTACTGAATCTACCTGTACTTTTATTAATATAGCAATAACACTTAATTTCTTAGCTATGAAAGTACATTAGTAAATGATAAATTTAAAAATAATTAAAACCACAAGCAAGATCCACAATACCCTTGTGTACATAACAAGATAATATTATAATTGTGCTTCCAAAATGTCCTGGCTAAAAGCACACAAAAAATTCAGTATTAGCTCTTACAGAAATATTGTTCAACTCTCGTTTTTCTTGGTCTGTGAATAACCAAGTGATTTTAAAGAATTAGTTTACTTATTTTTCCAAGAGAAGAAACCCAATCCCCTAGCCTTCTTGATAGCTGCTTTTGCAACAAATTTCAATGATTATGTTTATTGTTTCTGAATCTGATTTTCAGTCTGAAAGTTTGAAAGTTGAACCTGAATGCAGAGGTCACCTTTGTACAAAGGCTAGTTTAGCCTTTTCCCATGGGTGACCACTATAAACAGGTTTAACTGTAGTATATTTAATGTAACTATACATCAAAGAATAGTCTTTCTATGATGTACTTTTAAAACTCATAAACCTACATTAATTTATTATAATACTGGTAGTATATGTAGATAGTATTTTAAGTCACTTGACTGTATGTATAAAGAAGAACATTTCAGTTTTGTAACATTTTCCCATTATCAACAATTACCCAGGGTCTATTCCAGAACATGTGATTACAGGATTCACACTATTTTTTTAAAACCGTGCAAAAAAATTATTTTTCAAGCCCTACTATTATTCTTTTGTTAAATCTCTCTTATAGTTAGAAAATTCTCCACTTTTCTTCAAATGCTGATGGCAAGGAGCCACGGTGGCTCAGTGGTTAGAATGCTGGAAATGTGACCAAAAGGATGCAGGTTCCAATTCTACCACAGGATCAGCACAGGTCAGTTAGCATGGTGTATCCTTAGGCAAGGCACTTTACTCAAATTGCCTCGGCACTAAATAACCTCATAGCATTGCTGTAATTTGCCCAACTTTGCAAGAGACAGGGTATTTGTAGGATTGGAAGTGCTGAAGTTTATACAGCATACGTAGTTTGGGCCTTGCCATCACCATTGACATCATAGAATCTATCAAGATTGACAAAACTGGAAGTTTCAATATATCTATAGAGCATTTTCCTAATGGAAACTATCCATCCAGAAGCAAAAATTGGGAAATTACTGTGTTAATGAAAGAGAACCTGAATATCAATAATATAATACTGCTTTTTGGTGAACCGGATAACAGTGTATATGTCACTGAATGATTGCACAGCACTGAAGTATATTTAAAGTAAAACCTAAGTAGATGTATAACATCCACTCAGTGGATAATATTGAAGTGGTCTTTCTAAGCAAGTGGTCAAAATATACAAGTAAACAGCAGTGTGTCTTGATTTATGTATAAATGGTATGTACAAGACCTAACCTTTACACATGATAGATCCTTGTGTAGGTGATGTTTAGATGTATCTGACTGTTTAATTGTACAATATATGTCAGGAGATGTGGGGACTCATTGGTTAGTGTGCTGGACTTGCAACTGAAAGGGTGAGGGTTCAAAACCTACCATTAGATCAGTATGGGTTGACTACCATGGTGTATTCTACTTCACTCCAATTACCTCAGCAATAAAGAACCTACTTGTCTTGCTGTTCCATAAAACACCAAATCAACAAATCAATAATATATGTCTGTTCTATGCAGTAAGCTGGTCAAACATACCCTAACCAACAAGAAAACAGAGAGTTCCATGATGAATCATGGATACAATGAGACATAGAAAAACAAGATTCCCATGCTTTCCAGGAACTACATCAGGCCAAAAGGGCACCAGACACACAGGACATTTTCCTGATTGAATGATTCTAGAATGTTAAAAAATTGCAT
The DNA here is from genome assembly GCA_029931535.1 of Margaritifera margaritifera. Lineage (NCBI taxonomy): Eukaryota > Metazoa > Mollusca > Bivalvia > Unionida > Margaritiferidae > Margaritifera > Margaritifera margaritifera. The sequence goes on along the minus strand of JAQPZY010001664.1, from coordinate 7,613,617 downwards.
ATTCATTGCCGAATATACAATCAATATTTAATGATCACACTTGAGAATGTCTCTTTTGGTTAAAACAAGAGTCCCATGAAAGAACTTGACTGACACTCTACTGCGAAAAAAGAATTTCTAGGAATTCAAGATAAGACCAGTTCTTCTTTTCAACTGATGAGTGCTGAAATCATCTATGATATTCTTGAGCAATAAGATTTTCAAATTAGCCACTGTGGCAGCCATACTGGATGTAAGATCGGCACCATTTTCATTTAGGACAAACTAAACACTACTCTATTAGAAGACTTTTGGTGAAAACCCCATGTTGATATAACCGTCCATTCACACAATTTTTCATTTCTCCGAACATAACGGTGGAGGTGAAGAGAGCATCGAGAGGATTTAGAAAAAGTCCCTTCACCATTTCCCTGCATGTCCTGATGAAGTTGTCATGACTTCTCGCACATAACAGCTCTGCAAACCACGCTTTCTCATGGAGTCACATCTGACCACCACGGTGGAGTGAACATGGTGTCAATAAAGTGGGCGTGATTAACTGTTTATGACCCACAGCAAGCATGTGCAAAAGAGGTTCATTGAGAGAGAAAAAGAGACAGAGAAAGAGCATGGTGGGGCACTGTTATCTGTGTCACTGCCCTTATAAATTAACCAGTACTTTTGTTGTTTTTTTTTTCTTTCTTTTCTCAAGTTTATATAACATCAACATTATAAGCTAAATGTTAAATGAGCTGAATGTTAAATGAAAAACAATGTATCAAATCATTAAATTCTTTTGTTTGTTTGAGAGAGAGAGAGAGAGAGAGAGAGAGAGAGAGAGAGAGAGAGAGAGAAGCGATGTCCACACGACTGCTGAAGACATGTAAATCCATACTTATATTTTCACAATACATGCATTTTTCACCCCAAAAAACTATATAAATAATGCCGTATATTTGATGAGGAAGTTTCATATGCAGCCACTATTTAAAAAAAAAAAAAGCATATTCAAATTGTTTAAACATGGTTTTCTTCACACGCATGTCTGTCCAAAGCAGAGGCATTGACATTAAAGTTCCATTGATGGTGAAGACATCACTAGCTACATGTATGTTAATATATTTACATACATCTTTTTTTTTAAAATCAACCGTACGCTCAATTCACAAGATGTAGAGAGAGAGTGGGAGATAAAAGGTACATAAAACAATCAAGGATGCCGGACTGGATCTGTTGTTTTAGCTTGTTTGCAGAATCAAAAATATACATGATTTGACATATATTTGGTTTGGTTTGGGGTCTTATGGCACAGCAACATATTAATTCAAGGCAGGGACAGACTGGCAGTTCAGCCCACCACCTCCCGAAACTGCTGACAATCTCTGGTGTCGTGGCAATTAGAGATGGTTCACCTACTATGGTGTGTCCCTGCACAAGGAATTTTACATATTTCTCTGCATAAGAAACATGAACAAAATCAAATTTTAACATCGACAATGATCCACAGTAGTAGCTTATATAGTTACACATCTTTCCTATAAATGAATTAACTAAATAAACCGGATTGATTGACATAACATGAAAGAGATTTTGGATACCGAGATATGGTAGTGTCAAAAATCCTATAACTTATGCCAAAACAAGAAAATGCAAGTGAGCAAACTATAACTGATTGTGTGAGGTGCTTCTCCATTGTTGGAGAATAAATTTTAAAAAATCTTTGATTCCAAATTAACTATCACAGAGATGGATTAATCTTGGAATCAGGACAATATTCCCACATCGTTGTTCATTTCAGCAATACATTTAATCCAGTTTATATGTGGTCAATTAACAAATTTCCACTGTTAATTGCTGGGTTATAACTGGGTCTGTTAAATATGATGCCTTTGTGTAATATAAATGACACCTTCCCATGCCGAAATGGACATATTCACTTGATGCTAATTCTTGTCAATATTTTAAAACAGTGTTGGCTACTGCTTCAATTGCTTTAGAACATCTGCTAAGTCAAGTCTCTCTTAGGGACAGACCATTTATTTTCTTAAGTTAGGACAGGATTAGGTTACATTTTGAAAAGCTCAAAAACAATTGTCTTGCTCCGATTCTGTGGGGAAAAAAGACCTTACTCTACACATCAATAAAAATATCACAGTCAGAAAGAAAATCTAGTTCCCATAAGCCCATCCACACCCCTCCGCAAGATTAAATGGTCAGTCCCTAATCATACACATGCAGTAGGCCCTATTGCAGCAGAATCTAGCTGGCTCAGAGTTGTTTATATTCAACCTCATGAACACATGCTGTTGTTGCTAGTGTGTACTGCCATTACTGCTTAAGGACCAAGCATGTGGTTTGCATTTCAGTGTTAATTCACTGTTTTCTGTTCTTTTCTTTATTTAAAATAGCAGTGGCTGTCAATGGAATTTAACTGTCCATTATCTCGGATGATTACTTTTCCTTTGTAACAGTAGGATCAATTTATGTTGTTCAAGGGAAGCCGAAAGGTGTGCCTCTCGTCAAATCAGTGTGCAAGTTTGTTCAGATTTCTTTGTATAAAGTAAAAATGTAAAATTCCTAAAGTGTCAGTGATTTACTTTACACTGACCATGACGCAAAATTCTTGGGCTACATTGTTTGAACTTAATTGGGAAGGCACATAAATTTTTGACACTGGCAATAACTGCAAACAGAAGTATTGCAACAGAAGCTGATCAACCTTTTCTAGACACACATCAACTGAATATACAAGACTGTTTTGAAATGTAGTTTTTTGAGGGATAAAACTAATTTTAATTATGCAATACTTACCCATCACTATTACGTAGCCATTACTTTTTTGTGTCGAAAAATCTCATCCATTCGATGTGAATACATCCTCCCACAGAGTGGAGAATTGTCAATAAGACACTATGTGTGGCAACTATGGGTCCCAAGAGAAAATACCTGCGCTTTGTTGTGCTAATGAGCGGAGGTATAGAAGGTAGTATGGGATCGCCAAAATGCTGCCTTCATGACGTCCTCCAAGGAAGAGTGATTTAGATAGGTCCATGAGGCAGCGAAGGCTTCTCGCAGACGCCAAAGCAAGTACAAACACTGTTATGAGTGCGAGGTCCTGAAAGGAAGTCTTGCTTAAAGGTTCATAGCGGTTTTTTGTTAAGGACCATAAAACACAAGATAGATTCCATCTGGGTATAAGAGAGCGGGAGACAGGTCTCTGCAGCTCAAAATACTTAATGAGATCAGCAAGGTGCGAATCTGAACTGATTGCTGAGCACTGAGAGAATTTAGGTGTGTTGGAAATGGCAGCTCTACAGCCCTTGATAGTTGATACTGAACATCTTTTGTTCTCGAATGAACGAAAGGAAATCAGCAACGAAAGTTGCAGAGGGACAGCTAGGATCAACATGTTTCCTACTGCACCAATCACAGAATATTCTCCACCTGGCATCATAGACCTTGGATGTTGAAGCTCTGCAACTGGCAACCCAGCCTGAACACTTGTTCTGGCAGATAGATCACCTGAGACAAGTCCAGCGTGAAGGTGGAGAATGTGTGGGTTGTTGTGTATAGGAGGGAGCTCCAGTGTTGCAACAGAAGATCACGGAACCATGATCGTTGGGGCCATAATGGGGCTATGAGAATGATATGAGCAGTGGAAGTTCTGACTTTGCAGAACTTGAGGTAGCAGTCGGAATGGTGGGAAGGCATACACAAACAGACGATTCCACTGGAAGCCGAATGCATCCACTGCCCAAGCTCTCTGGTCCGGGACTGGTGAGACATAAAAGGGAAGTCTGTTGTTGAGCCTGGTTGCAAACAAGTCCACATGGGGGTTTCCCATAGTGAGAAAAAGGATTCTGTTAGCGGTGTAAGAGTCCATTCCAAGAGAACTGTTTTGCGTGATCTGGACAGACTGTCTGGTAAAACGTTCTTCTTCCCTGGAGTCTGGCAAACTCAGAGGTAATGTTCTCCGAGGTGGCCCAGCAGGGGAGGTTCCAGACTTCCACACTGAGAGAAGGGGTGTGTGTGCCTCCTTGACGTCGGAGATACGCTACGACGGACGTATTGTCAGAGGAGACCATGACACATCGAGCCCTTACTCTGACGATGAACCGTTGCAATGCTAGAAATATGGCTTTCATTTCTAGGTTGTTATGTGGAGGGATGACTCTTCACAAGTCCAATGACCCTGCAGAATTACATCCTCTGACTCTACATGAGCGCTCCAACTGGAATCTGACACAACGGCAAACAGATATGAGTGGGGCTCGGGAGCATGCATGGGGACCCTGGTCAGGAATCTCTTCCAATTCATCCACCAGCGCAATGGTGATGAAAGTCTGTTCCTAGAGGAATCAAAGCTGATAGAGAATCCCTGTGTGGTTCCCATCTTGCGAGAAGGAGAAACTGTAGAGGGCATATATGGAGACGTCCTAAAGGAACCAGATCCGTAGCGGAGTTCAAAGTTCCCAATAGGGATGGGTAAAGGCAAGCAGACAACAATGTTTTTATTCATAGCGCCTCTAGAAGTGCCAGGATTCGATCTATGTGATCCAGTGGAACTCGGACTAAGTTCTGGTTCACGAGGAAGTTCATCTGATTTCTCAAGGTTGGGTAAAAAACCCAACCGAGTTACTGTGGACCAACAACGGAACAGATCCTTATGGAGGGACTGAACCTGAACATTGTGGATCAGCCAGTTGTCGAAGTACTGGAGAATCGGGTTTCCCAGTAATTGGAGATAGGACACTATGACTATCATAACTTGTGTGAAGACTCTGGGTGCGGAAGCAATTCTAAATGGCAGAACCCAGAATTGAAAGACTTCCTGGTCCAAGCAAACCCGGAGGTATTTCCACCGGTTTAACAGGGGGAGATCGATAATGATACAAAATTTCCCGCTTTTCTTGATGATCAGGAAGATTTGGGAGTAGAATGTGGGAGACTGATCGTTCAGGACCCTCTTGACTGCCCCTTTCTGTAAAAGGGTGTGCACCTCTTCCTTTAATTTCACCAAATTGGACTGGTGAAAGAACATCGGAGTCTTTGAGGAGGTTGTTCCCGAAACTGATGTCGGTAACCCTCACTTACAACAGGAAGGACCCACCCATCATCCGTGGTACTTGACCAAGCCTCTGAAAAGAGGCCTAGACAAGAACCTACAGGGACATTGGGAGAGGAATGCACGGCAGGAGAGGGTTCGAGTCCTTAGGGTCGTTCTCCCCCCCCCCCCCCACCTTCCTTGGGAAAGGAAAGTGGGTTGGAGAACTTCCTCCCGAGGACCTGACTGATGAGGAGGTCTCATCTGAGCTTGTGCATTGGATAGGGGCTGCATCTGTTTGAAGAATTTAGCGGGTGGCCCCTGGGGGCGATTCACCTTAGTGTGCTTTCTGGCTGATTGCGATGGGCCAGGTGCAGTGGGAAGGTCTATGTTGATGATCCTTCAAATCTTGTGAAGCCACAGTGGGGATGAGTCCTCCAAAGAGGCTCTCAGCTTCCAATGGAACAGCCCTTAGAAGGTCTTTACTATGGTTAAGTAAGACCTCTAAGGAGTCCAGCACAACGTCATGGTGGATGTGTAGAAGTTCCACTGATAAAGCCATTGCAACAGAAAATGAATTCCGGGATGTCCTGGCCACAGCTTCCAGCACGCATTGTAATGTGGCTGGATTCAGAGCGGCCTCCTTTAGCATACTAAATGAAGTAGCCGAGAAGAGGTCTTCATGGGAAGCTATGGTGACCAGAAGCCGGGCCTTCTGCTCAAAGGTTTTGATTGTTTTAATAGGAAAGCGTGCCCAGGCTCCAGTTGTAATACCCACTTGAGACGCATCTGCATCCAACTGGGGAGGCTTAATGGGTCACTTCAGGAATGTATTTCGTAACTAGAGACAAAGGTCTCTACTTTGAGGGAGGGACAGACCACCCTCTACACCGTCTAGCACAGTCTTGGCCTGTGGAGAACCTCTGTGACATTTCCTCAATCGTTGAGGAATGTGGTAGGAGCAGATCTGGTTGTGGTTGGGTCCCGGAGATCTTTTTGAAACTCGAAAGGATCTCCTTGGGCTGTGTGCCAAATGGCTTTGAGCACAAGTCACCGCATTATCAAAAGACCAGATCTCCTCTGATTCATCCAAGTGAGAGGAGTCTGGTGGGCCTGATAGGAGGCAACGATAATGCATCATCATCTAGAACACTCCGAGCAGGAGAGTGGCTAGGCATCACTATGTCCTTCAGAGACAGTGACATATGTGCACTCTGTGCCATTTCCCGTACTTGTTCGTCATGGTAAGTAGGGTCTCTATGTGTTCTAGATGTTCCAGGATAAAGACGAGACCACTTGTCTTTTGTGGATGATGCTATGCCTCCACCTTACTGGTGAATACCACCTGACGAGGAGGCAATGGTGGGACACGAGCCACGGCATCGCCTCTACTCTGGGCCCCACATCCCGTACGGATTCAGTGGGATAATAGGAAAGGGGGGGATACCAATCCAATCCCCTTCCCTAGTCTGTACCCTCTGGTCAGCCTCTCAATCATGTACAGGGTATGATGCTAGAGGGGGGGATCACGGTCCGATCCCTTTCCCTGTACCATTAGGTCTCTGGGTGATGTCCGGTGACCAGTCATCATACATGTACATTAACCAGTCACTTTGATGAAATGCCCAATGCCCGGACCGGTAACGACCAGTCACCGCTCAATGACAGGTGACTGCACTGGTCAACAGTCAATGAACTGTCAGGTGACATAGAAATCTCAGAACCTAGTTCGTCTTCATCACTAAACAAGGTGAGGTGCTGCTCCTCCCATTCGAGAGGGTGTGATATGCTACCCCAGAAGTGTTGGGTGCAATGCAGCTCCTCCCTTTCGGAAGGGTGCGACATGCTACCCAGAGACGAGTGGTGCACTTCCTTCCTTGTGGAAGGCAGCAACACGCTACCCTGAGGCAAGCGGTGCACTTCCTTCCTGGATGAAGGCAGCATCACGCTGCTGTGAATGTGAGGTGTGTTCGACTACTCCTCCCTTCCGGGGGGAGGCAATCTACTCCTCGAACGTTCACTCCCTCCTACAGGAAGGGCCTTACCTGACAAGCAGTGCACTTCCTTCCTCGCGGAGGGCAGCATCACGCTACTGTGAACATGAGGGTGTTCGACTTCTCCTCCCTTTCAGAGGGAGGCGATCTACTCCTGGAACGTTCACTCCCTCCTACAGGAGGAGCCTTACCCATCTCCAGAGAGATTGGTCCCATAGGCTCCTGGGTCCCCGGGGTGTTCTTCTGAGCTGTAAAACAAGTCTTCTTACAGTGTGTTCCTGCCTGAGGTTCTGTAAGAGAAAAAGATGTTTTTTCTTGTCCAAATATATAATCGACATAAAGATGATCGCTTTTTCAGACAGTATCCTTCAAATGGTATATGATTGTAAATCACTCTTGATGTCTCAGTCTTTCCATGGGTGGTCTCCATGCATTGGCTATTCAAATCTCAATCAGTAATGTCAACCAGTCCCCTCCAAAGTGGAGTTGCCAAAGACTTACCTGCTGAGGTGTGGTGTTGATTTGTAGGTATTTACTCCTCCACCGTGCAGCATTATCATGGAGCAAGCATAAAAGGGATTAAGTGCCCCACAATTACATATGGAGAAATGAAAAATCATGTGAGCTGTACTGCAGAAGTAGCAATAAAATTTTCAAAATGACCACATTGGTGGCCATATTGGATATCAGATCTGCACAATTTTTATTCAAGACCAACAAGACCCATAATAATTCTTGCGAAAACTCCATGCTGATATTACTTTCCATACTGGTTGAGATGCAATAACAAGATTTTCAAGATGGTCACTGTGGTGGACATATTGGATGTCCAAGTGGAACCATTTTCATTTAGGACTAACTAAACATAATAGAAAGTCTTTTAGTGAAAACCCCATGATGATATGGCTCCCCATTCTGGTGGAATTGCAGTAACAAGATTGGTGGTGGCCATATTGGATGTTTAGGCAGCACCATTTTCATTTAGGACCAACTAGACATTATAAGAAGTCTTCTGGTGAAAACCTCATGTCCATATTACTTTCTGTTCAGAAAGAAATTATATAACAAGATTTTCAAGATGGTGGCCATACTGGACATCAGATTGGCACCATTTTCATTTAGGACCAACTAGACATCATAAGAAGTCTTTTAGTGAAAACCCCATGTTGATATGACCATCCACTCAGGAGAAGTAACAATTACAAGATTTTCAAAATGGCTGCTGAGGTGGCCATATTGGAAGTCTGAAAACCACTATTTTCATTTAGGAACTACACCTTGGGATGAATGTGTGTGTAAAGTTTCATGGCTATCCTCCATTCAGTTTAGGAGGAATAGTAATAACAAACTTGCGCTAATGGATAGACAGACAACAGGCCATCCCATAAAACTTTTCTGGACTATGATCAGTAGAGCTAAAAATTGAAGAAAACAAAATGTCAAAAGCAGTCTGCAAAATTAAATACCTGTACTTCTCTTCACAGACTTTTGATCAAGAAAGTCTTTGAAATGTGTCTGTCCAAACCACTCCGTGATTATTCCATTTCTTTTTCTTCTTCTATTATTATTCTTAAACATAAGGTAAAGTGCTTGCACTTTGGTCCCTGTAGGAGGAATTACATGTAATCATAAATATCGTTTTGTCTAGATATCAAAACTTTTCATAAAATACTGCAATAGCTAATATCTGATTTTGTAACAAAAGTAATACTGTTGCAATCCAGAAGCACTGTTTTCTACAGCAGCTGTTGATCTACATACAGTAATATAAAGGAAAGGCTAGAACAAAACACTATCTACAATCAATTCTAACAGAAACAGGTGCAAAATAATTGTTGGGTTTTATAAGACATTTGCACTTCATGAATTTGCAAATTCTGCACTTAAAGGACTTTGTTAAACAGTAAATATAAATCCACTTGCTGTGCAACATGGTTTGACTGACTTTGACCAAAATTGATCATCTGCTGAACTTGGGACTCTGTGAAACTTCATGTGTGCTGAAAGCATAATTTGTTTTCACAGAATTATTGTGAGAGATAACTTTTTTCTTATTTTTCTTTTTTAAATTTTAGGTATCAAGGAAAATGATATACAATTTTATTTGTACATCAGAAAAAAAATACAAATAGTAAATAGTGTTAGAAAACTACAGACAAATAAACCTGTGAGTACAACAAAAGAAGAAATATATACCTGTAGCAGATAAACAACACATCTGCCTTCTGTAAGCAACAAAATGAAGTTATTTACCATTTAATTACAAACACACAAGCTCTCTTGTGTCTTTCCAAATACAAAAATGTCCTAGCATCCTAGCATGACACCATACATGAATATCAACCTTAGAATTAACAAATTAAAATAATCATGTGCTAGCTACATAAACAAAACAATAAGATACCAATAACTGCTATCAAAAAAAGAAATAAAATCAACTAATTATAATAACAGATTCCAACAAACAAAATTGAAGCTGAGACTTCACCTGTGTCTTGTCGTTGTCTCTTTTCAAATGCAGAAATGGACCAGTGTGTACATGGCCTTGTTGATGAGATATCTTGAACCAAGACACCTCTGGCAAATCTAGAGAGAAGGCTAGCAGCCAACTAATGTAACACACAGATAATATTTCATACATAACCTATTATGTTAAAGCACTGCTAAACAACATATTATAAAACCAATAGGTGGAAAATATCTATTGTATTTGACCGACTTCAAAGAGCCCTGATGAATGAACCTGCACCATTCTATGACGTAAATCAGGCAATTTAACAAGAAAAATCAATGCAATGTATTAAGTGACAATGAACATTGGTTTCTGACAAGATCTGCAGTACACAACCTATTATTTCTGTATCATTCCAATTATTGTAAATTATAAATAAACTGATTTTCCATCAAAGGTGCAACCTACTATGACATGGCAAGTCTTATAAACTGCACAGAAACATTTCTTCCTAAAAACCATTATTGTACAGAATTTAAAATTTCATTAAACAGTACCCATTTGCCAAAGGCTGAACTCCAGTGGCTAAGCTTTTTATGGGGAGATATAAGGTGTTGTGCATTGATAGCTACCATCTAAATGTAAAAGAGGCATCAAATAAAAACAAAAACCTCCATCTTCCATCTCTGCTGTACTCAATGTGACTAAAGACCTTGTGAACAATTTAAGACTAAATGCAATATGAGCAAAAGTATGAATGCTTACTGTGACGAGCATATGAATAATTTCAGGTAATACATTTTAAAGCTTAACTGAGAAAGAATACTGTTCTTTTAAACACTTTCTAAGAACAAAAACAAAATAGTTTGATTCAAGATTGGCAAAACGGGTCATAATAAACAATCACACAGGTACTTGTGCTGGTGTAGGATAGAGTAATTCCACCCTTCAGGTAAGAATTGTTTTGTGGCAGAAACTTGGCAAGCCTTGTTTGAGCAAACTAATTCTGATCCAAAAATTTTATGCCCAGCAATTCTGTCCTAGCTGGCCCTTAAGTGGGATGAAATATGTTAGAGATCATACCAAGACTGGGATATTGTTTTATATCTCAGCTCATATAGTCCTTGCATACATAGTTTTTCTTCCTAATTGTTCTACAAAGAGAAAATAAAAAAGTAATTATCCTAACTGTATTCCATAACATAGGTTTTTCCTGTTTTTGTTGCAAACACAGTCTTGTTTGTGTACGGTATTATGACACTGATCAGTAAGGAGTGTCATATCTACAATGTCATCAAAGCATCACATGAAGCCCAAGATAACCACATGAAATAACAATAACAGCACGACTCAACTGAACCAAGACAAGTAAACATATGTTAGCAAATATACAATATTTCTCAATCACATATTTGCAAGAATTGCCCACCAGTGAATATCATTGACTCTTACTAGTCTTCCTAACCATTATCAATGATACATGTCAGGGTATATCCTAAAACTGACAATTTATGGGGGAAATCCCCCCTCCCCCAGCAATTTGTGTAGAAACTTATATGTTCTTATTAGATTGACCTTGACCTTTGACCTTTAGACCCCATAATCTAAAGGTTTCCTTCTTTCCCTATGTGCAAGACATCCACAAAGTTTGCTCAAGGAACTTAACGAAGAACAAAAATTAAAATGTAAAACCCATTTTTCACAAAGTCACAATGACCCTGACCTCTGATCTTTTGGTCAAGATATTTGGTCTAGAACTAAAGATATTATTCAAGAAATGTATATCTTCTTCCATTCAGTGACCTTGACCTTTGACCATTTTAACCCAAAATCTATAGTATTCTTTCTTACCCACAAAGTAAGCCATCCACAAACTTTGGTCAAGGCACAGTGTCATAACTGAAGAATTTGTGCTGAAACCATTTTTCTTCTTACAGTAACAGTGACCTTGACCTTTGACCTTTTGATCCCAAAATCAACAAGCTTCTTCCTTAGCCCATGTACAAGCTATCTATGAAGTTTTGTAAAGGCAGAATGGTGTAAAACCAAAGTTACTGTGTGGAAACAAAATAAACAGATGGACAACAAATGGATGGAGGGACAATGTCATAACATTATATGCTCCATCTTTTGGCTGGGCATATAAAAACTGAACTGAGGTATATATTTTAAAAAATCCCTTCATTTAAAATTCTCCACAAACTTACCGACTGTCCCTATGTCTATGGTCTGAAAGTGGAGATAAAAGATAATATTCTGCTTATCATATTGATAATCCACTTTTGTTAAGTTGAAATAAAATGCTTCTGAAATATTACACATTTACACCGAAAATTAAAGTGGAATTGTCATTTCTGGGGGTCAATTTTCTTTATTCTCACTCCAAGTCAATCTAACAATTCCAAATATTGACAGAGTCTGAACTTTAGGGCAGTAATCATTATTCACTTTTTAGTCATTATTTTCTTTTTCCTCCTCTAGGCAGATTGTGTCTGGCAATGTAATCAGTGAAAATAGATTGTTCCCACTGTTGTGACAGCGGAGACACAGTCTACAGAAGCAAACTGATCACGTTAGTTGCTGCTATTGACAGCAGCGCTAACTGCTGTTATGTTTTAAGTGTCATTTCAGTCTAACCTCCAATGACAGCCTCAATTATGTGCACAAAAACTGAGCTCTGATCTGGAAGAGAAATCCTTAATTCAGATTCAATGAAACTATGAAATCCATACAAAATTAACAAAAAGATTACTGAATATATACACGCATAATCTGATACCAACTGCAAACTGCATAGACCCACATCTGCCGTCGCATAATGTGCTGGCAGATCTGGGTCTATGCAGTTTGTAAGGACTAATCAGTAGAACAAACAACATAGACCCTGATCTGCCAGTGCATTATGTGATGACAGATCAGGGTCTATGTTATTTGCATTTGGACCTAGCTTATACGCGAGTATAGATGGTTGCACAATAAAAAGGCTTCTAGCTGTCAAGAATAACAACTCTACTTCTCTCTGATCTTAAACAATCAGTTTCCACATATATTGCATGTGTTACTACTAAAGTCCCATTTTTAGATGATATCATTGGTATCCAAATTGTAGGTATCAGATAGATTCTACTATTTGTTAGACAGGATTTTGACAACTGAAATAAATTTACAAAATCCCAAAGAACATACATTAATCAATTAAAGAACAGAAAACAGGCTTTTAAATCTTCTCAAGTTTTATATTCAGTCTGTGGGCTGATTTCTGTCTCATTCTGACTTGCTGAAAATGGCAAATCATCCCTGACCTATATATGAATTTTACACAAGTAAATATATGACCCAGTATCCAATGAAGCTTTAAAAAAGATGTCTGCTCATAACCTTATAAAAAGGGTCTCTATATACATGTAATCTTATTTATTTTTTGGGGGGGGGAGGGGGGCTGGATGGGGCAACAATGAAGTCTGTGAAAATGAACGATTTGGTTAAATAACTAGGATTCAGTGTTTGTAAAACACGTTTCCCCATTTTGACCTCCATCCCCGAGTTTGAGCCTCTTGGGTAGGTCCATGAGGATAGGGACTGTCCTTAGTAACAAGTCAGCTAAGTATGTGCATTTTCATGCCCAGTAAGTATGTATATGGTTATAAGGTGGGGATTTCAACAGTTTTGAAGCTATGACCCAGGGACTAAGTCCCTTAGTGTAAGGGTGGACCATGGGGCCAATGTCAATTGCATGGATACATTGGTCTTTTCATACTAATAGGTGTATACAAAGCTATAGGTAGAAATCTCAATAGTTTCCAAGCTATGACTCAAAGGCCAAGTCCCTGGGGGTTGGAATGGACCCGTGGGGTCAATGTCAGTTGCATGTCTAAATTTGTCTTTTCATCCAAAGTAAGTGAATATATGGTTATAGGGTGGAGATCTCAATGAGTTCCTTGGGGTATGGAAAGACCCTAAGGCACAACCCAGGGGTCCCAAACCGACATGGGTTGACACTTGGGCCACTAATCACACATGTCAATTCTCAGACATGCGAGACATACAACTCAGGAGTTATTTCAAATTTCAATAAGCCCCTCCCCCTGATGCATGATAAAAATTCCCAATGTATTTGAAGAATCTAAACCCACTGCACTATCACTGACCCCAAATTTAATGTATCTATTTCCAAAGGTGTAGAAGGAGTTCAAGAACATTACACACATACATGCTAACGTATGGATAGAGTGTATCACAATATCCGCCCATTTTATCAATAGTGCAGGGATAATCAAACTGACAATTAACAGAGGAATTAAGCTTCCATGAAGAATTCAGAGTCTAATCAAGGCATGTTCATGCAGCTTATCTGCAAATTAAAGTATCTGCTTCACTTTATTGATTTCCCAGCTAAGATCTTAAAAATTCTCAGACTAAAAAAGCATGGGTCAAAGGTCTGAAACAATTCTATGCAATTATTGAGCTGACAAATGTTACCTTAGCATACCAGTGAAGGAGTCTCTTACATCATGTATGTGGTGAAAGGAATAAAATCAGTTCAATAGAGAGAAAGATAGATAGTCAATCCAAAATAATTGAGCCTGCCATAAAAACAGCTTTGAAAATCATTAATCATAAATTAGTGGTGTGCATTATTTATGAACAAGAAATACAACTAAATCTGTTCATAATGACCAAAATGCTAGTATACTTCACAATTCCAATTAAAAAAGAATTGCATTTGATTATCAATAATTATATTATCAACATGTTTCTTCTTGTTTTTAACAAAACTATGTTCATTATATGGTCATTACAAAATTTTCCAATGGTTCCAGTTGGTTTATTATGAGCATTCCCCCCTCCCTCTACCCTCCCAAAACACAGCACTTACTTGCAAGAAAACAGTGTATATGCTATAATAAATAGGTTCATGTGAGGACATTTTTGTCATGAAAATGCCTCATAAGACAAAAGGACAGTGTGGTATAACACACTATACTGGGCATGTCTTACTACCAGACAATTTGGCAATGTTAAGCTTCATAATGCATGATTGTCTGATATTTTTATAACTAAAAAACAATGTGGCATAACTTAAATTTTGGCCCCCCCTGCAAAAATTCTAAAATGGGTCACCCAATGTAAAACTTAGGATTTGGGGCCCCCATCTTGAATGCCTCCCCACCCCCACCCCCACCATATTGCTGAGTCCACGTGGACGGTAGTTACACCACTGCTGAAAACAGATATTTTTATAACTGAAAACTTATTTCCTGCAATACTGCTTCTCCATCTGTACATTTTATTTTTTTTAATGTGCATATATATACTTTACCAATAATACACAGGAAGTACTAATTCAACCACTTTTTGTCTTTTTACCTTTGTCTTTGGATCATACAGAGCAAAGTTAACTTGACACCATCATCAGAAGTTCACTTTCTATTATGCCAAATTAAAAAAATCCCGCACTTCTTGTAAGAAGCTTGAAAAAGTTGGGTTGGTACGTAGGCCTTTTTTTCAAAAATTTTGTTTAATATATGAATTTGAATATTCTCAATTAGTTCTGATTGTCAAACTGAAGAACTATAAATATTCTGAGTCACCATACTAAATATCGAAATGACAAAGAAATCCAGAACAGACCAGATGTGAAAATTTCTAGAAATAATATTAGCTCAAAACTACAATATCAGAAAAAAATATAGAGTCAGTGGGATTTTAAAAGGGTCTGTCAGGTTACAGGAAAAGTCTTTTTTACTGGCCTTAGATTGCAAACTTACCAAATTACATTCTTCATTAGGAAAAAGTCAAAACAAAATCACACGGAAATATCTTTAACAATATTTAATGCTTCTCAAGCAGATCCCAGATAAAGCTTTGAAGACAACCCAAGAGCTTTTTTTTAACAGGTCATGCACAGAAATATTTTTTAAATATATTGATTTTACTTCATTTAAAAGTGGTAAGTTCTTTTGAACAAAAACATTTTACAAACTTTGCCACCTAGTAGATTATGAGTATGGAGGTGATGAATTAAAACAACTCCCTGAAGTCTGATCCATCTTTGTTTATAAAAGAAACAAGTTACAGAATGAGAAGAGTTACAGAATGAAATAACGGTGATATTAGAATTTAAGAATCAAAAGCGGGCCATTTAAGTTTATTTACATACCTTATGTCCTGCAAGAGAAACATTTTCATAAATAAGCCAATGGGGAAAGATTTTCATTAAAAATAAAGTCCATTAATTCGCTAATCAAACTTAAATATACAATGAAAATTGGTACATGTATAAACTGCCGATGCTTCATTGACAAAACAAGGAAATACCTCATAATCATTAAGTAATAGGATTTTTTTATAAATTATCAGTTACCTGTAATGAACAGGTGCTTTGCCCATATAAAGTTTCTGAATATTATTTGTATGTACATGTACTGATAAAAGAGTACAGCTTCAACATCCATAATGGTCCCTTTCAATCATTCTGAATAAGCATATACAGTACAGCTCACGTGATTTTTCGGAACTCCGCGCATCGCGGTGGGGTACTTAATCCCCTCTACTTTAGCTCCGCAATAGCACTCCGCGGTGGAGGCATAAATTGGCATAAATACCTACAAATCACCACCGCATTTCGGCAGGCACGCCGATGTAAACTCCACCGTGGAGGGGCTAGTCGACATTACTGATTGACATCTGAACAGCCAATGAATGAAGACCACCTATGGAAAGACTTTACAACCGGATACCATCTGAAGAATCAGTCATTTTTATTTCGATCTTATATTTGGACAATAAAAAAATAATTTCAAAAGTTTTGTATATTCAGTACACATTACTGTTTATAAAAGGTTGATCGACTTCTTTTGCAATAAGTTTATGATTTTAATTTATTTCAAATAAATATGAACAAACTTATGCACTGACTTGACGAGAAGCACACTTTGCTGAGCCTCTCAAGCAGAATAAATTTATCATTTTGTTCCAAAGGAAAGTAATTCTCTGAGATATGGACGATTAAAATCCAAATTGACATCCGCTTCTGCTTACCCCCCCCCCAACAACAAACCTAAAACACTGAATTTACACTGAAATGCAAACCGCGTGCTTAGTCTTTAAGCAGTAATAGTAGAGTCACGAGGCTGAATATTATGACTGCATGTGTACTGTAAGGGACTGACCATTTAATATACGGGGTTTATATGTTGTTTTGTTTTTTTTCGACCGGGATATTTTTGGTTCTTTCATCACAGTATTTATTCATTTTAAGTTAAATATGGAATGGATTAACGTCTGCTACAAAAATCGGAGAAAGACAATTTTTGTTTTCATGCATTTTACCCCCCCCCCCCCCCCACGGTTGGAAAATTCAATTGTCTCTCCCTAATAAATACTTGACTTCAGCGGATGTTCTACAGAAATCTAGGCAGTGACCATTGTGAACACTGTTGTAAAATATTAACAAGGGTTTGCATCAAAGGATGATGTAAGTTTCAGCTTGGGAACAGTGTGTTTTTATCACACGAAGCCATCTGACTTAGCGCGTTGTACTTTACAGCCGCATTAATGGTCACGCCATTAACAACGGAAGTTTGATAATTGTTAGTAATTAATCTGAACTCGGCTTATTACCGAAATGAAAAATCATATGGAAAATTCTAAAATCTGAGATGTTCAGAGATTTTAATTTCCAACAAGTTTAGAGCATTTTGCATGGATGTATTGTCTCCACGTGTATCCTATTATTTGCTCATTTTCCTACGGCGAAAATATAAAAATAAAATATACTTTTTTAATTATTTTTATCCAGATATTAAAGAATGCAGTTTCCTGTTTGTGACTGTTAGAGCCTTTGGTTATTGAGCGTGTTTCTGTTTCTTACCACTTGCAAACTTTTCCAGATTTCAGTTTACGATAACTTGTGCAGTAGTGATTTGGATTCCATATTTTATGAGAGAGAGAGGGGGGGGGGGGACTTTACTAAGAAGAGTTAATGATCTAAACTTATTCATCTTATTTTTCTGTATTATGCAATAGGACAGAAAAAGTTAAACATTAATTTCATCTGATGCGCAAGTTTGTCAAATCAATGGCAAAGAAAACAAACCCGCAGAAGCGTTGCTGTTGTACTTTTAGGTTAACAGTTAGCACATGAAATTAACACATCATTATCAAAGAAAACATGCAGTGCTGATGGCTTCTATTGTGCTAGGTTACTTGCACATGTCAACTACATTTACAGTATCTAGGATGACCTTTTGTGACCATTTGTGATTTTAAAAAAACCCCGCTACTTTGGTAATTAATGCAAAATAGTACAGTTTAAAATAAAATAACGATGTGAAATCTTAATAATGCTTTATTTAAGTGATTGGATGTCCGAAAAAAAACGTACAATATGTGAATGAGTACTCATACATGGAGTAACCATCGGAACTTGTGCGATTTTGTTTCACTTCAGTCAGGTATGACTGCAGCTTTGTTATTAATTTGTTCGATGTTTATCGTTCGTTTCATTGCAGGTAGTACAATATCACTGACTTTCATATGATCACTACAATTTTGTATTGCATTTACTGAAAAAGAAATAAGGATATGAATGCATGTTTAGATTCCGATAGCATAGTATTGAAGAAAAAGAAATTAGATTCATTGCGCAAAATGTAGTATTAATACAGTTTACGAAGCATTGTCATTATGTTATCATCATCTTAAATATGATTTGGCACTATGTATCATACATTATCTTTGTTAGAACAAGGAAATATTTA
This sequence comes from Margaritifera margaritifera, assembly GCA_029931535.1. Classification (NCBI taxonomy): domain Eukaryota; kingdom Metazoa; phylum Mollusca; class Bivalvia; order Unionida; family Margaritiferidae; genus Margaritifera; species Margaritifera margaritifera. Next base: position 7,595,386 of record JAQPZY010001664.1, on the reverse strand, counting down.
TAATTAACTGAATTACTACGTTTTTTTTCAGTGTCAAAAAGTTAGCAAATTGCTCCCCAGAGGGATAACGATGTAGATAAATCGGTGCCTCCCCATCCCCCGTCTCTCTCTCAACCTCTGCTTGCATGGGTAATAAACAATAAACCACGCCCATATTATCGAGACCATGTCCACTCCGCGGTGGTGATCGGATGCGACTCCGCGAGAAAGCGTGGTGTGCAGGGCTATTCTCCGCGAGACTCCGCGACAACTCCGTCAGGACGCGTGGAGTGATGGTGGAGGGGTTTTTCTTAATCCTCTCCACCCCCACCGCGATGCGCGGAGTTCCGAAAAATCACGTGAGCTGTACTGTATACAATGTTCTATTACTATACAGTGCCCAAGTATGGCACAGTCCTTAATATAACATGGGTAGTCTTGGTTCCTACCCTTAAGAAAATGCAATCCTAAATCAAGCCCACGCGAGCTTGTGAAAGCTCGTTACAAGCCCACTATAAGCTCGTTACGATCTTAATTGTAGCTAGCAGACTAGGTGGGAGTTCACGATGAGCTCATTGAGCTCATATAAGAAATTTGGCACCATCCAAGTACAGTTGCTTGTGCAATCTTGCTAACAAACCCTGCAGATAAATTAAGTATAATCTAGAAAACTGCATATAGTGATTGTGAGAAATTTGCTACATAATGTATCATTTTTGGTCTATCAAATCATTAATTTGCATATAAAATCAATAATCTTTATATGTTTGGAAAGGTAATTAAATTCCCTGTCTATTATTTATTTTTTTTATTTTAGTTTTCTTATTGTTTTGGTATCTTAACCCTAGGAAATTAGGCAGGAGCACTGTGGATGTTGTTATATGTTTGCAAGTTTTTGACAATTGACACCTATATTCTTAATTGCATGTATTTGTTGGTACGTAATGAATATTAAAGAATTTATAATGCACAAGCTGATCAATGAATAACCATAACTATGTAATGTGAGTACTGATATCTCACATTAGTTAAAAGTTATGACTGATTAAAAGTTTGGTGGCATTTTATTTTTTTACAAAAACCAACAATTTAATAAAAAGAATTCATATGTCAGTAATTTATTCAGTTTTAACATATATACAAACATGAACAAGGTTTTTGCAATGTTCATAAAATCAGTTTGAACACACAAGTGTGAATTCATACATAAAATAAAAAGCTGAATGTAGAAAGTACAGCAATATGTCAACCAACCAAATCAGTATCAAAGTACAATTTTAACTACCATCAAGTATATAGAACAAAACTTATTATGCAACACTGGATATAAATAAGAATATTTCATTTGTTTAAATATTCCAGGAAACAAACCTCTCTGGTGAAATATAAAATATGTTAACATGTTAAAATGGTTAATGTTATTCAAAAATGTTAAATTTTTTGGTACTTCATGTGAAGTTTTGTTCCGTATACATGTATATAGTTCATGTCTTCAATTTTGATGTACAAGTCTGGTCCAAAGTTTCTACATGAATGCATTTATCAGTCATATCCAACAGAACTGGGCGACACACAAAAAAAAGCAGTGTCCTTGCCATCATTTAATTGGATATTAGCATACAAGTCTTTGATGCTTGTAATTGGAACAATTTGTACTGCACATACAATGTACTTTGATTTCAAAGGGACTATATTAACAGTATTTTCATTCATCACACCATTTTCAATTCAAACTTCAGTATTAATTACCAATTTATTTATGACTGCATAATGTTGTGGTTGACACAAACAATCAATGGTACAATTTCTGTGATACTGCATATAAACTTAAATATATTTCTCAACATGGCCAAATTTTCTTGATGCATCATTTTCATAGAACATAACAGTGTATGAGTTTTGTTCTTCAACTGCAGTATACTGTAAAGATTGAAGCAGAATTCAATCTTTATACATTCTGTAGAAACAAAGCACTTTTTTTGGTTCATTAATGCATCCAAGGACTGAAGTTAAAAGGTTAAGCTTTTTATCTGAAAGTCTGTGCATTACTCACAGCATCAGAGCAAGCAACAGGACACTAACCAGTACTTAATTCAGCACAGCAATTTGTCACAAGACATAAAAAGTTACTGTCCAGACACCATTGAGGAGTTGGACCTACAAGCTTCACCCTAGTGAAAATGTGACTGAAATTTCGGTGACATTTCAGTGCATCTCACTGAAATGTCCTTATTTTACAAAAAATTTGGTATTTCATCAAATTTCAGTAATCTTTCACTGAAATTTCACAGATTTTGCCAACATTTCTGAAAATTTTAGTAAGACTCCTGTACAGAAAAATCTCACCAATTCACATGAGCTGCTCATAAGCTGCACATGAGAACCTTGTTAGAAACGTATGCAAACTGGGTAGACTTTGCAAGCTCATGTGTGTAGTTTTTTAGATCTTGTGAGCCAAGGAAAAACTAACCAAATTTTCACATGTGCAGATTTTGCTTACGTGAGAAAGTATAAATTCGAAAACATTCTTTTCCATTACATCTGACTATGTTTGAAAATAAGGCAGAGTGCTAATTTCAGTTATCACATGAGAAATTTGGACTTTGATTCTGATCAAACGAGTATTTTAAATTTGTCCCAAGTTGGATTTTCTCATGTGAGTTTTCACGAGGAATTTGGACTTATATTCTGTGCAAATATTGGATGTTGAGCAGAGCATCCAGATTATTGTCAAATTAGACATTTCTTTTGAATACAATATTACTCAAAGACAAGGTTCTAATGTTTAATAGTCCCATTTGCACAGCATAGTCAATGTATCAAAATGTACAATAGTATCAAAAAAGTGAATTTTTAAACAATTTCCAGTAGCAAATGTACAAGAAAAACTTTTATGGCAAAGATGCCCTCAATTAAACGAAACATGAAGATTATCTTTTAATTTCCAGTAATTCTATTTTATTATACTTAATATTATTACCATATTTATACTACACTTTTGTATGTGTTAAATATCAAAGCTTTTAATAATAATAATAATAATAATAATAATAATAATTATTATTATTCATAGAATTGAAGGAAAGTAAATGAGTGTGATTTTATTTCTGTATTATACATTTCCATACAATATCAATGCTCAAATAATGAGTATTTTTTTACCAAAAAAAAAGGGGGGGGGGGGGGAATCAATCATTATTTATAAAATTCCATTCTTCTGAATCTTTTGCTTTTTTTCAACAGGCATGTTATACCTGTCCCTGTTGTTATTACTGTAAGTGTAGTTGTTAACAGTGTGAAATAATATCATTATTATTATTATTATTATTATTATTATTATTATTATTATTATCTGCTGCCAGAAGAAAAAAATTGGCAGTTCTATTATACTGAATAAAAACTTACAAATGTATAAAATTATTGTTTTCTTTGAGAGAGAGAGAGAGAGAGAGAGAGAGAGAGAGAGAGAGAGAGAGAGAGACAGAGAGAGAGAGAGAGAGAGAGAGCGAGACCATCCCATTCTGCCAGAATTCTATAAAAAATTATGCTTAAAAAAATTTTGTTTTTTAAAAAATAATCAAATAATAAAATCTGTTAAGATGAAATGTGGTTTTCCACGACAGGGGTCTAATTTGGTGGTGCTCTACAATTTTTGCATAGGGTTAGATTTTTAAAGAAAAAGAATTTCCCAGGTTTACCTCACTGGTTATCCTAGAGTTTAAAAAAAAACTTGCATATCTTAGGAGTTGTTAAAAGAACTTTTAATTCTCTTTATTTTGGTGTATGGTTGATGGATGCAATTTGGGTTATAGAGTAATCAGCTTGGTCTTACTTCAGATGTGCACCTATAAAAAAAACTGCTAGCTCCGCTTGGTCATTTTTAATTCCTGGACTTCAATGGTAAATTGTAAAAAAAAAAAAGAGCTGAGAACTTTTTTTTACTTTTAATATATTTACTAATTCATTCATTGTACATGTACTTTCAGAAGCTGGTATTGCCTACTCTAGCAAAGTTTGTTTTCCATAGTTTAATAACTCCAAAAAGTAGTGTACTTTGGACTAATTCAGGCCGATTTTATTTTAGCACATGGGAGATGCCATTTTTGTCAGCTGAGTAGTTAGATCATGTACAATTTCCACAATTACAATATGTAAAGAAATTTCAGCCATAGTACATGAAAAAAGCATCAAGTTATGCCAACATTCTCTTCATTGTGCATGTTGCAAATTCAAACAACTTCACCTTACACCTGTCACTCTGTCAGAAGTACATAATATCTGTAGAGTGACTTCCTCAGTATCAAGATGGTAACAGCAGTTATTTCCCTTGTTTACAGCCTAGAGACTGGTTTACTGATCACAAAATATGCACATAACTTATTTGAGGTACTACCAGCACAGGATTACCATGGCAGCCTCGTTCTCCAACAGGCTCCATTTTTAAGTTTTGAACTGTAACAATTTAGCTCATTATTTAGGGAAATTTCATTGCAAGTAATACCAATACATGTGCAGCAACTGATCACAGAACCTTGGAGATAACTGTTGCGATCAAAAATCATGGAGTTATCATGTTGGTGAGTAAAATAAAAATTATATTGCATTTTGCTGGTTTACGGAACTGCAATTTGTTAGCTGCTTTAAAATTATTGCGGTGCAGTTTTGTGAACACAAATTAATACGTCAAATGAGATGACCTATTAATCTTGCTCTACATAATCATTGAGACTATAATTCTGCAGATCATTATTATTTACTGCTGCACCTTCCAAACTGCAGTTCTAGATGCAATGTTGTCAGTTATCGACAATACGATGACGAGATTAGTAAATTACATGCAAGCTTGTTAATCTCATTTCTGTTTTTGTTACGAACTGTTTTTCTTCATCTCACAATCAAATTCTACAATTGTCCTTATGCAGTGGACATTAACTGAGCCAAGTTTAGAGGTTGTGCACATGTAGGTATGCTTCTAATTTGTATATTTTTCTTCTTTTTTTTTAAATGGCAGTGATTCTGTTTCAAGGGTTTTAGGGAATAATGTGAGTAATTTTGTTGCTTTTTTATAAGATGTAAAGTACCGAATGTTTGACATATAATGTCGCAGCCCTTTCAAAATGGATGGTAAAACTAAAATTTATGATTTCTAAAGGAATCAGTCATGAATAATACTTAAAGATATTTCTATGTCTTGTAAAGTGATTGGAATGTTGAACTAAAAATTTAAATGCTGTTACCAAATAGGTAAATTGTCATATTTTTGTCCAGGTTACATAGTGCATGTTGCTGTAATCTACTCTATTTCAGTGGATGGTGCCTGAATCATACAAAAAAAGCTGGGGAGGATGCATTATTTTATTCTGAAAGGATTTTTTTTAGAAGAGGTGGTTTAGTGTATTTCAAATGACTAACATTCTTGTTTTTCATCTAAAAGTGTATGCTTTTAACATATGGAGAGGGGGAACCTAACCCTTTTACATCCCCCCTCCCCCACACACACGGATTTCTATATGGAAGTGAAGTAAAATGTGTCTAAAGTCTTCTGGAAAAAATGTGAAGATTTTCCCATATATTCGAGAAAACGTCTGTGAGAGATTCCTTCACAAAAGAGCTTGTCTTTCTGTAGATCAGCCTGGATTTCTGGAATCTTTCCTTAATTAATTGGATATGATCCAGATCATACACCCGCTAAGTCTCGTTTATTTGCTCTATGTGAAACAATTTTGCAAGGAAAGCAGTATGCTTAATTTAAAAAAGACAGAATGTAACAGCTAATGAGATGCATTTTGTGCACGAAGTGTTATAACAAAAGAAATGGAACACCATATCAGTACATCATGGTACTCTATTGGGAGGTTTAATTTAACAAACTTTTAAATGTTATGATAGAAACTACTGATATATTGCACAAACGTACAAAAGAATGTTTAACTTTGATAAATACTATTTCAAGCAATTATGATAAATACTGTTTCAAACAATTATGAATTTGTATTCATTCCTTCCACTCTGTTTCCTTTGATTTATTCATAGATTTTAGAGGTCCCTAGTGAAACTGCATGATTAATGGCAAACAAAACTTGACAGTATGAAAGTATTTTTTTTATCTTGTCATGGATGAGAATGGAATATGAACAGGTAAGTCTAGGTCTGCCTGTAATCTGCATACTGGAAATACTATCAATATGTCAACACAGATAAAAGGGGACCATCTATAATTCACAGACCTAAAAAAGATGAAAAGACCATTAAGTTGATATATGTATCAATAATGTATCATATCATAGGCTGTGTATCGTGAATTGCATTGATATGCGGCACAGAGGTATCGTTTCACCCCTATTAGATTCTAAAACCCACTTTTTGTTTTCTAATACTACATGTACCCTAAAAAATGGAAATAAAATCTCATTTTCCATTTATGACAGTTATTGTTATAATTACTTTTCTACAGATTGTTGGTTTATCAAAAAGGTGTTGACTTCACCCATTTCTAGAAATGGAACAATACACAGATATATCAAAACTTGAGCACCGGTGAGGAAAACAAACCTACATGTACTTTGGTGCATTGAAAAACCTTTTGTTTTGGCTGTAAGATTTGAGTTTTTTGTTTCTTTCATATTTTATGCTTTGCAGTTGTTAAGATTTCACTGTGTATTTATTTACGAAGCTCTCCAGGGATTGAGAAGGTTCCTGAAGATCTACCAGTAAGTGCAACTAGCTAACCGCGAGCTCGTATTGAACTTGTTACAATTTCATTGTGAGATTGCTGCAAGCTCACGCTTGCAAAGTTTTAGCGAGCTTCCAACTACATGGTTGACAGCACATTGCAAGCCGCGAGCTTGTACATTAATTGCAAGCCTGCTATGAGCTCGCACGTGCTATCACAAGCTCGCACAAATTTGATTTAGGATTGCATTTTTATAAGGGTATAACGAGCTTACTAGAAGCTCGTTGTAAGCATGCCATGAGCACATCGCGAGCTCACCACGACTTCGTAATCATTCCAATTCCAGCTTTCATGTGCTATACAGGGAAGTCTCGGACTCACGCATGCGATGTTTCAATGAGCTTTTTATTGTCTTGAAATAAGCTCGTCCTTTTTGTAAGGGTATTCTGGGGATCCATGTACAGTGAAACCTGTCTATAAAGTACACTCAGTGAACCACAAAAATGTAGTTTGGGGGTGGGGGTGGGGTGGAGGGACAAATTTTAATTAATGTAATACTTACCTGTCATTATAGTTTAGCTTACCCTTTCTACGATGGAAAAACTCTTGTCCATACCAGATGCACCATGTTCATGTCTAACTATACATCATAGGCCCATGCACTATAGCGCATCCTTATTCTCTTCTGGGACCTTTACCAATGACAGACATCAGAGTGGGGTGGGAGGAGGACATCTAATAGTGACAGGTAAGTACTACAGAATTAAAATTAGTTTTACCCCCCAAAACACTACATTTTAATATCAGTAATACGGAACCTGTCACTACTGTTTAGCTGAATTTGTCAGTAAGGAGGGAGCTAATGGACTGAATGAGATGTGTCTTTCAGTGAGAAACCATTAAGCTTCTTTGATGGTGAGCAAAATACATCTAGAACTTGTGGATGTTGAAATATCAGCTGAGCCCCCTAAGGGGTGAAAAAAACGTTTTTCTACCCTTCCTTCTCCCATTAGCAAATGCTAAATACATACATGCTCAAACTGGCAAAGGAGTCTATCTTGATCATCCTCAGCACTGGGGATCTTGATCGGGGATGAAAGTACCAATTGAAACCAGACTGACATAACAAGGGAAGAGAATCATAATTCCCACTGAACTGTAAACATCCCTCCTCTATTTATAAAGCATGTAGTTTGCTTCTTCTCTGTGCTGATGCTACAGCTTGAAGAATGATGGTTTTAAACTTTAGATTTTCAAATGAAGCCTGACTCAAAGGTTCATAAGTTTTTTTTGTTTTTTTTTTAAAATCAAATCCCAAAAAACACATGAAAGATTCCATCTTGTCACCAACAAGCGAAACACCGGTCTCTGCAACTCAAAGCACTTAATAAGATCCGCTAAATGAGGATCTAAGCCAATGGACTGACCTTTGAAGAATTTATGAGCGTTTGAGATGAGCTAAGCATGGAGGTGGAGAATCTGAGGACTGGTGTGAAGCAGAGTACCTCTGTGTTGCAAAACTGATTCTTCCACTCAGGTAACACCCTGGGTTAGTCAATCAATAGGTTGAGGAGGTTGATGAACCAAGACCTTTGAGGACACAGGAGTGCTATCAGGATAATGTCAGCTGTGAATGTCCTGACTTTGTGAAGTACCTGTGGAAGCAACCTGAAGGATGGGAATACATAAGCAAATAGTCGATCCCACCTGAGGCTGAAGGTGACCTCTACCAAAGTTCTTCGGTCTCGGACAGGGAAAACACAAAACGAAAACTTGGTGTTGTGTTTCATTGCAAACAAGTCCACCAGAGGTTTCTACCACAGAATGAAGAGAGACTCTGCAACTGCTTGCTGTAGAATATTCTGCTAGGACGACCCTGTTCCGGACAAACTGTCCACAAGGATATTTTTTTCCTCGAATGTGACAAACTTGAAGTGCCCAGTGTAGAAGGTTCCAGACTTGCATGCAGAGAGAAGGAGCTGAGTATCTCCTTGTTGTCTGAGGTATGCAACCACTGAATTGTTGTCTGAGGAGACCCTGACGCAATGCCCCATGACATGATTTATGGACCCTTTCAGGGCGAAGTACGCAATCCAAATTGTTTATGTGTAGGAGCCTCTCTACCTAGGACCAATGGCTCTAAATGAGCCCACCCACCCTTAATCTGACGCGTCGGTGTACAGATAGGAGTGGGGTTTGGGGGCATGCAGAGGAATTCCCATCAGAATTTGTCTTGACTTTACCACCACTTGAGGTGGTACTGAAAAGTCAACCCATGAGAACTTCAATCTGACAGCAAATCCTTGTGTGGATTCCAGATTGCTAACAGGAGAAACTAAAGGGGACATAAATGGAGTCCCCCTTGGGGTACCCGGTCCACTGAAGAGTTGAAGGTCCCTAGAATAGAGGGATAAAGGCAAGCTGACAACGAAGTCTTGGCTTGTAAAGTCCTCAACAATTCCAGGACTTTGTCTATCCTTTCTGGGGGAACATGAACCCAACCCAGAAAGGTAAGGAATTTATTCCTATGTACATGAAATCCTTCGATGGGATGAGATCTGATTTCTCTAGGTTGAGAACAAGTCCTAACTGAGTCACTACCAACAAACAGTAGGTCAGGAACTGTTTGTTGATGTTTTGCAGCAGTCAGTCGTCAAAGTACTGGATAAGAGAAATCCCCAGATACCTCAAGTGTGCAGCCTCTACTTCCATCACTCTGGTAAATACCCTGTGTGCTGAGGCTAGACTGTATGTCATAGATTGGAATTGAAATACCTCTTGTCTGATCGAAAACGAAGTATTTCTTTTGTAGAGGAAAGATAGGGATGTGGAAATATGCATCCTGCAGATCGATGGAAACTGCTCCATCTATGGGTCTGGTAGAATTTCAAATGGATGCTGCAGTTTCCATCTTGAAAGTTTCCTCTTGCAGAAAATTGTTGAGGGGGAGGGGAGAGTTCTGTAATCAACCTAAGTTTGCTGCTTTTTTGGTTACCAGAAATATCCAGGAGTAGAATGCTGGTGACTGGATGTTTAGAACCCTCTCTACTGCGCTCTTCTGAAGACAGATGTACACCTCTGCCTTGGCTGATGGAAGAAGATGGGTGTCCTCGAGTGAGAAGGGAGGTCTGTGAGTCACAGATGTAAACTCTCCTTTACTATACAAAGGACTCACCAATCTTCCATGATGCTTGACCAAGCATCTGAAAAAGGGCTAATCGAACACCTACTTGGATGAAAGGAAGAGGGCTGCACTGCAGGAGAGGGGAGGCATCCCTAGGAATACCTACCCCCCACTCTTGGGAAAGAGGAGGAGTCGGAAGACTTCCACATCTTGCCCTTGCCTCTCCAGATTTTCTGCCTCATGTACGATTGTTTTTGAGTGGCTTACAGTAGGGTTGGCTACTTTGTTGTTGTTGTTGTGGTTGCATATCCTTCTTTTGCAAATTGGTCTGATCCATTGCTTGATCAAGATGTGTTTGCTAATTGTCCAGTTTTGACAGGTCAGCAACTGAAGCATGGGACTTATGTTGATGGTCCTTCAAATACTGTGATACAATCACAGGAATAAGACCGCTGAATAAAGTCTCAGATTCCAGGGGTGTAGAGCTAAAATGATTTTTTGCTATACTCTAACAAAATCTTTGAAGTGTCCTATGCAACATCTCTGCAGAGGTGAAGTAGTTAGAGTGATAATGCCATGGCCATAGTCAATGAGTGCCTTGATGTTTTTGCCACAGCCTCCAACAACAGTTGTAAAGCAACAGAAGATAACAACTCTTCCTTCAGAAGATTGAAAAGGAAGCCACTGAGAACAGATCAGCATGTATTGATAGTCATTATGGACCTGGCCTTTTGACTCTGGTCTAGGCACTGTCCCCGAAAGTCTACCTAAGCTGGAAAGAATTTTTGTGTCGCCAGGACCCAAAGGCTTAGGGCACATAGCAGGGGAAAAAAGGTGGCAGACTTCATTTACAACCTTGTCAAAGGAACATGTCTCTTACTCTTCAACCACCTGAGATGCTTGGTGGCATGGGTTTGGAAATGCTAGGAGCGGAGGGTGAACCCTCACTTCTTGATCATCAGCAAATTCCTGAGAATCTACTGTGATGGACAAGGCATTATCATCTATCTGCTCTAAACCTAGGTGGGATATAGGAGTATTAGACCCGGAACGATCCCTCTCTGGGGAAGGTCAGGAAGCAGGGACATAGATGTTATGTGACTCTTCACGAGGATTGTCTAACTGTCCCTAATTAGTGCTTTTTGTGAAGTATTAGAATTTTTCTTGTCCCTCTTAGGCCTCTTCCGTGATGATCCCTCCTGAGTAATGTGTGGTGGTCTTCAAACCTCAACACCCGTACTTGCTGGGGGCCATACAGAAATCATCCATGTCAGTACAGGATGATCTATCCCGTGAAAAAGAAAACTCCACATCCCAAAAGGGTTGAAAGGGAACATGGGGAAGGAGGGGATATCAGTCCAATCTTCTTTCCCGATAGCGTGCATAAATGCAGGCTCTGTCCCTGTAGTTGGGTAATTAGGTAATGCTGAGACGGGGGGGAGGGGGGTGTTGATCCAATCCCTGACTCCACACCTAGATTCAAGTGTTCTCAATGACCGGTATAATGACTGGTGGTGCCCAGTGACAAGTATCATGACCGGTGGTCTGTACCCGGTGATTGGTGACAGGTCAATGGCAATCTAGATCTGTTGGAAGAACCTTCCTCAGAACTAAAAGAGCTAGAACATCGCCTGACCCTCCGGGGTTGTGCAAACTTCTCATCGCCTGCACTCGGGTACCTGGAGAATGTTGATCCTCCCCCAAAGGGGGGGGGATTAGACTCCATAATTGGGCTCAGTTCTAATCCCTCTGGGGGTTAGACTTTGCTTGTGCCTTGGATGAGGTTCCCTCTCCCTCCTATAGTCAGGGAGGTGGGGGTGCACTTGATCCCAGCAAGCTTGTAGCCCTTAACGATAGATCCCAGTATATGGTATTTTACTATAAAAATCCAATAAGGAAAAAATTATGAAAATTCTGCTATATTCCAAAAACAGAAATCTCTGCTTATTGAGTGGTATTTATAAAGTATACCTCTAATGACATCAATGGACTGACTGAGGATAAGATAAACACAGGTTTTCATCCCTACCAAGAGTTATATCATCCTTCCTTAAGCAAAGGTGATAAAATGTTTTGTTTCACACTCTTAAATTTGCAACCAACTGAACTCTTGGCTGGGTGTGGTATATGTTAATCAATGTGAGTGTTTCAAGTGTCGGTTAAACCATTCACACAGGTAACAGGGCCATACTGTGCTCAAGTTTTGGTCTTGAGAACATAGAATAAAATTATCTATTCTAATTACACATTGAACAGTACAACTGCTTTTATGATTTTCTCCAGTCTTATGAACTTTAATTAAACATTATTATATCAGTATAGACCTGTTCGATAACAGTTATGTCCCTGGACTTATTACTTCCCCTGCTTTACCCATGATGCAATGTTCTTTACAGTCAGCAAATCAACACTGTAATGACATTCAACAAAGATGTGAAAGTTCCTGACAATATAAATAATTTATACCTCTTCCCTTCTATCCTCTTTCTTTGCTTTCTCTTTATTTCTTACCATAAAGTAGTAAGTCTTAATTAGTCTATATAGTTGTCATTGTATGCAATAATTCATTCTTACATATTGTGGCCACTGCTTATTATAATCAATATGAGTGTAAATCATGCATATGAGAGTGGATATTTATAGACATAGCCAGTTGCCTGATCCCAATCAAAATATGTAATAAATAAACATATTAAAAAAATTACAATTCAAACAATAAACATATTAAAAAATTACAAACAATAAACATATTAAAAATTTTTTTACAAACAATAAACATATTAAAAAAATTACAAACAATAAACATATTAAAAAAATTTAAACCAAACTGGTGAAGATTGAAATTGAACAAGATTTTGATCCAGTCGCAACAAAAGCCTTGAGGAATCAAGAATCCCACCTTAGCTAGAGTTGCATGCTATATTGCCTGTCATTTTTCATGCAGTTTATAAAAACAAATTTTCAAGTATACAAACAATTATAGGGACAAAAATTTAACATAAAAGTTCTTTGTATTGAAAATTGGAGGACAAACAATAATTGTATTTTTTATGGATTAATGGTTTGTGAAAATTTACAGTGCATGAAAATTAGATTGTATGAATTTGAGTGTATGAAAAATTTGGGTATGAAAATTACAGTGTATCAAAAATTTGTATATGAAAATTAGTGTAATGAATTAGAGTTGAAGAAAAAATGAGTGTATACAAAATTAGCAGTGTATGAAAAATAAGAATGTGTAAAAAAATTACAGTGCACAAAAATTAATGTGTGCTAGGTATTATCAGTCTATAAAAAGTTATTGACTATACAGGACGTACAAAAATGCATCTCCATCATAATCAATTTTATTATGTAAATTAAATGAGTAATATTTGGTAATGGCTGAATACAGTGCCCTAAACTTGGGGGTACAAATGATACGAAAATTTGAAACAACTTCTTAGCCTGATTGATTTTTCTTTTTGACACAATTTTTATTGGATTCTACCTTGACATCCAATACAAACAATAGACTGTCGACAGAACTTTTACAAAGATGAACCCCCTGAGTGAAGGATTATTGCTTTCAAAATTTAAAAGGTCAGAATGGATAATTAATATATGATGTCAAGCTGTGGAAGAGTGATCTTGTTACATGTATTCAAATATAACCAACATTAAATTATTCCCAATGCTGGCTATATGATATGCCTAACAATGATCTGAAATAAATTGCTCTCACCCATGCAATTTTGTTAAACTGATAAAATGAATTTTTAACCATAAAATAGGATGTATATGCAAGAAAATAACTGAGTGGTCCATTTTTCCGGAAGCTGGACAATCTTCAATTTATACAGAGGGCCCTGGGTGACTGAGTGGTCTAAGGTACTCGCCTTTACAGATCACACATCTCACCTCTGTCTGCACGAGTTAGAGTCTCAGCTCGACTAATGTGGGTATCTGAGAAAGCTTGCCAGTAGCTTCCCGTGGGTCGGTGGTTCTTCCTGGGGTCTTCCCAGGTTCTTCCACCACCAAATATACTGGCTGCCATGTATAGCCTATCATGTACTGAAAAATGGCATTAAACCCCTAAAGCAAAGCAAAGCAACCAATTTATACGCTAATAAACATATTCATTCTTCTTGAGCTGCTGTGATTCAAGTCCCAATCCATATGGGTCAATACGAGGGTCAACTACATTTCTGTTACAGCAGATGAGTGATTCACTGAACTGAAAACTTAGATCACAAGGAAAAAAATTAAGATTCGGGGAAGAAGATACAAATACTATAAATGCAATGTAATAGAAAAATGGTTTGGAGTTGGGCAATCCCATTTTTGATCCCATTCATCCATACCTATAACCTCTAACATTCTTTCAGGATTATGACCAATACAACCTTTAAAAAATAATGTTTTAAATAAATTTTCTGTGAACTACATTGGGATTGGAGAGATACGGTTCAAGTACAGGATAAGTGAGAGCTGTCTTAATGTCTTATATATGTAAGCAGAACTGTTGCCATGAAAACTGAATAAAATCCAAACTGTCCCATTTAAATTTCACTCTTGGTTCTCAAAATCAACTTTTAATTAGTAAAAAATGAAATGGCTGCCATAGCTAATAATTGGTAGCAGAACCACTTGTAAAGTAGCAAATTTAGGAAAAATAAGCTATAAACTTCCACCCCACCCCAAATATGGTGGGTAGAACTTAAATGGTGTTTTAGTCCACATGATGGAATTTAGCCTACTAATCCTCTCTACTGTTTAACAACTATCCGTTATCATAAGTCTTAAATCAAGCTCCACAAATTCCTTGGTAGCAGATTCTTTGCAAGCAAGTTTACTGTAGCTATATAGTACATGGTAAAATTTGCCTCTATATATTGCTAAATTCCAACCATTCTATCCATTTGTCCATATTGTGTGAAAACAGCTTAGGGTAATAATTTTCTGTCAAATGTCAAGTAACCTTATTTTATGACATTATGTAAGCCTATGCATGATTTTACATGTGTCAAACAAGAGCGATTTGGTTTGGAGTTTTATGGCACAGCAACACAAGTAGGTCATTTAGTGCTGAGCCAATTGGAGTAGAGTGCCTTGCCCAAAAACACACCAACGATAGCTGACCCAAGCATGAAGTACAGCAAAAAATATGTACAATTTCAGGGTTACCATATATACTTGCATATAAACCGGGTCCAAAGGCAAACAACATAGACCCTGATCTGCTGTTGCATAATGCACCAGCAGATCTGGGTCTATGCTGTTTGTTCTACTGATTAGTCCTTACAAACTGCATAGACCCAGATCTGCTGGCGCATTATATGACAGCAGATCTGGGTCTAAGCAGTTTGCGTTGGTATCAGATTATATGCGAGTATATACGGTATGTTTTAGTGATGCTCAAACCAGGAACATGTTTCACTTAGACAATAATCTGGCCAGCCATATAGGTGGCTTTAGCTTCTTGCCTTGTGACTGTATTCTTCTGACTGAAGTATACCGGTAAGGAGAGGAAACAATAATTATTTTTGTCCTTATCCAAACCTAAGGAACTAAAAAAAATTCACAAACAAAAAATTGGTCCCAAAACTTCTGAACATGAAAAATTACTGGCACCTGCCACCTAATGTGGAAATAATTCTTCAGTCTTTGATCAGAATGTCATAAATACCATTATTCTTTTTAGTTTGGCTCATATTTTTCCTCTTTGAGCCACAGTGGCTCATGGTTAGTATGCCCGATTCACGACCCAAAGGGTGCGGGTTTGAATCCTACCATTGGACCAGCTTGGGTCAGCTACCATGGTGTGTCTTTGGGCAAGGCACTTTACTCCAACTGCCTTGGCACTAAATAACCTACTTGTATTGCTGTGCCAAAAAGCACCAAACCAACACCTTGCATTGTACAATGAATCTGATTTAGGATTACTAGTCATATTTGAGCTAGTAATGTTGGTTACAAGGAACATCTTGTTAAGATATGAAGTTAATTGTCAAGGGCCATAACTCTATTAATAATGAAGTTGATGGGACAAAACCCATAAAAGCACATCTAGGTCTACGAAACAATGTACACACCAATTTGCATCAGAATACTGAATTGTTACTGAGCTATGCTGATTACAAAAATCTGCTATAGTGGAGATGTAATACTGATGGAAAATGGGGAAAAAACTCCAGAAAAAATTAGACCCAAAAAGAAGAAACTTTTAAAAGGCACAGCTACAAGTTTTTGGCAATTCACATACCACAAGGTATACAATTATGCAGCACAGAGGCTTCTTAATTATTAATTATCATTCAAGATTTATTGTCTGTAATACATGTTTTTCGTAGGAATGAAGGCATATACGAGTAAAATGAGACAACCAATTGTACAAGTTAATTTTTTATGTATAAATTGGGTGGCAGGTATCATAGGTCACACTGATCTTTTTCGGGTCCAATCCATTTATTTTTCGTACAAGGCCACTACCCAAAACTAATAATTATATTTTTTACATATAATTTTTTCACTGATTACATTAAGGTAACATGACAAAACCATGACCTACCTCACTCAGGCTCCGAAACATGCCTGAAAACCGACTGCAATCTCTAGGCTTAGAGTCTGTATCACTCTTGCTCATTTGTGTCTTTTTGCTATGCTCCATAGGTAACTTCATTGGTCAGGTATATTTGAAATGCTCACAAATTTAGATTAATTTCCTTCCGGTAACTATGATGCTGTCAGATTAGAGGTAATGACATGCAAGGTATGTCCTGAATGCTGTGTACTATTCTCGCCAATGCATCAATATCTTATAATATACAGCCTGTTCATTATTTGTTGCAAGAAAATGTCAGTCAATAACTAACATCGACATGAAATTAACAAGAAAATATCAGTCAATTAAGATTCACGTGACATTAACAACTGCACAACGATTTATCACATCTTGGAAACAAATCGCAAATCTGTGGGTCACACCATAATATCCTTTCCTCAGAATTCATTGTATCCATGTGACTGGTGGAAAAAATGTAACAAGCTGACCATCAACACTAGGGCTGAATAAAATTTCCCTGGGCACTATTAGCATCGAGATCATTACAAGTGTCCTCACTAAGATTTCTTACATGAACTGTTATGAGTTTAGAAGAAGAATTCATTAAATAAGCATCTTTATTACATGCAGTTTGACTAAAATCCAACCCCAGTACTTTTAATGTCCATACCAAGATATAATATTGATGTAATTACCATAATCAATAAGGCTAATAACACTGGTGTGTCCTTTCCTGTAGTTGACATCAAAAATCAATATAGAATCTGAGATGCAAGGTGGCACGACTATAAATTACGCATCCACTGTTCTCCTTATTAGTCATATACATACTGGACTAATATCATAAAATCCTTGATCTTTGGATCGAAAAGCTTGGGGAACATTAAGATTTATGGCAATTTAATCTAGCCCATTCTAGTGTGCATATATGGTGAGAATCTTAATAACATAATCTCACATAAATTGCTCAGTAACAAAGACCTAAATGAAACTAATATTTTTTCATATTTACATTTAAATGATTTTTGATATTTTGCTGTAAAAATGTATGCTTACTCCCAATTATTACAGATAACTGCTAAGGGCAAGTTTACTGGCTCTCCTTTCCATCTAAAATAGATCTGTGCTGATGCTTCAGATTTAAGTCCAGCCTTTTCTAATACAAAACAATCTTTGGGAATTCGACTTTTATCAAAACAATGTAAAATCCAAAGCATGGTATCTCATCATTGAATATTCAATCATCAATCACTGAAGACTCTGAATTTGTCTGGAAGTAATCTATTACAGAAGAATCCTTAGTAAAGTGCCACAACTGCAAACCAAAACAAACAAAAAAATGAAACTGCTGCATGCACATATAGCTAACACTGTCATCAATTGATGTTCTTTTGTTGGTTAAGAGATTGGAAAGGTTTGTTTACTCGCTAATGAATCCCTCAAAGGGACTCATACTCTACTGTCTGAAAAGAATTTCCAGAAATTCAAGACAAGACCATTTCTTTTTAACTGCTGAGTGTTGAAACCATTTCTGTTATTCTTGAACAGTAAGATTTTCAAATTAGCCACCGTGGCAGCCATATTGGTTCAAAGATCAGCACCATTTTCATTTAGGACAAACTAGACACCATTAAAAGCCTTTTGGTGACAACCCCATCTTGATATCACCATCCATTCTAGAGAATTAGTGACACAATTTTCAATATGTTCATTGTGGCAGCCATATTTGAGGTCAGATCAGCACCATCTTCATTCTGGACCAAGTAGACATCGTAAAAGGTATTTCAGTGAAAAGCCCATGTTGATATGACTATCTATTCAGGAGGAGTAGCAATACCAAGATTTTCAAGATGGCCACTGTGGTGGTCATATTGGATGTCCTAACATAACAATTTTCATACAGAACCAACTAGACATCATTAGAAGTCTTCAGGTGAAAACACCAAGACGATATGAACTTACATTCAGGGGGAGAAGCAATAACAAGATTTTAAAGATGGCTGTCATGGCTGCCATATTGGAAGTCAGATTGGCACCATTTTCATCTAGAAGCAACTAGACATCATAAAAAGTCTTTTAGTCAAACCACCATGTTCATATAACCATCCATTCAGGAGGAGTAGTGATAACAAAAAGTTTCAAGATGGCTGCTCAGGTGGCCATACTGGATATTTGAGCAGCACCATTTTCATTTAGGACCAACTAGACCTTGGGATGAATGTGGGTAAAGTTTCATGGCAATCCTCCAACTAGTTTCAAAGGAATATCGATAAGAACCTGTGCAGACAGGCAGACATCAGAAGACAGACTCTGGATGCTGGATGATGATTGACGGCAGCAGGCCATCCCATAACCTCTTCTGGTATATGACCAGCAGAGCTAAAAACAAGCTGACTTTGAAGAATTTTTCCATTAAATCACATCAGATACATTTCCTAAATAGTTTATGGTTGTATGTATGATGATAAACAATATGGCCAAAGTCTAGAAAGACCCATCTATCAATAAACAAAGAAACAGAAAACAGCGGTTCTGCACAGGGTTTTAAACTGGATATGGATCACTCCCTTTCTTTAAGTATATCCCTCTGACTTCGTAATTGAGCATCACTGGTACAACTAACACCAAAATAAACAAATTTAGTTGTGCATGATGTAAATGTATAATTGGTAATTAAGTCAAAACTGTGATGCAGAGAAATCGCAACAAACGACATTTTTTTCTGCCGACCAAGAGTTACTTGCAAGCATACTCAGTTCAAATTACAAAATGCACTTTACACTGGATATCCAATACCACACAATGAAACTTCAAGAGGAAATTTGGAGATGACCAATCTTTGCTAAGCATACACAGAAGTATATCCAAAACCACTGCAACTGTACTGTCATAATGGAAGTGCTCACAAAGGTTACACTTGAAAAATTTGCAGGCTAGTAATATTGTCATGATGGTAGCATTCTAAACAGTTTGAGATCTTTTTTCTCATGCCTATTCCACAGCTCTTGAAGCACAAATTAATTATAGGGCTCAATTGGCATCATATTCCCATTTGAACCCGTAACACAACAGGAATAAAAGACCTCTTGCAAAATGCAATTTCTTAGCGACCATTCTTCTGACAGATCAGGACAAATCAATAATGGGAAACACCATGCTCAGAGAGGTACCAGAACTGAACTAATCAATACTCATGATTGACTTTTGTCAATTCTGTTCAGAAATGTTGACAGAAGCTGTATGTATCTGTATAATGCACACTCAACTGCAAATAGCATACACCCACATCTGCCATCCCATAGTACAATGGCATGTTCCTTCTACTAGTGACCTGATATGTCATCACACAGTACAGTTAATTGTACTATTGATCTCAAGTACCATAGACCCTGATATACCATCGCACAGTGCGATAGAATGTTCCTTCTACTTGTAATATCAAGTGAATACTACAGACCCTGATATGTCATCGTATAGTGCAACAGCATGTTCCTTCTGCTTGTAATCTCAAGTGAATACTATAGACCCTGATATACCATCGCATAGTGTGACAGCATGTTCCTTCTACTCATGATCTCAAGTAAATACCATAGACCCTGATATGTCATTGCATAGTGTGACAGCATGTTCCTTCTACTCATGATCTCAAGTGAATACTGTATACCCTGATATGCCATTGCATAGTGTGATGGCAGAGCTGAACCTACATTGTTTGTAGCTGTGTATATTTTACACAATGAGAAAGAGGGTACCTTTTTTTATCTTTGAGCTACAATGCCCGAGTTGACAACTTGCTCTGGATAGGATAGTGTAAATCCTGTGATATCCTAAACTAATCATGAGAATTCTGTATAGCAGTCTGGCAGTATTATTTGCACATGATTGCATTACCACATATTTCCATTGCATGGAGTCAGATCAAACAAGCAGAAGCACTGAATAAAATCTAATTTGACATGAGTATCTGATGTCCAATGTTAACTAATTCATATTTAGAACGAGTTAGGGCTGAATATGTAGACTTTGACTTGGCTGTTTCATGTCTTAAATGGAACAGATGACTGTATAATCCATGCTGACTTAGTAATAATGATAACTAATGAGTTGGTATGGTAACAAACAGTAATCTCTGAATCAGGCCTTTCTGGAAATAGCAGCAATCCTTTCATAATAGCAATGCATTAAAAAAAATCAAGAAAGAAATCCAATCTGGACACTTCAGACATACAATATTTTCAGGGCAACCATTAATTGAAAAGGGATAAAATATGACCCATAAGCCAAAAATAATGTTTTAAAATTATCAAAACAATAAAGTGTTCCAGCTTGCTCCTTGGCACTAAATAAAATTGAACTTCATACAGATCCAGAATTTAAGATCCAACATATCAAGATACACCTTCAGAATATATCCAAATCTATCCTGCAATCTCATAAAATGGCCATTTTGTGCACAATACTAAACTAGAAATGTGTCCAGATGACAAAAATGCCCCTATCAATATGGTATAATTAAAAAAAATTATATTTACCAAGCCTCTGAAACAAGCATTCAAACTGGTTAAAATTGCATATTGTGATGCATAAAACTAGAAGTTGCTAGTTTATAACATCAGAAAGGAACTACTTATGTATTCGTCCGCTATAACAATATCTGTAAACAATGGTTAAAATATAATTCTGTTATTTATTTCTTGAGATTTGTTATTATTTTCATAACTATTTGTAATTATAAGAATTGTACTTTATATTGTGCAGGATTGATTAAATCATGAAGCTTAAAAATCAATTATACACAGAATGAAAAGCTGTAGCAAAGCAAAGAAGTCATGAAGCTTGAAAATCGATTGTAAACTATGCATGAACACCCTTGAAAGTTTGAAAATCAATTACACACTATGCATGAACACTGTTGGAAGTTTGAAAATCGATTACACACTATGCATGAACACCCTTGAAAGTTTGAAATCTGATTGCACACTATGCATGAACACCCTTAGAAATTTGAAAATTGATTACACACTATGCATGAACACCCTTAGAAGTTTAAAAATCTAGTACACACTATGCATGAACACCCTTAGAAGTTTAAAAATCTATTACACACTATGCACGAACACCCTTAGAAGTTTGAAAATCTATTACACATGTAATGGTGCAAATTTCTGTCAATTTCTGTAGAGCACATTTAGCTTGGTAGTGAACAATTAATTCGATTTATGAGGATAGGTACCGTATGAAATCGCTAGACCGCGATGGTTTTAATGTCCCTGTTAGAGGGCGAGATTGATTCTTAATTAAGCCTTGATTGTTAGCAGTCAGTCACAAGGTTAAAATGTCAACGTTGAGAGTTTGCAGGACTAGATGTAAAAGCTAGTGGAAGTTGTATTATCTTTTGAAATTCTCCAGAATCGGTTATTTAAAAATCGAGAGGGTTACGCTGACCGCATTTGGTGTGTATTTATAAAAGGCGGTAGATACGTTTAATCTGACTGGCTACGCTAAATACGAGGCGTGTTTCCCAGATGAAATTTCATGTTTTAAATATTCCACATTGCAAAATTTAATCAGTCTAAGTTCCTGAAAGAGGATGAGATTTTGACTCCTTGAGAATAAAAGGAAATTCTCTCGTATAAACAATTGTTTAAGTGACCAGTGTCTAGAAGTTGAGGAACACAAATTCTGGTGGTAGAAGCGAGCGAGTCTCGAAAGCACAAGAGGAAATAGCTCCATCCACCTATCCACCTACCTACCCACACAAAGTTTGAGGGCCCAAGGAGGCGAGACAGAGGGCGTGAGAAGGAAAAGAAAAAACAAGGGGAGAACAGCAACATTGAAGTTTGAGTGACAAGCAATAAGCAGGCAAGCAGGACAATGACTTCGATTGTTCACTTGATTCTATGATGAACTAATTCTATCGTTGAACACCCTCTCTACTGCACCCTTCTGCAGAAGGGAGTGCACCTCTTCCTTTAATTGCACCAAATTCAACTGGTGGAACCACAAAGGGGTCTTACCAGAGGAGAAAGTTCCCGGAACTGAAGCTGATATCCTCCATTTATGCTTGACCATGCCTCTAAAAAGAGAGATAGTTTGGCACCTATGGGAATCAAAAGAAGAGGGACACACTGCAGGAGAGAGAGCAAGTCCCTATGGCTGCCCGCCTCCTCCTCAGTTAAGAGAGAGGGGTCTGCAAACTTTCTCCCCGGCCCCTCTGGTTACCCGTTAGGGCGCGACTGCTGAGGGAGATGTCTGAATCGGGATTGCTTTTTGGACTAGGGCTGCATGGCTTTAAGAACTTTGCTGAGGGAACTTGGAGGCAGTCAAGGTGGTCCTGCTTCTGGGCCAGTTTTGACAAACCCGGAGTGGATTTGAGGGACTGGTGTTGCTGGTGGCTCAGGTCCTGGTTAGCCCATGGAGGGAATGAGATCTCCAAAGATGGTCTCTGCCTCCAGTGGAGCTGCCCATAGAAGGTTCTTACTGTGCTCTAGTGTGACCTTGCAAGTGTCCATGGCAACATCTCTGTGGAGGTGGAGAAGCTCCACTGATAATGCCATGGACATGGACAAGGCATGTCAAGAATGTCTTGGCCACTACCTCTTAAGTGTGGCTGGTGACTGGGAGTCCTCCTTCAGCAGACTGAAATAGGTGACCCTATAAAAGACTGGCATGTGAGGCTATGGTGACCAGTGACCTAGCCTTAAACTCTAAGGCCTCCAGTGTCTTGACTCGAAGGTGCGCACAGGTCCTGGAGAAAATACCCACTTGTGATGCTCTGGCATGCAAGGTGTGAGGTTTAAGGGGCAGGCAGGAGTGTGAACCCTATAGCTACAAGCAGACGCAGACACCAGAGGTCTCAACATATGGGGGGGGGGGAATGACCATCCCTTATACAGCCTAGCAAACTCCAAGCCCTTACAAACCTTTGAGAAAGCTCCTTGAAAATGAAAGTGGGGGAGCAAGTGGAGAAAATGTTTGTGTCCTCTGTTAAACTTTGTTGACCGCCTTGTCAAAGGACCAAATATCTTTCTCCTCAACCGCCTGGAATGACAGTTGGGAGGGAAAAGGGCACCAGAAGAGAGGGAGCACCACCTCAGCTTGCTCTGCACTGAAATCTTGAGAATCCATGAGGACTGGCAGGATGTCTTCATCCTACTCTCACTCCTGGCAGCAGGACTTTGTGGCCCAGTGTCACTCTGTTTCAGGGGAGACCTTGTGGTAAGGGGAACCTTGTCCCATAACCCTTCATGCACAGTGAGGGGACTGTGCCTGGTGGCAGACTTGGCAAGAGGGTTAGAGTGCCTCTCAACCTTCCTGGGTTGTTTGGGAGAAGAGGGCCTGCCTCCCCCCTCCTTTTAATCTCCACTTTGTAAGAGGGTGATGTCAGCCATTGGATCACAACACTGACCTCTCTAGTATGAAGCTAGTGCCCTGAAGTCCATGGCTGCATAAAAGGGAAGGACTCATCACTTCCCTGCATTGGATGATCCCAAATTCCATAGAGACTGAGTGGGATAATAGGAAAGGGGGAAGGGGGATGCCTAATCTGGTGTCTGAATGCCAACCCCCAGTCCCTAGTGGGATTCAATGGTAGTGTGGCAAGAGGGGGGGGATGTCTCAACCCAATCCCTATTCCATACTGAGGGAGGGGGGGCTCCAATGACTGGTGACTGTTGCCTGTTGATCACCCGCAACTGAATGACCCATCAGGCAACTCTGATCCATAGGTAGACCCTTCCTCAGATCTTATAGACTTGTATCAGGGCTCTCCCCTTACAGGGTGGGTCAATCCTGTTGCCAATAACAGGTTTAGGGTTCTGAAAGGGTGCTGCCCATCCCTCACATGGGGGTGGCTCACTCTCTGCCCTGTAGGAATGGAGAGGATGCTGCTCCTGCCTCACAGGAGAGTGTGACTCACTCTCTACCCACTTATTTCCTCCCTTGGGAGGGGCCCTGGACCTAACCCTAACAGGCTCTGACTGGGTTGAAACAACCGTCAGTGATCCACAGTCCTCATGCGTCTCTGAAGAGACTGATCCTATATGCTCCTAGGAACAAGGAGTGCACTTCTGAGTCGAAGAGCTAATCTTCCCTCTCTGAGTCCCAAGGGACACCAAAACTAAAAGGGAATGGTGTGCTACCTGGTGAACACACACAAAAAAAAATTGCTGGTGTACAACCCTCTTATGTGAGTCAAACATAAGGAAACAATCAAGGAAACATCAATCCAGATGTTCACAAAATAAAACGACTGAAAAGGAGTCACAACCAATTCCAGCAAGAGATGGGAGACAATTCCTACTCAAGAAGAAGAATAACAATACATGTAATAACAATAAATTGAATGAACAATATGATCACCTGAACTCCATGGGAGAAGGTGATGTTCCATGGCACTGCTGACAATTTTAACAATTGCCTCTAAACTCTCATGACGGCTAAATCAAATGAATGAATATGCAATGGACTGAGGGTGGAACACTCTAAAAATACAATAAAAAAGGTATTTAGATGCCCAATGTGCGTTCTAGATGCAAGTAGAAGGTAAAAAAACTGCAGAGTGTTTTGAATAAAGCCATTACAAAATGAATGAAAAAAGATGAGAACGACTTTGCATGGAGCAGTGACACATGGTCGACTTCCAGAAATTTCTGATGTCACCCTTCGGGAGGATAAACTCTCATCATACAAAGTAATTTCCATCCTGGAAAGAGTAAACTACACAATAGCAACAGGTTATGTGTTACTGATATTAAAATACTCTATCTTGACTGTCATGTGTACAAGAAATCCATACATCATACAAAAAAATATATAACCTCAAAAGCTGATGGTCCTTAAGAATTTACATACTCATTTAGGTCCTAATCTGATCAAAAATTCAATTTCAGTTTGCTGCATTAAGTTGTGACACTGACCTAAAAAATTAGGAATGATTTTTTTCACTGGAAAAGAATATCCTATGGTAGTATTCCAGCAGAAAAGGGACATTTTTTTTTCAAAGATGAGGAAAAAAGACAGCATTTTGCCACATGTTATTTTGGTTCAATGCTTTAAACTTCTCATTGTCCAGAACATGAGGCAAAGTTGATATACTTATTTCAAAGACATTTCTTATGACTTTAGAGATTATCTCAAGTTAATAGGGTTAGATAAACCAAGATTTGGATACAGTCTGTCATATACTTTCACCATATCTACATAATCATGCCACACCACATGGCAACTGGTCTTGTCGATGTAAAAGATGTTGTTTTGATCAAGTATGCTATAGAAATATCTCATCATGAATATGGCAGCTTAACTCATTTTCCCCTTCAGATTCTTTCCATTTTCACCTGAATTTGGAGTAGGAAATGCGTTTTGGGGTTACATCTGATTGCATCCAAACACATCTGTTTCCAAGAGATTTTAGTTTTGCTGGATGCTTAGGTGTATAAAAGATGTTGTTTTCGAGTGGTTATTTCACCCACACATGTGCAGAAGGGTAAAAATTCAACGTCATTTTTTAACCCATGATTTTCGTGTCCTTGCCCCTTTTTACTCCAAATCTCGAAATTATCCTCCTTTTGCAAAGGTTCATCTGTCCGTGTGCAATTCAGAAAAGTCTGCTTTAGATCTAAGAGCAAAATGTCCAAAATCCAGATACAAACTCCAGTTCCTAAACCTGTCATTTTCAGCCTTTAAAAAATCTGGTCTGAAACATTTTTGTTTCAGCTGTATTTTTTAACAGGAGTAGAAAGTCTACATTATTTGGCATCATTGCAGAACTACATGTTTCTCCTTTTCTGTAATACCACCCGCTTTGGAGTATCATGAATTATGTTGACATTTACAGAGCTCGAAACTAGGGTACTACCTCATGACGCGTAAATGTGGCATGTGGGGATAACGAGTTAATACTTCCATATGTAGGGCCTAAATACATGATGTAATGACCAAAAAGGGGACATAAACCTTAATGTCACTTCCAGTCAGTCTCAACAGTCAACAGTGCTAGTTTGAATTTTGTGAAGTGGCTGAAATTCTTAATAAACATGGTGATATGCAGATAAAGACAAAAACTTCAAGTCTTTGAGCAAATAGAACCAAAAAAAAGTAATCAAAGCTACAGTGACAAAATATTTTTAGATGTCTGCCCCCACAGGCAGGGAATATATAATAATGCTGAGTTGTAGCTGTCCTTGTTTGTAATATGACACAGCTTGCACAACCCCCATTCTTGATATAGCCATCCATTTGGGAGGAGTAGAGATAACAATATTTTCAAGATAGCCACCATGGTGGGCATATTGAGGGTTAGTCATTTTCATTAGGCCAAAACAAATTATGTATGTAGTTCAGATTACATAGCCAAAAAAAGTAGGCTAGGTTGTTAGGCCTTTTTTTTTTTTTTTTTTTTTTTAAATACATGTACATGATTAAGGTTCACTACAAGTAAACATTTTGCCTTAAGAAGCGTCATTATGTATTTATGTACCCTTGGCATCCGGTCTTCTTTCGGGCTGAAGACTTGGTGTTTTGATTGAAACAGGTCCATGAATGTCCAATCATGATTCACTGACAATAAACAATTGCCACAGTTGCTGTGACAGCAGTTATTAAGTTTCACAGCGAGTATAGTAGACGGGACGCATCTTCCACACACCATGTTGTTTATTGTTCACCACTGTGCATGTCTGTTTTACAAGCAAACAAGTGAATAAAACCAAGTATTCCGATTGCTACTTTGGTATGGTCTAATTTGGTACAAATCGTCACGTCACAGATGGGATTAGCAACTCGGCGACATTTTTTTTTTTTTTTCAAAGTGAAAAACAAGGTAGGGTCAGAGGCTAAACACTAGGGTCGGTTGAGTAACCTGAACCAACCATATTTTTGGGCCTTAAAACCAAATCAATACCATAAAAATTCTTCTGATGAAAACCTCATGTCAAAATGAATTTCAATTTACGAGATGTAGCGGAAACAAGATTTTCAAGATGGTCACATACTGAATGTCAGATCAGCACCATTTTACATTAGGATCAGCAAAACATTATAACAAGTCTTTTAGTGAAAACCTCATGCTGATATGACCATTCATTCTGGAGTAGTAATAACCAGATTTTCAAGCTGGCCACTGTGGCTGCCATGTTAGACCTCAGATCAGCATCATTTTCATTTAGGACAAACTAAATATCATAAGAAGTCTTTTAGTGAAAACCTCATGTTGATACGGCCATCTATTCAGGAGGAGTAGCAATAACAATAATAAGATTTTCACGATAACTGATGTGGTGGCCATATTGGATGTCAAATCGGCACCCTTTTCATTAAGCCCGACTTGACATCATAAGAAGTCTTTTAGTGAATAAACCTCATGATGATATCGCCATCCATTCAGGAGGAGTAGAGATAACAAGATTTTTTAAATGACCACTGTGTAGTGGCCGGTATGGCCGGATGTTAGATCAGCACCATTTTCATTTAAGACCAACAAGACATTACAAGAAGTCTTCTGGTAAAAACTCTACGTCAATATGACTTTCTGTTGAGAAGGAGTTGCGATAACAAGATTTTGAAGATGGCTGCCATGAAAGACCATCCCATAAGCTCTTCTGGTCTATGATCAGTAGAGCTAAAAACAAAAACATCTCAATCTGTGAGGAAAACTCTGTAAGGCAAGAACGAACTCCAGTGGTTAATTAGAAACAACCCTGCACTTCTCTGCTATCCATGGTCCCCTTTTATACCTCCAATGCTTCCCTCATCCTATTATAAAATGAGGATGAATTTTGCTTTGTGTTTGTTGGTTTTGCTTGAACTCTTAACACATATGACTATATCCTTTCGAGGACATTGGAGCCAAGTGCCTTTCCCAAGGACTGAACGAGGCAGCAGACCCAGGCTGGCCTGGGCAGGTATCAAACATGCAATGCTTGGATTGCAAGTCCCAATGCTCAACCAACGGAGCTACCATGGCTCCAATAAGGAGGACTAAAATGCTCACATTCACAATGCTGTACATAGTACTGTGAGTTAGGAGTGTAAGAACATCTTGAAATATCATGATTTTAATTATTGCATGCATATTGCAAGTACATGTAACTAAGGTCTGAGCAATGGAGACTTTACATTGCCAAAAAAGGCCATTAACCATATAAACTTGCGTATAAACTGGGTCCAAATGCAATCTACATACATGTAGACCCTGATCTGTCGTCGCATAATGCGCTGGCAGATCAGGATCTATGTTGTTTGTTCTACTGATTAGTCCTTACAAACTGCATAGACCCTGATCTGCCGGTGCATTATGCGACGGCAGATCTGGGTCTATGCAGTTTGCAGTTGGTATCAGCTTATATGCGAGTATATACGGTAGATAGAAATGGAAGGGTACACATCCCTCCCCTCTGTCCATGAAATCTGACCCTTGTTACTCTAGCTCTTTCACACACACAATTTGGTCAAGTGTCCAGTCATTTGGATACTTACATGTGAGTGGACAAAGACGTAATTGCCTAAATTAATCACAACCAAAGTTTGGTGATTCACTAATAGATGGAAATAATGCAAAAACCCTCTTAATTGACAATCAATCATGATAAAATATATACATGTGAGACTTTTAGGATATTTTATTCATCACCATTCCATACAGCTCCAATTATTTTTTGCCATCATTTCAAAAAAAGTCAAAAACAAAAGGCCTAAATTATTTTCCTACATGCCCATCAGTGAAATAAGTCAAAAACTGTGTCTTAATTATTAAATTTATTTCCTCCATTTTCATATTTTCTTATTTGTTTCACCGGTGATGTCAATTTTAGTGTTTTATCACTTTTACAACTAAATGGAAAATTTAATGCATGAAATAACAATAAAAGGTAACAATAAAGATGCACTTTTATGTATAAATGTGCCACTCTCCTCCTATCCTCCACAGCAAATTTCTAACCAAAAGCTCTGACAAACAACTTTATGTATGACCTTTGACCTTCAATCCTTATGGATTACCATGACCTTGTGACTGACCCTTACCACAATCAAGATGACTGGTAGATGCATATTCAGATCTTCTGGATAACACTGAATTGCTTTATCCATTCTTCTTTTCTTCAGGTTCTTCATGTTCTGTCTGATGAATGGGCACATTAGGACTAAAATTCAGTTTCTATTTTTAAAACAAATATCCAAATATTGTAATTAGAATAGGTCATGGACTCTCCAATATCTATAGTAGTATGAGCTGAGTTCCATCAGAGCCTGTAATTTTTTGTGGTAAATCAAGGAAAATTTGAACACATACATACATGTATATCCATGTATGTCCACCTATTCATGTTTGTCCTCCAACTCAAGATACTGAATAACTCCCGAAAGGCATCTGCAAGTTTGCATTAATGCTGAACATGCACAAAAACATTTGCTCCTGCTCAAGACAGAAGCAGCATTTCAACATAACTCACAAAATATCAGATAATAACTGTCCTGAATAGGAGTTTTCTTGACATAAGTGAATGTTTCAAGGCATGTTAACTGAGGACAGAGTAGATGAGGAATATTGTCTTCTTGATGATGACAAGTTTCTCTATAGCTCAATAGTGACAAATCATTAGACATGTGACATCTTCATTTTCCAATTTAAGTAAACTGCTATGTTACAAAATTATGCAAAGGAACAAGATGGTTTGGGAACTTCCCTTCTATTCTGTCCATGTCATAAGCTTACTGGTTTATAATGTTCTTCAGAATGCAAGTGACTACACAGGGTCATCAACATGAAAAATGACAAATAATATGATGCTAAATTTATCTTATAAATAATGTAATGCTAAATATATCTACGTTATGTCCCTTTTCTTATGAGGACAAAATGCCTGATAGTTCTTTGACATACGAATTTTAATAATGTCATACTAGGATGGTCAACTACAGGGAATCATTATGAATTGTATGTATGATCAACTGACACAATTAACTACCTGCCACTCTGGAAAATAGGGCTTTTTTCAGGGGTAACTTTGCAGATATTAGGATTCATATTTGGCAAAGAAAACAGATTAGTTCCTGACAACTGTTTGTTTTCAGATTTATATTTAACCTCACTGATAATTGTTGCAGGATCCAAAATGCAATAATACTTTCTGAAACAGTAAACTCATATTTCTAATTTTTGATCTCATTTCTGTCAAATTATTCATGTAACCATGTCAATTTTAGCAATATTTACATAACAAATATGCACACTTATTAAGACATCATACATAAATTTATTCAGTTTCAGGTAGCTCTTTAGCAAACAGTTTAAACCACTCTGACTTCTAAATAAAAACTTTTTGGGGTTTGGAGTTCATGAACTAGATCATTTTAAATCTCAAAAGCAAATGAATTTTCAATCAGAATATTTCAAGTTCTGAATAGATACCATACTAGGTATAGCTTTGCAAACAAATGTGCATGTAGTATTTAAACATTGTCCATTCTGATTGTATCAGTCATTCCTACAGAAAGAGCATGGTCGAAATAAATCAATGAACAGTGTTATTTGTCATTCTTATACCAAATGATAAAATCTGAAATTTCAGACACTAATAGCACTATAAGATTCAATCCAAAAGCAGTCCATTAACTCATATTGTTTGATCCAAAGCTCTGAATGATCCAGTGGTGAGGTAATGAGTATTTATGAGTATTTTTTTTTTTAAGGGCCAATATATGTCTTCTAGGGGCAATAAAACTCTCAAGTATGCCTTGAGGCTGGTTTTTCATTTAAAACTGTAAGGTTAATGACAAATGATAAATGTCAGTGTTGACTGGACACCAAATCTCACTATATCCTGCACATAAAATTCAGTGGATATGTTCTCAACTCGCAACTTTTTAATGGACACACATGAAAAATGCTGAGCTGTCATATCTGCATCTTCCTGTGTGACAGAGTTTCAGGCAACTTCCTGACATATGTATCTGCTGGTAAGATTGGGATATATCCATAGGAGCATATATGCAGACAAACAAGCATGTAATTGTTGGTATGGTAAGAAATCACATTCAATGAAAATTGCTTAGTGGCCTGGATTTAAAAGGAATATAACTAATATTGTTAGCATTGTGTACTGGATGCACCTTGAAAGATAATTACAAACTTGTATGTTCCATGTAGAAACTATATTTTTGTTTTTGTGTTTGTTATTCAACATTGACATAAAGCCAGTCTGAGCTCCATGAATGGGTTGAACTTTCGATCAACAAAAGATACAGTTCTGAAGAAAAAAATTACTGTCTCACATATAAAAATAATAATGTTGGAAAATCTAGCAATTTCCTTTACTTAGTAATTAATGAAATAAGGACATTCAAATTGAACAGTACAAATGAGACTGCTAGAGTTTAACATGCAAAAAAAAAAAACAATGTTTAAAGTCGTGATTAGTGTTTGGTTCTTAAGCTAGCTAAACAATTCTGATGTGTGAAAACATTAAGGGCTATCAAACGTATTCCAATTTATGAATGTACTGCTAATTCATGAACTGATCACATCTCTCAACTTTTCAAACTTTGTATCCATGCTGAAGCTCACAACTTTATCCTGCTTAGTTCTCTTTAAGAATCTTCAATTTGCAGACTTCAAAATCATTCAATCCAACAACATTTTCAAAATTGACACAAACCATTAGCCAGTTTTGACTGTTCCAGAACACTGAACGTCACATATAATTTATATCTTGATATTCCTTCCGTATGGACTGATGCATGAATTCCATCTACTTACTGTTATGTTAAGAAATACTCAATTTTGATAATGGTCACTGTTTGATAACACATTAACCTCATTTCTCATTGCACTTAGAGCCTGACACAACTTGCAAGACACATTAATCAAATACTACCTTTGAAAGTTTGATCGAATCAGTGAGATTGTGTCCCAGGGCCATTTGAAAGCAAGCAAGGGCTTAGTTATTTGAATCTTTTAAAATTATGAGATAATAAAACTACATGGTCCAAAACTGTAAATTCACAATTTGATAAAATTACACAATAGACAAGGCAGCCAAGCATAATACATTTGTTGTGGGCATCAATCAATGGTTGTATTTTTGGGCAATATATCAATAAATATGTACCCTATATAACCAATCATGAACATTTAAAATAAACCAAATAAGTAAATCTCTTGTCTTATAAGAACTTTTGGCACCAGTCCATACAGTGAAAATTTTTACATTTAAGGAAGACACAAAATAAATTTGGCTTAAAACTAAAACATCTTAGAAAGACATATAGGGTATAAATTCAAGGGTTGTTGTTGATAGGATAAAGAAATAAAATCTGTCTTAAGGGACATATGGTAACTTAAATTCACATAAAAGGTCAAGAATAAAAGGCAAAATAAAGATGGTTATACACTAGTTGGTCATAAAAAAATGTTTCTATTTTGATCATTTGTATAAAATGATGGCTTAAAAGGCTTTACTATCAACTCTGACACAGGTGGCAAGACAACAAAAGCATTCTTTTGGTTAAGCACAAATAAACCTATATAACACATTTTATCAATGTACTTTAAAACCATGTATCCATCTGTAAACATTGACTCACCACTATCTATCTATCTATCTTTCTATCTTTTTTTAAGCTGTGTTAAACACAACAAGCACATATTGTGAGGTTCTGCATTGAGTGCATCAACATCTCAGCATAGTATCATTTGTACTGCCAAACAAAACCTTGAAATTAGCCAAAATTACTTAATTACAAAACATTAAAACCAAGTGAGAATTATTTTTTTACATTTACTGAAGAATGGTTGTTACATTATTTCAAACTTAGTGAATGGTTTACAGCTGAGAGGCTGTTAACAACAGCTGATTAAAAATTTCAATCACTTTACCTATTCGCAGCCATTTATCTCCAAAGAAATTTTGGCAACAGTTCATACTTGACACACTTTTCCGCTTTAGTCTAAATTAAGTAGCTGAAAAATAAGGTGAGCAAAACACTCGGAATCAACCTGGTGAAGTTCAGTTTTTATCTTTCCCTGCTCACTGTTGGTAAATGCATAAATGAGGCTATACAGAAGACACTCCAAACACACCAGCATCAAGTTAAGGTTTTCATAATTCCCAGCTGATGCACAACCAGGCTTTATTCAAGATGTTCCCCAACACACGATGAACAATTTTAGATTTTCATTTTCCCAGCAGTTCATGTAATTAGGATTAATTGGGGTTGGGGAGGAATAGTGGTTCAATTAACCTCCTGATGAGGGAGTGGTAGGTCTGGAAGTTGTCAGTCACCTGAGAAACAAGCTATACATGTTTTTACCATTCACTCCTATGGATGGCACCTGCTATTTTAATATGTACATAGTATCTGGGACTTAAAATATATGTAATTCTAGTCACAGATAGTATATAGTGTATCTAGGCACTAGATGCTCAAATTACATTCTTGATACACCATTGGCTTAATCCTCATTTCTTGTTACCCTTCTAGTAACAAACCCCCTAAATTGTGGCACACATATGATCGCATGGAGGGGTCATCGCCACCAAAAATATGAAATTAAAACAAAATAAGCAAAATTTCAAAAAAAGCAAGAAAAGCTAAATTAAAACAAGCATGCTTGTCAAATGAAAAGATTAAAGCTTATGCAATAAGATCATTACTCAAAGAAAACAAATGAGGCACAAACGAAACAGACAAGCGCTATAAGGTGTAAATAGCAGAATAAAGCAAACCAAGAACAAGCGGAAGAAGTTGATGATGATTGAAACAGACTAAAGTCAAAAATGAAACAAAATAACATGCAATGAACCAAGCAACACTCATGAAATAAATGGTATTTAAATGACACAAACAAAAATCATGCTGGTTAAGCTAACATAAATGAAACAAAGTAACAACAGAAAATTTAAAGAAAGACAAACATGTACATCACCAATGCGCAAACACTATTGACGAATGAAAGAAATACAATTATCAAATAATCAACTTTATCAAAAGAACAGAGGGTGCCCCTGCACTGTAAGGGGAGATTACTTTCATTGAGCCAAAAGAGCAAAACATTTGAACATGGCGCATCCAGTGAGGCAAAATGATATAACTAACACTATAAGGCTGTTAAATGAAGCAGTCGACTTGTTGTCACCTGCCATAAACAACAATACAGGTGAATCTAGGCTGCCACCACCCACTCTGATGACCCCAGTGCCATTGGCAGTTTCAAGATCGCCCCTGGAATCGAGTAGGGCAACATCATTCACACAGAGAGAGAGAGAGAGAGAGAGAGAGAGAGACCTGCTGATGATGATGTATGTGTATACCAAGTTGCATCCCTTAACCTGAAACAACTGTAAAGTTACCGAGTGGAAAACTTACAATAATGAGCAATGACCTTGGCCTCGAAGATAGGAACCCCAAGGTGGTTCACAACACATCATAAGAATACAAATAATCTGTAAATGATGAGTATTAAGTATTAAGTATGTTCTCAGATATATCTCAAGTACAATCCCCAGTGTCAGCATTTGAATGCGTCCAAGGTCGCCCCATCCATGGTAAAGACGTGATTTTTTTCGGGTTACCTGGTTTCCTGCAGCTTGAAGAATACTGATTAATTATTGCCAACATCTGAGCTATCAAGAATACTGGCTCTATACACAATTTATGTTTTAGGAGCTTGTTGTTTGACTAGCATAAAACAAATAATTTCTTTTTCTTCTATACATGTTGTTGAATCTGACCACGAACAGCATTGACTTTTGGGTGGCATACTACTGTAACAGTTTCACTCAAATTTTGGGTATGTTTTTCTATGAAGAAAAGAATACAAGTCCCCTACAAAATATGCATAAATTGGTACCATATTTACTCCATGCATACATTAAAAGTGCTAGCAAAAATGAAGAAAATGTTGAAAGGAATTAATAAGAAAGTTTCCACAGGACTTCATAAGCTAAAAAAATTACTTCTCTTGAAATCACTGTGGGCCATATTTGAGGTCAGCCCCCCTTAAAAAAATATATGGGAGAGATAAATTCCAGGAAATATTGACAGATTTGAAGTAGACTAATGTACTGGAAACACAGCATACTATCTGTTGAGTGTATATCCAATATTATATGCAAGATGTACTCTATTTCTTGGGCCCTACCTTATATGAAGGAAATTAATACTTCTTTTGACTCAAAATATGGCATAGACATACTTCCAAGGGAGGAAAATCTAAGTGGAACTAAACGCTATCTATTGCCAAGGATTACCTTCATACTAGTTAAAGATCTGATCACCTGGCTCCTGCTTCACATATACACAAAGTAAATGAACAATAACTTCAATTTATCAAGAATAGAGCAAATTCTAATTTGTGAGGTGAACAGCAAGTTGGGTCAAAGTCAACAAATTCTTTAAACCAGTTAATAAATTCTTTAAATCAATTTTTTAACTCTCTGAAAAAACAGAAACAGACTGGCAGAAATAAACCACAACTTGCTGGAAATAACTTCTGGGTGACTAGCAACATTTACATTCTTCATATTATCCTATGGTTTATGGAAGACAAATTACACAAGACCACATCTGCGTGAAGTACTATGTTAAAATGACAAACTGTAAATTAAATCAGACATAGGTCATATTAAATACATATTTACAAGTTTGGACAAAAAAAAGTATTTGAAAACATCACTGTAACTGACATTTTTGTGGAGGTAAATTGGGCCAATGACCTCCCCTCCATAGACCCTAGGGGGGGTATAGCCAAAGAAATCACCCCTCTTGCACATGGTTACCATATGGCAAAAACAACTACTCTGTTCATGAATAAAATCACTCCACAGTTTGGGAGATGTGGTAACAGGCAGACAGATGGACTGACAGATGGATATTTACAATCAAATATTCACTGCACATAGCATAGGGATATTGAAGCAAAGTGTATACAGTAAAACCAGTTTTGAGAGACAACTGCTATGAGACCACCCATTTTGAAAGACCATGTTCTCCATGCCAATCTATTGATTATATAGTGTTATGACCTGTCTTGAGAGACTTCTGTTTTTTGGCAGAAGGGGTGGTATTTCAAGACAGGTTCTATTATATAAATGAAAAATGAATCACTTTCATAATCATACAAAGAACTTAAAATGTCTCTTTTTGCAAATGCTGTATGTATGTATGAAGGTACTGCCTGAAATATGAGGAGTCATTCCCTCCCATCTGCTGGGGTGGTCTAGTCAGCCCCGGTCCCTGACTGGTTTCGTTATCTTTGTAACTCATCCGAGGGAATTGGTCTTGTTGATTCATTTTTTTAACTGATCACCGTACCTCGTCGGTGTGGAGTTTATATACCCCTTGCCACCACTGCAGCCGCTTATTGGGTCATGTGACAATAGTTATCACCCTTTTTAGGAGGGTTGTATTGTCATACCCTATTGTTGCAGCTGGTGTACTATTCCTTGGATTGCATTAATGTTTGATGCAGCTGTGTTTCAAATGACATTTTTGTTTCATGCAGCTGGGGTTGACTTAAGTGGCGATTAAACATAAAATCCCAAATAAATTTTTACATAAAAATAGGGGTAAATAATGAAGTGGCTAGAAAACTCATTTGAATATTTATTTTGTAATTTCAGGGACTATTCATCCAGTATATTGTGAATATACACAGATAATGTTTGAATTGGAAAACATAAAACCGCCGTGATATTATATAGGTTCATGGTTGTTTTTGTGTTTGCCAGGATATCATATTGTTTAATACCAATCCTGGTGGAATTGTGAGACTGTCCACATGGTTGATGAAAGGGCGAACTGTAACATCTTCCAATGGGTTCTTAAATGAGGAATCTGTTTCCTGAATCTGTTCTTGGGAGAAAATGGCTAAATTGGGTACAAATGTCTCGACTCGCAAAATGCTCCGCTTCAATGTAGGACTAATTATGTCCTCAAAAGAACATCCTTCATTTGAGTCAATTTCCATGGTTTTTTTAATATCCTATAAAGCAGCATGTAAAAGAGTGGATTACAAATTGTATCCGTATCCTTATCAATTTGATTTAGGGGTCCAGTAAAAGAGGCGTCCACTGAACTGTGATGCTTATTCTCATGTTTTCTGAGATCTTCCTTCCTTTTTTGTAAGTTTTATGACACTGTTGGCAGGTCACTTTCAAACCTATGTGTGTAATATTTATGTGTCACTCTAAAGACTGGTGATGTTTATACAAGAAAATCTCTAAGAGACAGCTGCTCACCTAATCTACTTGATGATTCGGAAGCTCCATATTAACATCATTAGCCAGTACTTTGGCTACAAATAAACCCAAATATTGTCTCTCAATTAAGAGTATATTAACTGGTACTACACTTCAATCTAGTATTGTAATACCGACTATCTTTACATATGGCAAAAATAATTATTTTCTCCATTGTGCAAAAAAATCTCTCTGGCCAATTGTCAATCTGACTTTGCCAGATACGTTACAAAATCCACCCATTTTTGCACAGAGAATTGCTTCTAAATTAAGAAGTCAATTAATAACAGCTAAGTTTTCAAGTAAACACCCAGGTTTTACGGGTAAAACGTTTGCAAACAAAGTACTAGATTGTGAGACCGTTAATTGCACCTTTTGCATGAAAATGAATAAATCTAAAATATTTAGAAGCACATTTACAAACCTCAAATGTACTTCAAAGTTAAGAGGTCATTATACCACATGTAATGTTATTTACTTACTCACATGCCATCTATTTGGCAAACAAATGTAGGTGAGACCAAAAGGGAAGTCCAAGTGAGAATAAAAGAACACTTAAGGGACATCCGTAATAAGAAGGAGTCCCCAGTGTCTAAACACTTTAACCAACCAGACCACAACATCAATGGTGTTCAGTATCAGATAATAGGAATTATCCAATCTGATCCAGAGCTCTCTAGTAGCAACAATAATTGGAAATACAACCGGTCGGGATCAACATATCTGTTTAAACTGGACCCCAGGCATTTCAAACAAATAAACAAAACTAAAAAAAATGTATGTATGTATGTATGTATGTATGTATGTATGTATGTATGTATGTATGTATGTATGTATGTATGTTGTGTATGTATGTATGTATGTATGTATGTATGTATGTATGTATGTATGTATGTATGTATGTATGTATGTATGTTGTGTATGTATGTATGTATGTATGTATGTATGTATGTATGTATGTATGTATGTATGTATGTATGTATGTATGTATGTATGTATGTAGTTTAATGGTACACCAGCATAATACTGGCTATATAGTGCCAAACACAAGCATGGTAGCAAAAATAATAAAGGCAAAAACTTTGCCAAAATCCCCATGAAGACAAATCCCTCCAACCAAAAGTAAATATGCACCATGAGACAAAAGATGAATGATTATGATGTGGCCAAAACTCCTAGAAAGTTTTTTTTTTAAAGCCATAAATACTTGTTTCGCTGATACTACGACAATTAGGCATTGTGCGTGTCAGGTAGGACCAAAGGTGATTATTTTGACATGTGCCTGTATCACTGGTTTTGTTATTAATTGTATATAATTTTATTTCAAGCAAAATGTGTTAAGTTAGGATACATTCTTGAATGAGAGGTGTGACTGACTATTTAAGTACTGATTAGGAAAAAATATCTCAGTGTGGTTGGAGTTTATGGTAGATTTAGAAACATAAAGTTATAATAGTGCCATGTAGATTTATTCACACATTTGTTCAAGTTCTTGTGTGGAAAGAAATGTCTTTTGCATTAAATTGAGGGCATAAATAGACAAATTTAAAAAAAACAACTAAAACTTAAGTTACTCCCCCATATTACAGGTGATTGTTAACTAAATATTAGTCTTATGTATAAAATGGTGAGCTTACTACTCTAGTCCTAAATTTAGGTACCTGAGAACAAATCTCTTTTCCAAAAACTGTCCAGTATCTGCCTGAAAGGAAGCATTTAAGATAATATCAAGTACTTTTTATCTTGAAAACAATTTGGACTTCAGCCTCGTAATTCACTATCATACATAACACTATGAATAATTTATCAAAGTGTCTCTTTTAGATTTAAGCATGTTAAAATCCAATTAATCTGTAACTGACAGTGTAGGTAATATAAAATTCGCATGGAAGCAAGGTGGCATACTTACAAGCAGGAATATTTCTGGTGTAGGTGACATTCTACATTTACTGAATTTACTTACAAAGAATCCGAAATGGATGCATGCAAAGTTTTCACCTTTCTGACAAATCAGAATGTCCTATTTGAAGATCTCTCACTCTCTCTCTCTCTCTCTCTCTCTCTCACTATACTATTAGGATATAAATATTAAGTACATGTATGATGAATTTAGTCAGCTTCTCGTGATCAAAGAGACCTAAAAAAAAGGAACACAACTCCTGCTTTAAAGCCAGTCTCATATACAAGGTTACTTCCCTTGCATTAGACATGTACAACTTCTCTATTTGTTAGATTGATTGCATTTCCACCACAGCTTTCTGCTGTCAATAATATTTAAGCAATGATCTTCAAAGGAGATATCTAGGCTATCATGACATATAATCTATTACATTTTGACCTACAAGTCTATAGTGCAAGAGAAAAAAGTTAAAATGGTGGGTTTCTTGCCCAATATAGGTTTAGACAAAGCCAATTAATTCAGTAACAGCTATGGAGATTGATCAAGTCCCTTTTTTTCTGTGCTCAATTTCGCTATCTGACTTGTATGCAAAAACAAAAAGGATGTACAAATCAAGAAATAAGCAAAATAACTGATCACTAGGAAAGACCTATAAAAATAGCTAAATTAATATAATAAAAGCTTCAGTAGCTTCAGTTACATGTACCAGTAAGAAGAAAATATCTGTACAAATCCATGCATAAATAATATCTCACAAAATTTACTTCCAGTTATCTCCAACACAATTATTAATCCATTGATTCAAGAGTACCGGTAGTGTAAAGGGACCAATATTGTATAGGCATTTAATCTTAGATAAAAAATATGAACCTTAAGGAAAAGAAAATTAAAAGAGATTACTTTAACACATATTAATTAAGCTGAACGTTAATAAACTGAAAATAATCAAAATGCAATGCTAATGCTAATGATCAGGAAAAGGAAACTGGCATTTGCATACAAAGCTATAGGCTCAAAATAAATTTCTTGTGCTATCAGTGCTGTGTACAAGGACTAGAGTATAGTTGTAACCATCCAGAATCAGATTTTCTGTTCATCAAAGCCAGTAGGTCCGAAAAATATTTTGGTGCAATTATTCTTTAACTGATCGTGCAGGAAAAGTAAATCAGCATTTACACATAACACAAATTACCTGTGCTATGAGCACTTGCACAAGGACTACTGTCTAACCTAAACCAAGAATTTGTTATCCACCACTTACTTTCTGACATTATTGGCCATGGGGGAGAACAACTGTACAGATTCAGTGGTGGATGATCTGCCCCACTGATATTCTTAATTTAAGGCAGCTCACAACTAATGAATTCAATTATTTAGACCGGCTTCAAATTTAATCCCTCTATCCATCCATTGCATTGACTCTTTCTCACTATTCATTACAAATCCCTCTCTGAACTGACCACAAATCAGTCGACTATTGAATTCCCATGCAAATTGCTAATGCATGTGTGCAAACCATCCACCATTAAATTTGTTCAGTATGGTTGTTCTCCATCATGGTCAGAAATAACAGAAAAATAATAAACAGGTGTGAGCAACTTGTTGGTCTACAGTATAGCCTTAACTATCCTAACCTCTAATGTCTGATTATCTGTTTATCCAAATCAAAAGGTCCCCAAACCAGTTAAATATACACAATAAAAGACTAAATTATCCAAACTCCAAACTGTCCAAGCCTTGCTTAAGTTTCACATTGAGTCTCGATAACTGAGGTCTAATAGACATAGCTAAATTTATCAAACTGCATGGAATCCACATTCATTATATACATAATATGTACATGTATATAGAATCCGACAGGAATTTACCTTTGTACCAGTTTTAGAAACACGAGTGCACGATCATTAATTTAATATGCACCCTTGGCTGATTTCTTTGGTGCACATGGTAAAAACAGGGCACATTGTGCAATATGTGAATGCCAATGTATATCAAACCCTGATATATAGTGTCTGATGCACTAGCATGGTTCTTTCCATGGCACTGATTCATTTTTATCATCAATTTTTTTTTTTCTTCCCCCCCCCCCTCCCCTCAGGAAAATACAACAGTAAACCTCTTAAGACCAAAATCCATAAAAACTTAATTGAATTTGTGACTTTTAGGGGTTTTCAATTTACTGAGGTTCTCACACATACAAGTATATGTTTAAATGTTTTGACAATACATCAATAGCCAGTCAATTTTTAAAATGGATATATCTGATAATTAGAATTTGACTGCATCTGTATTTTAGTAAAATTTCATGCCATGTTTTATTCTACTCTGCATGGTTTGTGGCTATTTAAAGACTACTTACTGGCCTTACTCTCCAATTAAGATTTGATTTCATGTGGTCCATTTTAGTCTAAAACTGACATTTGGGACCAAAAATTTGTTTCAGCTTTCTGGGTAGAGGGACTTGAGTTTTGTGAGTTAAAGTTTATTGAAATCAAAGGAGGAATTTGGGACCAGATGTTTCATTCGATTTCAAGTGATTTTGGTTTACCAAGGTTTTGATCTTGAGAGGTTTCAATGTATATCTATTTACCCATGTATATCATGCAACCAACTATAAACAGCATATTAGATGTGGTGACTCAGTGGTTAGCATGCCAGACTCGCAACTGAAAGGGTGTGGGTTCCAATCCTATAATTGGATCGGACAGTCAGCTACCATGATGTCCTTGGGCAAAGTACTTTACTCAAACTGCCACAGCACTAAATACCCATCACATGTTATTGTACCATAAAACATAAACCAAACCCAAGTCACAACACAGACCAGATCTGCCATCACATACTATTATGCTGTTTGCTTGATTGTTAAGAACAAAAAAGCATAGACCATGGTCTACTGGGGCCTTTATGTGATGAAAGATCTAAGTCTATATAGTTCACAGTTGGATGCCATGGCAGCTCAGTGGTAAGCATGTCAGACTTGCAACCAGAAGGGTGCAGGATTGAATCCTGCTCACTCTAGGCCAGGTCAACTGCAAAAGGATTTCTCTTGGCAAGGCACTAACCCAATTGCCTCAGCATCGTATAAACTTTCATGTGTTGGTATACTGTTAAACACCAAAGCAAACCAAACCAAACTCAGCTAAGTTTATGCTAAACATGAGAAAATACGGTACTGGTGTAAGGGTCTGAGGATGTGCATCCACCTGTAAGCTAGTTGGTTGGAATTCTGACAGCTGGTTGGAATGTTTGACAGACGTAAATAGTCAGGAGGATAACATCAAATTCATCATGGCAAGAATTAACTTGTGCTACAGATATTTATAGTACACAGAGATTCCATTTATATCAATGAACTTGGAGAAAAAACTGAAACCCATTCAAGCAAGAATGGTTCAAATGACTTGACTGTATATAATGAAAATCTGTGCCAAATACAACAGTTGCAAGTTTACTCTCACGAGTGACTCAAGTTCCATATTAATTTCATGTTCATTTTAACAGCTATTTTATGAATCGAAAATATTCTCTCAAGTTTTGTCAATTTTCATCTAAATATCCAGGAAAAATTGGATGCATTGGATAATGTGTTTGTTTTGGTTTGGTGTTATACTGCATAGCAACACAAATAGGTTATTTAGTGCTGAGGCAATTGGAGTCAAGTGTCTTGCCCAAGGACACACACAGCAGTTGACCTGGGATTCACACTTTTTCAATCACAAGTCTGCCATGCTAACTACTGAGCCACAACAACTCTTACATTAATCACCTCTTACAACATGTAGAAGAGTGCATCAGGCCTGTTCTACACTGTACTTACCTGAGCCTGCTGTTGGTAAATGAGTAAAAGAGGAAAATAGATCCATTGACAAAACTGGTGACAATTGATTATGCTGAAAGCAAGGGGTACGAGTCATCACAATGATGATCACTAAGGGAAATTAACCTAACAATATGATCATAGTCTCTCATCTCTGAAATGCTCTTTTGCTTATCATACAAGCCTTGAGAACTGCAAAGGAGTAACAAACAGGGTATAATTTCAGTGCTGCACCTAGGATCACAATGACAGGGAACACTGTGTCCCCCAACCCTCCAAATCTGGGAGACACAACATTTTAAAGGGACAGAGGAAAATTGTAGCACATATTGCACTAGTAGTGATAAAATATGAGATACTGTATATACTTGCATATAATACGGATCCAAATGCAAACAACATAGACCCTGATTTGCCATCGCATAATGCGCCGGAAGATAAGGGTCTATGTTGTTTGTTCTACTGATTAGTCCTTACAAACTGCATAGACCCAGATCTGGGTCTATGCAGTTTGCAGTTGGTATCGGGTTATATAAGAGTATATACGGTAATCTTATTTGCTTCCACAGTTTTGTCACTTCAACTGTGTTGTCTGCACTGTACTATCATATTTTCCATGGATACTTACATTATTGCAGTAAACGTTTTATCATGTGCTGAAGTAACTCATGAAAAACATCAACATGTTTGAATATCTGATATCTGATTAACCTGAAATGAGCTGCAACATGGAATTCTCTGCTCCAGATCTTGCTCTCATTTAAATTGAGTGTTCACTCATTACTAGCAGCATTTATTATAATAAATACCCATGTTTTCTTAATGACTTTTCTTTTCAAATTAAGAAATTATTAATTAAATGACAAATGGTGTATTTGCATAAATTAAGTCTCTCTTGTCATTAATTCAACCTCCAAATAAAATTAAATCTTCCTTGCCGTTGGTGTGACTTTAACATCAAAAATATGTTACACTAGCGGTCATCAAAAATTTTACATTGCAACTCGGCCGAGTAAAACAAACCTTGAATGTTTTCATTTCCAGATACATTATTTAAAATAGATATTCACTGATATCTTCCAGTTATTATCACCTTTAGTGACTTTTGCCATTACTAGCACCAACATAGATGTGGATGGACATCCACTAAAGAAAAGTTGTAGGCATATTTCTTTTTTTTTTTTTCTGAGAAAAAAGGGGACCTGGGTAGCCAAACGGTCTAAAGCGCTTGCCTTTACAAATCACTCACATTTCACCTCGGTCTGTGTGGGTTCAAGTCTTGGCT
The DNA here is from genome assembly GCA_029931535.1 of Margaritifera margaritifera. Classification (NCBI taxonomy): domain Eukaryota; kingdom Metazoa; phylum Mollusca; class Bivalvia; order Unionida; family Margaritiferidae; genus Margaritifera; species Margaritifera margaritifera. Next base: position 7,550,822 of record JAQPZY010001664.1, on the reverse strand, counting down.
CAACCAAGTGGGTATTTGAGAAAGCTTGCCAGTAGCTTCCCATGATCGGTGGTTCTTTCCAGGGTCTTCTCGGGCTATTCCTCCACCAACAAGAGTCCCTTGAAGGGATTGACACTCTATTGGGCAATATGAATTTCCAGGAATTCAAGATAAGACCATTTCTTCCTTTTAACTGTCGAGTGTTGAGACCATCTCTGATAATCTTCAGCGATAACAACCCGTACAGAAAAATCTCACTAATTCACATGAGCTGCTCATAAGCTTCACATGAGAACCTTGTTAGAAACGTATGCAAATTGGGTAGATTTGCAAGCTCATATGTGCAGTTTGTTAGATCTTGTGAGCCATTGGAAAACTAACCAAATTTTCTCATGTGCAGATTTTGCTCACGTGAGAATTTGAATGTTCACATGAGAATGTATGACTTAGAAAATATTCGCTCCCCTTACATCTGACTATGTTTGAAAATAAGGAAGAGTTATAATTTCTCACGCGAGAAATTTGGACTTCGATTCTGATCAGACACATTTTAGATTTGATCTAAGTTGGTTTTTCTCATGTGAGTTAGAGACCCATCCCATTCTTCCAGCATTCTATAAAGAATTATGCTTCAAGAATTTTGCCTTCAAAAACCAAATCAAATAATAAAATAAAATCACACAGGAGACCTAATCCGGTATCGAGAAAATAACGCCGGTTATTTCCCTTGTTTACAGTCTGGAGACTGGTTTAAAGACCGCAAAATATGCACATAATGTTTTGAAGACACTACAACACACAACTACCATGGTAGCCTCGCTTTCAAACAAGCGCCATTTTTAAATTAAGCTGTTAATTCTGGAAATTTCATTGCAAGCAATACCAATATATGTGCAGCGACTGATCATAGAAACCAGGAGATAATTTAAAATCATGGAATTATCATGTTGGTGAGTAAAATCAAGACCGTATTGCATTTTGCCTGTTTATGGGTACAGCAGTTGGCTGCCGCTTTGCCCCCACGATTTAATACGTCAAATAAGATGACCTTGTAATCTTGCTCCTAACAATCATTGAGACGACAATTTTTCAGATCATTATTATTTACTGCTGCGCCTGCCAAACTGCAGTTCTTGATGCATTAATGTTGTCAGTTATCAAGAATAGTGTGACAAGATTAGTATCCTTGATCTACCATGGTTCGTGTCCTCAACGTTAATTTTAACGTTTATATTATAATTTTGTGAGAAACTATTGAAATCGCCATAGAAAGTGTTCAACTTTATCTGCTTAATTTATTCATAAACTCTCCAAATTCTTTGCGAGCTGCCGTTTTTCCGAGCGTGTCTAAATGTGTCTATTTCCGGAAGTAATCTGTGATTCGTGCCCCTGAAATAAAGGCCACGTGACGTAAGATTGGAATGTGACAATTAGGTCAATGTTTACTCTAGAAATATATAATGTATGATGTCCCTGTATTATTAATATTTGCATATGCAATACAAATCATTTCTTTCAAACGCATATCGACTGCAATAAAACACTTATAAATAATGATGGCAAAAATATGAAAGAAAACAAATATGATGCATTTTTTTTTTTTTCAATCTGTGATAAAATTATCATATTTTAAGGTCCTGCAAAGTTTTAAAAGATTTTTTGTTTATGCTATTTCATAACAAAGATTTTGTTCCCTTAGGCCCCAAAAAAAAAAAAAAATATGTTTCCCTATTTCACGTTGCTGACCCTAGCACACCCCCCCCCCACCATATTTTTTTTTTTTTTATTAAAAAAAAAATCACATTGCCGAAATTGATTTGTGCATCTAACTGAGCCAGTTTTGACCAGTACTTTGAAGCCCTTGAAATTTTATTTGATTTATATATAATGTTTAAAAAAAAAAAAAAAAATTTATTTAAAAAAATCACATTGCTGAAATTGATTTGTGCATCTAATTGAGCCGGTTTTGCCCAGTATTTTGAAGGGCTATAAATATTATTTGATTTATATATAATGTTTTTAAAAATTTTTTTAAAAAAAGTACCTGCCTAACCTAATTTTAAAACCAGTGCAATAGGAAACATATTTTTTTTTTGGTCTTATATTATAATATTTCAATGACAAATTGCATACTACTGTATATAGTTTTTCATTGGATTTATTTTTTCTAACATGATATAAGAAGTGCATGTTATAATGACCAGATTTTTACATTGCCTTTGCCATCTAAAAAATCTCTGTTTTCAGTTTCCCGCTAATCAAAAGGTAAAGAAAACCAACACGTGAACAGTAGCCCTGGCTTGAATGGCTAACACTCACTCCAGGGCCACAAAGTGTATGGCATGAGTAAAATTTGCCATTTTCATTGTATTTTTTCAATTTGATTTGTATTAAGTATTCAAATATGTCTTAATCAGCACTTACTGCCACTGTCAACAAATGCCAGTATGCTTAATTTAAAAAAGACAACGTAACAGCTAATGAAATATATTTTGTGTACAGAGTGTTTTACAAAAGAAATTGAACAGAATATCAGTACATCATGGTACTCTATTGAGAGGTTTCATTTTAACAAACTTTTAAATGTTATGATGAAAACTACGGATATATTGCACAAGTGTACAAAACAATGTTTAACTTTGATAAATACAGTTTTAAGCAATTATGATAAATATTGTTTCAAACAATTATGAATTTGTATTCATTCCTTCCCACGTCGTTTCCTTTGATTTATTCAGATTTTAGGGATCCCCACTGAAATTGTATGATTAACAGCAAACAAGCAGGAGTATGTGTAATGAGTTCTAGAAAGTTTGCATATGTAAAACAAGATACATGGCTCAAAATTAGGATTTTTTTCACAAACCCACAGGATTACCAAAATAATATTTTCATTGATCCTGTCTAAATTTCACTGATCTTGCTTAAATCAAACAGAAGCCAGTTCAGTTTCTAATTCAACATTTATTATTCATTAACATCAACTCAAAACAATAACTGTATTTTACCAACAACACAGTCTCTCCTGTGTCACACTTTAGCCATTAGTGTCCATTTTCCCAACATTTCTGGTACTTTCCTAGTCTCTTATGTTCATCATATATGTGATCATGCTCCCTTGTCATCTAATTTTTGCCATTTTGGTGGCAGCTGCACACATTGCAAATACTTCTACATGTTTACAATAGTCAGTGCATAATGCACTGAATGTTTATCAACAACAATATAAATATTAAAACATTGTTTGGTATAAGTCAATAAAAGCAACCTTTTCTGATTAGTCAATGCTAGCCCGAGACCCTATACCTTTTGTTATCATCAGTAATGAAATCAGTGATTGGATGTAGTACACCTAGCTGGTTTCATGTGCATCTAGCTGGTTTCATGTACATCAAGACCATTGCTTTCACAATAATCACACTAATTTGCTTGATGAGTGAATGAGTGTTTTACACCTGCCCATTTGTGCTGCAAGCATTTATTGTTACATAATGCATGTGATATAATAATTACAATAATTGAAACTCATTATTATCACATATTTATATACGGGTTGTCTTTTTTCTCATGTGAGAAACCTCACAAAAACATGCATAACTGAACTTGAATATGCTCATCTTCACTAGATTATAATATCACTTGAAAATCTCTCTATTGCTGCTAAATAAGTTTTATTATAGGAACTTGGTTCTTTTTCATTCTTGTCAAAAATATTTATCAAAAACAAATCAAATCCTAGTCATTTATTTTTCCTATTGCTCACGTGAGCAAGCTCTTGCCTACATTAACCATTCCTGCTCATGTGAGGAAATGCTTGCTCACGTGAGCAAAATCTTGCTCATATTAACAATTCCTGCTCATGTGATTTTCAGATTTTGTTAGATTCTATTGCTCATGTGAGTTCTACCTAATTTGCATTTTAAATTGCACATGAGACAAACATGAGTTAGATCTCACGTGAGAATCTTATGTGCAAAAGGTTAGCCAAATTTGGTGTGGGAAAATTGTCAAATTAGCTGCTGTGGTGCACCTACTGGATGTCAGCTTGGCACCATTTTCGTTTAGGACAAAGTAGACATCATTGGAAGTGTTTTGGTGAAAACCCCATGTCATAATGATCATTCATTCAGGAGGAGTAGTGACAAAAAGATATTTAGGACAGTCGTTGTGGCAGCCATATTGGATGTACGACTGGCACCATTTTCATTTAGGACTAACTAGGTATCATAAGAAGGCTATTGGTGAAACCCCATGCTGATATAGCCATCCATTTGGGAGGAGTCGAGATAGCAATATTTTCAAGATATAACTTTCCATTCAGGAGTAGCAATAACAAGATTTGCATGATGGCTGTTGTGGTGGCCATATTGGACATCAGATCAGCACCATTTTCATTTGAGACCAACTAGAGATCATAAGAAGTCTTTTAATGAAGACCTCATGTTGATATAACCATCCATTCAGGAGGAGTAGCAATAACAAGATTTTCAAGATGGCTGCTTATTGGTGGCCATACTGGATATTTGAGCATCACCATTTTCATTTAGGACCAACCAGACATCATAAGAAGTCTTTTAGTGAAAACCCCATGTTGATATGACTATCCATTAGGGATGAAACGATTCATCGATATATCGATGCATTGATACTTTTGCCATATTGATACACGTATCGATACAAGAGGTGAAGAATCGATACAAAACAATACCTACCCTATATAAGTTACTTTAATCTTCAGCAGTCATGAATAATTATTAGTCATTTGTCTTTTTATTCTTTAAACTTAGAATTGATAATGTATCGTATCGTAGGCTGTGTATCGTGAATTGTATCGATACGTAGCACAAGTGTATCGTTTCACCCCTACTATCCATGTAGGTGGAGTAACTATAACAAGATTTTCTAGATGGCTATTATGGTGGTCATATTGGATGTCAGATCGGCACCATTTTCATTTAAGACGAACTAGATATCATAAAAAGTCTTTTAGTGAAAACCCCATGTTGATATGGCCATCCCTTCAGGAGAGGTAGCAATAACAAGATTTTCAAGATGGCTGCCATGGTGGCCATACTGAATGCCCAAGCAACACCATTTTCATTTAGGACCAACTAGACCATGGGATGAATGTATTTGTAAAGTTTCTTGGCAATCCTCCAAGTAGTTCGTGTGAAGTAGCAATAATATACTTCTGCTAACGGATGTACAGACATTGGACAACAGACCATCCCAGAAGCTCTCTTGTCAATGACCAGTAGAGCTAAATATACTGGCTGCCATGTATGGCATATCATGTGCTAAAAATGGCATTAAACCCCAAAAATCACAAATCACAATCCTGACAAAAAAATGTGCGTCCAGCAGGTCGCACAGGGTCAAGATTTGGGGTACATAAACAAAAAAATTGCGAGAACCCAAGCTCAAGGTACAATACTGTGTAATTGTAAATTCATTACAATATTCCATGCTATAGGAAAGCCTTGATTTTATCTGACAAGTGCAATGAGCCATTTATAAAAGGCAATGGATACCACCAATGATTGTTATTGAAAGACAAGGCATTCAGCCTCCTGTTAATGCTTATATCCGCCAAGGTCCTATACCACTCTAGTTCTGTACATGTTACTACCATGTTTATCCATGTATGTAACAAGATCCAACTTCAAACATATACACCATGTTCTGCCATCCCAATATGTGACAGCAGATCTGACTATACCATGCTGGTTTTACTCCTAATTTCATGCAAACAGCATAGACCCTGATCTGCTAGTACATAATGCAATGGAAAATATGTTGATTGCAGCTGGGTATATGCTGTAAACAGATAAATACAGTATTAACATTGGCATTTGAAGGTAGCCATCTTGATGGCTGCCAAATTTGTGATCTTTCAATTGAATCCACTGTAATAAATGTTGCTTTCCTTTAGGAGGAATGCTGACAGCTTCTGTCAGACTTTTTTCTACAGAATTAGAGAAGACAGTGAACAACAAGCTATGCATTGCTATATATTTTTTGTAAGAGAAAAACATAAACATGATAAAACATATTAAACTACACTGCTGCACAGGGTATATATGCAAGTAATTGGTTTTCCAGTAGTCTAGTATCATATAATCAAAATAGCTTGGTCTAATTATCCCTCCTACATCAGGCCTCAAATCCATACAAACTTAAAGACACTTAGACAAGAATATGCACAACTACATTTGTATTTTGTTCCAAGTTTGCTGAAAGAACAAGTTTGATATGGCATAGGGATACATCTAGGCATAGGGATACATCTAGGCAGCCTGTACAAGATATCTTCATACACCATACCAATGAGTTCTTTCCACAAGTTGAAATAAAACATGAATGCAGTTTCAGATTTATTACACATCATCTCTTTTATGCTGCCCAAATATTTTCTGCCATTCAAGGTTATACAAGTTTGATTCAGAGTATCGAACCACAATAACATGCAGACGTCAGTGAAAACCCTTAAATAGTTCCAGTCTGGGTGTGCAATATGGAAATACAGATTGAACATGGGTATCGAACACCAGATCAACCCTGTAAGACTGAATGGATATGTAATAATTTATTCAAAACTCTTGAGAGTTAACTTATTTTGAGATTCAATGCCTACAACAGCATGAAATATAAAGCTCAAGATACTTTACTTCTTTACAATATTCACATTTATATTCATGTCAAGTCTGAAAGCTGCAGCTGCAACTTGGCTGGAATTAAATTATTTCTACTGATTTAAGTTAAATGAATTCCGGGCTAGAACTATGATTATGAGGAACAACTGTAACAAGCTGGAGCCTCACCATAGTCAATGCTGAAGAGCCTTAAAAATTGCAACCAGCTAACCATCGATAAATAGATCCTACTGTAACAGCAGGTTCTAGATATGGAAGGGCTTCAGTATTAAGGATGACTCTTATGATGCTTCATTTTTATCAAGTAATCAGACATAGACGAGTCTAAATTTTATGCTCGGACTTCCTTAGCAATTACTTATGATTGTCAAGTCATAATCTTTAAAAAAAAAATTATTTAATTATTGAAGAATACTTGCTGGTATGAGTTTCAAGTGAATTTGTCATGACACTAATCCCAAACTCGATTGTTTGTTTTTTTATTACCATAAGTGCAAGCCATCCAGAAAGTTTGGTAAAAAAACTTGCTCTAAAACAAAAGTTATTGTGTAAAACCTGTTTTTCTTTCAGTCACAATGACCCTGACCTTCAACCTTTTTGACCCCAAAATCAATATGCCTTAACTGCATGCCATCCACAAACTTTGGTCTAGGTATGTGATTTAGAAATAAAGTTATTATGTGAAACCAATTTTTCTTATTACAGTCACTGTAACCTTCACCTTTGAACTTTATACTCCAAAATCAATAGGCCTCTTAAACCATCTACAAAGTTTGGTTCTGCTGTGTTGCAGAACTAATTTTATAAGGTACAAATCATTTTTCTTCTTTCAGTCACAGTGACCTTGACCTTTTGCACCAAAACTGAAAGACTTCTGTCTTACTCCAAGTGCAAATAAACTATCCACAAAGTTTGATCCATGTCTGTAATGTAGAACTAATGTCAGTGTGCGGAAACCATTTTCTTCCTTTTGTCACAGTGACCTTGACCATTTATGTTTTTTTACCCCAAAACTGATCGATATCCTCCTTATCCCAAATGCAACCTATTTACAAAGTTTGTTCATAGTAGATGATGAAGAACTAGAGTTATTATGTGTACATTAACTGGGTAACAGACATACATATGTACCTACTGACAGACAGAAACCTGAAAAGACAAAACCTTTAAAAGGTACATCTATATGTAATAGGCAATTCACCTACCCAGTTAGGTGTAAGGGTTGCAGAGCTATGCTGGTTACAAAAAGTGTGAACAGACTGACAGACAGACTGATGGACTGAGAAACAGAAAAGTTGATTACTATAATTTTCCCCACCCCCACCCCAAATCTCTGTACCTGGGCGCTCTAATTGAATAATCTGTCAATTTCAAATGTACTTGCATCTTTGGTGAAAGAATAACAAATGGTAAAATTTTTGGAAGCTAATTTGCCACATGTGATTGCTGACTTTAAACCTTGGCATGCTGCAAAAGCAGTACATACTGACTCAACTCCACTTACTGAAACATTATCCTCAGTTCATACTGCCACCAAAGCAACAACAAAAAAAGAATAGTATCAGGCAATTCCTTCCTCCTCCTCTTTTTTTTTTTTTTACTTTGTGGTTTGTGCATATCTGAAAGCTGTCTTTATCACATGGCATAGCTACTGTGCACTGCCCATGAAGGATGAAACTAGACTGGTGAGGTATAGGTGCTTTTGAAAAAAACGGTAAAAGCACCATACAGTGAAACCAGTCTTGAGAGACACCCACTTTCCCCTTCTGCCAACAAGGAGTGACCTCATCATGTAAAGCAATAGATTCAATACTTGTCAACAAATGTAGTCTTTCAAGGCAGGTGGTCTTCCAAAACACAGGTCTTTCAAGTTATGTTTTTTGTGCTTGTTGTATATATGAGAGAGACAAAGAGGAGATTTAAGGACCGAAAACAATGACATGTCCAGGAAAAAGAGGACATGTATGGCAACCCTAGGCTACCATGGTGTGTCCTTGGGCAAGACACTTTATTCTAATTGCCTCAGCACAATATAACCTTAGAAGTGTTGCTGTGCTGTAAAACAAACAAGCAAAAACCAAACCAAACCAGAGTCAAGTGCTCACTGTAAGATATGTTGCAGTATTAGCTAACAAGAATTGTCGGGCTTTCATATTTAACAACAGGCTGTAGCATACAATAGTTATAAAATTGTTCTATTTAGCCTCCAAAACATACCATACTCAACTATATGGTAATACCAACTGCAAACTGTATAGACCCAGATCTGCCGTCACATAATGCGCTGGCAGATCTGGGTCTATGCGGTTTGTAAGGACTAATCAGTAGAACAAACAACATAGACCCTGATCTTCCGGCACATTATGTGACGGCAGATCAGGGTCTATGTTGTTTGCATTTGGACCCAGCTTATACGCGAGTATAGATGGTAGTCTCTTATTCTGACATAATGAGTTGAATGATTGTTCTTTTCCTGTTAGAACATAATATACATATAGTTAGTACCTTTTCAGTATCTTGGAGACTAGTTAAAACATGTGTTCCATTGTAGTTTGCACAGCTTTCATCATTCAAAACTGCTTACAGCAGTTGTAAGTGTAAAACTAATTAAAATATGAAGAAGCTGGATGATCACAACCACTGAAGAGTGATACTTTACTAATGTAGAATGAGGATTGAATCAACTTCCTTAACTGTTTCTTCCAATTTATTAGTGCATGGCATGCAATGCAAGGCCCATATTATGTCATCCACTCAACCAAACAGGTGTCCTAATGTGCTGTAGGCAATTGGTCAAGGAATAACCAAGTTCCTCCTGTCTGCCATCAGAAATCGCTAAATACAGTATATATCAAACACTCAAATGGATGACTTTTCTGTGAATCATTGTGTAATCTTGCCAAGAGTGGTCAGCTTAGGGAGGCATGATTTGATAAACATTGGCTTTCATAATAAAGCACGTAATACATGATTGTAACTTCAATATCCTGATTTTCTTTTTATTTTAGTTAATTATGTGTTTCTAATCATTCAGACTGTAGGCATGGTTATTTTGGTTCTTAATCAAATGAATGAAAGATGTATGTATTTAAGCAATTAAAAAAGCAATGACTAAAATATGACAGAATTACCGTATATACTCATGTATAAGCCGATACCAACTGCAAACTGCATAGATCCAGATCTGCTGTCGCATAATGCGCCAGCAGATCAGGGTCTATGTTGTTTGCATTTGGACCCAGCTTATACACAAGTTTATACAGTTTTGCTGGAATCATTACTATTGTACATGTACATTGTTTTGCTTGTTTGACATACATGTATTGCACTCTTGATGAACATGTGAAGTTTCATAGATATATAACCTGCTGAAACAAAAAAACAAACATTAAGGGTCAATGACAAAACAGTTTCATGTATGCTGGTGTATTCAAATTCTCTGAAGTCAAGTAAAGGTTCAAAATGAACAAAAAAAATATCATTTAAACAATAACCTGGTTTGACACTGACTTGTTATTGTTCAAGAAGTCAGTCAGCTGTTAAAAGCCCTGATAACAACAGGTTAATTAATCTGTACTAAGGCACACTGACAAGTGAACAACACCCTTTAAAGGTGACCTAAATCGATTCTTCAATAACACAACAAGCATATCAATGGTTATCTTGTTCTTTAATGTCCCCAAAATCCTAATGATCTCCTCTAACATGGTTGTATACTCTGTACTTCAAGGTCTAATTATAGAAAGTAAAGTTTGTTCTAAAATACTGTTAAAAGTATCCAATGAAATACATCCAATTGGTCAAATGGTTTGTTACTAATAAATGTAAAATAGCAGTTTAACCATGGTGTTGAACAGTGACTGCTTACACACACACACACACACACACACACACACACACACACACAGTGAGGAAAATAAATGTAGCTCAAGTTTCAGCAAAGATCAAGTTACTGTTTTAGCACAATGTCATTGGTGCCACTCTTCACTTACCATGGAATCACAAGTGCCAATATAATTGAGAAAATGTCTTCTACAAAGATTATCAAAATAAAAAATTTGAAGTATTTGTCATAACTTATAGAGTGCTAATGGGGCTATGTAAATATGCAATTTATTTGGATCCTTCTTGAAGTAGTTCACAGAAAATTGGTCCTAACCTCTGGTAAGTTATTTTTCCCATACTTTTTCAAACAGTGCTGTAATTTTTATTCATGAATATTATCAAGAAATATTGAAAAGTGGCTTGACTAAAGTCAACCAAGAAGTAGTACCCATATTCTTAATTCTAGGGCCAAAAATAGTTTGCTGCATAGTTTGCTGTAATAATAATAATAATAATAATAATAATAATAATAATAATACATCTTTATTCAATGGGAACTAATCTACCCTGAGGCCTCTAAGATATATGTACAGATATATTGAGTGCAATCAATCACTACCCAACTCACACATACATGCTCACATACACACACACATTCATGTACATACAAACTACCTACCCAGACTAGTTAAATACACATGTAAATTGAATACATGCTAACAGACAAAACTACTATCAGTGTTCACTAGTCAAAGTTAAACTAATGCATAACACATACCAACTAATATGTATATACTGTTATGTTTCTTGAATTTATAATATGTGTCCATGATTGTAAGTTGTACTTTAGTCAGATTATGGTCATTTTTGTAAACATGTTTACATAGCATAGCAAGGCCGGTTTTGTTAGCAGCTGGACGGTTATTTCCATCTTGTTGTGACAAAAGTCAGGTACACAAAGTAATTTTCCACTAGAATTACTCATATTGTGATGTGACATAGATCATGTAGGCATGTGTATTTATATACAGATTTAGGTAAACAAATTCATTCCTATTCTAGAATTTCAATTCTAAAAGATCAGTCTGTAAGGAATCTATTTTAGTTGTCTTGTTGAAATTAGATATAATTCGAGAGGAATTATTTATTTAAAAAATATTTATTGGAAATAATAAAGTGCTCATTGATTTTAGGACTTTTTGGGATTTATGTGAATTCGTTCAAAAAACATTCTGGATTACATCATTGTGGTACATCAGGACATTCTAGACTTATGGTACATAAGGACATTCAAGACTACTGGAATTCATTAGGAATTATATATTTTTGGACTTGTGATTAGGACACTTAGGATTATTTGGACTTGAACTCACGTTATTGTAAGTCTCTTCTGAATTTTCACTTTACTTGTCTGGAAATAAATTGAGATGTTCTCCAAGGTTGCCCAGTGGAGAAGGTTCCAGACCTCCATGCAAAGAGAAGGGGCATGTGTGCCTTCCTGAAGTTGGAGATATGCTATGACAGAAGTGTTATTGGAGGAAACCATGAAACACTGACCCCTCACTCTGTTGATCCACCCTTTCAGGAACCTGTCTCGATTCATCCACCAATGCAGATGGTGATGAAAATCTGGTCCCAACAGAATCAGAGCTGAGAGTGAATCTCTGTGTGGTTTCCTCTTTGCGAGAAGGAGAAACTTTAAGAGGCTCATATGGACACATCCCAGGGGAACCAGATCTGCGATGGCATTCATGGTTCCCAGGAGGAAGAAGTAAAGGCAAGCAGACAACAATGCCTTTGTTCATAGCACCTCTAGAAGTGTCAGGATTTGTTCTATTTGGTCCTGTGGGACCTTGACTAAGTTCTGGCCCATGAGGAAATTCATCCCCATGCAAACGAAGTCCTGGGAAGGACCAAGCTCTGACTTCTCAAGGTTGGGTAAAAGACACAACCAAGTTACTGTCAACAAGCAATGAACAGATCCTGATGGACAGACTGTACCTGAACATTGTGGATCAGCCAGTCATCAAAGTACTGGAGAATTGGAATCCCCAGTGTTTGGAGATATGCCACTAATACTTCCATAACTCAAGTAAAGATTCTGGATGCAGAAGTGATTCTAAATGGCAGAGCCCAGAACTAAAAAACTTCTTGGTTCAAGCAAAACCAGAGGTATTTGCGATGAGGGGGAAATATTGGGATGTGCTAGTATGCATCCTGAAGGTCGATGCAGACTACCCAATCTGATGGATGCATTTCATTCTGGATTGAGGATATGGTCTCCATCCTCAAAGATTCCTCCAGAAGAAACCAGTTTATGGGGAGAGATCGATGATGAGGTAAAATATCCCGCTTTTCATGCTGACCAGGAATATTCAGGAGCAGAATGTGAGAGACTGATTACTCAGAACCTTCTCAACTGCCCCTTTCTGTAAATGGATGTGCACCTCTTTGTTTAATTTCATCAAAATGGATTGGTGAAAAAATATGGGGGCCTTGACAGAGGGGGTTGTTCCCAAAACTATATTCGGTAACCCTTGCTCACAATGGAAAGGATCCAGCAAAGTCAGTGATGCTTGACCAAGTCTCTGGAATGGGGCCTAGATGAGCACCTATGAGGACAATCGAAAGAGGAATGCATTGCAGGAGAAGGTTGAGTCCCTAGGGATGCCCCCCCCCCTTCTTCCAGAGGGAAAACAGAAGGATTAGAGAACTTCCTCCTTTTGGGCCTTCAGCAAATGCACCTTGGGCCCAATGGTTGAGGATGTTTGAATTGAGGTTACGGATTAGATGGGGACTGTGTTTGTTTAAAGAACTTTACAGAGAGCCCATGAGGGCAATTCACACTACCAAACTTCCTGGCCAATTGCTGATGATCATTCAGATCTTGGAAAGCCACGGTATAAATGAGTCCTCAGAAGAGTGTCTCGGCTTCCAAAGGAGCAGCCCTCAGAAGGTCTTTACTATGACTGAGTAAGACCTTATGAGTCCAATGCAATATCACAGTGGATGCAGAAGTTCTGCAACAAAGTCACAGACACAGAAATGGCATGTTGGGAGGTTGTAGCCACAGCTTCCAGCACACACTGCAATTTGGGTGGGTAGAGGTTGGCATGTAGCTGAGAAGAGGTTGGCATGAGAGACTATGGAAACCAACAATGAAATTTTCTGTCCAATCGCTTGATGGTTTTGATTGGAAGGCAGGTCCAGGCTCCAGTAGAAACACACACTTGAGACACTCCAGCATCCAATTGGGGAGGTTTAAGAGGCCACTTAGGGGAATGTACTCGGTAGTTCAAAACAAGGCCATAAGTCTTAAAGTAGAGGGAGGAATGAACCACTCTTTATGTTGCCAAGCAATATCCTCACCTGCAAAAAACCTCAGAGAAATTTCCTCAATTGTCAATGAATGAGGAAGCAGCAGGAGATCTGGTTGAGTTTGTGTCGCTGGAGAGAATTTTTGAAAACTGCACCTGATGGTTTCTGGCACAAATCGATGGGTAAGAGGCAGTAAACTTCATTTATCGCCCTGTCAAAGGACCAGGTCTCCTCCTTTTCATCCATCTCAGAAAAGGTATTGGGCCTAATAGGAGGCATCAAATGGGCTTCTTCCATATCTAACTCATTTGATTCGATGAGAAAAGACAGTGCATTATCATTGTCTAGTACTCTATGCACAGGGGAAAGGTTGGGCACCACTATGTCCATTGGAGGCAGAGATGGCATAGTGCATGTATGTCCATTGGAGGCAGAGATGACATAGGGGCAATCAGAGTTAAGGCCAGTTACTCCACACGGGGAGTAGGGGTTCTGCATGTACTAGGAACTCCAATAGGAAGATGAGAACACTGGTCTTTCCTTGACGGTTTAGATGATGACATGCCTCCAGCCTCTCTAATTGATGCCACCTGATGAGAGGATGTTGGCGGTTCTTGAGCCACAGCATCAGCTCTACTCTGGATCCAGGGTCCAGTAGTCCACGGAGGCATAGAGGTGGTGGACCCATATCCTGTAGGGATTCATACAGAGCTCTCCCTTTTCCAAGTGGCTCAATACTGTTACCAACTCAGGGAGGGATGCAACTCACTAGCTACCCTACAGGATGGAAGAGGGTGCTGCTCCCCCCTCACTGTGAAAAAGAGGGAGCAGGAGGGGGCATGACTCACTCTCAGCTCCTCCCTCACAGGAGGTTGTGAATCACTCTCTGCCTGCTTATTTCCTCCCTTGGGAGGGGACCCATGGGCCCTATGCATCTCTGATGAGACTTCACCACTCATATTATGAGACCGGTGGGACTTGGCACTGGAAAACTTATTTCCTCCTTTGGGAGAGTTCCCATGGGCCTTAAGTGTCTCCAAAGAGACTGATCCAATCCTCCTCTAAGACCTGAGAGACTCCACGATGGAAAACGCAGAAAATTCTGAGGATGAAGAGGAAGGCCCTTTCTTGCTCCATTTGCACATCCATCTATTTTAAGTGAAGTTCCAGACCTCATCTAAACAGAGACTGCAAATAGGACAACCATCTGTCCTTTTACAATTCGTACAACCTAGACAGGTGGGTGGGGATCCCATGGGGCTTTCCTGTGCCCACACCTCCCCACATTCTGCTCAAACATTGCTGCAAGAGAAAAACTGAAAACAAGAACAAAAAACTACTGTGAAACATTATGCAAGAATATTTTGCATGGAACTAAGTCAATGCAATTTAAACAGCAAAACCTTACCTAGCCAGGTGTCATCTCTATTGAATCCTTTACAGAAATAACTTATTCTTACTTGTAGATGATATATGCTTGACTTATACAGGACGGATAGGTCACTTTTAAGTTACTTATACTTTGCATATTTAATGAAGTAAGTGAAATGTTAGTCTGTACAAGTATAAGTACAGTATACATGAAAACAATATTGATCGATGCCTCGCCTACATTTCACTTATAAGTGATGTACAAGTCGTTTATAGGTGGTATAAGCCTTTATCAGTTGAGTATAAATGGGCATTGTCATTTTCTGACTGACAGTTTACTCCAAAATACAGTGAATGACTTACATTTCACTTATAAGTGAAGTATACTTCACTTATAAGTGAAATGCCTAATTCACCTATATGTCACTTATAAGTGACCTATGGTATAAGTATAGTAAGTGAATGGCTTACATTTTACTTTGAAGTGAAGTATATGGTACTTCATTTACAAGTGACATGCCTAATTTGCATATAAAATCCTAATCACTTATATGTCACTTATATGTACAGAGAATAGTCACTTGTAAACTCTTTATAAGTAACGAATATAAGTGACCTATAAGCCACACGTAGACTTTTTCTATAAGGTAAATTAAAACAACCATTAAACTGATTATTAATCACAATAAAGTCAGCAATGCTTATGCTGAGTACTGGATTAAAAGAAATAAAACCACCACAATACTGATGTTTTAATCACAATGACATCAGCAATACTTTATTCTGAGAACTGGAGATGAATAATTAGGAAAAAAAACAGCTGGGCAAGATGCTAATAATAAAAAAATAAGAAGGAATACCGACTTTTAAGAAAGAAAGGTGTTCAATCACTAAACATATGTATTGTATTAAAACAAACAAATAAGAATCATGATGAGGCCACAGCCCAAATCACAGCAAGGATAGGGATAACAAAAAACCTAACTGAGCTAGTAAAATTATTCTCAATCACAATAAATGTTATCCAGACACCGGGGGTGGGGTGGGGGCTAGGTAACCCAAATGTAACGTTATGACAAAAAAAAAACATAACCAAAACATAACCAAAAAATGCCAGTAAGTCTCTTGACAGCTTATTCCAAACAGAAACAATACTTGATCTGAGGGTAATTTCACACTGTAAAAATGAAGCATGAAATGAAAATGCTAAATTCTCGACGTATGACTCGAAGCGAAGGCAATTTTCTTTGAAGATCAATTTAAACCATCTTAATGATGGCGGTGACAGAAAAAGAATGAGAGCTAGTGCACATGGGCCAGGGTCATGGGTTAGACTTCAGATCTTTCTGGAAGTCGCCAAATGGGAGGATGAATTCTCATCATATGGTCGAGGGTATTTTCTGTCCAGAAAAGAGTAACCTATGCAATAGCAAAAGGTTATGTATTACCGATGTTAAAATATTTTTTCCAGCAAATGTATGGCCAGAATTTTTCTAGTCTCTCGCTGTATAATTACCAGCAGAAGGCATTCATCATCATCCTTATTCCTATAGGTTTGAAAAGGATTGGATTCACTTGAAAGCATATGATGAAAAATACTCCAAGCAGATCCAATCCTCTTTTGGAACACTAGAATCAAACAAAAACTCCAGATTCAGCCATGGGTAAAAACATGTTCTGTCAGCTCTATTATTCAATGAATCACACCATATCGTGAAAAAATAAAATATTTCTAATCCATCAAGCTCACATAATATAGGTTTTATATACACTGAAGCTGACCTTCAAAACTTTGGTGAATGCATCTTTGAAATTAAATGTTTTTACTTAAACATGAATTCCATGAAATACCATGTCTTTATTGTCTACTCCTCCATTTCATAATGCAAAAATCTACAAGTCATTAGACCAGGAAAGTATTAGGAGGTCAGTGACCTACTTTCTTTAAGAACATGTAGGGACAGAACTCGATTTGTTTTAGAAAACATGAGAGCTGTACTTCTTTCTGACATGCATTAGATTCCATGGTATTGGCTCTGCCAATGCACATACAAACTCCCTTGAGATACATCAGTTACCCAATTTCATGGATTGCTGTGATGGAAAGCTGTTCATTCCCTTGTAATCTTACCTGAATCAGAGAATTTCTCTTGCCAGGATAGTGGTTCCCTTAGGATATATTAAGTAAAACTACAGAATATAATTTGCTTCAATTAGGTGGGTTACTGTAGGTGCTAGAATATACAGGAAGGAATATAAAATAAAAAGGATCTATAAATGGTTTCCACATTTTACAAATGGCACTGCCATTTCACTCTGCACACTTTCTCTGGACCAGAACTTTGTAGGACATCACTACAACAATATGATGTCTACATCATTGGCATAGCATTTTCTTTACAAGAGCTGAAGGAAATCCTATCTTGCTAGGGAATATATTGTTGAACTTTTTTGTCATGATCAACGCTCAGCATCATAAAAATCCTGTTGACAGCTTAGCTCATCTTCTGATGTAGAATTAAATATGCAGTTTGTGTTGGAATTTCAGCTAAGACTAGGAGTAGATGAATGATATAATATACCGTATATAAAATACCGTATGTACTCACTTATAAGTTGAGTCCAACTGCAAACAACACACATCAGGGTCCAAGTTGTTTGTTCTACTGATTACTCCTAATAAACTGCATAGACCCAGATCTGCTGGTGCATTTTGCAAAGGCAGATCTGGATCTGTGCAGTTTGCAGTTGGACTCCACTTATAAGCGAGTATAGACGGTAAACAAAAAGCTCTCTATTTGGGGATTTTTATTACTAGCCACCATGAGTAATGAACAGACATATACATTTACTTGTAGAATGAATTGTGCACAAGACACTGATCCAAACAAAACAACTCTGACTGAAAACAATGAAGCATGAAATATAGGTCACAGTGACCTATTTTTGGAATGATGATGACAAACATACCACAGACTATTCACACAAAGGTATATAACCCAACAGGTGACATTACTGGAGATACTGACCTAAATGTAGAACTCAATCTATGTCACTGTTGCATGAAACATAGGTCACAGTGTCCTACTGTGATGATGTAGTACTGAACATAATAGCTCAATGGATAAATCCACATGACATACACTCAAAACTGTATGACACACTGACCAAATTGCCCAAGGGAAAATAAGTCACTGATGCATAAAATAAAGTCACGGTTATCTACTATGACATGATGGTTTTATTCTCTCCAAGTTGGATCCACACAGTGAACTACAAGTTTTTCAAGAATCTAATTATTTTATTTCATGAGGTCTGAAGTTTAGTTTTGAGTTCTTTTATTTTACATTTACCAGAATAACAAGCTGAGCATAATTAGTCAAAGTAGAATCATGGCTGAACATAATGTATTTCACTCTTTAAGAGACAGATAGTTGTTGCCATGTCTGTCAAGAAATCTTAGGCATGAACTTACTTTTTTAATAATGTCATGGACTATCTTTTCCCCTGGACAAAAATTCATCAATATTGATGCCAAGGTATTTAACTGACTTGTGTGGGGTTAATGATGTGACTACTGCACATAACCTTGAGTTCAGTAGCTTTTTAAAGTTTGCGTTCATATCTAAAAAGAATGCACTCAGGAAAAAGTTCAGAGGAATTTTTTTTATCTACCAACCAATTTTGACAAGATTCAGGTTCTTTTCCTAAAATGTCTGAGATATATTCAGGGTCTTTATGTGAGAAAATAATGGCACTATCATCAGCATGCAAAAAGAGTTTCCAGTTTGAATCAACTATCATCAGCATCCAAAGAGTTTCCAGTTTGAATCAATACTAATGACCATATCATTTACAGAACACAAAAATAGTAGGGGGACTAAAATACTTCCTTGCAGAACACCACAAGTTATTTTTTCCGGTTTTGATTCTACCCCATTAACCATAATTAATTTTTTTCTGTTATCTAAATATGGTTCAAGCATTTTAAATGATTGGATTCTAATACTTTCAGTTTCTTAACAAGAATTTCATGATCTGTGGTAGCAAAAGCTTGAAGGTCTAGTATAATCATTCCTTCTATTCCTTTGGCTATTTGAGTTTTAATATGGTCAAATAGATCAATCAAATATGTATCTGTAGAATAAGTATTCCTGAATCCAGATTGATATTCATATAGTAGGTTATTGTCAATAAGGTATCTTTCAAGTTGCAAATAAACTGCTTTCTCCAAGACCTTTGAAACATTGATAAGAATGCTAACTGGTCTATAATTTTTAACTTCGCATCTATCATTTTTCTTATAAAGTGGTGAAACCTGTGCTGATTTTACTTCAGCTGGAACAGTGTTGCTTTCTATGAACAAATTAACAATATCGGTAATTGGAATTTTTAAAGCAACAGCCAAGAACCGTTGCAGGTATATTATCTATGCCATTACTTTTTTAAGGGTTTAGATTGCACAATTCTTTCTGTATGAAATCTTCACTAAGATTAAAAGGATTCTGATCCAGTACCACCCTACGATATAAGTTTTTTAATTCTGTGGAATTTGTGTCAAAAAGTCCAGAAGGGCGTAGCAGTTATTCAACAAGGACAGAGGCATTAGTTGTAAAAAATTTGTGAAAATAATTTGCAATCAAGGAGGGGTTATGACAGGGTGTACCAGCCATATTTAGCACAATGTTTGGAGAATCTTTATGCTGTGATCTTTCATCAAGATCTTTTTTAATTGCTGCCATAACTTTGGGGGATTATTTTTAATTTTCTTCTATTTTAGATGATAGATATTTAACTTTGGCCAATTAATATTTTTCTGAACTTATTTCTTGCTATGCTGTATTCTTTGTAAGTATCTCTATTCTCTTTTTTTTTTACCTAAGGAGCAAAAAATCTGTTTTATGATTTCGAAGGCATCATATGTTATCCATGGCTCTGTTCTATGATTTCTAAGGTATCATACGTTTTCCATGGCTCTGTTTTATTATTTCTAAGGTATTATATATGTTATCCATGGTTCTGTTTTATGATTTCTAAGGTATCATATGTTATCCATGGCTCTGTTCTATGATTTCTAAGGCATCATATGTTATCCATGGCTCTGTTCTATGATTTCTAAGGTATCATATGTTATCCATGGCTCTGTTCTTACACCTTTTAGTGGAGCAACACTATTAGTAATGGAACTGAAAATATTTCTGAACTGAACCCAAGCATCATTTATATTATCACAGTTAAATACATCAGCCCAATCCATACTCGATAATTTTATAATAAAATTTCCTTTAGTTTTCCAGTGATTTAACTTTAACACTATGATGTTTGTTTATCTGGCCTCTAGTAATTTTCCTGGTACAGTAAATCAAAAACTGGTCACTTAAACCAATGGAGATGGTACCCAATTTTTTCCTGACTGTTACATTAAATGTTATCAAGTAAGGTAGACGATGATTTAGAAATTCTAGATGGCTCATTTATAATGTGGTTCAATTGTTGAAAAAAATATAATACTGATGCAGTTTTTACACACAGCAGACATACTGTGGAGAAGATTTAGAGTCATGTCTCCAAGAATTATTATTTCATAATCAGATTTAAGTTTGGCTAAAATTTCCTCAAATACATCTACCAGTAAACAGGTTGTTTGTTGTGGAGGTCTATAACCTAAAAGTACTGGCTTGGATCTAGGTAATAAAAGTTGTATCCATACAGCTTCAATTTCAGTACTGTGTAAGTCATGCTTAGTGTAGAACAACCAGGAAAAATAGTTTGACATATCAATAGATCACAAGATTGAATGATATTAAAAACCCTGTTGTAAGTTAGCAAATATCTACATGTACTTTACTAAACTACCTATATTTGTAGCAAAACAGCATGTCCCCACACTTCCCTCAGTTACGATTAAATGATGAGCATGTTATATAAGACTGTATACCACAACTTAGCTCATGTCTTTTACTGGCATACAAACAGCCCATGCCTATAGGATTGATGAATCCCAGATGACAATTATACATTTTTATTTATTACATACTGAAAGTGCCCAAGAACAGACATTCTAAAATTGGGTTAGTTTTGGAGTGTAGGAAGAAATTACCATTTACTTACTAAACTGGATGAAAAACCTGGCTCAACAGCAAGATTTCTTTCCACTTAAACCGATTAACAAAAACAGCCAGAGTTTTTTCAAACAGTAAGCTGAATCTCTGTTCAGCAGACACCTAAATTAAGAGACTACCTCCCATCTGTTTGAAAGCAAAAGCCAACATTTACTTGTGCAGGTAAGCTGAACATGTACATCAAGACACCTAAATCTCTTAATTACAATATCAATATTAATTTGATAAAGTAGTACATGTATATTGACTACAATAAGCCATGGGGATCACTTTACAATATTGTTGAGGGGGGGGGGGGGGATGGGGATGGGGGCAGGGGGAAAACTTTTGTAAAATTGGGGAATGGGCTTATAGTAATCTAACATGGTCTAATTATAATAGGAAAATTATGACGTCTTAGAAAACTACATAAACTAAAGGTTCTATGGATTAAAACCAGTTTCACTCAGGTGTTTTCTCCAGGACACATCATTGGACCACTGTTATCCATTCTATTTATTAATAACTTACCCCAGAAGACAGGAAATTCAATTTCTTCCACTGACCTAAATTCAGATGACAATAAATTATCTCAGGGGTCGGCAACCGTTTATACTTAAAGAGCTACATCACAATTCGGAGCAAACAAAGAGATCAACAAAGAGCAAATATAAGAAAGCCCACTTGTAACTGACAGTATACAATTTAACATTATTGATATTAAACATGTTGATTAATAATATAAGAAAAGAAAGCAACAAAAAGACCGAATTGACGTAAGTAATTAATCATTTTTTATTTTTTTAAATTAATTTTAATTTTAATTAAAAAAATGTTGTGTATGTTAGGGATGACAAAAGAGCCATATTTTGTTCTGTACTGAGACACATTTGGCCGACACCTGCACTATCTGATTCATGTAAAACCAAAACTGAACTGGAAAACAACTTAAAAGATGCTCTTCACAGACTTGAAGAATATGATGCAAGGAAAAAAGCATGAAGAAAAATAACAAACCCCTACTATAAACAACACAAAAAAGAGCAAGGCAAGATAGCAAAAAAATCCAAGTTCTGTTTAACAATGTGAACCTTATCATTATAAATTTCTTGGTGTATTTGTAGTTAACAATCTATTTGCATTAACCATGTTTCAAAAAAGATAAATTTGTATCCTTAACTACTTAAGAAAATCAAAACATTGATTTTTTTTTTCAGCACAGGATCTTCTTTTATAAAAGTTATATTCATATTTGGATTACTGTAACTATTCATATTTGGACTATTGTAATGAAACTATTGTAATGTAACTTGGGATAATACCTTTAATTCAAACATTAGAAAACTTTTCAAACTTCAAAAGAGGCTATGTCATTTAATTTAAGATCAACTTACAATTTTCAGGATGCAATGAATTATGTCTGAATTTTACCAATCCATTAAAGATTATTCCTTAGAAAGGCCAAATGTATCTATCAAGTGTCCAGAAAAGCCATTCCTGTCCATCTAAACAATATGTATTACCAAGGGAAATCTGATGGTCTTACAAATGAATGAACTGTTGCAAGTAAAAATTACACAGTACTAAAATCAAGAAGGAATTGTTTACAAAAAAGCTTGTAACATAATGGTCTTTTGGTATGGAACATTCCAGGTGACATAAGGCAGGCACCTAACAATTCCTTTTCATAATCAATGTCTCAATAAGAAGAAATCATAAGCCAGTCAAACAATTCTAAATAATATAAATGCCTCTGACTTTTCTCTGCTTATAAATTTTTTTTTCAAACATAAATTTTCAATACAACATATTTTATATATGTTTATGTGCTGATTGATGTACATATATGTGCAAGTGGTATGGTCCTTACAGTCTGTTTAATTTTCAGAATGACTCAATACTTAAATGTTAAGCCAAATTTATCATATTGTGCTGTATAGTTTGAACACAGGTGAATCACACTATAATGCAGTGGCTAGGGTTCATAGCTGCCAACTACATTATGTACCAAATGGCAGTATAGTGAAAATAATAGAAAATGTCATGAATGAGTGTATGAATGTGTGGGGTAGAATAAACAAAATGTCAGTCAAACCCTGAAACATATAGTATTAATTGTACTAACTGCCAATTTATATAACAATAGGGATTATAGGACATCTAAAACAACAACAAGGCCAGTACCTGTCTATTGAGCTAACAACCAAAGCATTGTCATAAAGTGTATAACCTTGACCCCAAGGTCAAAATGCTAAGCAACCATGTCACAGAATGCATTGTCTTATCTTCATAAGGATTCATCCAAACAAAATCCATCAAAGGATTTATGAAATATAAGCAAATGAAAAACTTTATCCAAAACCCTAATGCAAATTTTCTATGACTGTGACCCTGACCCCAAGGTCAATGGGGCAAGTGTGCATATCACCAGATAAACTGAATTAGCTTCATAATGTTTCATCTCATATATGAAGAAAATCCATCAAGGGGCTTAGGAAATGAAAAAACGTGAACCAAAACCATAATACAAATTTTCTATGACTGGGACCTTGACCCCAAGGTCATAGGGGCAAGCAAGCATGTTGCAGAATTAATTATCTTAGTTTTATAGGGATTCAAGCCAAGTATGATGAGAATCTATGATGGTAATTAGGATATAAAAGCAAATGAAAAATTTTGACCAAAACATTAACAAACTTTGTTGAAACCACTACCTCTGTTGCAGCCGAAGTCGTAAAAGTAATTGCATTGTCTCACTTTCCACTAATGTGGACTCAAAAATATTGGGAGCCATGATGGAACTGTGTAATATTTGAATTCATGTTATAAGTGCATTTTAACGGGATTCACATCTATATTGTATATAATAGTGGGTCTCAAAGTAGGCAAGTTCCTGTAGCTAAATGAGTTACCCTCGCTAAATTAAGTCATTAATTATTATTATTATTATTATTCCCTGATGTCAAATTTGTCGCAAGACTCAAGAGAAATATATCTATCTTCGATCACTATATCACACCAATCACACTTTTTTGAGATTTAACATCCTATAATTGCATTCTGATGCAGTCAGAGTGATTGTGATGTTTAAACCCTTGTTCAACCCTTCTTCTTTTAACCTCATATTTCAATCCTAAAACAAACTACATCACATTCCATTCATCCAGCTTCTGCAACTACAATCCTTAGAAAGCTTTTCAATCCCATTTCTGCCATCACTTAAAGGTGTCAGTAATTAGTAAAATTTACCAACCACCTGCTAGGTCAAAAATAGTATTATAACCAGCAGATGATCAAGTTGAGGGGAATCTGCCTCCCATCAAACAGCCTGATCTAACCAAACAAGTCAAATCTTGGCTTCAAATCCAACAGTAAATGCTGGCAGGATGTAGATTCCAAGTATAAGCCAATGCAATCATCCATGTTATAATTTGACTATAACACATTTGCATCATGTCAATCTGGGTCTATAGTCAGATATACATACTGAAAGAATACAGCATAACCTCTCTTAACAAACCAGCTTTTGGATAACCAGAGGATAAAATATCTTGAGGGGACCTCATAAGTGGGGAACCATTGAAACCTCCCTTCAACATCCACCTCAAAGGAAACACAAAAATTATCACTTCTTTCAGCTGGCTTGTTAAGACAGGTTGCACAGTAGCCACCTGATTCTACTCTACAAGTGGTACAGTTAAGTTTCATTTATTTGACCTCCATTTGCTCAATGGGAGTCACAGTGGCTCGATGGTTAGCATGCCTGTCTCACAATCAAAAGGGTGCAGGTTTGAATCCCACCATGTGATTAGCCGGGTTGGCTATGGAGTTTTTGTCCTTGGGCAAGGCACTTTACTCCAAATGCCTTGCATTATATATCATCTACCCAAGCTACTGTGAATAAAAATACCAAACCAAACCAAACCATTCATCTGTCAGTCACTTTTATATGAAGCCATAAATAGGAAGGATTTAGTAAAATTCACTTATCAACTGAATCCATTTATCTGACACTTGTCTTTATCTGGCATTTTCAGTGGTAATGATTAGTGCTGAATAAGCAAAATTTGACTGTACATTCCTACCATGTTGTCCCTCTAACCTGAACCTACTACACTTGTGAGGCCTTCTGTATATAACAAGAGGTGGCTCACATGAGGGGGACCACCATAATAAACAAGAGTCCCTCAAAAGGCATGATGCTCTACTGTCCAAAGAGAATTTCCTAGAATTTAAGGCAAGACAATTTCTTCTTTTTAACTGATCAGTGTTAAAACCACGTCTGATATTCTTGAACAATATTTTCAAATTAGTCACTGTGGTAGCCATATTAGTTGTAAGATCAGCACCATTTTCATTTAAGGCAAACTAGACACCATTAGAAGACTTTTGGTAATAAAGCCCATGTTAAGACAACCATCCATTCAAGTGAATGCTCACTGTGCTCATTGTGGCAGCCATATTTGACATCAGATCAGCACCATTTTCATTCAGGACCAGCTAGACATTATAAAAAGTCTTTCAGTGAAAACCCCATTTTGATATGACCATCCATTCAGGAGTAGTAGCAATTGGTAACAAGATTTTCAAGATGGTGACCATATTAGACATCAGGTTTGCACCATTTTTATTTAGCACCAACTAGACATCATAGGAAGTCTGTTAGTGAAAACCCCATTTTGATATGCCATCCATTCAGGAGGAGTAGCAATAACAAGATTTTCAAGATGGCCACTGTGGCAACCATATTAAACATCAGATCGGCACCATTTTCATTTAGGACCAACTAGATATCATAAGAAGTCTTCTGGTAAAAACCTCCATGTCAATATGACTTTCCGTTCAGGAGGAGTAGCAATAACAATACTTTCAAGATGGCTGCTGTAATGGCCACATTGGATATCCAAGCAGCACAATTTTCATTTAGGACCAACAAGATCATGAAATGATTGGGTGTGTAAAGTTTCAGGGCAATCCTCCAAGTAGTTTATGAGGAGTAGCAATAACTAACTTGTGCTAACAGACGGACGGATGATGGATGACAGATTGACAAATAAACATCACATAAGCTCTTCTGGTCTATGACCAGTAGACCTAAAAACTGCAGGAAACATGCAATCCCGTGGTCTTGTTGTATATAGGTGGTTATTAAAACACGGAACAACAGAATAGAATAATATTGCTATAGAACAATGGGAAGATGGAAAAAAAATGCACTCAATAGAATGAAAGGACTTGGAAGATATGCACAAAGAATGAAAGGAATGTCAGGACATGCACATGCACTCACAAGGGAACTATGGAACAAACACACACAGGCAGTGGTTACCCGTAATGACGGCAAGTCTTGGGACACGAAAAAATAATTTTTTTTTTTCGTGTCCCAAGACTTATATGCATGTAAAATATATAAAATTTTCGGTGTCCCAAAACTTGTAGACAAACAAAAAAAATGTAAAGAAAAAATTGGGAACATCGCCATACGTCACACAGAAGTGACCGGCTCGTTCAATTACCACGTAAATAAACTGTTATAAACGACTATGATTGTTTTATGTTATTATTTCGCATGTGCATATTTTCCGATTTCTCCAACATGATTTAAAATAAAGGTAAATAAAGACTTCATAATTCACGGGCCGCTTACATTTAGCAGAAGACCTGTACTATAGTGTACAGCACTTAAAACAGTTCAAATCGTACTTGGCGTCACTAATATCCTTGTTTATTTTCAAAAATATTTGATGCAGATTTTGCTTTATTCATCGTTTCTACCAAATTGCATTCTTCCAGATTATATTTCAGCTTCACGTTCATTACTGTTTCATATATTTGGATTCACGCGCGTCCTGTTTTTCAGTGATATAAGCGATCCTACAAAGTGATGTAATCTATATGAAAAGGCACGCATGTTTACTTACATAAAGCATATAACCAGCATAAATTTAAATAACTGTCATATATTCATGAAAGAATGATCATAATATATTTTAAAATTCTGAATATAGATCGATTAAGAGCATCATTGATCCATTTTAGTTTTTTGTTTCGGCTTCACAAAATGATAATTTTCCACACGTTATTCATTCCACTTTAGATTTTGGCAAGCTGGTTGTTTTGGCGTCTCCTTTGCTTATAATTGGCGGATTTGTCTTTTGTTTTCCGACAGCAATCCAGGCCAGTTAATTGTTAAAGAAGAATTTTGTCCGGCGGCAATGCCAATACTTTGATGTGTGGATTGGCTCCCAATGCGTAATATTAGCACGATTAACGTCGCTGAGTAAACATGAACGTATTTAAGGTCGCTTACATCAAAGCAAACTACCACAGATTTTTTATTTTAAAAGCATTATTTCTTAAACTTCTTTATCGTATTTTGGAGATATTACTTAAGTTGAGTGCAGAGGTGCCTATGATTCGAATCCAATGTTTGTACTTCATTCATCACAAATAAAATCTTCAATGTACACGTGGTGACGCCATGATGTAAACATGCGCACAATAAATGCGAGAGTTGAAATAAACACTATTTTCGTTGTTCTCATACTGGCATCACAGTTTAATGAATTAGGTATTTCCATTTTCAGGGGAAAACAACCCCAATACTTACAGGTGACTTTCGAAAATTTAATGCAATAATGCATAAACTGACAATAGTAAACTAGAGCAGAAAAGGGAGAAGTTATTGTTGACTAGGTATAACATACCACTAATGCTCAATTCTTGTCATCGGCTGATTAAATTATACATATTTTTATTTGGTAGATGTAATAAGAAAAGAGATAAAAATTCAATATATTTATTGAATCTTCAAACAAATTATAATAATTTATAACAAAAAGGAAAGAGATAAAAATTCAATATATTTATTGACTCTTCAAACAAATTATAATAATTTATAACATTTCCATGTAATGATTCAAAATGAGGGTCCCTTAACAACCACGAAGTCATGTTTACTTTACATGAGGTTATGATCGATAAAATACGCCGATCGATCAGTAGAAACAAAAATGTTTTAGGTGTCCCAAGACTTATAATAGATGAAAAAATTGCTTTAACTTCGTGTCCCAACTTTTATAGGTCATAAAAAAAATTACTTTTGAAAATAATTAAGGGTGTACCAAGACTTAGAGTGTCCCAAGACTTACCGTCATTACGGTACTCTTGAATCAATGGATTAATAATTGTGTTGGAGATAACTGGAAAGTAAATTTTGTGAGATATTATTTATGCATGGATTTGTACAGATATTTTCTTCTTACTGGTACATGTAACTGAGGCTACTGAAGCTTTTTTTAATTAATTTAGCTATTTTTAGGTGACTATTTTACACGTTCTTCCAAGAGGTTAATTCAATCTGAATGCAGTGTCACATATTCCTTTTACAAGTCTAAACCAAATATTAAAATTCTTTATCTTCACACTTTTCAAATTTGCAGATTGTGATTTTTAAATAGGCACTAAAAGTTAAACAAATAAAGTTATTTCATTAAAAGATACCTGTAATGGTGCAAATTTCTGTCGATGTATTCGGTAGAGCACAGATAACAATTAATTAGATTTATGAGTAAAGGTACCGTATTAAATCGCTAGACTGCGATGGTTTTAATGTCCCTGTTGGGGGCGAAATTGATTCTTAATTAATCCTTCATTGTAGCCCTAACGGTAAGATTATTTGGAGGTCTACGTATCAAAAAAACGTCAAAGTTGAGAGGATGCAGAAGCAAGTGGAAGTAGTATTATCTTTTGAAATTCTCCAGAATCGGCTATTAAAAAATCTAGGGTTACGCTGACCACGATGGGCGTGTATTTATAAAAGGCGGTTGATAAGTTTAAGCTGATTGGCTATGCTAAATAAAAGGTGTGTTTCCCAGACAAAAATTGTATGTTTTAAGTATTTCCCATCGCAAAATTTAGTCAGTCTAAGTTTTTCTGCGAAAGGCTGAAGAGATCTTGACTTCTTGAGGATAGGGCGAAATTCTCTCATATAAACAATTGTTCAAGTGACCAGTCTCTAGAAGTTGAGGGACACAATTCTGGAGGTAGAAGCGAGCGAGGCTCGAAAGCACAAGATATTTGCATCAATCTCATGCATTTTCGTTGATATCATTATAATTAATTTGTTTGAATTTATTTGTTTAAATTCGTACATCAGTTTCTTGATATGAGTATAACTATTTTGTTGTTCATTTGTCTGAATTCGTTGTCTTGATTGTTATAGGAATCATGTATTCTAAGAATATCATGCATTACTTTTTTTGATACAAGTTGTCTTAGATGATTTCATGTATGATAAAGACTTGAGTGAGTATTCACTGAAATTAATGTAGTTAAGCCATGAAGTGAATTTCATTGATTCATTTGTATAATTGAGACGGGAACTTAAACTGTTATGTCTCGTGTGATGTTAATGTGATGAAATAGCCGTTAGGAAGTACATTAATCTTCTGAAACTAGGTCTGTTTATGGTCTGCCAGGTTTGGCCTGACCAGATAGCCCTTGGTATCTGTCTGAATTCCGATAGGACGATATATGACGTAACGAGAGTGGAGTAATGTTCTATTCCCAGTAGGATATTTCATAGAAGATTTAGGTTGCTTCTCTGTTTATTTTGAAAGGGGAAATAGCTCCATCCATCCATCTACCTACCTACCTATCAACATATCCACCTACCTACCTACCCACACAAAGTTTGAGGGCCGGAAGAGGCGAGATAAGAGAGAGTGAGAAGGGAAAAAGGGGAGAACATCAATCTTGACCGGATAGCAGCATTGAATTTGGAGTGACCAGCAATAAGCAGGTTATGCAGGGCAATGACTTCAATTGTTCACTCGATTCTATGATGAACTAATTCTATCATTTTAAACAGATCGGCTATTTACATAAGTATATTTGTTATGAAATTCGGTAAATGATTTATTTCAAAAAGAAGTGTATCTTCCGAATGTAATGTATTATCTCAATTTGTTTTATGTAATTGATTAGATTGTTATATTTCAGGTATGGGGGCTCGTGTTATTCTGTTCTATAAATCTGCTCAGATCTCTATTTATTCCATCTATAAATTTCATAATTTATTTTATTATTTACTCGATCCGGGCAATAACGAGGTTGATCATCCTCTAGATAATAATAACCAACCAAATCGGACACCTTGTAACGAGGGTAATCCGCCACAATACCAAAGTCATTGTGTTTTCTCATCATTGTATTTATTTCATGCATCTCTCTTGCCCCCTTCTATCTCTCAATGTCTTAACATAGTCTTTTAATAAATTAATTCAAGTTTGATGTTAGAGTTAGGGTTACTTCCTTTTCATTAATGAAATGTGTTTATGATATATTATCTGGCTGAATTAATGCTTTAGTGTTATCTCAACTCTTTCCATCCCTCCCATTTGCACTCTGTGTCAATGACCTTGCCATGGTGAAAGTACATTTACACCGTATCTCATAACTGGTGAAGGGGGTGGGACTTAGCTGTACTCTCACTTCCAAAACCTGTAAGTTAGAGTAGTTTTTAGGTGCCACCTATTAAGTTATTCTAAATTAAGCAATTTAAAGCAATCTCGTCATCAAACAAAATTTCAGCAGTCTAAAAAATGAATCTGAA
This sequence comes from Margaritifera margaritifera, assembly GCA_029931535.1. Classification (NCBI taxonomy): domain Eukaryota; kingdom Metazoa; phylum Mollusca; class Bivalvia; order Unionida; family Margaritiferidae; genus Margaritifera; species Margaritifera margaritifera. The sequence continues at coordinate 7,519,959 of JAQPZY010001664.1, read as the reverse complement.
CTTATTTTCTTTCATTAATTCTAACAATATTCATTATCTATAAATTTGAAATTGTAACTTCATATGCTCTGAGTAATTCCTCACATCATGAAGAATTTTGTAAATAAAATAATGCAAGTTGAACAAACATTATGGTGAAATAGGGAAATGGGTTGAGCTTAATATGTAAGGAACACCAGAATCAGAAAAAAATGGTGAGACTAGATATGACTTTTTTGTTGCTGGGGGTTGTTGCTTTTTTTTTTTTTGTATGAGCTGTAGCTGTTGTTATTCTTAGAAGAAAGCAGAGTCCTTTAGCTACCATTAAATCATATCCATTTTTAGTTTTGGATAATTCACTTGTTGCGAATTTTTTATTACTTATATCAAGGTGAGAATTTATTCCTTGATAATTTTTTAATTCTTCACCTCAGTCTAAGTCTGGTGAAGTTACATAGTACATGTATCTCTCTGAAGGGCTATGGAGTACTATAATTGGTTAGTCAAGGATGGATTTCACAAATGGTATATGAACTACATGCCAAAGTAGGGTAGAGAGTAAATTTAGTTAACAAAATGTTAACATTAAGGTCTATTTGGAAAAACAATTAATACTGTGATCACCTATAATGCAAGCATGAAAGTGCAAATACTGTATGTTCAAGTTTCAATTGGAATTCATTCTTCAGATGCTAGTATTTCACAAAAACTTTATTATGAATGTAGATGCCATTTTCTTTATAAATAGATCTTCCATAAACAGATACATTTTAATAGCTAGTCTTAACAGAATCAATGCAATGCAGTTATTCAAATTATACAGAATGGGCTAATCATTTTTATTATTACATTATGTAACTTTTTTTGTCTGTCAATTTGACTTTCCTAAAGCTGTTTTTGAGCCCAGTAAAGTGAAACCAGTCATTAAGGATACTCAATGGACCACAAAATCAGTGGCAGCACAAGAAGGGGGGGGAGGGGGGGGAGAGAGAGAGGACAATTGCCAGTCGAAGGAGGTGACATTGGGAACTCTTTTTTTTCTTTCTTGCAGCTGAAATTTTCATAGTATTTCACTTTCACCTTAGTGTAATGGGTGCAATTCTTCACAAAACTTATATCTAGGTGTGTGTGTGTGGGGGGGGGGGGGGGGGGGGGGGGGGGGGGGGGTGCAACAGAAATAAAAACCTTTCTCTGTAGTAAGGGCACCTCTGAAGAACATTGACCCCCCCCCCCCAAAAAAAAAAAAGCCTGGTGCTACCACTGTACAAAATGTTGTTCTTTTGGCAGGTGTCCTTTATATAAAAGTGCAATATAATATTAGTAAATACAGGAGTTCTGAAATGTTGTCATTATAAACAGGTGCTCTTTATATGGAAGCATCAGCTAAGAGATGTTTCAAGACAAGTAAATGATTAATCTGAACAGTTTTATTATGAAGGTGAAGCCTGGTTTAGTCGCTCTCTTTGTATAGGTACTATATATTCTCACATACTAGTTGGGGCCAACTGTAAATAACACAGACCCTGATCTGCTATCACACAATGACCTGGCAGAGCAGGGTCTATGTTATATTTTCTACTAAGTAATCCAAATAAACTGCATAGAGCAAGATCTGCTGGCACATGATGTGACAACAGATCTGGCTCTATGCAGACTGCAGTAGAGCCCAACACATAGGCAAGTATATACAGTACTAGAAATGTGACACTTGTATTACAGACTGTCAAAGTTTTGTATAATTTAAGTCCAAGCTGTTGCAATGAATACTTTTCAAGATTAAATATGATAAATAACCTCTGATAACACTGTGACCACTAGTACAGCAGCAGACCCCACATAATTTTTGTAATTTTCGAGGTACCCAAACCAGCATCTTACAACATTTGTGAACATAACTTAAAATGAAGCTCTGGGTCTAAAGATAATGAATCTGGATGATGCCACCTCAGAAAACCTGTGTGAGCTGAGAAATCTGCAGTGTTATACCCTACCCCCTGCTCCAGCCCACATGCAGTTAAATAACCTATTTTATAGGCCCATAAATCACATTTGCATGTACCACCTTTTAAAAGGCAAAACATCAGGTATACCCACATACTGATAACTGTTCCAACCCCTGATTAGTTCACATTTAACCCTTTGTGATGTGCATGATAAGCAAATACATTACTTCTAGTGTCATTACTCATAATCGGTTATAAAATGTCCCAGTGAAATACTTGTACTTCTGAAGTTCACAAAACTGAACATATCCTTCCCAATAATTATTTTAAATGCTCTTTAATGATGCTTTACATCACATGTCACAGGTATGTGAAGGAATGTCACAAACAACTGATAGATATTGCTTTGTGTAAAGACATGTCAGCATTAATGCACATCTTCAATAAAATGGACGTTTATTTTAAGTAACAAAACTAGGTACAAAAAGAAAAACAGGCTGAAGGGCCAAAACAAAAATATACCTAAATTTACAATATAGATAGGTACTTGTCTCTCTTCTTAAATATCCCTTTGGCAGTTCTCTCTTTAACTCCAAAAAGGAAAAAAAAGCTCATTTTTAAGGGCGGTGCCAGCCCAGGTCAATAATTGAGTGTTTAGCCAACTCTTCACAGAAAGCAATTATCTACATTCTTATGCTGGCAATCAGTAAATTAATCTTCCTGGGCAGTCCTTGGAGTTCTGAATCTTTAAGGTAGGAAACATCTACCCTGCCACAATATATCAAAATACATCTTAATCTTCATTGTCTTCATTGCTCTCAAGAAAGTCAAAAGCTTCTTTTGTCAATTGATTTACAGAGTTCTCTGCATCTCCATGAAGTGTTTTCCAAGCACAGGTCAGAAGTGCACTCACATACAAGATCATTTAGCAACTCTTTTGCAGCTGCTGATTTGCTCATTACTTTTAGACTCAGTGTACCATCCACTTCCTTCCCAGTGTACCATCCACTTTCTTCCCATAGCCAAAGTGTATTGGTGAAGGAACTTCAAGCTTCCCGATGTCTGCATGCTTCTAAATGAGGGGTCTCCAAACTTTATTAAACGAGGGCCATGTTCGATTTTTGAGGTGGGTTTGCGGGTCGAAGCAACTGTGAAAAATTTAAATATATGCAAAATCGTTTTAAAAAAGTACAACACTGTGGGCCGGACAAATTGAAACCACAAGCCGGATCCGGCCCGCGGGCCGTAGTTTGGAGACCCCTGTTCTAAATGAACACTTGTTACAGACATCAAAGTAGGTGCAGTATAAAGCTGTTATCAGTAGGTGGAAGCTTCTTAGCAGCAATCCCCTTCTCAGATTTTTAACATCTGAGCACATTCAGAGATCCAGAAAACTTACTTTCCCTACAGAGACAACTAACAAACTCTGTTGCAGCAACTTTTTCACCATCACTTAGTTCAGTGGTGTCTCCCAATGTTGCCGTGGCCTGATATATGTCTGCATCCTTCATCATGATTCTGAAGGCTTTTTTCTTTCCATGTCCAAATAGAGCACTGACAGTGTCACATCCTGTTAAGCCATAGACAGGTAACAGGATAATGTGCTGTACTCGGGTTAGATTCCCATCGATTGTATGGATGGGGATGAACCTTGTGAGCTTTGCATGTTTTCCTTGCCTTCCAGTCATGAAGTAAATTTTGTTGGCCTTGATGGAGGGACAATCGTGCAGAAGCAGTACTAAGACGTCTGTGCCTGGGCTGCACACAACAATGACATCTGCTCCAGCCTCTGCTGCTGTGATTGCATGCAGAATAAGCTTTGTCTGCTTCTTCTCGACTGGAATGCAATTCAGAACACTGTGACAATGAGTTGGAGGAGATGGCCACAGCGACCTCCTCATGCCCACCATTAACAAAAATTGGCTGGTTTGCAGCCAGATAGTGTGCACTATTCTCTAACATGTTATCTGTGCAGAAAGATGCAAGATTTTACTTGTTTTTATTCACACCGAGGAACTATTTCCATTTAGGTGGTACCTTGACTTCACCCCGTACTCAATAAATGCGGCTGGATTTTCCTTCACTGCATACCTCTCTTGTTTGTGACTTGATGCTGTCCTCAATGTATCTGTCAAATACAATATGCACCTTGGAAATGATTTCATTGCTAATGTGTTTGGTGGAATTCATTACATGAGACAGAAAGTTCTTGGCCATATCCTGGAATGTAACCTGTACAACTGTACTGGGAACAGGTTAGTCCTGAATTACTGCATGACCATCATAGATGAAACCATCTCCACAACAGGTCAGACTTGCAATTCTTTCCACAGCCACTGTGTCCTCCAGTTTACGCATGAAGTCTGACTTTGTGCAGGCTATAATTGTTCCATCTTCATTGAACTGACTCAGTGGCACAGGGGCATTTTCAAAGGCCAAGGCATGCTGCAGGGGGACTCTCTTAAAGGAATTGACAGCTAGAAGACAAAGGTGCATCACCTCTCCATTCATTGAGACATTCCTGGCCTTTACCTTGACTTTTTATTTCGGACATTGTCTTGATGTCTGAACATGACAATGGATCAAACAGATTTTTTGGAGTACTGGAAGCAACATGCTCATCTACAAAAGTCTCTGCCATAGCTTCACCCTTTTCCCGGGCACTGCTGACACTTGTACGGCATCTGGAGCAATTGCACCAGTGGCAATATTCACCAGCTTTGGGGAGGCATCAGTGAGATCAAAGGGATCTATGTAGATGTCATTGAACATGTCCTTCAGTTTCCTTACATCACTATTCCATCTACTCTGTGAAGCCTTTTGAGCTGAGCGATGCTGCAGACCATCTCCAGATCCACCACCACCAATACAGTTACGGAATTGAGCTGCATAAGAAGCTGTGACTGGGCATGCCAGGAACCATCTAATCAGAGCTGGGCCTTTCACTGAGATACCAATGATTCCTCCTGCTCCCTTCAAGTCCTTGTTCTCAGTAGAATCAAGAGAAGTACTTCATTGTTCAGAATATCAGGGAGTTGCAGCATCAGATCAGTTGCATCTCCACTCTCAGTAATGGCTCTTTCCAGACCAGATAACAGATCTTTGAGGTCACATGGTACTGATCTGTTTCCTTCCTCACACCATGTGTGGAACTGAAATAGAAACTGTGCACACAGTGCCTCATCGACCAACACAAGTCCATAAATTGCCTTGTCAAAGTCCTTCCCAGAGAGCTGCAAACACACCCAATTTTGTTTTGCAGGCCATCTCTGATTGAGAGAGATTTTCACACTTGACTATTTTTGTAATAATAAATGTTAGGAAAATAATATTGCAATAATATGACACGAGTCCAAACATTTGGTAGAAAAGCATATTCTCTTTTATCACTGATAAATACTGTTTTAAAACTTGTTCAATTAGATTCTTGTTCTGCAGTATAGATTAACACACATACATTTTGGTAACCAAAAGTTACATATTCCATATATATTATTTATTTGTATTAATATTGATTATGTGTCACTATTTTCAGTTGCCTCTGTAGTAAGTGACATTGTTCAATCTGAGGAAACATTTTATTCTAAACATATCATATTTGAGTGCAAATGGAGTCATAAAATGAAATGACTTATTTCCACATGCAAAAAAGGCACAGATCTGGATATTTACTGTACCTTCATTTAAAACCTTGTTCCAAAAAATGCACAGGTTTTATGCAATGGTATCATCAAGAATCAAAATCTAGAGACTCTGATGGTTAATTTGATATATATTAACCTATGTTGTACTGCCAGTTTGGTTTGCTAAAAAAAATATGGCCCTTTTTTGGCTTCTGCTGCCAGACTAACCATGCTTGGCTCGTTATCCAGTGATTTGAAAAAAGATCATCTACAGACTATTTGTAATGCCTGGGATTTACTTTTCCTGATGGAGAAGCCACAGACAAAAAATTTTGCTACATAATTTTGTAGACTTTTCAATTTTTTGTTTCTTCAAAGATATCAGCAACAATGGTTCCACAGAAAACAGTATGTTGCTTGTACTTCAAGCTATCATGTACCCCCCCCCCCCCCATTTCATTTCTGTGCTTTGATGAAAATTTAAATTTGTGGACTAAAGAAGGGATTCCATTCTTTCCTACGAAAAAACATGGATTGTTGGGTCTTTACATTCGTAGTTTGTAGCCAATACGAAATCTACAAAAACTGGTACTGCATACAAAATACTAAATTCAACGATTTTAAAAATTTTCATAACTTTTAACACAAGATACTGCTGACAACAATGTCACCACCAGAAATCTGATACCAAAGTTTTTCAATTTGAGGATGCAAGTCAGGCAAATTGTAACCTTCTTCAAAAAAGTAGTTTTTTTGTGGGGTAAAACTAATTTTAATTATGCAATACTCACCAGTTGCTACTGTGTAGCTTTTACTTTTTTGGGTCAAAAAAACCTCGTCCATTTGATGTGAATACATTCTTGCATCAGAACGGGGTGGGAAGAGGGCATTCAGCAATAACAACAAGTAAGTATTACAAAATTAGTTTTACCCCCCCCCCACACACACACACACACATTTTAATAACAGCAATATCTTACCTGTCGCTATTGCGTAGCTGAATTTGTCAGTTAGGTGGGTAGGCTGATGTGCTAAAACTTATCAAAGACAGAGAAAAATGGAAAGTTCTCACCATTTGAGGGAGAGATCCACTCTACTGAATGTTGGTGTCTCTCTGGGCCACATGTTGTGCTGCAACTATGGGTCCTAGAGAAAAGATGCCTGCACTCTGTTGTGCTAAAGAGTGGAGGTAGAAGGAGAAGGTTGTGTGTGATCGGCAAAATGCTGCCTTCATGACGTCCTCCAAAGAAGAATTATTCCAGTATGCCATGATGCATCGACGGCTCGAATATCATGGGCTTTTACTTTCATAAAGAAGGCCTCTATTCATAAGGGACTGATAAGCTCTTGATGGTAGTAACAATCCACCACGAATGGCGTAAGCCGAATATCAATGGAGCCCTTCAGAGGAAGACAGCATTTCCAACCCATTGAGATTGAATGTAGTGCCCTGACAGGGTATAACAGCCTTGTTCATCCCCAGCACAGATTCAACCGAGACTGAGGATACAGTATCTATGGGTAGTGGATCTACCAACATAATTGATTAGCAAAAAATCCCCGTGGCAACTGCCAATAACTGGAGATGGCCAGTGTCGAATACAAGGCATGAAGCTCACTTCGTTTTCTCACAGACAGCAAGGTGAGCAAAAGCATAGTCTTGAGTGTAAGGTCCTGAAAGAAAGCCTCACTCAATGATTCATTGGGGATTTTTATTAAAGACCACAAAACACAAGACAGAATCCATCTGGGCATAAGAGAGTGAAAGACAGGTGTCTGCAGCTTAAAATACTTAATGAGATAGGCAAGATGTGAATCGGAACCAATTGCAATACCCTGAGAGAACTGAAGTGTGTTGAAAATTGCAGCTATAAAGCCCTTGATAGTCAACACTGAACATACTTTGTTCTCGAAAAGAAACCAAAGGAAATCATTGACTGAACTCAAAAAGGGACATCAACTTGTTCACTACTGCACAAATCACAGAAGATTCTCCACATGGCATCACAGACCCTGGACGCAGAATCTCTCCTAGCATGAATGATGCAACTGGCAATCTGGCCCAAAAACTTTTTCTGGCAGATAGATCGCTTGAGATGAGCCAAGTATGAAAATGAAGAATGTGAGCGCTTTATGTAGGAGGGAGCCTCTGTGTTGCAACAGAAGATCTCTCCTCTGAGGTAGGGACCTTTATGCGGGTCAAAAAAATCGTTTAACCACGATCTTTGGGGCCATAGTGGGGCTATGAGAATGATATGAGCAGTGGAAGTTCCGACTTTTTGTAGAACTTGTGATAGCAGTCGGATAGTGGAAAGGCATACACGAAAAGACAATCCCACCATAAGCTGGCTGGACACATCCACTGCCTTACTTGGGGGGGGCGGGGGCATGACTCACTACCAGCCCTAACCAAGCTGTGGCTCACTAGAGAGTGTCGTTCCTCTCTCTCGGGCAGGCTTAACTCTTCCTCTGCCCTAGTGGATGAGAGGTGTTGTTCTCCCCCCCCCCCCCCAGGGGGGGATGCAACTCAGTCTCTGTCCTAGTGGCAATGAGAGGGTGCTGATCCTTCCTCTTGGAAGGATCCGACTCGCTCTCAGCCTTCACAGAATGGGGACGATGCTGCTCCTCCCTCTCGGAATGGCATGACTCAATCTCCACCCGTTAGTTTCATCCCTTGGGAGGGGGACTACCACTGACATTGGAAGTCTCCAGAGAGACTTGAGTAACCTTTATATATATATATATATATATATTTTACACCAATTTATGCTGAAAAACGGAAATATGATGCAAACAAAAAATTATTTGTCTGAATATAAGGAAAGCGTACACTAATTAAGCAACGCTAAAATGTAGTTTTTTGGGGGGGGGGTAAACTAATTTTAATTATGCAATACTTACCCATCACTATTATATAGCTTATTACTTTTTCGTGTCGAAAAATCTTGTCCGTTCGATGTGAAAAACATCCTCCCACTTAGAGTGGAGATTTTGTCAACAAGACACGTCACACCCGTGCACCTCTCCGCGCCTGCGCGAACATTCATCTTTTTCATAGACGAAATTATGCCAGGACATCAGAGCAGGGTGGGAGGAGGGCATTTGATAATAGTGATGGGTAAGTATTGCATAATTAAAATTAGTTTTAACCCCCCTTCCCCCAAAACTACATTTTAAAAGCAGCAATACATTATCCCATCACTATTATATAGCTGAATTTGTCAGTTAGGCGGGTAGGCTGATGTGTTAAACTGATCAAAAACAGAGAAAAATGGAAATTACTCACCATTTGAGGGAGAGATCCACTTTACAAATTGTTGGAGTCCCTTTGGGCCATATGTTGTGTTGCAACTATGGGTCCCAAGAGAGAATACCTGCGCAATTAGCGGAAGTAGAGAAGGTAGTATGGGATCGCCAAAATGCTGCCTTCATGATGTCCTCCAAGGAAGAGTGATTAGATAGGCCCATGAGACAGTGACTGCTCGAACCTCATGGGCTTTTAGTTTCGTAAAAGAGAGGTCTCTATCAGTAGGGACTGATAAGCTCTTTAATTGTGGTGACAATCCACCGTGAAATAGTGGAAGCCAAAATATCAACGAAACCCTTAAGAGGAAGGAAAAGACGTTTCCTGCCCTTCTTTTCCACTTTTGAAGCATTTAGATAGAAACGCAGTGCCCTAACTGGGCATAAAAACCTATCTTGATCATCTCCAGCACAGATTCGACTGAGACTGGGGATCTCTATAGGTGATGGGGCCACCACAGGTAACTGATTTGGCTGACAAAGGAGGGAAACAGATTCGTAATTGCCATTAAACCGGAGGCAGCCAGTGTCAACAGACAATGTATGAATCTCGCTACGTCTTCTCGCAGACGCCAAGCGAGTAAAAACACAGTCATGAGTGTGAGGTCCTGAAGGGAAGCCTCACTCAATGGTTCATAGGGGGTTTTGGTTAAGGACCATAAAACACATGATAGATTTCATCTGGGCGTAAGAGAGCGGGAGACAGGTCTCTGTAGCTCAAAATACTGAATGAGATCAGCAAGGTGCAGATCTGAACCGATTGCGAGCCCTGAGAAAATTAAGTGTGTTAGAGATGGAGGCTCTATAGCCCTTGATAGTTGATACTGAAACATCTTTTGTTTTCGAAAAGAACAAAAGGAAACCAGCAATGGCAGTTACCGAGGGACAGCTGGGATCAACACGTTTCCTACTGTACCATCCTAAGGAAACCAGATCTGCAGCGGCATTCAAGGTTACCAAAAGGGATAGTTAAAGGCAAGCAGACAACAATGTTCTTGCTCAGTGCCAGGATTCGATCTATGTTATCCGGTGGAACCCGGAATAAGTTCTGGTTCACGAAGAAGTTCATCCCAATGTAACTTAGATGGGACGAGTTCTGACTTCTCAAGGTTGGGTAAAACAAATCCAACTGAGTCACAGTGAACCAACAACGGAACAGGTCATGATGGCGGGACTGAACCTGAACATTATTTATCAGCTGTTCGTGAAAATACTGGAGAATCGGGGTTACCAGTAATCAGAGATAGGGCACTACAACTCCCATAACATGGGTGGAGACTCAGGGTGCAGAAGCGATTCCTAATGACAGAACCCAGAACTGAAAGACTTCCTGGTCCAAGCAAACCTGTAGGTATTCCCACCGGTTTAACAGGGGGAGATCGAAAATGATACACAATTTCCCACTTTTCTTGATGACCAGGAAGAATTGGAAGTAGAATGCAGGAGACTGATCGTTCAGGAACCTCTTGACTGCCCCTTTCTGTAAAAGGGTGTGCACCTCTTCCTTTAATGTTCCCCAAATTGGACTTGTGAAGAACATTGGGGTCCTTGATAGAGGAGGTTGTTCCCAGAAACTGCAGCCGGTAACCCTCACTTACATAGAAAGGACACACCCATCATCCAAGTTACTTGACCAAGCCTCTGAAAAGAGGCCTAGACAAGTACCTACAGGGACAATAGGAGAGGAATGCACAGCAGGAGAGGATACGAGTTCCTCAAGCCATTCCCCCCCCACACACACTGCCTTCCTTGGGAAAGGAAGGTGGGTTGGGGAAGTTCCTCTTGAGGACTTTACTCAGGAGGAGGAGGTCTCATTTGAACTTGTGCACTGGACTGGGGCTGCATCTGTTTTAAAATTTAGTGGGTGGCCCCTGGGAGCAAATCACCTTAGTGTGCTTTCTGGCCGATTATGATGGGCCAGGTGCAGTTGTGAAGGAACTATGTTCATGATCCTTCAAATCTTGTGAAGCCACAGTGGGGATGAGTCCTCTGAAGAGGCTCTTGGCTTCCAATGGAGCAGCCCTTAGAAGGTCTATCCTATGGTTAAATAAGACCTTTGAGGAGTCCAGCACAGTGTGATGGTGGATGTTAGAAGTTCCATTGATAAGACCATCGCGACAGAGAGTGAATTCCGGGATGTCTTGATCACAGCTTCCAGCACATATAGTAATGCGGCTGGGTTCAAAGCAGCTTCCTTCAGCATACTAAACGAAGTAGCTGAGAAGAGGTCTGCATGGGAAGCTATGGTGACCAGAAGAAGGCCTTTCTGCTCAAAGGCTTGATTATTTTAATAGGAAGGCATGCTCAGGCTTCAATTATAATACCCACTTGAGACATCTGCATCCAACTGGAGAGGTTCTTAATGGGTTTTCACTTCGGGAATGTACCCAGTAAGTAGAGGCAGAGACCAAGGTCTCAAAGTAGAGGGAGGGGCAGACCATCCTCTACGCCGTCTAGCACAGGCTGGCCTGTTGAAGAACCCCTATGACATTTCCTTAATCGTTGAGGAATGTCGAAGGAGCAGGAGATCTGGTTGTGGCTGGGTCCCGGAGATCCTTTAAACTGGAAAGGATCTTCTTGGGCTGTGCGCAAAATGGCTTTAGGCACAAGTTTTACAGCGTTATCAAAAGACCAGATCTCTTCCAAATCATCTAAGTGAAAGGAACTGGTGGGACTGATAGGAGGCGACAAAAGAGCTGTTTCTACCTCGATCTCACTGGAGTCAACAAGGGTAAATAAACGCATCATCATCTAGAACACTCCGAGCAGGAGAGTGGCTGGACATCATTATGTCCTTCTGAGACAGTGACATAGGTGAACTCTGCGCCATTCCCCGTACTTGTTCGTCTATGTGTTCTAGATGTTCCAGGATAAAGACGAGACCGCTTGTCTTTCGTGGATGATGCTATGCTTCCGCCTTGTAGGTGAATGCTACCTGACAAGGAGGCGATGGCGGGACACAAGCCGCGGCATCGCCTCTACTCTGGGCCCCACCTCTCATACAGATTCATTGGGATAATAGGAAAGGGGGGATCCCGATCCGATCCCATTCCCTAGTGTGAACCCTGTGGGCAGACTCCCAATCCTGTACGGTTTGTTTTTTTGGGGGGGGGTTTTCCGGTGACCGGTCATCATACATTGACTGGTCATCTCTACCGGTCAATACCCGGTGACCGGACTGGTCACCGGTCACCCGACACTGACCGGTGACCAGACCGGTCACCGGTCAGTGACCGGACAGGAGACATATCGGATGCCAGTTTGTCTTCATCACTACCCAGGGTGTGGTGCGACACGCTACTCTGGAAGTGTTGGTGCGGTGCAACACCTCCCACCTGGAGGGTGCAACACGCTACCTTGAGACAGCAGTGCCCTTCCTTCTCTGGAAGTGCTTGGTGCGGTGCAACACCTCCCACCTGGAGGGTGCAACACGCTACCTTGAGACAGCAGTGCACTTCCTTCTTTGGAAGTGTTGGTGCGGTGCAACACCTCCCACCTGGAGGGTGCAACACGCTACCTTGAGACAAGCAGTGCACTTCCTTCCTGGTGGAAGGCAGCAACACGCTACTGTTCATGTTCATCTTCTCCCTTCCCGGGAGGGGCGATCTACTCCTGGAACGTTCACTCCTTCCCTTACAGGAGAGGTCTCCTGTCTCCGGACTCTTGAGATTGGTCCCATAGACCCCTGGGACCCCGGAGCTTGTAGATCTAGTCTTCTCGCAGTGTGTTCCGCCTGAGACTCTATAAGAGAAAAAATTTGAGAATTCAGACGATGATGCGGATCAATGTTTCTTCCGCCCTCTATACATACGTCTGGAATCGGCTAGATTGCAGATTCATTAGTCATTGTGCGAGAGGTACAATGTTTTTCTTACGTGTACACTAGAACACGTGAGGTAGTCTGGGTGAGTATCCAAGGGCCCTTCTTGTGGCCATACTTCCTACAGACTGACCCGACATTGTTCTCTGAAAAGAAAAATGTTTCTGAAAGAGAACAATAATAATAAAAATAATATTGTATTATTCTTCATACGTAAAACTCACCTGTCTGTATGTACCGGGTGTTATACACCTCCAGTATATTTGCACAAAAAATGGCAATTGTTCCCTGAATTAAGAATTTATCTGAAGGAGAACAATAATAATAATAATAATAACAACAATATTATATCATTTCCACACGTGAAAACTCGCCTCGTTTGTATATACTGCGTACTATACACACACCAGTATTCTGACCTCTTTGCATCCACTGTGTGCTAATTGCACCCCAGTGTATGTTCAAAGGTAAACAATTGTCTCCTACTTATTTTATATAAAATAATACAATAATAAAACGTGTAAAACTCATCTTTTATTTCCACATGTGGCAATCTCACCCTTTTTGTATATGTAGCGTGCTCTATGCACACCAGTTCACTTCGCTCTGTTTGCATATACTTTAGCGGTCTATATGCACCACAGTGGAATTTGTCTAAAGGTAAACAATATACATATACATGTTACAAGGATTAGGAGTCTAGTTTTCTTGACAAACTTTATTGTTCCCAAGAAAAAGTACAGCATAGCAATGCGACGCGTCACGCGTGGTAACTAACGATACAATTGATGAATTAGCAAAAACAATAATATGTAAACAAATATTTAATTGGTAGAATTATGCGCCTGCTAATTGCGGCGCTATCTCGGTTGTCTATGTCATGTTGTAATGAACACACAAGACTTACCGTGAGCTAAATTGTATCTGAAAAGAAAAAACACATGCTGTACCCTCACCCCTAAGGACAGAATACACGTGGCAATTTAGAAAGACTCTTTTCTAAAACAAAACACTGACGTAGGGCAGCATAAAACACATAAGACGAGATGTACAAATGTAACCCAGATTGAATTTAGGTGAAAGAAGGGTCCAAACGTGGTTGAAAACCGCAGCAGATAATTTTTCTCAGGTTACGTTCGACAACCATTAGCCATGGTGTCCATGAAAAAGATGAATTTTCGCGCAGGCACGGAGAGGTGCACGGGTGTGACTTGTCTTGTTGACAAAATCTCCACTCTAAGTGGGAGGATGTTTTTCACATCGAACGGACAAGATTTTTCGACACGAAAAAGTAATAAGCTATATAATAGTGATGGGATAATGTATTGCTGCTATTAAAATAAGGGTTCATCAATAAGACACAGGACTAGGGCATAACAAAAAAGTATAAGGGGAAACTACTCAGTTCCCTGGATAGCAACAAGAAACAAGGTTACTGGTCAACCAGGCTAAAGCAAGCAAGGGACCTACTGAATTTAGCAAAGGACCAGAGGTTACAATTGCTAAATTATAGAGAAGGCTATCCAAAATAAAAACGTAGCCCATGTTCGATAAATGGCAGTGTAAATATAATAGTACCAAGTGTGGGACCTGCTACCACGATATGAAAATGCACAATTCACTATATAAATATGGTGAATTAATTATATGTGAGGCAATAATATGAAAACCCCTTTTTTGTTTTTTTGAAGGTAAGGTCAAAGTTGAGGCATGACAGCACTTTTATAAATGTGGTTTACCTAAGATACCATGAAATTTCCAATGAGAAAGCCTATATATATATACAATATTAAATTGCTCCATGCAATATAATGTGATGTGCTTGATTACTGCCTCGCTCTTCATGGACCTTACAAGACTGCAATAATGCAGGGGTAGGGGAAATTATCATAAAAATAACCTACCCTTACTAGAAAACACACACACCAATTGAATAACTAACACACTGTGAAGGGTAAAAAGGACACAATAATTGTCAGGCGTACTCTACTTGTACATAACATAAATCTAAAAACTCTCAGGAGAGCTTAACTCCACAGTTGATAAAAACTCGATCAGGGTATAATCCTACGTCTTAGAAGAATATAGCACACACAAAAATTAAGCAATTCACTTACTGATCCCATGAGGCAGCTGGCTATGTTCTTCACAAGAAGCAACATGAACAATCTGACATTACGACTGAGAAAAGAATGAAGCCTATGGCACATGTCAGAGTGTGCGCACTTCATGGTCGAGTGTTACGGAATTTTCTGGTTCTCACTAAATGGGAGGAAGAATTTTCGTCACTCGGTCAGGGTATTTCCCCCTCAGAAAAGGCAGCTATGCAATAACAACAGGTATGCTATTACTGATATTAAACTAAATACCTACTTGAGCCAAAACATAATTCTCAAACAATAATAGTTACACTAACACCCCTGTGGGGTAGGAACCTAAATGCAAAGTTATACAAAACATAACCAGAAAAATTGTGAATAACTCTCAAGAGAGCTAAATTCAAACAGAATAAATGCTTGATCAAGGGTAATTCCACACGATGAAAATGATGCACATAAAGAAAAACTAAAATCGCAATACTGACACACAAAGCAAAGGCAATTTCCTCTTTGACATAAATTAAAGCTGCAGTAATGTCTGCGACCAGAAAAAGAAAGAAGGACAGTGCACATGGGCAAGGTATCTGCGGGTTGGACTAGGAGTGTCCTGGTATTCCAGAACCTTCCAGTCAACCCCATGGGAGGATGAATTCTCACCATATGGTCTGGTATTTTCCATCCGGAAAAGATCCAGCTACACAATTGCAACAGGTGACATATTACTGATATTAAATCACAATTCTTGACAGCTCCTGCAGTTATCTAGTACTGCTAAACTTTGCTGCATATTCCAAAACAAAGAATAATTCATGAATAATTCATGCAAATTTGTACGGTATCTTCATTTTTTCCAGTGCTAATGAAGCAAATTCCCATGCAAAGAAGAGTTCATCAAAACCTGGGTTGCAAACTTCAAAGTCTGACATTAAAATTCTTTAAGTACCAGATTCTGTACTTATGTAGCACATTAAAATTCCCTTCCATATAAGGGTTCATGACCATCAGATGCAGTAAACCCTTCATGAAGTGTGTCCAGCACCGTTCATAAATTGGTCAAACAAGAAAACACCTCTGTCTAACATACACTGTAACGCTGCCCATTATACTGTCATCTAGCCACTACTTAATGTTGTACTAACCATTACTGATGACTCTTGGCCAAGAAATGTCACATAACTGACTGACCATAGTTAGGACATCATGCAAGGGGCTTCATTAAGGCACATGGACATAAGATATCCAGATAATTAATGGCTTCTGTCAGTTCTTCAGGAACATCACTGTGATTTTCTTGGCTACAGCTATTTTTCTTAGGCTTCTGCTGATCCTACAATCATGGCTGGACCCTAAATTCATCCAAGATCTGTCTACTTGACTAACCTAAGCAGAATAATGAGGCAGTGGAGGCCATAAGGCTGGACAAAACCACCGTGTTGTTGAATAAATTAAAATAGTTATTTTCTCAGCATTATATGCAAAATATCAAGGAATTTTGTGTGTGTGTGTGTGTGGTGGTGGTGGTGGTGGGGGGGGGGGGCAATGAATAATGATTTATTTCTCGAAAAGCTAACATTTTTGGATTTTGCTATGTTTTTTCTCAGCCTTTTTCCTCATGTAACAAAAACCTAGAGTTATGCCTCTGTTTTGTTAGAGGACACTAGAGCATCCTCTTTATTAGATTTGTTGTGTTTTGGGGGGGGGGGCGGATGTGTGCTTTGGGGCTGTTTTTACTCTTTATGCAGAATTCTGATTACTTTCTTTGCTGGACTGTTTTTCTCATACTTGCACAAAAAGATATAATATAATAAACAAGTACTGTACCTGTCACACACCCTGTAACTTGAATAGTAGCCTACATATATAGAATAACTGCATCTAGTGAGCTGAGGTGTTTCGTTCATAGTGAAAGTAAAACTAGACCTGCCAACGGAAGTGGTAGAGGTAGATCCAAGTTCTTATTTACTGGTAGCTTACATCCTCTATTGGTACTTTTCTAAAGTACATGTACCAACTTTTTTCTTGTTTTAGTCAGTACTGGACAACTGGGCAAACCCAGTATGTCCGTTATGTATCTATATAACCATTGCTCTCAACTGGATGCATACAAAAGTGTTTTAATTTATGACATCATAATGTTTACCCATACATCATACACATAGCTTTAAACAGATAGGGAAAGCCTAGCAAAAGACAACAACATAGCAACCATGGTCGACTTTAAATTTAATTTCAAAAGAAATAAATAGAATCACTCTTTTCAGAGTTGAATAAAATGAGAACAAAAATCTTTCACAGCAATAAAAAAATTTTTTTGAAAGCAATCTGTTTTTAAAAAAGAAAGTTATTCCTCTTTTATAAGAAGAGTGCCCAAGAGTAGTAAATCTTGCTGGAATAAACTTGTAAGGACTTCCTTATAAAAGCCACTATGGAGGAAGGGCTGAAGTAGTCTCACTATGTCTGTGAGAATGAGATAAGGATAGTCTATTTTGTTTTGTTTTTCTTTTGTTCGAATTTGACAATTATTTACTGACAAGAGTCTAAAAGCGTTGCAGAGAAACCTGGTGTCTCACCTGTATCTATGTGTGTTCATGTATCCTCCCTGTACCTAACTTGCAAAAACTTAAATACAAACCTTAAACTAGTCATGGCCAGAAAAATGACACCTATTGTCTCTGACATCAAGTTAAATCAGATGAGACAATATTAAACTAAAATATAATGCTTTCACGTGCCACTGCAGTGCAGCTTTGGTCATAGATGGTTCCATCTTATCAAAAGGTACATTTTAGTATACCCAAATGAAATTAGAACTACATGTACTTCATGAAAGACCAATCAAATTGAAACTGTGACTAGAATCTGACATAAGTCTCATGTTATCCTGAATCAACGGTGGGCATTTTCACACCTTTACCTGGACATATGTACTATGATTTATAAACTTTGTTCGTCTTGACAACAGGAAAGAATTATTTTTGCATCAGGTTTTTACTTCCCTCTTTCTAACAATGGCTTCTTTAAAAGCATAGAATGCTCAAGGCTAGCTGTGAATACCAAAACTCACGGACCTGTGCATTTGATCTTTCTGCAGTCATAGAGCATGTAATTAGTTCAAAATAGCCCCTGGGAAAGCAATAAAAATAGACCTCAAGCCAAGTACATCTAAAAACATTAGCAAGAGGGCAAAATAGCAAGATCTCAAACCAGGGGTCAGCAACCTATGGCTTGCGAGCCAAATGTGGCTCAGTACGGAACAAAATATGGCTCTTGTGTCATCCCTAAAATACACAACATTTTTTACATTAATATTAAAATTAATTTTAAAAAATAAAAAATGCCTAATTACTTACATCAATTCGGTCCTTTTGTCTCTTGCTTTTCTTCTCATATTATTAATCAACATGTTGATATCAATAATGTTAAATTGTATACTGTCAGTTACAAATGGGTTTTCTTTTACTGGCTCTTTGTTTTCTCTTGTTCCAAATTGTGACATAGCATATTTTGGCTATTTAAGTATAAATGGTTGCCGACCCCTGCCTCAAACAAATGTAGGAACCTGGCATTTGTCCTTCTTGTCTAACTTTCAATAAACTTGCTCTTTATCTTCTCACAAGAGGTTTTACTTTATTCCCTGTCAAAATATATAGAGCAGCAAGTTTTTGAATGCTCCCCAGCATGGAGGTACACTGTAGATTTGGATTCACAACTCCTGGCATGACCTTAACATGTCAAGGACAGATTAAAAAAGATCCACAGCCATATATTTTCAACCAAGAAAACAAAATCCCTTATCCAGCAGCCTCTGCACACAAATCTAACATGTTTCTGAGCTATGAAATACATCCACTGGAAAATCTAAGATTCTTGCACAATTTCATGAAATTCTCATAAGAAGTTACACTGTACAGGGAGATAGAAAATGTTAACATTTGTTAGTCTTGTGTTTTATGTGTACATGTAGATAGAAAATGTCAATATCTTGTAGCCTTGTGTTTTATGTGTACATGTAGATAGAAAATTGCAAATATATTGTAGTCTTGTGTTTTATGCCGCGAACTAAAGTTTTTCAATCCTTAAAACTGAATCATAACTATTTAGTTTTCAGTAGAACTATCAACAGTTCCTTATTTCATAAATTCAAATTTCTATAATAAGGTATATGAATACACTCGACACTATTACAGTACTCCATTTATAATGCTGCTCATACAAGCCATAGAAGTGACCTTTAATAAGCAAGGGGGTCTTATACTGAGGGTTGTTCAAACAAGGATGTTTCATAATACTGCTTTAAACCACAAAAAACTGAGTATTTAATGATGTGAAAGCAAGTTGTAGATGTTTTCTATTTGCCAAGAACTAAAATCAAGTGAAATAATTCAACCAGCAATGACAACATAAAATTGAAAAAACTGAATGAGATCCATGACTATACCTCCAATATAAGATGGCCAGCAGTATACTGTCTTTATAGTGAGGGAGCACTGTATTTAGTCTCTAATCTACCATGCCAAACATAAATACTGTACACATGCATAGTGACAAAGGCAGTCACAAAGATAGATAAGGAACATATTTTCAAAATGTAAATGTAAGGGACAGAAAATTTCACTAAGAACACCAGAGTCTGTCTACATCAGGCGAGAGTCTGTATTCTAAAATGGATGTAGTCAGGGAAAAAGTAGGCATAAAGCCAATTTATACATTGCATATACAAAACTGAATTGTAAGTCCAACTGCTTTTATTTTTTTATAACATTAAAAACTGAAACATTTTTTAAAGCACCAATCTTCATTTGAACCCATCAACAAGAGACTGAAAGTTATATTCAAATTGTATGTTAAAAGCTTCATTCTACATTGTAATTTTTTTCTTTTGACAAACTTATTTCATACATATTCATCAAATAAACATCAAACCTTTCAAGTGACCTGATAATAGACCTATCACAAGAGTCGACATGACAATGCTACTCATTAGCAGAGCACATCATATAAAATCAAAGTATTTTACTTTGACACTTACCCAGTGTGAATTACTGTTAATTTTTTAGTGCATACTAAATATTTCATGAAAAATGGTTGAGAAAATCTTTAAGTTATGATGATTTAATTTTGTATATGATATATAATAGTAGCCAGACAGGTGACTGACATAGGCCTGAAAGTTTGTCAAGCTGCCAGTGTGCCTGTAAATAACATGATGATCACACCTTCGCCAGCGATAGTATTGGTCAGTAGTTCATTAGTATCAGCACACGTTAAGGTTTTAGTGACATACAGCAATATCAGCCACTCTTGTGATAGGTCTATTATCATAACATCAAAACTAATTCATTCATTTGTTAGTTTAATACAGTAGCAGGATGTAGTTTTTTGGGGGATGGGGGTAAAACTAATTTTAATTATGCAATACTTACCCATCGCGATTGCTTAGCTATCCTATTTTGTGCAGAAAAACCACCGTCTGTTCAATGTGAATACATCCTCCCATAGAGTGGAGAAGGGTCAGTATGACCTTTGCACTCCAGTCTGTATGTCGCATGGGTCATGTGCAGAACTGTCATCTTTTTCACTATTGCTTAGCTGAATTTGTCAGTTAGGGGGGCAGGCAGATGCTCTCGTTAAACTGATCAAAAACAGAAAATGTAATGTACTCACCGCAGAGGGAGAAGTCCATCTTATAGAAGGTTGGTGTCTCTCTGAGCCACATGTTGTGCTGCAACCATGGGCCCCAGAGAAAAAAATGCCAGCGTTATATTGCGCTAACAAGTGGAGATAAAAGGAAAAGGTTGAATGGGAACTCAAAAAAACTGCCTAAGGAGGAGTGATTAATGTAGGTCTATGAGGCAGCAACAACTCGAACCTCATGGGCTTTTAGTTTCATAAAGGAAATCTCTCAATCAGTAAGGGACTGATACACTGTTTTGATTGTGGTGACAATCCACCGGGAGAGAGTGGCAGCCGAAATGTCTACAGAGCCCTTAAGAGGAAGAAACAGACATTTCCTACCCTTCCTTTTTCCTTTGGAGGCATTAAGATAGAAACGGAGGGCATTCACAGGGCATAAGAGTCTATCTCGATCATCCCCTGCACAGATTTGACTTAGTATGGGGATCTCTAAAGATAGTGGAGCTACCGAAGGTAATTGATTTTTAGCGAGAAATCCTGGTTGACAAAGGAGGGAAACAGAATCGTAATTCCCATTAAACTGGAGACAGCCAGTGTCAGAGAGGCAGATAGGATCAACGCGTTTCCTACTGCACCAATCACAGATTCTCCACCTGGCATCATAGACCTTGGATGTGGAAGCTCTCATGGCCTGAATGATGCAACTGGCAACTCGGCCCAAAAACTTGTTCTGGCGGAGAGATCGCTTGAGATGAGCCAAGCATGAAGGTGGAGAATGTGTGGGCTATTGTGGAGAAGGGATCCCCGGTGTTGAGACAGGAGATCCCTCCAATGAGGTAGTGACCTGGGTCGATTGATCAACAGGTCTAGCAGATCATTAAACCTTGATCGCTGGGGCCACAGTGGGGCGATGAGAATGATCTGCACAGTGGAAGTTCTGACTTTTTGCAGAACTTGAGGTAGCAATTGGAACGGTGGGAAGGCGTATGCAAATAGCTGATCCCACCCTAAGCTGAATGCGTCCACTGCCTATGCTCTCTGGTCCGGGACCGGAGATACATAAAAGGGAAGTCTGTTGTTGAGCCTGGTCGCAAACAGGTCCACCAGGGGTCTTCCCCAGAGTGTGAACAGAGCCTCTGTTACGGAGCAGTGAAAAGACCATTCCATGAGGATGGCTTGATCTGTCCTGGACAGGCTGTCCGCTAATACATGCTTCTTGCCCGGAATGTGGCAAACTTGGATTGAGGTGTCCTCTGAGGCTGCCCATAGGAGGAGGTTCCAGATCTCCATGCAAAGAGAAGGGACATGTGTGCCTCCCTGACGTTGTAGATACACTACGACGGACGTGTTGTCTGCGCCTACACACTATGGTGTCAGTGAAAAAGATGACAGTTCTGTGCAGGACTATGCAACGTATAGACTGGAGTGCAAAGGTTATACTAACCTTTTCTCCACTCTGTGGAAGGATGTATTCACATCAAAAGGACTGTGATTTTTGGCACGAAAATAGAATAGCAATACAACAGCGACGAGATAAGTAATTGCTGCTTTTAAAATATAAGTTATCTGAAAGAGAACAATAATAATGACAATATGTATTATTTCACAAGTGAAACTCACCTCCTTGTATGTGCTGCGATCTATATACATCCCAGTGTATTTGCACAAGGTAAACAATGATTCACTTGTGAAGAATTTCCTGTCTTTTCTTTAATGAGGAAGACGTTCAATTGTTAAACTTTGTTGTTCTCTAGAAGCAATGTAGACACACACAATGCCAATGCAACACAACTCACACAAATCATATTAAAATACAATGGTGAAACAGAAAAATCACCGAATTGATGTTTAATCAATTACTTAATGAAAGGAGTTACAAATTCCTATTAACTGAGGTCGGGCCTATGTTGTGTTATAACTTAACACATAAGACTTACCCATAACCAATTGTATTTTGAAAATAAGAGGGGTGTACCCTAACCCCTAAAGGGTGGGATACAATGTAGTAACCTAAGAGGTCCCTTAACAAACCAAATTCTGAAGGGAGTGGGGGTTACTGGCATGTAAAATAGTATACAGAGAAGATACATGTAACACCGAGACAATATTTGTTGAAGGAAGGCTGCATTGCGGTGAAGCACAAGCAACATTAGGAATTTTCTCTGGTCACAGATTCGACACACATATATTAACATGGCATCCTTGAAAAAGATGACTATTCTGCGCATGGGCATGTGAGGTGCACAAGTGGACCGTGTCTTATTGACAATTCTCCACTCTGTGGGAGGATGTATTCCCATCAAACGAAAAAGCATAAGCTACGCAACAGCAACGGGTAAGTTACTACTGCTATTAAATTTTATTTTAATCCTGTGCAAATGTACATGTACACTGTACCATTAAAGGTTGTGTGAGCAAACTCCAGCTTCTAATGTCAAGGCTCTTGGTTTCTGAGTGATTACAGAAAAATATGCACACAGAACCGACCCATTATTCTCGACCAATATTTCTGAAAACCAGCCCAGGGGGAGGGGGGGGGTGATGATCAGGTATCTTTTTGCAGTTGTTATTTTAGCTTTCAACATCTGAAATGTTATAGCCAAGATAAATTGTAAAAACTATGTAAGAAAATCGTTATGCTTGACACTGTAATATTAGTCAACCTTGTTCTCTCACAAAGTACAGATTGGATATCAATTGACACATATATTGTAGTTGTAATTTTGCCAGTAATTTAAACAATGGTAAAACTGTGTTGATACATCATCATTAAAAAGACTCAATTATGCAGTCCACTTTTTTTCAGACACCAAATTTGTGCATCCATTATCATGATCCAGATACACTGTACAGCAGAAACCTGTCTAACAACAGTAATTTTTAACCCATTTCTCAAACAGCTACATTGGAGTTTCATGATCAGTACCGCAGTAATGGGAAATCGATACTAACATCAGTTTCATTTGATTGGCATTCACTATAAAACAGAAAAATGCAGAAAAACAAACCAATTAGAACCTTTAATCCTAATGGGGCCAAAAGAATGTCAGAATCTGAAGAAGGTCTGATTTCAAAGTACAGTAACATGTCAAATATCAAGACTCATCCAGAGACAAATAGTTTGTCCAGATAATATCTGTCTGGATAACTAATAAATGTACACAGAGTAAGACATGGTTTGAAGACACTGTCACACACTAACATTGTGGAGCTATATGATTATAAAGCAGCATATTTGCATATTTTACACAAACAAATTGACTAAAATGCATTAAGACATTTTTTAATGCATTCAAATTATGCAAAACAATTTAATTTCAAGCATTTAGTCCAAAGTTGTCACCTTATTCCTCCTGCTGAAGTACAGTCCAAGTATATTTTGATCAATTCAAACTACGCTTTCTGGACACATTCTGGATGTTCCGCCCACATTTGAAATGATAGTTCATGAACTTGATCACAGTTAGAACCATATGATCGAATGCACACTGAATTAGTCTTGGCCACTAAGCCATTTGATGCATTCTTAAAGGCATGATTAATGTCTGAAGGATTAAGACTCAGTCTGGTATCACAAGTTTGTGTTATCAAAAGACCCCCATCAAATTTCAAAAAACACAATTAGTTCCAAACCAGTAAAATACTCAATTTAATACATTCTTATCAACAGCTCTGTTACTGTAATATTAATGGGGAATGACCAATTGTGGTTGTAATTTAGGTGTAATATCAACTGATTGACTGGTCAGAAGTCAAAGAGAGGATTTATTCTATGAAAGATCGAAAGATGAAGCTAAAATGGATTAACAATATTAATAGGTCCAATGTTATTGGGTTCTGATTTCAGATTGATGATAGCATGGGCTTTGGTCAGGAATACTTATCCAGCTCTACTTCATTTCTTTCTGTATTAACTTATGTCAGGTCTAGAACGATTGACCAGAATCAGTGTTGCACAATGAGCACGGGCTCACGGGTTTCCCGCAATTTTTGTCCCATATCCCCCAAATCCTGACCCTGTGCTCCCTCCTGTGTGCTTTTTTGTGAGAAAAAAAATTTAAAAATATGCCTACAACTTTTCATTAGTGGATGTCCACCAATGTCTCCATTGGCTCTAGCAATGTCCAAAGTCGCAAAAAGTGATAAATGACTGCACACAAGTGTCCATGGAAATGATCAAAATGGTAATTTAGCATAATCACTGGAGCATGAAAAGTAGGTCACTGTGATCTACATTTGTCCATGGTGAATAGTACTCTTGAAGATGAATACATCCATCAAGTTTCACAACTGTACATACAACACTGTTAGAGAAACTAAATGCAAAAACCTAATGTAATCACTCAAGCATGAAAAGTAGGTCACTCTGACTTATTTTTGAGTAATAACCTCCAAGATGAATACACCCATCAATAGCTGCACACACAATGGTGCCAGAGAAACTGGATCAATGCAAAAAATGTTATGTTGATGCCTCCAACAACAACAACAGGGCTGATGAGACCTAAATTAATGAAATCCTTGATTTTACCTCCCTTGACAAGCTATTTCCCTTAAACATCCAAAAATGATATCCTTTAAACCTTCAACTGTCTGTTAGCAAAAGTAATAATGCATGCATAAGCTGGTAATGTAAGGAATCTCTTCAAGAGAGACATCATGTTTGTTCTTTGTATGAAAAAGAGTCCCTCGATGGGACTGAAGCTCTACTGGGCTAAAAAGAATTTCTCTAGGAAAGCAAGATAAGACCATATTTTCCTTTTAACTGGAGAGTGCTGAAACCATGTCTGTTATACTTCATTGATAACAAGATGTTGAACCCTTTGTAAATATGACCATCCATTATGGGGATCAGTAAAAGTAATACATGTGTATTTTCAAAACATCCATCATGGCACGATTAGTAGTAATAACAATATCCATTTGAAAAGTACGTCAATATGATGTTTTGTTCAGAAGGAGTAGCAATATCAACGATAACTGGGAACTATATCGAAGTAATCATGATATCAATGAAGATGACGATGTTAACTAATACAGTCGTAATTAATCAACTGGATTTAATGATATAGCTTGGCTTTACCCCTTGGAAAGCAGCGCAATGGAAAACCTACCACAGACTGCCCTGAGTGGATGCCAAAGATGACACACAAGCTGATGGAAAGACTAGAAGTTTTAAAGATAAAATTTAATTGCAAAGTTTGTTTACTGAGTTAACATAAGACATGGTTGAATTCTGTTACAGGAATTTAAATAAGTATTAAAAGTGAAAAACATCAAATTATGATAGGTCTTGTATGAAATATTTTCCTGTAGGTAGAATGTGTGAGTATGCATTTTTCTTAGAAGTATTGAGGTATGATATAGGACTTACTTATGCCAAAACAGGAGAATTTTCATTGCAACAATGAACCTTTTATAATATCAATACTATTAGTTACACATCATATAGCTGAATACATTCATATATCTAATCACAACACAAGTTTTTGAGAGCAATAAATCTAAACACTGCTGTTTTAGTATGAGGACACACTTCTTTGGAGGTATGTTGTTTTAGTAAGGTATCTTTGTTTATATTGCAAATAGTTCCTAAAACTTGCAGTGAATATCATATGATTATTCATTCATCTAGGATGTATTCATCATGGATATTGTTCATCTAAGTAATTGAATGCTTTGGTGAAGCCTCATTGTGACTGATGCTGTAAAAAAAAAATGGTATTATTTTTGAAAATACTTGCCAGAGCTCTGCAAACAAAGAAAATGGTGTTAAATCTTACAATGTCAATACTCCAGAAAATTTTCAATGGATCCAGTCTATTTGCATTCTCTGGATTCACTCAAGAGGATATTCAGGATGTGTTAAGTAAATTCATACAGGAAGGTAATCCCAGATTTTATGCACATCAAAAAAATATCCAGACAGTATCACTATCCATGTCAGCAACAACTCATCACTGAAGCAGCTGAATGAAATTATCATGATTAAATTCCAACTCTACAAATAACAAGATCACTACTTTACATAAAATTAAAGTTACATGTACTGAATTCCCATCAATAAATACAATTTTAATTCAGGGTAGTGGGTGCTTGACTTGGACTTATAATGGATTTCTTGAACTGTTGGAAAAAATAAACAACAGATCTAACACCAGCACTGTGTCACCACTGAGATCCTCAGCTTGACCGATAACCTCCAATCCCAGCAGTATGTACCAAGCAATACCATAATTCATTACAAAACTCACTTGCTGAAGTTGACACAAACTACACAGTGCCTAAATATTTTAACACCCGCCTCTCCACTAACCCTGGTAGACCCAGATACACTTTAACAAAGTGTACAAGTCAAAGCCACTAACCAAGATAATGAAAATCCAAGCAGTGCTAGCCAAGCAAGATCCCACTTCTTTACACCTTCACCTGCACAGGCAGACAAAAACCACAAATTGCCTAAATATATAACACCATTCTGTCCCAAACCCAGGTAAACCCAGATACATTTCATCAAAGTGTAGAAGACAATGACACTAATCAAGATAATGAGACTCTTTCAAATATAATGCAAGTCACAATGCTATGGAAAATTATGTTCTAAGTGACTTGATACTTATGACCACAGATCTTAATCAATATTTATTTGCATGTGTGTGTATGTGTGTGTGTATATAATGTGTGTTAATATGACCGACCATTCAGAAGGAGTAGCGATAACAAACTTTTGTGGTGGCCATAATGGATGTCAGCTCAGGACCATTTTCATTTACGACCAACTTGGTATCAGAAGAAGTCTTTTTGGTGAAAACCCCATGTCAATATGTCTTTCTGTTCAGGAGTAGTTGCGATAACAAGAATTTTACTGGACATCAGATCGGCACCACTTTTATTTAGGACCAACTACACATCATAAAAAGTCTTATTATTAAAATCCCATGTTAATATGACCATCCATTCTGGAGTAACAATAATAAGATTTCCAAGATGGCTGCCATGGTACCCACATTGGACATCAGATTGTCACCATTTTCATTTATGACCAAGTAGACATCATAAGAAATCTTAGTGAAACCCCCATTGTGATATGACCATCTATTCAGGAGGAGTAGCAATAACAAGCTTTTCAAAATGGCTGTCGTGGTGGCCATATTGGATGTCAGATTGGCACCATATTCATTTAGGACTAACTAGACATCATAAGAAGTCTTTTAGTGAAAGCCCCATGTTGATATGACCATCCATTCAGGAGTTGTACCGATAACAAGATATTCAATATGGCTGCTGTATTGGCCATATTGGATGTCAGATTAGCACCATTTTCATTTAAGACCAACTAGACATCATAAGATGTCTTTTAGTTAAAACCCCATGTTGATATGACAATCCATTCAGGAGAAGTAGTGGTAAGATTTTCAAGATGGCCGCTGTCGGCCATATGTGCAAGCAACACCATTTTCATCTAGGACCAACTAGAAGATGTAATGAATGTGTATGTAAATTTCATGGCAATCTTCCAAGTAGTTTTGGAGGAGTAGCGATAACAAACTTGTGCTAACGGACGAACAGAAGTTGGACGACGGATGACAAACAACTGACAACAGACCATCCCATAAGCTCTTCTGGTCTATGACCAGTAGAACTACAAATCCAACCAACTATCCTCTAAGCTAATTTTCTTAATATAGGAAAGGGATCATTTATTTAATAATTGCCAAGTCTAAAACAAAGGCATTATTGATCTTTGAGAAACTGAATGATAAACAGAAATCCAATCATGATGGCAGATGAAATTATATTCCCATGAAATATGACCCAAAACCTTGTTTTAACGCTTTAGCAACTTACCATACAACCCATTTATTACATATCCATTTAATCATATATGATTGATGTAGCATTTGATACAGATGTTCAATTCATATTTTGTGTTGCACAGCCAGATTGGAACTATTTTAGTGTTTTTACTGACATCTGCCTGTTAATATTCTTAGTTGCACTAAATTGAACTTTTATAAATTCCAATCTGCTTTGAGTTCCATTCACATTTTATAGTGACAAATATTCGGAAACCGTAAAAGAAAGGACATATCCATGTTCGTGTTTCGTTCTGAGTGAGAATAAAGAACTTGTTTAATACAACATCTGAATACATCTCGACCTAACAGCCTTGACATATACCTATGCCATATCAAACTCATTCTTTCCACCAATTTGGAACAAACCATATCTGTAGTTTTGTGTCTGTATTTATTCAGAATTGTGTCTGTATTACAAACAGCATATACTCAGATCACTGTTCATTTTCATAACTATATGTAAATTTTAAAATTGGAAGTCTAGGGTCACATTTTTCGAAACATTTATGTGTCCAGTATACTGACATGTATAAAAGAAGACAATTTTGTGAGTCCTGGAGCAAAAATTGATGGCCCTGGATGTTGGGACTACATTACAGATGGCCTGATTTTGCTTATAATCTCAAGCCAACAGGTCAGAACTAGGTCTATGAGGATTCTTTGAAAAGTTCTGAATATTTTGTGATAAAAAAAAATTTCCTTTGAACCTGTCAATAAATCTAATGCTTATCAATAGACAAAATGTTCTATAAAATGATCTGCAGCTGCATGTGCAGCACTCTGGACACCTCCAGATATATGCGATGTAACATAGGTAAATGACAGTGACATAAAACTCTCTGAGAAGGAAAGCAATTCTGCCCCTGTGCAAAGAGTATACTGTAAAATCCGGGTGCTCTTAGAGTACTGATATCAAAATCAACTTGGATAAAGATTACTGATGCAATTCTCTGTCATATCCTACAATTCTGAGGTGGTTTAATTGTTTGAAATTTGCTTGCAAATCTGTGCAAGATGACCCACATTCTGGAAGACTATTGTCTGCAATTGGTGAGCTGGAAGAAAGGTTTGTGCAAGGTGGGGTCCTATATTTATTGACAGCTGATTAAAAACAGACTCTGGTTGAAATCACCAAAAAAGCTACTCACCAAATATGAAAAGAGTGACCAGAGACATTCAAATGAGATTGTCACAGGTGTTGAAACATGGATTTAATTTTCTGAACCCAACTCAAGAGAAAATAATAAAGTCTGGATCTGAGAAAACAAGCAGAGACAACAAATCGCTTGACCTAGTCGGACTGTCAAGAGCATTTTACATGTATATGCATTATATTTCGATGCAAAAGGCCTTGTCATCCAAATACCTGTGTCTGACTCTGCTAGTGTCGCTGGACATGTGTATGCCTCCAAAGTGTTGCCAAAGTTGTGGAATACTACTGAACCACCTGTCCATACACCAGTACTTGAGGTATCCATCTACTCCATGACAGTGCACCAGTGCATAAATCTGCCATCATGACAGACTTCCTGAAGGATCACAGCATCCTAACTTTGCTACATTCTCCATACAGCCCTGATTTGGCTCCAGGTGATTTTGACTGAATCCCATTATGAAAGATTCATTAAGGGGCAGACAATCTGAAAGCCACCATGCAGATGGAAGTGCAGCTTAACAGTGTATGAACAACTCACCGAAAGGTGAATACCAAATGGCATTTAATAATTGGATAATCAGACTAAGAAAGTGTATAGAGGTGCATGGAGAGTACTTTGCGGGCATGTATTGATGTTATGTTCAGTAATAAAGAACTTTGTTGAACAGCATACTTATATTCAGAACTTTTTATATACCGGTACCCCTTGTATTCACAGTTGAGTGTGTTGTGCATTGTTAAATGTGGTACATTACTGTCATGGCCAAAGCCAAAGCCAAAGCTCTAATAGTATTTTCCTTGGGATTTCAGCATTGAGAGTTCCATCAAGAGTCCCAATGCTATTTAAAATAGCACTTCTGAAACAAGAGGCCCAAGTAGGCCTGATATCGCTCACCTAGCTTACATAACTGAAACCTTTACCTTCAATGGAAGCGTGTTTCAACGCCTTGATCCGATTCACATGCAAATGCATATAGAAGCCTGTGCACCATCTGCACAAATTTTTGATGCCAACAGTAAACATTGGCCATTATGGTTAAAATTTAGGATGAACTGAACATATACTACACTGCTCTAAATTTTCCAGGCGGGCCTATTCGCATGGAATCATTTAAGTAACATCCGTTCTATTAAAAGCACACTGCACACATTGGTTTTGGCACATGTATAGCAACAGTCACTATGAGGTCAAGGGTTAAAACTTGAACATTTCACTTAACAAGCTTGTGTAGTATTTATACATGCAAGAACACAACCTATGTAAACTATCTTCCAAACTTTAAGCATGTTGATTTTACCTATTTTACTATATTCTGGTAAAAAAAAGAAAACAGACACTGATGGACATCCACTAATGAAAAGCTGTGGGCATATTTTTCTAAACCTTTCCCCCCCCCTCTCCCCCCCCCCCCGACAAAAAAGCATGCCCAGGGGGTGCACAGGTTCAAGATTTAGGGAACATAGAACAAACAATTGCAGGAAACCCGCAAGCCTGCACTCAATGTGCAACACTGCAATCAGATGCAAAATCACCTCAATAATATGCATGAATCTTGCTCACAACTACAGATATCCAAATTCCTGACAATCTAAGTCTATTTATCAAGTGTAATCAAAACTTAATCAGAAAGACAGTCTCCAGAGTGGTAACAAGTGCAACCAACCACATGCAAAATCACCGCAGTAATATGTGTGGATCCCGTGCATCATCAAACTCATGTGAGACCTTGATTATATAAGCATATATTTGACATTTGATCAAAATCAGGTAAAAAAATATGGCTTTCAAAGCTCAGCCATACAGATGCAAGATCACCTCAGTAATATGTGTTGATCTCACTCGTTAACTTTATCCTTGATGATATAAGCATAGTCCAAGTTTTATTAAAATTGGAACAGAATTATACAGCCTCCAGAGTGGTAACAACCTTAGTCTATCAGATGCAAGATCACCTCATTAGTATGTGTGAATCTCATTCATTATCTAACTTGTCCAAGATTTTGATGACATACATGTAAGCATATATTCGGCATTTAATCAAATTCGGATCACAAATATGGGCTCTAGAGAGGTAACAAGATCGGCCAAATCAGATGCACATAGTTAGCATGCATGTACCTCGTTCATGATCCAACTCATTTGAGATCTTAAATGATATAAGCATATATTCCAAGTTTAATCAAAATCAGATCATAAATATAGCCTCCAGAGTGGTAACAAGGTCAGCCAATCAGATACAATATCACCTCATAATAATATGTGTGGATCTCGCTCATTACTGAACTCATCCGAGATGTTGATGATATAAGCCCATATTCTAAATCTGATTAACATCAGATCAGCAATATTGATTCCACAGTCTTAACAAGCAATTGCTGATGGATGATACGTGACAGACAACACATGATGGATGCAGGACCATACCATACGCTCATATGACCTTATGGCCAGGTGAGCTAAAAATGTAAAGTTCCAACCAGATTTTCACACATTTCTGAAAGTCAGGGTCCTCTTCCTTTGAAATCAATGAGAATTAAACCCTGTTATACACTGTTTTAAATTTATGCCAACTCAAGTCTGATCCACAACAGCTTGACGATGAGTCACTTTTAGCCAAGTTTGTGCTAGCCCACTAACTAGGGGTGAAACGATTCATCGATATATCGATGCATCGATACTTTTGCCATATCGATACACGTATCGATACAAGAGGTGAAGAATCGATACAAAACGGTATCTACCCTATATAAGTTACTTTAATCTTCAGCAGTCATGAATAATTATTTGTCGTTTGCCTTCTTATTCTTTAAACTGAGAATCGATAATGTATCGTATCATAGGCTGTGTATCATGAATCGAATCGATACGCGGCACAGGTGTATCGTTTCACCGCTACCACTAACCAATGTAACTTGATGTACCCATAATACTATCTTTTATTTTGAGTATGAATGGGTACATCAAGTTACTGGACTGTTTTAAAGGGCTAGCTCAAGCTAATATGAAATAAAATCATACATGTACATTTCTCAGCAAACAATGCATCCAATCTATGCGAATTTAACATAGATTGCACTTAAAGTTTATCTTGAAATTGATGTAATTTTTGCAGAATAATGAGAGTTCAATGAACACCTACATGTACACAAGCTGATTCTGCATAAATATGATAATTTACCAGTGTTGCTCTAGGAAAAAGTAAGTGAGAGCATTGAGCGAATTAAATTAAATTTCTTAAAAATGCCTGTGTTGCCTATGGCTGTGAGAAACAGAATCCAATTAATATAATTAATATCTGTACCTTGTCTTTTATCTGCAGTATGCATTATCACAATAGCAGTACTATCTTTCTTTATGTACCATATCTTCTAACTGTTGTTGTTGTTGTTGTGGGTTTAACGCCATTTTTCAGCACATGAAAGGCTATACATGGCGGCCAGTATATTTGGTGGAGGAAGAACCCGGGAAAACCCCGGGAAGAACCACCGACCCACGGGAAGCTACTGGCAAGCTTCCTCACATACCCATGTTAGCCAAGCCCGAGACTCGAACCCACGCAGACAGAGGTGAGATGTGTGAGTGATCTGTAAATGCGAGCGCCTTAGACCACTCGGCCA
This sequence comes from Margaritifera margaritifera, assembly GCA_029931535.1. Lineage (NCBI taxonomy): Eukaryota > Metazoa > Mollusca > Bivalvia > Unionida > Margaritiferidae > Margaritifera > Margaritifera margaritifera. The sequence goes on along the minus strand of JAQPZY010001664.1, from coordinate 7,486,925 downwards.
CCCAGGGCCCCGATTTTCTAACTGGAGTTGACACTTAATATAAATGCATGTATTCACTCATTTATAACAGACACCCAAATGCAAAGAGCAAAGATCCAGATTTTCCATTGCATTCAACACCAGCAGATCCTGGTCAACACTGTTTCTTTGAAATCATTTAGTAGAACAAATAGCATAAACCCTGATCTGCCAGACCAAAGAGTGATAACAGATCTTGATCTACATAGCTTGTACATGTTATACACAAGCAAAGACAGTAACAACATTATATGTGTAAAATTGTCACAAATTATATGAATTCACAACAGTATTTTGTTACAGTAAAGATCATGATGCACATTGTACATGTAGTTAGGTGTATAATACAATTAGTTGATAATTCAACTGTGAAAATTTTGCCACAAAATATGCCACATTTACTAACAATTATTATTAAAATATTGACTTAAAATACTGAGGACTGAACTATTCTGAGTCTGCTCACAATGGTGTGCAATGCATGGTCAATGTGACACTCCATATGTCATGCATGTGTTAAATCTGACAATGTTAATAACCGATTTTGAAGAAATTTACCTTGTTTTACAATAATGAATCTGATAGAACTTTCACATGACTAAATCACACAATGTCAGAGAAAAGTTTAAAGACATTATGAAATTTTCATGACCTATATGGTGAGGATATATGGTTTGGATAAAAAAATTTCACACTCCACCCCCAGATTCTAAAAGGGTACAAAGTGAAAGCTAGGTGCAGGGCAAATGTCGTGAAGAATAAAGCACATAAATGTCAATCTACACAGGTACATGTTCTATATGAAAATACTAATACAGCACATTACTTATTTTGTCAAAATAATGATCCATATATAATTTTAAACAAGAGTCCCTCGAAGACACTGATGCTATACTGGGCAAGGGTGAAATGATTAATCGATATATCGATGTTATGTATATAGAATCTATAATGAGTGCATAAACTTTTGGTCTATGACTGTACTTTAAAATACGGTCAAATAGTAAGTAGCACTGTAAGTTTGGTTAAGATGTCAACAAGGTAGTTACTGACCTTTGAGTTCAAGGTTAGAGTTGTTGACATCTATTCACTACATATATACAACAATGTTGGGAATTTTTCACTCGAATGATGCATTTTGTATTGCATTGTGGACCATTAGATGACACATGTCCTGTTGTGAAATAGGCCATTTGCAAAGAGTATATAAGAACTTGATGAACGCATTATAATCATTCCAATTTTAAATCCTGTTTTGAAAACATTCCTGTTTTTATGATCAGTCTGTTTGGAATCATGAGACTATTTGTAATCATTTTATGATTAGAGTTTTAGTTGTGCTGTAATGATGTAATGCTGTAGACATAATTTGAAACTAATTATTTATTTGAACATTCATTGGAATTACCATATAGTGCTCATTAACCTATGGATTTAAATATATGACTTTTGGATATTTGTGGGCATTCTAAAAGATAAACTGGATTGTATTGTTGTGGTACATCATGACATTCAAGACTATTGTTGTGGTTCATCATGACAGTCAACTGTTGTGCTACATCAGGACATTTAAGACTACTGTTGTGGTACATCAGGAAATTCGAAACCATTCATTCATCGGAACATTCATTCACTCCGAACATTCATTCATTTGGAACATTTTTTAATTTCTGACTCGTGTTTAGGGCATTTAGGATTATTTGGAATTTAATTCACAAACTGTACATGTAAGTGTCTTTTGAATTTTCATTTTTAATTACAGAGAAATAAATTGTTTGTTGATTTTACATACATTTTTGGTTTCACTTTCTTTCTGTTACATTATTTTAAGACCTAGAGTCATAACAATGTATCAATACTTTTTCCAAATCAATACCCATATCAATACAAGAGGTGAATAATCGATACAAAACGATACTTACCCAATAGAAGTTACTTTAATCTTCAGAAGTTGTGAATAATTATTAGTTGCTTGCCTTTTCATTCTCTGAACTGAGAATTCATTTGAGTAAAACAATTGACAACACCCACTCGCCTTCTACAAATTAACAAACACAAGGTGACTAACTCACAAGGTCTGAAATCTGCTCCTCTCTCCCCGCCCAGTTACATGCTGATTAATTTATCCCGTCAGCAAGCTCAGCCACTGACAACATATATCAACATAATGAAGACATTCCAGATTTGTTATCCTTGTATAACTAAAGTACTTTACTGATCACTTAATAACCACATTTACAATTAGTTTTTCTGTGACTTCTCATCTTTTCTACTTGGATCGAATTTGAGGGCTACACTTCCGGTGTGTCATGCAGTGAAATATGTTACATTCAATTCTGATTGGTGGTTATTGTTTGTTCAAGTCTAGAGTAAAACAATAACCATGAATCAGAACTAACTGTAGCTTATTCACTGCATGACACACCAGAAGTATTGGCATCCAAACTCAATACAAATAGATACAAAGCAACAGAGAAACTTCGCGTAAAAGTGGCTATTAAATGATTTGTAAAGTACTTAAATCGTACATGGATAACAAGTTTGGAATGTCTCCTTTTATGCTGATATACGTAAGCAGCGACTGAACATGCTAACGGGATAAAAAAAATGTTAGCACAGAATCAGCAAGGGGGCAGATTCCAAATGTTAATTTGTAGAAGGGAAGTGGGTGTTGTCAATAATTTCCTGCTTCACTGACAGAAACGAGCGTCTGTGGCCACAAAAATTGTTTTGCATCTGCAGGAAGTACAATGCGAAAGATCTGGTTGCTAGTCATCTCCGCTCCCACAATTGGACTTGTTCTAGATAAGATTTTCAATGCACGAGGAAATTTCACTATTTCTTCTGTTTTGAAGATAACACCATAATGCCTTCCAAATTTAAGTGAAGACATGAAATTGGTAATAAGATGTTTTAAAAACATTCATGCAGTGCAAAACAAAGGGCTTGGTGACCAAGATGAGTCCTGCATCTGATCAAATGAAGCAGCCTGAAATGGCCTAAAAGGTTGAATAAAAATCACTGACACGTAACAGGCAGTCTGTTTCGAAGTATTTTTTTAAAAATCTTGTCCAGGATGAAAAGGACATATGAACATATGATAAGTCTATGTCTGTCTGTCATCTGCATACTATAAATACAACCAATAAGTCAACTCATATAAAATGGCACCACCCTACCACTGACAGACCTTCTAACAATGAAAATACCATCAGGTTGATATGTGTATCGATAATGTATCGTATCATAGGTTGTATATCGTGAATCATATCAATATGTAGCAGAGGTACATCGTTTCACCCCTAATACTGGGCGAAAAGAATTTCCAGGAATTCAAGATAAGACTGTTTCTTCCTTTCAACTGTCAAGTGTTGAAACCTACTCTAATATTCTTCAGCGATAACAAGATTTTCAATTAGCTGCTGCGGTACACATATTCGATGTCAGCTTGGCATGATTTTCATTTAGGACAAAGTAGACATTATTAGAAGCCTTTTGGTGAAGACTCCATGTTATAATGATCATCCATTCAAGGGGAGTAGTGACAAAAGATATTTAAGACAGTTGTTTTGGCAGCCATATTGAATGTATGACTGGCACCAATTTCATTTAGGACCAACTAGGTATCATAAGAAGGCCATTGGTGAAAACCCCATGTTTATATAGCCATCCATTTAGACAGAAGTAGAGATAACAATATTTTCAAGATATGACTTTCCATTCAGGAGAAGCAGCAATAACAAGATTTTCAAGATGGCTGCTGTGGCGGCCATGTGGGACGTCAGATTGGCACCATTTTCCTTTAAGACCAACTGGACATGTCTTCTGGTGAAAACCCCACGTCAATATGACTTTCTCATCAACCAGAGTTGTGATAACAAGATTTTTAAGATGGCTGCATAGCTGCCATATTGGATGTCAGATCAGCACCATTTTTATTTATGACAAGCTAGACATCATAAGAAGTCTTTTAGTGAAAACCTCATGTTGATATGATCATCCATTTAGAAGGAGTAGCAATAACAAGATTTTCAACATAGCTGCTGTGGCAGCAATATTGGCTTCAGATTGGTACAGTTTTCACTTAAGATCAACTGGACATCATAAGAAGTCTTCTAGTGAAAACCCCACATCAATATGACTTTCTCTTCAAGCAGAGTTATGATAACACGATTTTTAAGATGGCTGCCATTGTGGCTATACTGAATATCAGATCGGCAACATTTTTATTTAGGACCAGCTAGACATCATAAGAAGTCTTTTAGTGAAAACCCCATATTGATATGACCATCCATTCAGAAGGAGTAGTGATAAAAAGATTTTGAAGATAGCCACTGTGGTGGCCATATTGGACATCAGATAGGCATTATTTTCATTTAGGATCAACTAGACATCATAAGAAATCTTTCAATGAAAACCCCATGCTGATATGACCATCCATTCAGGAGGAGTAGCGATAACAAGATTTTCAAGATGGCTGCTGTGGCAGCCTTATTGAAGGTCCGAACTGCACCATTTTCATTTGGGACCAACTAGACCATGGGATGAATGTGTGTATAAAGTTTCAAGGCAATCCTCTAAGCAGTTTAGGAGGAATAGCAATAACAAACTTGTGCTGATGGACGGACAGTCAAAAGACGAGGGACAACAGAGCATCCCATAAGCTTGTCTTGTCTATGACCAGTAGAGCAAAAAACCAATAATAAAAGAAAACTCTGAATCACACAAAGTAAGGGGGGTAGCAAGGTGCTCATCAAAAAGGAGGGGTGAAGCACCATGCTATTTTGAGCCAAAGGTTAACACTAACCAGTACATGCAGTTTTCCTTCACCATTTGGAATGATGTCTTAGGTCCAAAGTGTTTACATTTGTTCATTCCATAGGCAAAAATCCACTACACTCTCTTTTCACTTGTGGCTGCCTGTAATAAAATTTCCTTGTTTTTCAAGAATATGAATGAACAAAAATATACATCAACAAGCCAATGAAATAAGATGTGACCTCTTATCAATGAACAAGTGACTGTGTTTGAAGAGAAAAACTGGTCGGCTCACTCAGTCAGCTCTAAAGGTCATACCGTGTCAATTTTCTGAGCAAATTTTACTTGAGTTTGCAATGCTTTATGCATATTCATGAGAAATTAGGAAATCTTAACATAGGCAGCTACAGGTGAAAATAAAGTATAATGAATATCTGCCTGTGGCTTGCAACAGCTATGTGTCTTGAAATGGTTTTTTTTTAAACCATTGTATGGTGCACATCCCAGTACAACTGTATTGTATGGTCCAGAATGAATTCCTTTATCTAGTCATCTGTAATGGCAAGGTTCAAAACATGGAAGTATCATGCATGTGTATTTTGTTACCCTGTAGCTATGATGCATGCAAAAAAAGAGATTTGTTCTATTTCCTTTTTGATCACTGGTGGAAGACATGGTGTCTTCTGTAAAATGGAACAATAGATGTCAAGTTCACTCTCCCCAATGTGCACTGGATGCCAATGAGATGAATCTTTTCCAGGACATAATCTATTTTTTTTTTTCTAGTTCTTAAGTTCTTCTTTGTAACAGGCCAAGTGATTATTTTTCCAGAAACCTGATCAATAAAACAGGTGCAGAAATGTTTACACCTTATTCCAGGCAAATGATGTGTAGACGAGAGATATGTTAGAATCAAACTGAAAACCTTTAAAGGCGAATTCCAGCAGTGCCTCTAGAGACCACCAAGGATACATTTATGTGTAAGTCCTATACACTATGTACTTTGGCTCATTAACTATATAGCTAGTCATAAAAATGATGTCAGGATACATGTCCCTTGTGCAAATAACAAATGCTGCACCTTACATAATGAAAAGATAAAAGAAAAACTAATCTTCTTTAATCCTGATGGTAAGAGTCCCATGTGCTTCCATGACCACAATTATCTGGTTCAGGGCTAGATTTTGTCTAAGATATTAAACATACTGGAATACCAGTTTTTGCAGAAATGTACTGTATATGTAATGCTAGACTGCCAATTATACAATCCTACACAGAGATCTAAAAGCAGCTATACACTATACCTAATACATATACACCTCTAGCTAGCAGTCTTGGAAATCAACTTTTCACCTTTGCAGGACATATGGTCCAGCAAATTCTGGATTTTTTGCAGGTTTGATCCATGTGCTACAGGACCAAACTCACAAAAAGTGGAGTGCATACATAGAAAAATCAGTTGAATTAGGTTGGCATTATTTGACTGATTGATTCATTAGTATTTAGCCAATGTAATGCTAGCTAACAACCATATGTCAGTGTGTTATGAAGGATGGTTAAGTGGATGGTGCAAGTACCTAACTACTGCATGAATGAATACTTAAATGTTTTTAAATAATATTGTACTCAGGACTATGCATGGATCATTAGGTCTGCTTAAAAGACAACTTGCCAGTCAGAATACAAATTTTTTTCTGGCAGTCTGACACTAATTTCCAAGATTGATCTAGTCATAAATTTGGGTCAATATTTATATGTATGAGGAAAAATAATCTTGCATCCAACATAATCATGAAATATGGGTGAAAAAAATAAAATAAGAAAAAGACAGCACTCTCGATAGAGCAAGTTCATACTTAATGATTCTCTACTTTCAGATCCTGGATGATGTTTACCTTTTTGTCCATCAGTTTCTACAGAAACATGCACTGCAAAACAGTAAATATACTGGACTCCCAGTTATTGAAGAATGGCTCTGAATCTCCATTTACAGTACAAACATTCAAGCGAGATCTACTAAAATTATACACGTACATACTGTAATCTCTTTTTTTGATCAAGGAAATAAAAAGAGATAGAAGAGTAAGGTGAACAGCACAATTATATGCCAGGCCCCATGTTTAATAGTCCTCCATGTAGATAGCTGAATTTTTTGTGTAGAACCATCTGTCTTTTAGTCACAGTGACCTTGCCATTAGACCTTTTGACTCCAAAATAGATAGGCTTCTTTCTTACCACCAGCGCAAGCCTTCCTCAAAATTTGGTCCAGGTCTGTTTATAGAACTAATGCTATTGTGCAAAAACCATTTTCTTCTTTCAGTTACAGTAACCTTGACCTTGGAGCTTTATACCCCTAAATCAATAGGATTCTTACTTAGCCCAACTGCAAGCCAACCACAAAGTTTGGTAACTGTATATGGTGGACAACTTGAGTTATTGTGCGGAAATGAAATTGGTAACAGACAGATAGATGGACAGAGACAACAAAATAACATAATATGCTCTGCCTTATGGTGGGCATATAAAAAAATCTGACAATCAATCGTCAAACTTGTCACTTATGGACCCAGGTATGTTGTTTTTATATCAGGCTAAATTCAGCTGAAATTCTTTTACTGATCAAGGAAAACAATGTTTTTCTAAAAATCTGACCATATGCAGTTAAACCTGTCATTTATGTACAGTGATGTTTTGATATTGGACAAAATTCAGCCAGATTAAAGTCAGAAATTTGGGTTCAAGAGGAAAGCATTTATTTCTAGAAAGCAAAAAAATGACCTTTAAAAAGAAAGTGATTGCATAAAAGATGTTTATTTATTATTTATACCAAAAGTGATTGCTTCAAAAATAAAAGGTTTATTTATACCACAAGGTGGGGTTAGACTGTTGAAGCAGTTGCAGAAGACAAGTAATTGTTTAAGATATGTAAACTCTGAGGCAGATTGGACTGTACTGAAACAGGCTGAGGAGTACATAATCAAACGATCTTGTAAGACAGTGATGAGGAACACTTTAACAAACACAATCTGAACTACATGCACATGTAATAAAACAGTTGGCCTTGAAAGGAGATTTCTAATTTTACGTTTCAAAAGATACAATTACAAACAAGTGTCCCTCAAACTGCCTGAGGCTCTACTGTCCAAAAAGAATTTTCAGGAATTCAAGATAAGACTATTTCATCTTTTTAATTGCTAAGTGTTGTAACCATCTCTGATATACATGAGTGATAAGACTTTCAATTCGGCCACTGTGGCAGCCATATTGGATGAAAGATCAGCACCATTTTTGTATAGGACAAACTGGACACCATTACAAGACTTTTCGTGACAACATTTTCAATATCTTCATTGTGGCAGCCATATTTGAGGTCAGATTGACACCATTTTCATTCAGGACCAACTAAATATCATAATTAGTCTTCTAATGAAAACCCCACATCAACATGACTTTCCATTTAGGAGCAGCAATAACAAGATTTTCAAGATGGCTGCCATAATCGCCATATTGGATGTTAGATCAACACCATTTTCATTTAGTACCATCTAGACATCATAAGAAGGCTTCTGTTGAAAACCCAATGTTGATATGACTTTCCATACAGGAAAAGTAGCAATAAGATTTTCAAGATGTCCACTGTGTTGGCCATATTGGATATCAGATCGGCACAATTTTATTTAAGACCAACTATATGCCATAACAAGTCTTCAGGTTAAACCCCATGCTGATATGACTTTCTGTTCAGGAGGCATAGTAATAACAAGATTTTCAACGTTGCTGCTGTGGTGGCCATATTGGATATCAGATTGGCACCATTTTCATTTAGGACCAACTAGACATCGCAAGAGGTCTTTTAGTGAAAACTCCATGCTGATACAAGATCATTCTGTTTGAGTAGCGATAAGAAGATTTTCAAGATGGCCACTGTGGTGGCTACATTGGATATCTGGGTGGCACCTTTTCATTTAGGACCAACTAGACAAAAGTTTTCTGGTGAAAACCCCATGCCAATATGACTTTTCATTCAGGAGCAGCAATAACAAGATTTTCAAGATGGCTGCCATGATGGCCATATTGGAGTTCAGATTGGCATGATTTTCAATTAGGACAAACTAGACATCATAAGTAGTCTTTCTGTGACCCCCCTCCCCCCCCCCCCCTTCATATGACCATCCACACAGAAAGAGTAGCATATTTGATGTCCATATGGAACCATTTTCATTAAAGGCCAAGTAGACATCACAAGAAGTCTTTTTTTGAAAATCCCATGTCAATATTACTATCCATTCAAGAGGAGTAGCAATAACAAGATTTTCAAGATGGCTGCCATAGTGGCCATATTCTACATCAGATCAGAACCATTTTCCTTAAGGACCAACTAGTTATCATTTCAGTGTAAACAATAATATGAATCAAGGCAAGTCAATATACCACAATTTATTCAAGGATTGGGAAAATTTAAAAAATACCTACCCTAACTAGAAAAAAGCACAACCAAATTAGAATCACTAATGCCCTGTGAAGGAAATAAATAAATAAATAAAATGCACAGCCATACAAAACATGTACAGGACAAATGCTAATAACTCTCAAGAGAGATTAAATAAAAAAAATAAAAAAAACTAGATCAGGGGTATAATCCAAACGTTTATGTAGAATCTGGACACAAGAGATATAGTACTTTCACTTGTTAACCCACAAAGTGACAGCAAATTGTGATCAATGTAAACAATGTAGACATAACCATACGACCAAAAGAAGAATGAAGGGCAGTACGCATGGGCAACATATATATGGGGTGTCTCCGGGGCAATCCAGTGTTCTGGAATCTTCTGGTTCACCCTAATGGGAGGACGAATTCTTGTCATACAGTTGGGGTATTTTCCACCCAGAAAAGTACCAGCTATGCAATAGCAACAGGTATGGTATTAGTGATATTAAATTATGGGGTCACTGGCAGTTTGGGGAAGGAGAATGTCCCTTGAACTCACTCTAGGTGCAACACTGTTAATTAAATTTGGTTTCAGTTTTGTACCATCATAGTATGCAGGTGAAGAGAATCTTATTCTGCAAGGGAGAAAAAAATTCTGAAATTTATTCTTGATGAAAGATCTCACATTACCAGTTCAGCATGTAAACTGGATGCAGAAAAGATAAAGCTTCAATAAGAACCAAAGATATGTTAAATAAATCATCATAAATTCGTCATCTTCCCTGATCATTACATTTGCCAAAGCCAAAGAGCACTGTGAGGGGGGGGGGGGGGGGGGGGTAACCACAGACCTGTACTTCACCACCAAACAAACTCTTTAAATATCTAAGACTTCTTACTACTTGTTCCATCATATCAAATTTTTCTAATAACATATTTCTTTTTCACAAAAACTACTCCTTGAATTGCATGATGATGAAATCCCAGAAAAGAATCTAAGCTTCTATAACGAGAGACAGATGGGGTGTGTGTCACTTATCAGGCCTGGAAATCATGAAGCATCTGAGCTAAAGTTTCATTATCAGCCAGTAACAAATGATGTTGCAATAGTACAGTTTGTGATCTCTAGGTCTGATTCTTTGACTGCATTTTGTACAGTGTACTACATTTGTGTAAATGCATGTGTCTTTCCCCTAACTGCTCCCCAGCAAGAGGACACGCATAACGTGGTAAATACAGAAGAACTTTCAAAAAGTGGAAGCACTGCGAGCCCAATTTTATAAACTGTATATACACCTCTGCTTTAATTAATCATGTGCAACAATGTCCATAAAAATCGACCACAGAACAAGCAAGAGTATGAAATTGCAAAAAGACTCAAATTTTGCTTAATACTAACAGATGGTGGGAGAGGATGGTGCTAGCAACTTTCTGATACATGTACACGAGAATTATAATATCCTTTGTCCAGCACAAAATATTCATATAATGGCTTGTAATATTAACCAATATTAGATCTTATGGAAGAATGATTTAAGTAGGCTCATGAGGCAGCAATGGTTTGAACCTCATGGTCTTTTAGTTTCATAAAAGAAGGGTCTCTGATAAGCTCTTTTGATGGTAGTGACATTCCACCATGAAATGGTGGAAGCCGAAATATCAACAGAGTCTTAAGTGGAAGAAAAAGACGTTTCTGATCCTTCCTTTTGCATCTGGAGGCACTGAGATACAAACACAGTGCCCTAACTGGGCATAAAAGCTTAACTTGATCATCCCCAGCGCAGATTTGACTGAGACTAGGGATCTCTGTAGGCAGTGGAGCTACTGAAGGTAATTGATTTTTTGCTAAAAGTCCCAGTTGGATAAGAGAAATGGATTTGTAATCACCATTAAACTGGAGACAGCCAGTGTCAACAGACATGGCATGATGTTCACTCTGTCTTCTACCAGATGCTAAGGCAAGTAATACAAAAAAAGTCTCAAGTGTAAGGTTCTGGAAGGAAGTCTCACTCAATGGTTCAAGATCTTTGAATCATGATCATTGGGGCTACAGTGTGGCTATGAGAACAATATGAGCAGTGGACATTCTGACTTTTTGTAGAACTTGTGGTAGCAGTTGGAATGGTAGGAAGGCATACATGAACAGATGATCCCACCGGAAGCTGAATATGTCCACTGCTCATGCCTCTTGTCCAGGACTGGAGAAACGTAAAAGGGAAGTCTGGTATTGAGCCTGGTCACAAACAAATGCACCAGAGGCTTTCTCCGCAGTGTAAAATGGGACTCTGTTATGGAGCGATGTCGAAACCATTCCATGAGGACTATTTTGTCTGTCCTCCACATACTGTCCACTAATACATTCTTCTTGCCTGGAATGTGGCAAACTTAGAAGTGCGATGTTGGCTGAAAATCTGGTCTGAATGGAATCAGAGCTGATAGTGAATCTCTGTGTGGTTTCCATTGCGAGAAGGAAAAACTGTAAGGGGCATATAAGGAGACATCCCAGGGGAACCAGATCTGCAGAGCTTTCAAGGCCCCCAGTAGGGAGAAGAAAAGGCAAGCAGCACCTCTAGAAGTCAGGACTCATTCTGTTGTATACTGTGGGACCCTGACTAAGTTCCAGTTCATGAGGAAATTCTTCGCCACATAAATGAAGTCCTGAGAAAGAGTGACCTCAAACTTCTCAAGGTTGGGTAAAAGAATCAACTGAGTTACTGTCGACAAGCAATGGAACAGATCCTGATGATGGAACTACACCTGAACATTGTGGATCAGCCGGTCATCAAAGTACTGGAGAATCGGAATTTGCAGTGATCAGAAATATGCTGCTACTACTCCCATAACTCGGGTAAAGACTATGAGTATGAAAGCGATTCCAAATGGCAGAACCAGAATTGAACAACTTTTTGGTCCAAGCAAAACCAGAGGTATTTACGATGTGGAGGAAATATCAGGATGTGCAAGTATACATCCTGATGGTCTATGGAAACCGCCCAATCTGATGGATGCATTACGTTCCGGATTGAGGATGTTGTCTTCTTCTTGAAAGATTCATCCAGAAGAAATCGGTTTACAGGGGAGAGATTGATAATGAGGCTAAATTTCTGCTTTTCTTGGTGACCAGGAACATTTGGGAGTAGAATGCAGGAGACTGACTGTTCAGAACCCTCTCGACTGCCCAGTTCTGTATTGCAGATTGCACTGGTTAAATAACACAGGTGTCCTTGACAGAATGGTTGTTCCCAAAACTGTAGTCGGGAACCGTTACTCACAATGTAAAGGACACAGCCCTCATCCATCATGCTTGACCAAGCCTCTGAAAAGAGGCCTAGACGAGTGCCTATGGGGACAATTGAAAGAGGAATACACAGCCAAAGAGAGGTTCAGTCCCTAGAGTTCCCCCCCCCCTTCCTTAGGGAAGGAATAAGGATTAAAGAACATCTTCCTTTGGGGCCCTCAGCGAATGCACCTTGGACCCGACGGTCAATGAGGAAGTTTAAACTTAGCTTGCAGATTGGACAGGGGCTGCACTTGTTTAAAGAACTTTGTGGACAGTCCCTAAAGGCAATTCAAATTACAATTGAGCGGTTGTAAAGGATCTGTGCTGATGATCCTTCAGATCTTGCGAAGCCATGGTAGGTATGAGTTGTCGAAACAGGATCTCGACTTCCAAAGGAGCAGCCCTCAGAAGGTCTTTACTATGGTTGAATAAAACCTTAGTGGAGTACAACGCAACATCATGCCGGATGCGCACAAGTTCCGCCTACAAAGCCATAGACACAGAAAAAGTATGTTGGGAGCTTTAAACCACAGGTTCCAGCACACGTTGCAATATGGCTGGGTTCAGCGAGACTTCTTTCAGCATACTAAACAAAGTAGTTGAGAAGAAGTCGGCGTGAGAAGCTATGGAAACCAACAACCGATTTTTCTGTTCAATAGCTTCCATGGATTTAATTGGAAGGTGGGACCAGGCTCTGGTAGAAATACCCACCTGAGATGCTCTGGCATCCAATTGGGAATTTTTAAGAGGCCACTTAAGGGAATGTACCGGATATCTCGAGGCAAAGGCCATAGGTCTCAAAGGAGAGGGAGAAACAGACCACCCTCTATGTTGTCAAGCAAGATCATGACCTGCAGAAAACCTTTGAGAAATTTCCTCAATTGTCAACGAATGAGGAAGCAACAGGAGATCTGGTTGAGTTTGTGTCCCTGAGATTTTTTCCAAGCTGGAGAGAATCTTCTTAGACTGTGCACCTGACGGTTTTGGGCACAAGTCTCCACATAAGAGGTGGTAAACATCATTTACTGCCTTGTCAAAGGACCAGATCTCCTCTTCATCCATATGAGAAGAGGAAGTGGGCCCGATAGAAGGCATCAAATGGGCTTCTTCCACATGAAACTCATTTGACTCAACGAGAACATAAGTGCATCATCACTGTCTAGTATGCCATGCACAGGGGAAAGGCTGGGCCTCACTATGTCCATCAGATTCGGAGATGACATGGAGGCACTTGGCGAAACAGCCCATAACTCCATTTGGCAAGTAGGGGCTCTGTCGTACCAGGAGCTCCAATAGGAAGATGAGAACACTGGTCTTTCCTGGATGGCTATGACGATTACACACTTCCAGTCTTCCTGTTGATGCCACCTGATGAGAGGATGATGGCGTTTCACAAGTTGCAGCATCAGCTCTACTCTGGGTCCAGGGTCCAGTAGTCCATGGAGGCATAAGGGTAAGGCGACATAGATCTGTCAGAACCCTGTTCTTCCGATCCACCACTGTTAGGGGTGCAGTGCTGCTCCTCTCTCATGTAGGGTGCGACATGCTCACCAGGATGTGGAGGGATGCGGTCCTGCTCCTCCCTCACAGGAGGGTGTGACATGCTCACCAGGATGTGTGGGGGGAGGTGTTGAGATTCCCGATTTCAGTTGACCATAGTGTACAAAATGGACATCGATTTGTTTTCATGTGCATTTTGAAGACATTAGGTAGTCTGTGTGAGTGTTCCAAGGGCCTTTCTTGTGGCCACACTTTCTCCAAGACTACCCTGACATTGTTACCTGAAATACAAATTCCTGCAACAGATTTGATTGTGCAAGAAAACAATGATGAATAATCACAACATGTATACAAAATGTCACACATGAAACTCACCAGTGTTTATATGGTGTGTGCTATATACACCCCAGTGAATAACACAAGGTAAACACTGTGTAAAGGAAGCTGTTTCTATTGTATAACTTCTTTTATAAAAAAAGCATGTTAAAAACACACACATAATAACACTGCAACACGAGTCATTCAACTAATAAAAACACTGAATTCAGGTGTTTAGACAATAATTAAAGGGAAGAAATACATATTTCCTACCATATTTGGGTGGAGAATTACCCATAACCAGTTGTAAGGTTGATACAGAATATAAGGGTACCCCAACACCTTGGGGGTAGGGTACAGTGTGGTAACCTACACTGTAGGTGGTCCTTTAAAGAACAATATTCTGATAATGGGGGGTATACCGGCATTGAAAATAAGTATGGACAAGGAATAACTGTAACACTGAGATATTACATTTTGTTGAATGTGGTATAATGCTATCAATAGGCATTTTTTCTCTGGTCATATTGTGCACACAGCCATTTAATGTTTTATTCCTTTCCTACAAAAAGAAATTTTCACCTACTGTACATAAGATTCCTTTTGAGATCTACCTATTACATGATAAATGAATGCCATAAAAATGTAAGAATCATCCGAGTACAGTATCAAAAATAAATTTGGTCAGTCCTGGATTTCAACAACAGATCTTAAGTCCAGACTTAAGTTTAAGGTTAGAATCCAGCAAGTTAA
Source organism: Margaritifera margaritifera (assembly GCA_029931535.1). Classification (NCBI taxonomy): domain Eukaryota; kingdom Metazoa; phylum Mollusca; class Bivalvia; order Unionida; family Margaritiferidae; genus Margaritifera; species Margaritifera margaritifera. The sequence goes on along the minus strand of JAQPZY010001664.1, from coordinate 7,471,866 downwards.
AATTTGCAAATCAAATTCTTAAATTTTGATTTAATTTAAGACTTAAGTTGGTAAAATTGCGCCAGACCTGGATGTCACCAACAGAACTTAATTCTGGACTTAAACTTAGGTCTAGAATCCAGTGATCTGATTTACTGATATTCAAGTCTGACTTAAAACTGACAAATCAATGGCTCAAGTTGAGACTTAACTTTAAGACTCATGTTGATGAAACTGAGGCCAGATATAATTGACATGTAAAAGTTTATGAAAATATTGAAATTTGTATATGCATGCATCATGATTGTATGTTAGCCATTCCTTAAGAAATTATTTTTGTTGCCCTCTCTGCTAACCAACAAAAAGCTGCCTCCACTGATTTTTTTTCCACATGAATCCAAGAATTTTTAGCATAATTTGTCAATATCAAATCATGCAGCTTGCAAACATTTACCCCCACCTCCACCCCTCCACACAGATATGCCTACCGAATACTGGTATTAAAATATCTGAAATATCAGTAGGGAGAGCAGTCAGTAATCTTTTGTAGCTGAACCTTTCTAAGTATTTATAAATTTACCTAAAAAGCATATAAACTTAACCTGGATTCCTTTGAGAGGACATTAATAATCTGTAGGAATAAATTTACAACTGTATCATTGTTCAGATATCAAAGCGTGTACCATAAATTTTGTTGATCCAATTTGCTTTGTAAGGGCAATAAATTAACAAGGATATAAAGCTACTTTTTTGTGTGTACATGTAGGTTGCATATATTCTTATTATCATGATTATCAGCAGTGCAGGACACCAAACAGCCACAAGCAAGTATAACAATGGGGAAACCACAAGTTAGGCTGATGGCCATGGAATATAAACTTTACAGTTTTATAATTTAGTTTATGAATCATTCTTGGTGAACATTACAGCTCATATATATTCCTAAATGAAAGTTAGTCCAGACTGAAATCCCACACAATCATGCAGGAAATGAAACATGAAATGCACTGCCCCAAAGACATGAACTATGAGAAAAATACTTCCCAATTTACTTTCGTGAATCATTAGCTCTTCAGCAAAAAGGGCTGAATATCCAATACAAATTATAATGTGCTTTTCTGTATTAAAAACATAAAATGATTGCTTTTAATATCTATGAGAAATATGTATTGCTTTCATTTTTAGCCCCATTTTCCTTTTCTAAGCCACGGATAAAAATGTATCAAACAAATTAATACATATAGATGAACATGTATATGTGTCATACAATTTTAGAGAAACCAGACTCAACATGTTTTAAACTGAATTAGGCAAATCTGGTCATGCAGCTAGAACTATAAAAGGTCAGCTTACAAATGAGAGTATAACATAGTTAAGCATACCGTATATACTCATATATAAACAAATGCAAACAACATAGACCCTGATCTGCTGTCGCATAATGTGTCGGCAGATTAGGGTCTATGTTGTTTGTTCTACTGATTAGTCCTTACATAACTGCATAGACCCAGGTCTGCCAGCACATTATGCGCTGGCAGATCTGGGTCTATGCAGTTTGCAGTTGGTATCGGGTTAAACACAAGTATAGACGGTATGCTTAATAACATTGTACCAAACTGTAGATAACTTAAGCCTTATACCCAATCTGCCATTACAGATTCACATCAGATCAGTGTCACTTGAAATCATTAGAACAAATAGCACATACATAGACTTTGATTATCTACTGGGACAGCAGATCTGGGCCCATGATGTTTGCAACACCACCATGGCTCAGTAGTTCAGGCATCAGATTCATGACCAGCAGAGTATGGGTTCGATTCCCAGCAATGAATCACTCTGGCTTGGTTAGGCAAAAAAAAACAATATGCGTGTTTCCGCTTGCATGACCAACCCTATTTTCCCCTGCCAACCCTACGTTATTTTTTTTTTTTTAAATTAAATTTATTTTCAAAGAATTTGTACAAATTCCTCTAAAGTTTTCAGTAATTTATTCAACGCCTACAAGAAAATATATACTGTATGCTCTGTTCATACAAATATAGCATACTTAAAAAAATACAACAAAAAAGCCTACCTACATGTACCTACACTATATTTTTTCAAGGCACTAATGGAAATATATGGGGCGAGGAGGAATTTACCATGGTGTATCCTCGAGCAAAGAACTTTACTGTACTTGCTTCAGAACAATATAACTTCGAAGTGTTGCTGTGCTGTAAAATGCACACACACACACACACAAACCCCAACCAAACGATGATGTTTGCAGTTAAATGTGTGCTACACATACAAATATGGTAACATTTCATTACTGGTTGGAGAGTTCTCATAAATTACATACCTCTTTTTGCATGAAAAACATCAAAACATTTAATTCAGTCATACTGTGCCCTTTTTACACCTGGGGGTTGACAAGATTCTCCACCAAATCGCTAACTTCATGACACTGCACATACTGTACCTTTTTTTTTTTCATCCCCCTTTAATCTTTGGTGCCAATATTGTAATTTGTCCAAACAAGTTTTCATATCAAAGATTTTCTAATGGATTGGCGAACAATCTGTTCAGCTCATGATTTGAACTTGGATTCAAATCATGTACCATGAATTTGTCTGCATCAATTCCAGCAATGTAAATTCTGATTATGCAAACATCCATAAATGATATGCATGCATGCATACTGTATACAGTAGCAAAATGAAATGTTTGATGGACTTATTTACCATATTTATATGATTATAAAGCCCATTCTGATCTTTTACAAAATCTGGTACTTTATGTATCTTTGTCTGTTTTTCAGCTCATGCCTACTTTTTGAAACATTAATTAGGCTGGCACCTTGGGCTTACCAGAAGAACAATACAGTATGTATACTCCAAGTTATAATATGTAATTTTTAGTCTCAAAATACATATAAGTAATAAGCCTAAAATATAAAATCAAAATTCCTTTGTCATGAAATCGGTAATTCTCATGTACAATCTTTAACCATGAAAACTTGTCTCCCTGAGCATGAATGCTAACTGTTCAGAAATTGTTTAGTCCATAGATATGGTGATAGTTCATACTGAGATGTACAGTGTACTGGTATAAATATGAGGAGTATTTGAAAAGTTCTGAATATTTTTTAAAACTTGGTTCTTTGAGCTTGTAACAAATTTAACACCAAATTAATTGACAAAATCACATTCTATAAAATGATCTGCAGCTGAACATCCATCCAGATATATGCATGTGATGTAACATTGTAACATAAGTAAATGACAGTGACCTAAAAATGTCATCGAAGAACAATCCTGCTACTGAGCAATGAACATACTGTAAAATCCAAGCAGTCTTAGGCTACTCTCTGGTATCAAAACCAACCTGGATAAAGTCTATGGATGTAATACTGTTATATCCTACAATTTTGCAGTGATTTCATCATTTTAATTTAAAGATGGTTATGAATTCATGGAAGATGATGCACATTCTGGAAGACCATTGTCTGCAACTGATGAGCAGGAAGTGACTGCTGTGAAGGGGGCAATGAAGATGATCAATACACAGTGGAAGATATTTCTATTATCATGGGCATTAAATCATCAGCTGTTTTTAATATATTTAAGAATCATCTGAAGCTCATAAAGGTTTGTGCAAGATGGGTCCTGCATTTGTTGAAGGCTGATCAAAAACAGACCCAGGCTGAAATTGCCAAACAGCTACTTGCCAAATATGAAAAGAGTGACCAGAGACACTTGAATGAGATTGTCACAGGTGATGAAATGTGGATTTACTTTTTGAGCCCAACTCGAAAGAAAATAATAAAGTTTGGATCAAAGAAAATAAGCAGAGACCACAAATTGATCAACATAGTCAGACTGTCAAGATTTTTTATACACATTATTTTTTTATGCAAAAGGCCACGTCATCCATGTACATGTACCCGTGTCCAACTCTGCTAGTGTAAATGGACATTTTTAAGCCTCCAAAGTGTTACCAAAAGTAGTGGAACACTACCAAACCACACATCCATGCACTGGTACCCAAGGTATCCATCTTACTCCATGACAATGTACCAGTGCATAAATCCACTGTCGTGAGAGACTTCCTAAAGAAACACAGCATCCAAACTTTGCCACATCCTCCATAGAGCCCTGATTTAGCTCCAAGTGATTTTTGGCTGAATCATGTTATCAAAGATTCGCAGAGGGGCAGATAATTTGAAAGCCGCCATGCGGATGGAGTGCAGTTTTCCAGTGTATGATCATACCAAAAAGTTAATACAAAATGTCATTTAAAATCTGGATAATCAGATTGAGAAAGTGTGCAGAGGCACATTGGAGATAACTCTGAGGGAATGCTCTGACGTACTGTTCTATTATAAAGAACTTTCTTGTACAATGCACTAATATTCTTGCTCTTGTTTCTATTTCATGACCTTTATGCATAGCTGTAAACTGGAGATGCACACAATGAATGAAATGTGCAACTTTCACAATTTCCATACTAACTTCAGAACAAGAGATTCCTCACCTGGCTGATATGTCACAGTCAAATGCAAGTAAAGTCGACCAAGAAATCTGGGTCACAAGAAATGATTTTGTAGAAATTCCTTCCAATGCTGTTGATTCCATGGTACTGTATGAAATCAACTGTTTCAAGGTTTCTGTTTTTGGTATATTCCAGTGGTGCAGCAATGGCGAAAGCAACCCCCCGCAACTGCATGGGTGGGGGTGGGGGCAATATTTCCATCAAACAACTTTTTTTTATTGGAAGGGGGGCCCCAGAAATGAGAGGGGGGAGGGACAGAATTTCTTGCTACACCACTGGTATATTCATCAATATTTGATGGCACATTAGCATCATTTACCCAATACTGAAAGACCTCAATGTCAGGATGCTTTCTGTCAAAGTAGGTAAAATTCTGTCAAGCCATATCTTTTGTGTGTAGTTGTTATTATGTGTTTCTATTTCTTTAAATGCTGCCCATATTTGATGGCAGATCAGCATCATTTGTACATGTCTGAAAGTCTGACAAGCTATGATGATTTCTATCAAATTTGGTCAAAATCTGTTGAGCAGTTTTTTATGAAGTTATTAAGGGTTTTCTCATTTTTGTAATGGCAACCATATTTGAACATGGATCAGCATCATTTGTACAAACTTAAAAGCCCTTCATGCCAGGATCTTTCTGTCGAATCTGATCAAATTCTGTTGAGTGGTTTTTGAGAAGAAGCCGTTTAAAGGATTTTCTATTTTCAGTATTGGCTGAAATTGGTTTAGTGGTTTCTGAGAAGCTGAAAATATCAATTGTTGATGGACACATGATGCACAATGCAGAACAGATGATGCAACAACAAAAATACACAATAAACACTGGGCCATACCATGAGCTCACCTGGCCTTATGGTCAGGTAAGCTAAAATTAAATATCCCTAAATTGTTGGTGTTAATCGTGGATTGAGAAACAGAAAATGATTATATATATATATATATATATATATATAGTCATGTAGGTTTATAACCAATGATTCTCACAGTCTTGTAGAGAAAGAAATGTCTCAATATAAGTATAGTGTACAAATTGATCATCTCTAACAACTGAGTTATATGGGAATGTCATCATACAGTAGGTGAATTTTAACTGTATACTGGAGTTGTGCTATCAGTCACAATCACCTTTATCTTGACCTTGTGACCCAAAATGAATAGGCCTCTTCCATACCTTAAGTGAAAGCCCTCTACAAACTTTATTCAGGGTTCATGGTCTTTTCGTACGCAAAAAATTTGTTCTTCTTTCAGTCAGTAGTGACCTTGACATTTCACCTTTTGACCATAAAATCAATAGGCTTCTTTCTCACCAAATGTTTAAATCATCAGCAAACTTTGGTGATGGTACATGGCTGAACTGAAATTTTGTGTGCAGAAATCATTTTTCTTCTTTAAGTCACGGTGACCTTGACTTCTGACCCCAAAATCAACAGGCTTCTTTCTTACTAAATGTTTAAGTCATCCACAAATTTGGGTGAAGGTACATGGTGGATCACTAAATTTTTGTGTGCATAAACCATTTTTCTTCTTTCAGTCACAACTTCCTTGACCTTGACCTTATAATCAAAATGTTCCTTCTGTACGCCATGTGCAAGTCATCCACAGAGTTTGGTAACTGTGGATGGTGAAGAACTAGATTTATTGTGCTGAAACCATTTTTCTTCTTTTAGTCAGTGACCTTGACCTGTGACATATTGACCCCAAAATCAAAACATTTCTTCCTTGCCCCATGTGCATGCCATTCTCAAAGTTTGGTAACTGAGATGATGGAGAACTCGAGTCATTGTGCTGAAGACAATTTTACTCGTTCAGTCACAGTGACCTTAACCTTTGGCCTTTTTACCTCAAAATACTAGTTTTTTCCTTGCTCAAGTGCAAGCCATCTGCAAATTTTTGGTAACTGTAGGTGATGGAGAACTCAACTTATTGTACAGAAACCATTTTTCTTCTTTCAGTCGAAGTGACCTTGACAGGGTTCTCAATAAGATTTTTAAAGTTGCAGTCCAGGACTCCTTCTTTGCAAAAAGTTGCACTTCCAGCCCTAAAACTAGGAGTCAGAATAACAACACTTTTTTCCATGCAATAATTCAGAACATTATGTGTGTATTGTTGTGTCACCAATATATGTCATCAGATTGCTAATGCTCCCTCATTATGAAATATTTAATATTATACTAAATGAATGAAAAATTAAGGCAGATGATAACCACGCTAATTGTGACTATTTGTGATGTTACAACTGTAACAATTCTCAATGCCATTACTATGCCATTCTTTAATTTTGTATGCAGCTAGATGGAATCAAGAAAGAGATCACACTTTTTTTTCTATATTAATTTATTTAATTAGCTCAATTCCATTTCAAATCAATAAATCTTCTAAGACACTAGGAGAAGAAAGAAATGACCATGTTCCATTCACTTTATGTCATCTCATCTTTAAGCAACACAGAATACTACATTCACTTTTTTTCTTAAACAAACTTTAACAAATTTCTCTACAGCAGGTTTATGATAAAAATCCTCAAGATCTTGACCTGGTGTTCCTTGGGTTGCCATTGCATTTTTCCTTCCACAGTCGCAATACCATGAGCATAAAGCCAATAATGTTCCATTGTTTTCTACTTTTTCAGCCCATGGGAATGTCCTGTTCCATGAATCTCTCCATCTCTCTGGTGTTCTGTTTTCTTTATCAAAACTAGATGCATCTACTAATATGTATTTTTTTTTTGGGGGGGGGGGGGGGGTAAAACTAATTTTAATTATGCAATACTTACCTGTCGCTATTGTTAGCTTATTCCATTTTCGTGCTGAAAACCACTGTCCGTTCGATGTGAATACATCCTCCATGAATGGAGAGAAGGTAAGAATGACCTTTGCACTCCAGTCTGTGCCTCATTTAGGCTTGCCTAAATACGTCATCTTTTTCATAGACGAAGATTACGCAAGACATCAGAGCGGGGTGAGAGGAGGGCATTCGACAATAGCGACAGGCAAGTATTGCATAATTAAAATTAGTTTTACCCCCCCCCCCAAAAAAAAACTATATTTTAATAGCAGCAATTACTTATCCTGTCGCTATTGTTAGCTGAATTTGTCAGTTAGGTGGGTAGGCTGATGCTCTAGTTAAACTGATCAAAAACAGAGAAAAATGTAATGTACTCACAGTAGAGGGAGAGGTACATCTTATAGGAGTTTGGTGTCTCTTTGAGCCACATGTTGTGCTGCAACGATGGGACCCAGAGGAAAAAAATGCCTGTGCTCTGTTGTGCTAATGAGCAGAGATAAAAGGAGAAGAGGGTAGTATGGGAACACCAGAAGCTGCCTTCATGATGTCATCTTATGGGGAGAGATTAATGTAGGACCATGAGGCATCAACGGCTCAAACCTCATGAGCTTTTAGTTTCATAACGGAAATGTCTCAATCAGTAAAGGACTGATACGCCCTTTTGATTGTAGTGACAGTCCACCAGGAGATGATGGCAGCTGAAAAGTCTACAGAGTCCATAAGAGGAAGGAAGAGACGTTCCCTACCCTTCCTTTTTCCTTTGGAGGCATTAAAATAAAACGGAGGGCCCTCACGGGGCATAAGGGTCTATCTGGATAATCCCCTGCACAGATTTGACTTAGACTGGGGATCTCCATAGGAAATGGAGCTACCGAAGGTGATTGATTTTTAGTGAGAAATCCTGGTTGACAGAGGATGGAGACAGAATCGTAATTCCTGTTAACCTGGAGACAGCCAGTGTCAATAGACAAGGCATGAATCTCGCTCACTCCATGGTTCATAGGGGGTTTTGGTTCAAGACCACAAAACACAAAATGATTCCATCTGGGCATAAGAGACCGGGAGACGGGTCTCTGGAGCTCAAGTACTTAATATGATCGGCAAAGTACGAATCTGAACCGATTGCCATGCCCTGAGAGAATTTAAGTGTGTTGGAGATGGCAGCTCGATAGCTCTAGATAGTGGATACTGAACATCTTTTGGTCTCAAAAGGGAACAAAAGGAAATCAGCAATGGAAGTTAAAGAGGGGCAGATAGGATCAATGTGTTTCCTACTGAACCAATCACAGAAGATTCTCCACCTGGCATCATAGACCTTGGATGTAGGAGCTCTCCTGGCTTGAATGATGCAACTGGAAACTCAGCCTGAAAACTTGTTCAGGCAGAGAGATCGCTTGAGATGAGCCAAGCGTGAAGGTGGAGAATGTGTGGGCTGTTGTGGAGAAGGGATCCCCTGTGTTGAGACAGGAGATTCCTCTGGTAAGGTAGAGACCTGGGTCAATCGATCAACAGGTCTAGCAGATCGTTGAACCATGATCGCTGAAGCCACAATGTAGCAATGAGGAAGATCTGCACAGTGGAAGTTCTGACTTTTGCAGAACTTGAGGTAGCAGTCAGAATGGAAAGGCGTATGCGAATAGCCGATCCCACCAGAAGCTGAATGCATCCACTGCCCATACTCTCTAATCCGGGACTGGAGATACATAAAAGGGAAGTCTCTTGTTGAACCTGGTCGCAATAGGTCAACTAAAGGTCTTCCCCAGACTGTGAACAGGGACTAAGTTACGGAGTGGTGAAGAGACCATTCCGTGAGGATGGCTCGACCTGTCCTGGCATGTGTGCCTCCCTGATGTTGTACCTACTTTTTGACGGATATGTTGTCTGAAGAGACCATGATGCAGCGACCCTTTACTCTGTCGATGCATCCTTGCAATGCTAGAAATACTGCTTCCATTTCTAGGTTGTTGATGTGGAGGGATGATTCAGCCAGAGTCCAAAGATCCTGGAGAATTATGCCCTCCGTTTCGAAAGGATCACCCCCAACCGGAATCTGACGCATCGGCGAACAGATGAGAGTGGGGGTCAGCAATACATGCATTGGGACCCCAGCCAGGAATCTGTCCCGATTCATCCACCAGAGCAAGTGGTGGTGAAAATTATGTCCTAGTGGGATCGGGGTTGATAGAGAATCTCTGTGTGGTTTCCACCTTGTAAGGAGGAGGAACTGTAGAGGGCGCATATGGAGACGTCCTAAAGGAACCAAGTCAGCAGCGGCATTCAAGGTTACCAATAGGAATAGATAAGGGTGAGCAGATAACGATGTTTTTTGCTCGTAGCGCCTCTAGAAGAGCCAGGATTCGAACTACCTGATCCAGGGAAGGCGGACCAAGTTTGGTTTGTGAGGAAGAACAGAACAGATCCTGATGAAGGGACTAAACCTGGACATTGTGGATCAGCCAGTCGTTGAAATACTGTAGAATAAGTGTTCCCAGTAATCAAAGGTAGGCCGCAACCACTCCCATAATTCGGGTGAAGACTCAGGGTGTGGAAGAGATTCCAAACAGCAAAACCCGGAATTGAAAAACTTCCTGCTTTAAGCAAAAACCGGAGATATTTGCGGTGTGGAGGAAAATTCGGGATGTCCAAGTAGGCATCCAGAAGGTCGATGGAGACTGCCCAATCGGACAGACGATGTGCGTTCCGAATCAATGAGGTTGTCTCCATCTTGAAGGTTCCTCCAGAAGAAACTGGTAGAGTGGGGAAGATCGATTATGATCAGACATTTCCCACTTTCTTGGTGACCAGGAAGATTCAGAAGTAGAAGGCGGAAGACTGATCGTTCAGGACCCTCTCGACTGCCCCTTTCTGCAAAAGGGTGTGCATCTCTTCCCTCAATTTCCCCTGATTGGACTGGGGAAATAGAATGGGGGTCCTTGATAGCGGGGGTTGTTCTTGAACTGGAGTCGATAACCCTCGTTCACAATGGAGAGTACCCATCCATCGTCCGTGATGCTTGACCAAGCCTCTGAAAATAGGCGTAGTTGAGCACCTACGGGGACGTTTGGGAGGGGGATGTATGGCAGGAGAAGGGTTAGATTCCTAGGGCTGTCCCCTCCTCCTATCCTCCGGTGGGAAAGGAAAGAGGATTATAAGACTTCCTCTTTTGGGGTCTGCGGCGACCTTGATACCATGGACCCGACGTACAAGGAGGAGGTTTAGTTTGAGGTTGCAGCTTGGGCTGGGGTTGAGTCTGCTTGAAGAACTTGGCGGATGGCCACTGATGGTGATTCACATTAACACGCTTCCTGGCCGATTGCGATGGGCCAGGAGTGAATGTAAAGGATTGATGTTGATGATCCAGCAAGTCTCAAGAAGCCACAGGTGGTAGAGGCACCCCAAGAGGGTCTCGACTTCTAGCAGAGCAACCCTTAGAAGGTCTTTACTCAGTTAAGTAAGACCTTCGAGGAGTCCAATGCAACGTCATGGCGGATGTGCAGAATTCTGCTGATAAAGTCATTGCCAAGGAAGCGCATGCCAGAACATATATGCCACCGCTTCCAGCACGCATGTAATGCAGCTGGATTCAAGGAGGCTTCTCTCAGCATACTAAATGCAGTTGCTGAGAATAGATCAGAATGCAACTCAATGGTTACAAGTAACCAGGTTCCCTGCTCCATGGCATCGATTGTTTTAATAGGCATGTATCCTGTAACTGGCAGAAGAGACCTGGGGTCTTAATGTCGAGGTAGGGACAAACCACCCTCGACGTTGCCGAGCTACATTTTGGCCTACCAAAAGCCTCTATGAGAGTTCCTCAATCGTTGGGGAATGAGGGAGAAGCAAGAGGTCTGATTGTGTTTGCTCCCTAGAGATCTTTTCCATAAAGGAAAGGATCTTTTGGATTGTGTGCCACATGGTTGGGGCACAATTCCAGAGGTAAGAGGCGGTAAACTCGTTTACTGCCTTATCACAGGATCAGACCTCTTCATCTACTTCCAACTAAGAGGAAGGGGTGTGCCTGAGAGGTTTCATAGCAGCTGTTTCTGTCTCAAACTCATTTGAGTCAACGAGAAAAAAGAGGACATTGTCATCATCTGGTATACTCTGAGTCGGAGAGTGGTGGGCATCGCTATGTCCCTCGATGTGGAGGGGGCATAGGAGCACTCTGCGCCATAACCCGTAAGTAGTTCAGTGCGAGTTCCAATTTTGGAGGCCAGACCGCATGTCTACCCTGGATGATGTGATACCTCTAGCCTTCCGCATTGGGGCCACCTGGTGCAGAGGTGATGGCTGGCCGCAGCATCACCTCGACTGTAAGGGCATGGTCCAGTAGCCCACGGGGGCATAGTGGGCCAAGGGCCTTAAGGTGGAGGGCCCCACATCCTACAAGGATACATTGAGATAATAGGGTTGGAGGGAATGTCGATCCATTCCCCTTCCGTAGTCTGAGCCCAGTGGGCAGACTCCCAATCCTGCACAGGATGGGACAGAAGAGGTGGGTACTCAGTCCGAACCCTGTCCCCATACCATGAGGCCGACAAGTGATAATCAGAGAAGAAATCATCTTGACTGTTATATCACTACCCCGAAAGTGATGGGAGCGGTGCATCACCTCCCCAGACGAGGGAGCGACATGCTACCATGAGCATGAGACGTGTTTGCGTTGCTCTACCTCCCTAAGGGAGGGAGCAGTTCGCTGTCGCAGTGCTCTACCTCCCAACCAGGAGGGTGCAACCTGCTGTTGCGGTGCTCTACCTCCCTAACGAGAGGGCGCGACCCGCTGTTGCGGTGCTCTACGTCCCTAAAGAGAAGGCGCGACCTGCTGTTGCTATGCTCTACTTCCCTAACGGGAAGGCGCGACCCACTGTTGCGGTGCTCTACTTCCCTAACGGGAAGGCGCGACCCGCTGTTGCAGTGCTCTACTTCCCTAACGGAAGGGAGCGACCCATTGCGACCCAAGAACTCCTGGTAGTTAAAATGTAGTTTTTTTCCAGGTCCCAGTTTCTGGTCCTCCATGGACTCTCAGTTTTAAACAAAATGGTCTACAGACTTTAAAATAATAGTCTCCATGTTTTCTGGACCAACCCTCACTTTCAAGGTCCTATAGAGAGATCTAATCAAGAGGGGATAGGTATTGTGCATACATGTAATAAAATTTGAATTTGACTTCAAGTAATCTGCTCCAGTTTCACTAAATTTCTCTCTGGCCTAAAGGACCAGGAGCATTAAAAAGTTCCTAGTCATCCAGAACATTTACTGGTTCTCCAGATTTGGACCAGCTACTTTTTTAGGGTCATCCACACCAGAAAATTATCTGCAGCAATCCAGCGGGCTTGGACTATGTTTGAATGATGCTCTTATGATAGTTTTAAAATACTGGGATTTTTCACAGAGGTACAGCAATGAAGAAGGATAAGAATTAACAAATTTTGAAGTTTTAAACCGTATACTTGAGTTTCATTTATTTCTTTACAAAAAAGGTTCAGTAATTTCTACAATGTAATTCTTAAACATTTTCTTAGATTTACAAAAAGACTCTTTCCATGTGAATTTAAGATATTATTACTCTTACTCCTTGATGATTTTACTGCTGAATGATTGGTGAAAAATTCAAAGTTGCAAACCAAGCAATAAGAAATATATCTTAAAATCTTGGGGATAAAAAAAATCAGGATGTTTCGTGAAACTAGGACCAGTTTAGTTAAACAGATACAGAGGACCTGTATTAAGTTGAATCTTATTTACAACAGTAAACAGGCAAGATTTACAAATGAAGATTCAATTTACATTTAAACAGGTGAGAAAAATTACAGATAATGTGTCAATCTATTTCTTTGTTTAATTCTCTGAATAAGGTATGGTTGAACAAAGGAGTCTGACAGTTTACATGTCGGCATACTTGGGTGATCACTTAGATGTAACAGTGCCCCACTTGAGTGAGTATGCCACCCTCAACCAGAGAATCTGATTATATTTCTCAAACTAACTGATACTTCTACATGTACAATGTATAAACCTATTGAAATCATACCCAAAACTTCAAGGTTGTACCATCAAAGATGTACAGGAAGATACATGTACTTTATAAGAGGAAGCTTGAATGTCCTCTATATTAGATTACTTTTTCTACATACAAGTACTTTGGGGCTGTTTTTATTTCTTGAAGTAAAAAAGTACTTCCTTGTTGGACTATCTGTCTTAGGGGTATAAAGAAAGGTTTACCATAATAGCAGAAATGTGTACCCATCACATATGCTGTAAACAGAATGGTGTGCCCAACAATACTGGACCATCTTTCCCCAGTAGATGCATAAGAATTGTTTTATTAAGAGAATGGTGTATCCTGCTCTCAGAAAGTAAAAAAAAAGCAGTGTACTTGACAAGAAGCTATTTGTATCAATGACATCAGGTCCTCTTTCCACTTCCTGTGCATACATAGTGGGGAGGGTGGGATGATTGGCGTGAATGTATAAAGCAGATGTTTTAACACAAAATGCATGCTCTATAAATAAGCAATAATTTGCTTCAAATACATTGATCTTATTTGCTCTATGGACATCATTCGTATTTAGTCAGACATGGATTTTACAGTGACTGCGCAAATACATAGGACACTTTATAGGGTTGGTACAAAACCAATTTGTGCAAATTTTCATTATTAATCTTACTTAGCAGCGAAAATGAGGTGCAACACTTCAAGGTACAAATCTCTATAAATTTTCATAAAATTGTACCTTTTTTTTGTTGTTGTTTTTTGTTTGATTCAAAATGTTTGAAAAATCATGAACTTAAGACTGTGTTGAATGAAAAAGCCTGAAAATAGTGCTTAAAGAATGTCAAGCTTAGGCATTCATATGGATTTCCACATCTATAAAATAAATTTTGTTTTGGTTTTGTGGGGTTTTATGCCATTGTTCAGCACATAGCGACCAGTATATTTGGTGGAGGAAGAATCCTGGCAAATCTACTGCCCCACCACAGGAAGCTACTGGCAAGCTTTCTCACATACCCACATCGCTCGAGCCAAGACTCAAACTCACATGGAGATGTGTGAGTGATCTGTAAAGGCGGGTGCCTTAGACCACTCGGCTACCCATGGGCCCTGTGAATAAAATAGAGCTTGACTAGCAGTAATATGGTCACGAGGACACCTCAAAGTGTAGTACAAGCTTCAAATAGCAGGAATTCTTTGAGCGTGTATTTTTATGCTTTCGCTTTTATTTATGTGGTAATAAAAGACTTTTTACTGCTGTCACTAATGGATTGAAATAGTTTTAATGAACAGTAATATATTCTCCTTGAAGCAATTTTGATTTTTGCTATTTTCAAGCAACAGATAAAGCAAGTAATTTGTTTTGTAGTGGGATTGTGAGGATCATCTTAATGTGTTACCATGTGAAAGTTTATGCTATAATGATCTCTCTCAATCTTGATTTCTCTCATTTTAGTTAGATATACATGTATCCAGCAATTATAATCATTTTGCAAAGTATGCCAGACACTCTTTCTTGCTTGTAGCTAAGTTTCCTAGGCACTGTTGCATATATAGTTATGCATTTTCATGTGTGCATTCACATTCAGGGCTCTCAACAGAGTTTCAGGATGAGGAGCCCTGGACTCTTCACTCATGAAACTCAGGAATCCCCAGCCTGAGAGTCCTTTGCATAAACTCACAAGTCCCTCACTTTCAAAAGGGTAGAAAGGAAAATGAAAAAGTACATGATCATTATTTTATTACATATCTGGATTAAATTCTCAGCCTCATATGATCACATTTAGAGAGAAACTATATTTCAGTAATTGTCCAAAATACTTTATATCGTACTGCACTCTAGCATCTGCAAGCTAGTTTTTCAAATGAGGTAGTGTTCAACTTTTCCCTGTTCGTTGACTTAACAAATGTATGTATGGTATTGTGGCTATCAAAGTCTTCAAGTACAGGATGCTCCTCCATTATTCTGATTTATTTATTCACTTTTTTGTTGTGTGGAACTGTGCTGCTTTGCAGTCTTCATTTTTCACACCAATTTCAAGAGTTTTCTCAACATCATACAGGACTGTCTCTCTTTTTTCCATACCATGGCAACCCTCAACAACAACTAAATGATCTGGGTTAAATTTGTAATGGCTAAAGTCTGATAGCTGCAAATTATTATTTCCATTTAGAGTGAAAGGAGTTTGACATTTATCACTTATGTCAACACCAATACAAAAGTAAATTTAAGCTGTAATGACCTACTGTTCTTGCTAAACTGGTTATGCCAAGTTTGTGGATGATGTACTTGTACAGGCAAAGCAGGCAAGACATATGATTCAACAGAATTTCCTGCTGGTTCATTCTTAGTGCCGACCTTCAAATTTGTACCCATTTATAAGAGTGCAAGAAAATTTTAAAAAATTCATTTGGACTGATTTTATAAATTGTCTGTTAAACAGTTTCATGCAATATTTCACTTGTGTCCTCTTTTATTCTTGTTCTTTATGACAGCTACATAAAAGTACAGTTTCTGTGCAACACTGTGGCTCTTTAGTTGTTATGTAGGTATGGAAATGAAGCTGCAACTTCTACCAAAGAAGCATTTTGTATAATGAATCAGCAGCATTTTTTTGCAACAATCTGATGGTTTTTTTAAATACATTATTTTGCATAAAACTGAAAATCATTTCTTAAATATAATGAATCAAGAAAAAGAAGAATCTAAAAGGTCAATGATTTAATTAAGCTGAAATAATTCTCTGAGTTTTCTACAATGATTATTGTTATGATTGCCTTGTTCTGCTGTTTAGCAACACATACAAAATTAAAAATAAAGTAGTAAGTTCATAGATAAACAACAATCAACAGCAATAATAATACATGTACTACTAATACCGGTAATAATATAATAATAGTAACAACAACAATAACCCATGGACCAAAACCAGGGATTAATAATTAATGATACATTCTATTCATGCTATAAAAGAACAAAGTAATATTAATAGTCTTTTTCTTTAGTACACATAAACAATTGTACATTTTCAACATCGTAGATTAATGTGAATTTTTGTCTTGAGACAGAAACCTTAAAAACTTCATTATATGAAAGTGCTCCCAAATTTAAACTCAGCACTTTTTAAATAAAACAAGAGTCCTTCAAAAGGTCTAATGCTTTACTGGCCAAAAAGAACTTCCAGGAATTCAAGCTAAGACTATTTTTTCTTCATTTTAACTGCGGATTGTTGAAACCATCTCTGATATTCTTCAGCAATAACAACATTTTAAAATTAGCTGCTGTGGATGTCAGATTGGCACCATTTTCATTTAGGAGCAAGAAGACATCATAAGAAGTCATCTGGACGAAACCCCGTAATATCACTTTCCATTTTGGAGAAGTAACAAAAACAAAAATTGTCAAGATGGCTGCCATGGTGGGCATATTTTATATCAAATTGGCACCATTTCCATTTAGGACCAACTAGACATTATAAGAAGTCTTTTGGTTAAAGTACAGACCAGCCATCTTGGAGATGTAACTAGAACAAGATTTTTTAAATGTCCAATGTGGCAGTTATATTGGAAATCAGATCGGCACTATTTTCATTTACAACCAACTAGACATCATCAGCAGTCTCCTGTGCAAACCCCATGCTGATATGACCATTTATTCAGGAGTAGTGATAAGATTTTCAATATGGCCACTGTGGTGGCCATATTGGATGTCAGAGCAGCGCCATATCCGTACTGGATGTACAAGTGGCACCTTTTAATTTAGGACCTACATCGTGAATTACGGAAAATCCACGTCCCCACTTTGGAACTTAATCCTTTCACGCTATTTCCGTCACCGATCGGATATAGTGGTCGTCGTGGATTGTCCACGTCATGGCTCGTAGTGGACGGATTAGTAGCAGCAATATAATCATGTAATAGTCGACGTCCACTACATCGCGTGGAACTTACCTGTCGGCTCAGCTACAGTACACAGTACAGAATGCTCTTTTTTAGTCGTACACTATGCCGTTTAATATTCAAAAACGCCTACTAAAACGTATTCACATGCGTGTATTGCGAGAGATGAAAGATAAATTTCGGAGCAAAAAATCCTGAGACTATGCAGGTGCTTCACAAAATAAACAAAGTTTAATGATAGTAAGTTTAATGAGAGAGAGAGAGAGAGAGAGAGAGAGAGAGAGAGAGAGAGAGAGAGAGAGAGAGAGAGATTCTACAAAAGGAAAAAGAAATCACACGTAAGTATTGGCGGGTTTCATTCCGTTATTAAAATAAAAAATGCGAAAAATGCTGCAATTTGTTGTTTATTCCCTCAGTCACTTTTAAACTGCTTACTTGACATGTTCGCACACAATGAAATATAACATATACACAGCACTATCAAAAATGCAACCTCAACTAGTTCAGCCTGTTTAGTACTTGCGACCCAAATATGCATGTCCATGGGACAAATTTCCTGAGGAACTAGACACGTGCTTAATTTTACCGTAGACCTACTGTTTTTATGCAGACTCTACAAAGCATGTGATGCATTTTATAACCAACAGCTTACAATATACTTAGGATTGCTTGTTTAGTCATCTGACGAGGTCACTATTACCAAACAGTGCAAGTGATGAAGAAACATAATAACTTAAATATTTGGTATGTATTATTTTCAGTTGATGCCGATACAACTTCATTTGGCACTGTACATTCTTTCGGTGCGCATGACAAATACTTCCAAACTGTTCCCGAATGTCAAGCGTTTATCAGTTTAGTTCCTAATTTGTTACATTTTAACACAATTATCCTTTTTAAGAAGTTGACGTAAATACAAATAAAACATTTTGTCGCCGAAGAACAGTCACCAAATGCGTATTTATACCGCTTAAGCAATTAGGCCAACAATGTGAAATTACTGAAGTTATAATCGCCCAAACGGCACTGAATCTTTATGAACCAAAACTAAGCTTAAGTCACATGAACAAGCTTTTGGACTCCGAGGCTGAATTAAAAGCAATAATAATCCAAGGTTAACTGCCTGAAGATATACATGTACACAGCATAGAAAAACGCGTCGGGCCAGTGTGTGTGTATGTGTGTGGGGGTGGGGGGGGTGTCTTCTTCTCTATATTGCAGTAGCAGCTAATTTTCCTGGACATCCATCATATCATCATCTTTTGCAATTCAACCTAAATTACTGTACAATAAATAGCCTCCAGTTTTGTACGTTGGTTTGGCTTTAGCTTTATTTATATAAGTGGAATTTCTTCTTGTTCATGCTTTGTTTTCCCCTTGTTTACTGTATAACCCATAAGCTGAACACATCTATCAATACTATGCCTTGTATATCGCTCGAAATTGCTAAGCCACATGTTTGCCAATTCTATAAAATCTATCTTTAATTGCATTGATTGCTATTAATACGTGACTTCACATTTTTAATGGCTTTAAACAGGTATCCCTGGTAGAACTTCTTTATCTACTCCGAACTGGAGGTGGAAGAGGTTTTGGCTTTAAAGGTTGTAAATCCCAATTATTTCCGGTTTATTTTGAACCGTTCATATTAATTCTAAGGTCGCGAATATTGTCACCGTGTTCACTTCGATTATTGCAGTAATGCTGGCTCATTCGACTTTCAATCTATTAAATTTCTAAAGCTTTAAGTTCGTATATGTTAATTATGACCAGATTCGACTATAGATAATAAGAAAATAAGAAAAGCACACTAATAATAGCAATAGGGGATGATTTTTTCAGAATTATAGAATACTAGTACATGAAAATGGAATGTTTTCTGCATAATTTGAGTGCAGAATTAAAAATGAACTCATCTTTATGATATCTTTTGAAATAAATTTACAAGAAACATTCAAACACATGCACCGTCCACCATTTTTAATACTGGTCTTTGGTCACTTTTTGCAAATTTTTGTCCTCCTGTTATTTCAAACTGAAATTTGTATATTTCCTACATATGGTTATATAGAAATGTTTTGTGAACATAAATTGACATTTTCTATGTTCCAGGTACTTCTGAAGCCTTTCTGTGCCTTTTTATCAGGCGCCCCCTAACAATTTTGCATGAAATACCATATTCTTGAGTCATACACAATTTGAAATTATGTTACTCTTAAAACCAATAGTGCATATTCATTACAACGTTCTTGTACATATATACATTGATCTGAAATCACACTTTAGTAAATTGCCATTTTAAAATTTAGTTTTGATAAGATATTTTTGGGAAATTTTCATATCTTTAAAATAAAATCAATGACCAAAAAAAAGATAATTCTGGACATTATTTTGAGCAATATTAAACAGTTCATGAAGTAGAGGCAAGTGTTAAAATTTGGAATATGAGAAAGAAGGAACTGGCACCGAGTTGGTTCAAGAAATATTTATGATTATATTTCTTAAAAAGAGAAACGCTATAGATCGATTTTCTGTTCTTTATTATGACAATATTCATACTGATATTCACAAAAAATGACAGGACTAGGTTTTCTTTTCTTCCAAATTCTGCAAAATGGTTCAACTTTTACCTCTTATTCGCCTATACTAAGTATGAAAATTTTAATATGAATACCAGTGTCTCTAGATACGACTCTTACCTTGAGTATATGGCCTGACAGTGATAATATCTCGGAAATTCTCAGTCACATATATCGAGTCTAAACTCGAAAATATATCACACAACAAAAGTTGTACTTAAGTTTTGTAATAAATTCAGTATAATGCCTGACATTACGTCTGTATAGTCTGATTCCTTCGTATAAACGTCTGCTTTTTCATAAAATGAAGTTTTCGTGTGTTTTGGAACCCAATTTATGTCGTAATGTCATTGTTTACATTTTTTACGTAGCCACGTGCCGGGAAGAGATACGGTTCTTGATGTCATGGGCGACATTTAAAAAGGACAAAATTCGGGGGTCTGACCCAAATATTCGCACACATTTTACCATTATTCACGTAAAAAAAAAACAACTCCAGAGCATTTTTTTTAAAAAGCACGCTTAGGTGAGCGTATATGTTCGTTTTAGGAGTTTTTCCTGCGTTTGGAAAAATTCTGTCATTTCCGCTGAATACGTTGTGGAAAATCCCCGATGTCATATACCCCAAATATGGACAGTTGAGCTTTCAGCCATGAATACATTCGAATGTAATAATGTAGGGTTTTTACATAGGAAAGTGAAGAAAGTACCAGGTGTAACGAGGTTGCCATTTTGAGAAAACGTTATTATTGATCGCCAGAGCCCCCTAGCGGCGGGACCTGTTGCTACTAATAACAGGTTAATAAACCCAATTAATTATATAAATTCATTTTAAATAAAAAAATGAATTGCTAAGCAGCAATTTACTTATTCTGAATAAAGAACAGTAGCAAAATTGTATTTATACTTTTTTCACTAGACAAATTCCAAACTGAAGATAATTGCAGCACATTAAAATAATGCATACTCGCTAATGATCAATGCCCGTTTCCGAGTCGGCGATAAAAGCTACGGGCAACGTCGATCGAAAGTTAATATGCATTATCTCTCTCTCTCTCTCGCTCTCTCTCTCTCATTTTTGCATATAATAAACACATATTACAAATAAAGATGCATTAAAAAAAAAAAAAAAAAAAAAAAAAGAAAGAAAGCCTGTAGTGCTTTGGTAAGCAGGTCATAGCTATTTGCTGCGTTAGACTTGTATTTTGCGCTGCGTTAAAAGATTAATGGGGAGAAGAAATATTGTCTATGATTTGTTTTATATACCGCTAGAAACCAGGTTTACGCGAAAATATCACAACTCAACCCGATTGCGCTTCTCAGTCCATATTACAAGTCCAAAATTCGTTTTTCCACAAACAACAAAAAACATTTTAATTCAGAAGTTGATGTTTCTTTTGAAATATCGGTGCTAAAAAAAATAACATCGAAACTCGACACCTTCCTCACTGACCATTGTTAACAAGCGTAGCAGTGACTTCGTTTTTCACAAACTAATATCTTCTTAATTTTATAGTGTTTGGTTTTGTGGCAACAAGAATAATTTTCATTCAACAGTGTTTACTTTGAAACATTGAAGCGCGACATTGACCAGTAGCTGCTAGGAACTGCCCTAACTTTAGTCATTTAAGACTTCAATTCTATTAGATTATTACGCTATGGAGGGGGGGGGGGGGTAGGTTTGGAGAGAGAGAGAGAGACGGAGGAGATGGGATATAGCTTGAAATAAATACACCTGCTAATTTTTTGAAAACAAAAAAAACAAAAAACAAGTTTATACGTGAATCAAGGCATTACACTTTTTTTTCTAAATTGAACTTAAACGGTCCGTCTCTAATTTGGAAAAAAAAATATATTTAGTTTTTCATATAACGCTAGAAACCAGGTTTACGCCATAATATGAGAACTTAACATCAATGCGTTTCTCAATCCAAATTTGTTTTTCACGAACTAATATCTTTTTAGTTTTAAGGTGTGTGGTTTTGTGACATTTTCATTCGACAGTTAATGTGCAATTTGAAGCGACATTGAACAGTAGCTGGCAGAAACTGTCCTGACCGACCATTGTTGACTCAAGGCAGGAAGCTACCGTAACCGGCGCAGCGGCTGACATCAAAGTAAGAATGCCACTCCTTGTGATGCATGTAGATTCGCGAAAAAGGTGACGACAGAAAGTAACTTTTTTTCATTGAACTCACTTTGTTCATGGCTTGAATGGCCACTGATAGAGCACAACAGTCAATAGAGTGTATATAATTCCGCGCATTTTAAAATTGTCATACTCTGATAAACAATTTTATTTTCAAAGTTTAAGGATAAAGCTAAAGAAGAACCATTATGTAGAATTTTCAAAGTTTAATGGTAAAGCTACAGAAGAACCTTTGTGTAGAATTTTCAAAGTTTAAGGGTAAAGCTACAGAAGAACCATTATGTAGAATAGCTCATTTATAATTCTTATAGAATAAACTTTGGAAAGAATTATGACATACATGTCATCACAGGGGCTATTATAGTTGCTTGCAATGAACCTATACACATGTACATAATAATAATAAGGGAGGACCTTCTCTCCCATCTCGCGCGACCTATTTAAGAATCAACGCTGATATTTCAAGCTACACTTCGCGTAGCGTCATAAATTTGGTACCAATGTTTAGCTCAAGCATTCGACTTTTTATGCCTATACAAAGTTTGACTTACTATCACACCTTTAAGGAATGTCAGACCATTTTCCCACGCTACAGCTCAACAGTCATGATCGCGCCTGCTTAATATACAAGTTCAACGCGCTGAATGGAATACTGTCCTATCATTTGCCAACCGAAACTGACGTATGAAGGCAAATAATTTTAATCGTTTTTTTTTATTGACTGAAATACGTTGACGTGTGGTGAGTGTTTTCACAATGATCTTAGTGTTGCTGATTCTGTCACGTGTTTGCACGATGGAAGATATCGTTAACGCTGCAATTTCATGCCACAATATAATGATATTAGGGCAGGCTGGTACTGGTGAAAGCTTCATAGAGAACAATTTAAGCAAAAGACCGAAAGAAATTGGAAAAACGGGTTACTTTACAGCCAGCACAGGGATAGCTGCCTCTCGGTTGCATGGAATACACAAGTTTTCTGGCATTCAGGACGGTCGTTTTCCCGATGATTATTTAATAGATAAGATCAATAATGACAATGATATGATAGATATTACAAGAAGAATAGGGAATGCTGACACTCTTTTTTATTGATGACATTTCCATGTCATCTCTGAAATTACTTTTGAAAATAGAGAAGGTTTTCCGTACAATAAAGGAATATATTTTCCCATTTGGTGGCATTCAAATGATTGTCTCTGGTGATTTCTTTCAACTGAAGTCTGTTCCAAATGGTGCCTACTATGACAGAGGAGAACTGATTATCAGTTATGAGAAGATTCATAGCCTGATTCCCCATCATTATGTTCTGTCACAAGTACACAGACAAACAGAAGGTAATTTTAACATTATTAATAACAATGGACCACATGTGAAAAAAAGAGGAAATGATAAAACATTGAACCTATTTTTTAAATTTTCCTTCACTCTGAAACTTTTATTTCTGTTCTTCTTTCTTTCCTTTTTCATTTTCAACACTTAAACATATATGTGTAACAACTGAAACAAACACACATACACTTTCTTCTATTTAAACATATACATGTATATCTTGGAGAGAGAGATATAAGCTACCCAAGCATCCTAGGTTCTCAAACAATTCTATTCCTGGAACCCCAAATTTCTAAGGTTGTGCATCATGTGGACTCTCAATAAATAGTCCTGATTCCACACTCTCAGTTTTTCTTGAGATATCATTCAGAGGAATGATATTATGACCAGTGACAAGAAATTTTTTATTGTTTGGACACATAAGTAATAATCAACAAACAATCAAACAATAATTTATGGATTTGCATAAGATGTGCTAGTTGGGCCAGCACATGTCCATACAAAGATATGGGCATATATCCAGGATTGAAATGAATTTTACACAAAACATCTGAAAACTATCTACCACCCCCACCCCAACCAACCAACATAATGATTGTACTTAAATCTCTTGGACATTGACAAGGTTGGCAATTTGTTTTTCAAAAAGTCATAAAAACTGTGTAAGAATATTCCCCCCGCCCCTTTTTTTTCTTCTTTAAAGCTTAAAAAGACTATAATAATATTTTTTTCTACAAAATAGAGATGGAGGGAGTTGTGACCATGACTTTCATCAAATGCCTGAATGTGGATCAAACTTTGGCAATCTTTGGTACTAATGGAGCAATTTACCACAAGACTAAATAACCTGGGACAAATATATTAATAATAGATCCTAGAATGTTATATATATATATATATATATATATATATATATATATATATATATATATATATATATATATATAAAACATATAACATAATAACACATCAGGACATCCAAGATGGGTGGTACATCAGGCCATTCAAGCTATTGGAATTCATTCGAACATTCTATATTTTTGGATTTGTGATTTGGATTATTTGGAATTTAACTCACAAAATGTAAGTGTCATTTGAATTTTCACTTTATCTGTCTGGAAATAAATTGCTTGTTGATTTTACTGACTTTGTTGGTTTCACTTGCTTTCTTTTACATATTTGTAAGACCTAAAGTCATAACAATCTATATATATATATATATATATATATATATATATATATATATATATATGTATATGTATATATATATATATATATATATATATATATATATATATATATATATATATATATATATATATATATATATATATATATATAAGATGATGCTTCAAATCTTCAAAACCTACAATTTCAGAACATGTAGTTAAATGGAACATACTTATGACACTGCCCTGGTCTAGTTGGATAACCTATCAGAAATGCTCAATCAAATGTCTCAACCAAATTTACCACCTTACCATTGGTGACAATAATAACAATCTTACAAATCTGTAAAATACAACATTTTTAATTTTGTCCTGCAATTAATTAATGATACATTGAAGATCTCCACTCCAGTATTTATTTCAGCATTTAAGAATATTTTTTGTTGTATTCTGCAAATAAATTGTTAAAACTTTCACATAATTTATAATACAAAAGGAGTAAACTGATTCATATTGCATGTCACTGGATGTAGAGGAAAGTAAGGTTCTTCTCATGATATAAATTTGCCATACAATGATACATGTAACAATTTGTTTTTAATATTATGTTTAAAAACAAACATATTCCTGACACAAGTATTTCTCAATTTTGATGACTATTACAGTTTATTATCAGCATAAACATGCAGTCATTTAAAACATGTCAACATGAATAAATAGAAATATGAAAACATTTAAATTCATTGTTTATATAATACATTAAAAAAAAGATGTTTCTTCATATTTGTATCATACTTCCCATGCAACAATGTGTGATTCCATAATTTTTCATCTACTTCTTCACGACAATCTAACGATTTACATTTCCCAGAATAAGTTATAAATAGGTGCAGTACATCATTTTCGGTTAGCAAATTTGAGGACAGTATTCCATTCAGTTTGCTGCACTTGCATATTAAGAAGGCGTGATCATTACTATGTCAAGCTGTAGCATGGGAAAATGGTCTGACATTCCTTAAAGGTGTAATAGCAAGTCAAACTTTGTGTAGGCATAAAAAGTTGAATGCCTGAGCTTAACATTGGTACCAAATTTATGACGCTATGCAAAGTGTAGCTTCAAATATCAGCATTGATTCTTAAATAGGTCGCATGAGATGGGATAGAAGTGTCCTCCCTTGTTATTAGTATGTATATATATATATATATATATATATATATATATATATATATATATATATATATATATGTATATGTAGTATATGTAGTATATGTAGTGCATGTCATAATGTTCCAGTGTACTTGATCGTACATGTACAGTATAAAAAGGATAGTGCTCGTTTCTAATCTCTTTTAGAGTTTTATTTGTATTACTGCTTTCAAAACTTTCTTCAAAGTGGGTTTTGGAAAGTGAAACTATAACAAATTAATAACCAGTACATGAACCACTTTTATGAAATATTATTTATTGAGAAAGAGCATCAAAGTTATTGCTTGATGCAGAATAGTATGTAAATTTCCGCACATGTATATGCTAACAGGTACATGTACATGTAATCAATCGAAAGGTATGTATGTTGTAGCTAGGCAATTATTCTGATGTACGCTCTGTCTTGGACAGGGGTGGAAAGATGTCATAGAAATTTAAACCTCATATTTTTTTCTACATTACATGCGTTCGTTTACATGTATCCCTAGCTAGGCCACTGATAAATACCACAAGAAATGTTACCACTGTATAGTTCACAGGTAAAGGTATGAAGTTGAAACCTGCCATGGTTGGGTTTATGTCATGTCAGGGTTTCTTCCATCTGTTTGTTTAGTGTGTTGACTCATGGAGCGAATACAATAAAATCAGCAAGGGGTGCCATAAAACCCACTAGAGCTGCAATAAAATCTGTGATGGACTTCCACTAGATTGAGTGGATTTCCACTAGACTTGGAGGAAATCCACCAAACAAAGTGGACATCCACTACCCGTAGTGGATACTTAATCCCTTACCTCTGTGTCCACACCCAATAGAATGAGTGATCAATCAATAATCCATGATGCATGTACTGTACCAGACTTCATAACAAGTCTTATGGTGAAAACACCATGGCAATATTACTTTTACTTTTTGTTCAGGATGAGTAGCAATAACTATTTTCAAGATGGCCACTATGGTGGCCATATTGGACGTCAGATAAGCACCATTTTCATTTATGAATAACTAGACATCATAAGAAGTCTTTCAGTAAAAACCCCATGTTGATATGGCTCTCCATTCAGCAGGAGTAGCAATAACAAGATTTTCAAGATGGCTTCCATAGAGGCCATATTAGACATCAGATCGGCTCAATTTTCATTTAAGACCAACTAGACATCATAAAAAATCCTCTGGTGAAAACCCCATGTCAATATGACTTTTCATTCTGAAAACAGTAACAATGACAAGATTTTCAAGATGGCTGCCATGGCATCCATACTGGATGTGATATTGGCACAATTTTCATTTAGGACCAACTAGACATCATAAGAAGTCTTTCAGAGAAAACCACTTGCTGATAAAAATATCCATTCAGGAGAAGTAGCAATAACAATATTTTTCAAGATTGCCACTGTGGCAGCTATAATGGGCATTAGATAGGCAACATTTTCATTTAGGACCAACAAGACATCACAAAAAGTCTTTTAGTGTAAACCCCATGTTGATATGACCATCATTTAGGAGGAGTAGCCATAAGATTTTCAAGATGGCTGCTGTGGTGACCATACTGGATATTTATTTACCTAAACTGATTATATCTGTAACCACCTACATAAATCATAATCTGTGTATAGAGAGAGAGATCTGTGCTGGGCAAATAAAATCTAGTTTTACTTGTCTGGTGGGCCACTGACGGCTTAAGAGTTTTATTTGTGCAATAATAGTTGTGCAAGAGACTTCAAAACAGTGACTGTTTACAGCAGGTGATTATGTTAAATTCTAGCAATAAGAAATTTCAGTACATATATGTACATTAGCTAAATTTATTTATGAAGCATTTACAATAAGAGACATAGCACTTTTACAGTAATCTGTTATAAAGATTGTTTATATTTGTTCATCCTCTTCTTTCAAGCTTTTGTTGATCACCTTTTTTAGTTTCAGTTTGAAGTTGCTTTTGACAACCATGCAATATTTGTAGCATGTACACTATTAGTATGTACATGCTTATGACAACTATTTAATTGAATTTAATTTAATTGAGACCTTTATGGCAGATTTGACTGTATACGAAGCAAAAGGATAGCATTATGGACAAGGAGGGAGGCTGCTAATTTAACCTAGCTGGATTATTGTGTTACCCCTGCATGTGTACAGACTTGTGAATTTGCACAATTCCCACCCTTTCAATACAAGGTATGGTGATAGCTACAGTAGTCTGTACTTCTGCATGTTACACCTTCCAGGTGAAGGTATTTTGTATGTGTATTTCCTGTTTTACAACTAAATACATCATGTATGTACATTTATATAAGATGTAGACAGTTTGACATGTTCATGTTGTACACTATTGTGACTTGAATGACAAGCACCTGTAAACATGACCCCATCACCCTAGCAAGTACTTGATGTGTACCTAAGTAGAACACTAGGCCAAACATCACTAATTAATCACTTGACTACCAACTTGCCCATTACAGGTACACAGAAAGTATATCCATCTGTGAAGCCAACTAAAACCTAGCCAGTCAGTAAGAGTAAGCTTGTATTTTTACAGGATTTTAGACTGGTAACATGTCAACAAGCAGAGAAGGTAGCTTATTCAATTAAATACCCATAGTCAAGTTAGAGAAGAAAAACAAAATGGGAGGTGTTTGATGTTTTACGGCACAGCAACACAAGCAGGTTATTTTTTGTCAAAGCAATCTGAGCAAAGTGCATTACCCAAGGACACACCACAGGCTTATCCAATGGTAGCATTCAAACCCACACCCATTCAGCCACAAATGCAGCAAGCTGCCCGCTGAGCCACTTTTGCCTCTTCCAACATGCAGAGGAGCACATTTGGCCTGTTCTACATTCCCGAGACCACAAGAAGTTAAAAAATGAGAGACTAGCAGGGCATTCAATAAAACTTGAAAAGTAACAGGGGAGTTTAGGGAGGCTCCCCCTACCAAAGGTATAGGGGGCAGCAAAACATACCCTGCAGCCAGTTTTTTCTGGCAGAGTTAGGTGGGTAAACTACCAGGCTACTGGCACTTAGGAAATGCACTGGATTAGGGCATAAAACTGTACTAAATTTACAACTTTCTCATAAATAAATAAAACTTTCCTTAATAAATCTATAATATGTTTATGCTAGAATGATTTACATGCATCAAAGATTGCATGATGTAAATGATTTGCATGTACGGGTAGGTACCTGAATGGATGAAACACAAGTACATTCCTAGTTATATGTATTTGCTAATTGCGCTACAACTGAATACACAGTCAAGAAGAGAAAATGTTGCTTTGAGAATGCAAGAAATCATAATGTTGAAGGTATTGTTCTGGTTAAAAGTGAGCTCCCAGCAAAATATTGGCTGTTATGATTTTTCTGATGTCTTTTCTTTTTATGTACATGTGTCATTTGCATCCTATTCCCAATATTTTTCCCAGTGCCATTTTCAAAATCTCAGCCTAACAGCAGGGTTGTACTGAAGGCTGCAAAAGTTTACACATGTAAACAGCTAAATTCAGTTTACTGCCTGTAAACATTTACAAAATCAGTAAACATGTAGAGAAACATGCATGTGGATGTCAGTGACACAGAAACTACCCTTTCTAATTCAATGATACAGTATATCTCCACATCTCTGCTTAAGGCATCTGTTTAAAAAGATTACATGTATATTCTTTTAAAGTATGGATGATTGTCACATCCAATGTGGCATCGCTAGGAAAAAGTCAAAGTTGACAAGAAAATGGTTGTACACAACATTATATATCAGGTTGATTTACTGACCTTGCTGACAAAAAAATTCTTTATAGTACATGTACATTTTTTACTTTTGAAAAACGTGTTTGTTAACAGAATCTTTGATGAGTAACATTTTATTTTATAATAATAATAATAATAATAATAATAATAATAATAATAAAGTATTTATTTTAGGACGGTGACACAATTAGTACAAAAACTTATCTCCTTTGCATCCCTCAATAATCTATGTATGTACAGGTAAATATATAAAATACAGCTGCCAAATATGAACATACAAAAAAAGGTATTATGGATTAGTGTACACAAGAGCAACGGAGTATGGATTCAGCTACCAGGGCATTGTGTACAGAAACATGCATGATTTAAAACTTTTTCATTCACACACACACACACAAGTAAACACCCAGAGACATTTTATATAATATATACATATACAAATAATGGTATACAAAAAAGTTAGCCATAACCTGTTTTAGACATTATCTGCATTGCATCCATTTCAAACATCTGTGATGAAAGGAAGGCACTGATGCTGCTGCTCAATACAAGGTATGGTTTTTAAGGGAATGTGGTTTATACAACAAATTTTAATCATATTTAAGGATTTTACATGTGTTACTTGTGTATCTTATTTTATATACATTTGACAGAATTGTAATATCTTTTACTAAAGAAGAAATTTAGTGTACATGTTTATACTGTCCTTAATAAGAAAAGAGGGCCATTCGAATTTCACCTTCTACTGAGCACCAACAATTGACTTGTCTGCACAAGTCACATGTCTGTCATAGTCTGTATACAAGCTTAACCGAATTTCTCCAAGTATTTTAAATGAAAACAAATGACAAGTTCATTTCATCTTTAGCACTTGTTTAAACTTTAACAGGCTAAGATCCAGTTTTTGAAACATTATTTTTAAGTTTGATAGATTTTGTTACATGTAGGATGTACTTTTTATGACATAATTAAAATTATAACTTTTTGGAAAGCACAAAGTCTCTCACAGTTTTTGAAAAGTACATGTTCAATTTACATGTTTTATTTTCTTCATCAAAACAAAAGAAATTGGATAAAGGAAGGTATTAAGGTTTAGGTCCACTTTTTGGTGATTACAACATGTTTGGGTTTTTTGCCATATAACTTTAAATGAGCATGCTGTAATTAATTCTAATTGATGGAGCACAGGACTCGAAATTAGCAGTAGTCTGCTCCCATGAGGCTAGTAAATTTCCAGTCAGACTAGTAGTTTTCATAATTTCAGTAGTCCAGTGGCTAGTAAAGTTTCATTTGTCGTCAGTCAGCATTTGTGGGAAGGACTAGTGAAGATTCTGCAGGACTAGAAAATTTCTCTATCTACTAGTCCTTCCATCATTGCAAGCCATAGGTGATAATCTGCTTCACTCCTTCGTCACCCATGGCCGCCTGTGCAGAAATTTCCTCATTTCTCATGAACATGCATAAACCTGCTTAACCAATCACTGCAAGTATGCATAAACAATTAGGAACCAACAACTGATTAACAGGTGTCTTAATCTCCTTGCTGCTAAGATCTAACCTATGCGGCTTCAACCTAATTCCCCTACAATCACTTGAACTTTGTTTGATAGCTTGCACACTACATAAATGATATTCACTTTGTAGAAATGGATCAAATAAATGAGAATTTTGCAGACAAAAAAAACCCCTGCACACTGAGAACTGAGTTGCTGTAATTTTCATGCATCCAAAAATGAGTATGCGTACCTTGATTTGGATTTCGGCATCTGGGAGAACCCTAAGCACAATCCTGGCTATACCTGCCATATACTACAGATCAAAAGTTAACTTCCAAAATGTAAAACAAAATGTGAGGTAATACATGTTTGAAATTAATTTGATGGGGGGAAAAAACTCATTCCCTTAAATCGTGCAACTACAATCGCTGAAAATCTTAGTGTATCTGAAACAAAAAGGAGGCTTTAACTGGGTTTCCTTTGACCCATATTTCTGGGTTTTGACATGTATTTCATGTTACCTGAAACTCATGAGTGTGAATTCCGCCCTATGTGTCAGTTTGACTCGTGAATTTTGCCTTAAGCCTCAAACACTATAATCAGTACCATATAATAACCTTTGCCGTTCTTGCTGTTTGAATGACCATACATATGCACCTGTGTGATTCGCTAATCAATTAACGTTTTTCTCATGCAAAGTTGCAAGTCACATGGGATTGTCCAATAACTGATGTAGATGTCAACTCTGATCTTTTGTTTTGATAAGAAATTGAGATAATAAATGGAATTTAACACCTCTTTATAAAGATAGTGAATTGGCCGTGATGACTAGAAATTAAAAATGGCAGATGGAAATCAAAGAGAATATATTGGTATGTACAAAGTGTTTTTTTTGTAAAATTAATGATTTCAACTGATTTTCAAGTAATTGGTTGCACTTCTGGTATAAGTGAATGATTTCCCATTTGATCATTTCTAATATTACTGTTACACTGTGTACACTATTCTATTGTTGATTGTGCAACATCATGTTAATTTTGATTGTCAAATTTAAGCATCACATTAATATCATGACTCAGACAAATATTCAGACTTATTTCTATGGGAAACATAAGCGTGATACTGACTCAGGCCGTGAAAATGAACATGGTAGGAAGAAAAGGAAAAAAGACACTTTTTCAAAATTCATATGAAAATTCAGGGGTGAGTGGAAGAAAACTGAGGAGTGTTCTTACTGTATTGTCTTGTTAATAGTGATATACAGCTTACAGAGCTCAACATTAGCGCTAATCCACTATCCCATGGTTAGTGATTTTGCCGACGGATCACTAAAACCCAGCAGTCACTACTCCATTTGGGCAATAAAAATTACCGCTGGTTGCTATCATAACAGTTAATAAGTGGTTGTCAGTAGGCATTCCCTTTAATGGTTAATTAATCTGTTTATTTAGCTAACTGTGTACCCGTTACCTACCAACATCCTTCAATTGACAAGGTACAATAAATGTTCATAGCGCAAATGGACAGGTTTTAAACCACTCATCCACTCCGCAAGTAAATTAGTGTCAAAACTGTCTTCATGCACATGGAACTAGCCTGGTGTACTACCACCAAGCCCTGATTTAATTATTTATAATGACAAAATATGTAGGATCTATGGCTAATATTAACCAATCAGAAAAGGTTGCATTCACAGACTCTACAAATAATCCAGAATTATACAGAACGTGTTTTGACATCGTTGTTGATAAACATTCAATACATTGTACAGTGACAATTGTAAACATGTGGAAGTATTGCAAGGCATGCAGCTGTCACCGAAAAGGCAGAAATTAGATGAAGACAAGAGAAACCACGATTACAAATATGATCAAAGAGAAGAGACAAAGAAAGCACCAGAAATGCTGGGAAAATGAACACAAGTGGCTGAAGTATGACCCAGGAGAGGTTGTGATGTTAGGCACATTCTGCACTGGGTATTAGGAGATACTTAAGTGTGTGTGGTACTTCATTCATTGATGGGTGTACAAATTTTCATAAATTATCCCTGTAATCACAAAGTGTAAGCTCCCTACACATAATGGCAGAGGGATGCATGAAATCAAAACAGGAAGTTGGTTCCTCAGAAGCAGAGGTTCCAACAAAATTCCCCATGATACTGCATTTTAGTCATTGAACAATGTACATTCTATGCTATTATCAGATGCTATTACATTTTGTTATTCATCCCCCCAAAAGATTTGTTACAAAAGCATTAAATGTTGGACTAAAATACATGCAGTTTCCTTCCGTTCTATTTGAGACCACTATGGCACTACTAGAGTCCAAGGTTTCAGGTGGGGGACTCTGTGTATCAATAAAAACTGCAACTTTTTGGGATTTAATGCTAGCATCTTTGGATTTTGTATGCTTCTTCTGGCAATGAGGCATCATAGCTAGCTATCTTCTCAATAGATGAAGCCAGGGAAAAACCCAGTCAGCATAAGATTTTTTCAGTCATTTTTCTCCCTTCCACTTACTTAAAGTGAACCAAAGACCTGGTCAGTATTACTCAATAACATGATGTTATACGACAGGTAAATATTTACACTCTACAGACATGTAATTAAATAATTTTTGTTTGTCTGATATAACTGGCTGTTAATTTGAAGCTGACCACAATTAGCAAACAGCATGCAAGTGATAATCATTGTTGAATCATGCTTTCTAGTCAACTATAGGTGCTTACAAATATTGGGAGAAATAGTAAGCATATTATGAGCATGATACCTAATTCAGTCACATATAAACAAATTTAAATCCGGAATGGTCACAACATTCAGAAAATCCAGAATTCTATTTGTATGGTTTTTTAAAATGCCTTTTCTTGTGGCCATACAAATTTATCGGGATATTTGGAAAACCAGAAACGAAGCTATTTTTCTTTTAGGTCTTACAAGCATTTCTGGGTAAAAGGAAGGACAGGATGGAGAAAAACGTTCCAATTAATCTCGTACAAGCAGAAATTTTGCCTTAATTTTAACTTCTAGAGCAGGGTTCTCAATTAATGCATCCCCTCAGGTTTTGACGCTTGGAATTTAAATGTGACCCATTTCTGACACATGGAAATTCTTGCCTGTGCATTTTTATGACACACATTGCTTTGGGCCAGAGCATCAGTTTTAACCCTTTTCATGCTGAAGTTCAATCAGACAGACAGTTGTGTAGAACTAGAAATTTGTTCAGTCAGTGGTGTCAGAGCTGAGCAAATCCCATAGCCCGACGTCCCGAACTATTCATTTTCGAAGTCGGGCAAGTAAAATTTTCCAAGTCGCTAGTCCTTATTTTTGTGCTTTAATCACTGTCAATCATGCCCTCCTGGCATACTGAATACTTGATTCTACCCCTCTTCATGTATACATTTACATCCTGTATAACACATAAATGTGGTCAGTGATAATTGTCGCATATGCACACGTTCTGTTACCGCTTGACTGCATATTGGGCTAAGCGACCAAATTATCGGCAAATCAAAACACGTCAAACAAAAGAAAGCCATTATGATCAATTAGCAGTGTTTTAAGCAGCTTTGTTGCATTGTGTTTACTCAGATCCTCACGAGTGGCTCACTATGATTTTAATCCAGTGTAATTAAATTAAATTAATGAAAGGCACTTTACCGACATCAGTGTTTGTTTCCTTTATGAAGTGATTAAATGACAGTAATGATTCTTTAATTTTTTATTGATTATATATTGCATTTGAAGCAAAACAATTATGCTAATCAATGAGCTGTCTCTGTTCGTATTTAAAAGAGAAAATGTTATGTTATGATCACTTTAGAAGTAGTTGTCAAGCAAGCTGAAAGTTACTCGGTGGATAAAACGAGTTTGCTAAATTATTTTCGCAAGGAAGGTAATAAGGGCGATTCGGAAAAGGAAATTTTTTGTGAAAGTGGAGGGATAAAATATAAGACTGCTACTGAGTGTGCGGTAGCTATTTCTCCAAGAGATATAAGCAGAACCTTTGAGATGCTTTAGAGCATTTGACTACAGGCACTTTCCTCATGAGTGGACAGCTCTGTTGAAATATGGGAGGGAAGACTTGCAGGTTCTTCTTAATCATCTTCAGGGCTGAGCAAATCCCATAGCCTGACGAATCAGACTATTCATTTTTGAAGTCGGGCAATTAAAATTTTCCAAGTCGCTAGTCCGGGACTAGTGGATGAAAAAAAAATTTGCTCAGCCCTGCCGGGTAATTATCAACAGATGGGTACCCAAGTAAACGGACACCCCTTGGCATCTTTATGCACCATCTCTGCTAAACACTAAATAGTATTCCCCTAAAGCTCATATGAAACCTTCATATTATGCCAAACAATCAATACTTAGAGAACTTACTGTATGCTTATCATTTTGATTTTTCTTATTTGCATGAAATGTTTAAAGAGGTGATATAATAGCACTAAATATTGTCGTTTAGCCACGACCCTGGAACCATTCTGCAATAACTTCTCCCACCACACGCATGAAATTCCTAGTGATCTGCTGGCCAAAAGGACAAAAGTCAGTGTTATTGAACAGATTTCTTGCAGTTGAAACAGAAAAAAAGATCAAAGTATCATTTGCATTCCAGGAGATATACTGGGCGAGGTCAAGTGGTCAGTTCCTGTCTGTGGTTAATCCTGTTTTTGGCAGCCCACATTACTTGTATGTACTACTTCTTTGAAGACCAGGAGCTGTGGAGAGTGTAAGCTTCTAATGCAACACAAAGTAAAGTTCTTTAGTGAGCAAAAATTTTAAAAAAGACATTGTGGTAAACATTACCAAATGCCAAATTAAATGAATTTGTATTCAATTAAGAATAACAGTTTTTACCTTATTCTTTGCAGAATTAGGAGTAAATGATATTGCCCTATCGTTTACAGCAACTATTTTTCTGTGTTACCCAGTGAAGACAGGTTCTCCAGAATTGTTTTAGTTTGGGTCAAGGGTCAAATGACTCTTCAGTTTTTAAATCTGTTGAGAACCCTGATAGAGTGATTGTCATATTGATTTATTTAGTCAGATGCTTGTCTAGTTTGTTTGTTTGTTACTTTGTAGGTTTGTTTGTAAGCAACTTAGATAAAACTCTCCTTTTCATACATTGTTGCTACATAATCTGAAAAGGTACATTAAAATAATTCTCATAAATTTTATAGAAAATTGGTAAACCCTGATTTCACAGAATATCATGTTCCCTAATATATTAATCATGGCACGTACATATGTGTAATAATGTCATTGGGTTATAATTGAAAAATGTTTGATATTCATTGAATTTTACCTATTTTCATAATTTACATAAATGTTATAATATTTTTAATGTATATATATCAGGGCTCGAATTTAACACAAATTTCTTTGTAGCCAGAAGGACTAGTATACTGAGAAATTTACTAGTCCTGCCAAATCTTTACTAGTCTTGTCCACAAAACAATGTCACACACTCGTATTGTGATTAACAACAATTTTATTTCATAAATAGCATTATCATATGAAATGCAGAAGTACAGAAGTATAAATCTTGCTTTTTGTGTTGCCCACAGCTTTCATGTGTGTTTACCGATTCAATATTAAAGTTCGAACAACCTGCAACAAAACTGGATGTTTTCTCAATGTATTGTTGAAATTAATAATAAGGTGGAAAATTTTCAAATCTTAGATGCTCAGAGATTTTAATTCCCAACAAATGTACGGCATTCTGCTTGGATATCTCCATGTGTATTCAATTATTTGTTCATCTTGTAAGGGAAAAATATACAAACTATTTTTATCATCATAGAAAAAAGTAGTTATATGGAAATGATGTGTTAATAACGTAATCATAACATTGATCTAATTCTTATAATTATTTCGATGCAAATGTAAAATATGCATTTTCCAGTTTGTGACTGTTGGAGCATTTGGCTAGCGAGCCAAAAAAAAATTAAATTAAACAAACATGCAAACTAATTTCTTTGAATAGTTTTTGTCATGTTTCTGTGTGTGGTATACTGCTTTGTAGTTTGTTACTGTGGTCGAGTGGATCAAGTGTGATACCAGCATGCACATACATGCAATGCACACGTACTTGACTTTGGAACACGAGGTCGGGAGTTCACGCCCAATGGTGGCAATATTCGTTCGTGCTTTTTGCTCCATGCCGCTATGTCTAATACAGATTCCGTATTAATTTTCTTACTTATATGAACTTTTCAAAATTTATGTATGTATAGATTTATAAATGGTCAAATTTTAATATTTTCAGAATATTTCCTAAAAATGTCATCATGTCATGCATTGAAAAAGTAAAATTTGGTTATAATTAATAAGCATTCTAGCATTACTTTTTAAATGTTAACTTTGGTGAAAATTTCTTCAAAACATTATCAGAATCATTAAAAAATCTTTCATGGAAGACACATCTTTATGGCTTGGTGTGAACGATGAGGTCACTAACTGCAGAAAGCTTGGCAATCACAGTGATCTCCCCAGAAATTTTCGATAGCATCGGGGTACGCGTGTTTGGGTCATAAAATGTTTTACAAAGCGGGTGTTAACGTCATAAAAGTGAAACAAATTAATATAAAGGAAATAAAAAGAAGTGCATATATTTACATAGTATTTTTTAATTACCTAAGTTATAACAGTAACAACAATGCATATCTCATTTATTTCTTAATTTAAATAAATGATATTCGTCTTTTCTTCATTTCACCATATAAACTGACTGCAACATCACAATTAAAGTCTTTTAAGGGTTGTCCTTCAGTACTGATTGTCATCAGGTAGTTCAGTACCCTCTGTGACAACCTGTTCCTTAAAACACTCTTAATTCTATTCATTGAGGAGAATGACCTTTCACAATCTGAAAAAAATGGAACATAAAATTTATTAATGGATGTACAAAAAAGAGACAAATATACCTGAATCCTAATTAAGTTAATTATCATGGAAAAATTCTTCAGGTACAATTTACACAGCATACCTGCAAAATATATATGTAATTACATAGTCTTATTTTCAAGAATTTGATATAGACCGGGTGGAATAAACTTTTGAGGTGATGACTTCACTGAATAATAAGTAAGAATATGGATGAAATTATTTTAGTTATATTTATAAAGGAATACTTTTTATTTATATCTTTTCAAAAGAGGTAAAACTGGAAGGTAAAAATTGTTCCGTTTATTACTTGGATAGACAGAAAAGAGAAATGAGAAATTAATAGGGCAGCACTCACTTAAGTTAGCAATATGGAAAACTTACCATCCGATGCAGCAATTTCCACCCAAGGGAATAACGTCTTCCATTCATTAATAAATCCTGTCCTTCGTTTCTTGATATCATTCTTTTTGGAAATCATGCTGGCACTATTCATGACGCCAATTTCTGATTGTCGTAACCAGGCCAACATGGGGCTAGCCGGGCGCTGGGTAATTTTTCGTTTCTTGGAAGGTGGTGTGTTCATTTTTCACAATAATTTTTAATTTAATCGGTGTAACTACTTTGGCTGTTAATGAAAACGACTGACATATATATAATACACTACCAGTAGACTCCATTGTTGCTGGCCAATCACGTGACTAGGTGCAGACGAAACCCTCACCAAAGGTCACGCACCGGCGGTCACGCAAGCCATAATAATGGTTAAGGAAGTGAGCAATTATCCTGGATTATCTTAATAAAATACCCCAGAAGAGGTAAGAACAGGTGTCATTTGAGTGGGACTTTGAATTAGGTGACAGGATGTTTGTTTAACAGATTAATTTTATAAGGTAGTGGGAAACATCAAAGTGTAGCGGCACAAGAGCATAGCGTAGCGGCAGGTTCTAAAGCGTCGGGGTTGTCAGAGTTTGAAACGATAGCGTAGTGGGCCTGCTATGGTAAAAGGCCCTCGGGAGAACACTGAATCAGGGAAAACGTAAACTCTTACCGAACATTATGATGATTTGGATTTCATGTTGTATGTGTGTGTAAGTGTGAGAGAGAGAAAGAGATGCTTTAAAACAGGTTAATCTCAATTTTATATATTATATATAATATGCAATAGAAAAATGAAGAGAAAAAGAAGTAAGTAAAACATAAGTACAATCTCTTCACTATCCATGTCTAATATAGTGAAGTTCAGCCCCTCAATAACAGTGTGCGTTGCAATCAGATGATCCAAAAGAAACAGAAGAAACAAAATTGTTTTATTTATGGTTGAGGGGAGAGATCTTAAATCTGATTAACTTTCCGCATAAAAAGTTGTAGAATGCCATAAATTTGTTGGAAATGAAAATCTCTTAACAACTAACATTTGACTATTTCCACATCATTTTTCATTTCATACATTATCAGATTAATTAGGATCAATTACCAAACTTCCGCTGTTAATGACGAGACCATAATTGGCGCTGTTAAGTGAAATGCGCAAAATCGGATGGCTTCTTGTTATAGAAACGCACCTTTCTGAGGCAGAAATTGACTTCATCTTCTGATGCTTATATTTTATGACTGTGTTTACAATGGTCACTGCCCAGATTCTACAGAACATCTGCTGAAGCCAAGTCTTTATTAGGGAAAGGCGTAAACAAACGCTGACTGTTGATAACCGAAACTTACTAGCCCATCGGACTATTAACATTATGAAAGTTACTAATCCGACAGGAAATCTACTAGCCTCAGGCTAGCGGACTACCGCTAATTTCGAGCCCTGCATATATATATATATATATATAATGCCATGATACAAGTTTTTGATTCATACTCCACAAAGAAAAACAGTTCTGCATGCAAAATATGTCTCTCAATTAGCCCATTCCCATACAGCGGTTTACATATATGAAACCATGCAAATATGAACTTTTTGATTTTGGACCCTGTTGTCTGTAATTGATTTCCACAAAGAAAAACTATTTACGCATTTTGAGATAAAATTTAAAAAACATATTTATAGATTTGTTTATATAAACAATGAGGGGCAGCAAGAACAAAGTAGTGGCTGCAAATGTTAATTATAACTAATTTCTGAAATTATAAAACCTAAAACTGCTGTACGTTTTTTTTTTTTTTAAATAAACAAAATATTAACACAGTATGGACTTTGTGTGCATTACTGATAAATATGGGGGCCCTGGGTGGCCAAGTGGTCTAAGGCACTTGCCTTTACAGATCACTACCATCTCACCTCTGTCCACTTTGGTTTGAGCCTTGGGCTTGGTCAATGTGGTTATGTGAGAAAGCTTGCCAGTAGCTTCCTGTGGGTTGGTGGTTCTTCCCGGGATTTTCCCGGGTTCTTCCTCCACCAGATATACTGGCCGCCATGTATAGCCTATCATGTGCTGAAAAATGGCATTAAACCCATAAAACCACTGATAAATAAAAAAAATCTGAGAAAAGTGTTTATGGTTAGTATAAAGTGTGTGGGGTCTTTCTCCAAGCACATGGAATTTTCAAAAAAGACTATACATTACAAATACAATAAGTATATTTGGGTCATTTTGGGGTATGTTTATGCACCATTTTTGGAATATTTGAGTGTATTTGGGTAAATCATCCATGTAGCATCATGCAACCTACAAAATTTACATAGTTTAAAATTATTTGTGTTGCCTGCATTGGCAAATATGGTTGGGCTACAAGTTCTCACAGTAGGATACAAATCTTTAATTTGAATGGTTATCTTCAAACTGTGTCATCAGGAGATATGAATTACTCTGCACAGTTCTAAAATAATGGGCACTAGCTAAATCCACTGTAGGATGTACCATCCGACACAAAATAGTAGAAACCATACAGTATACACAATCTGGCATTCAATTCATAACTTTCACTTGCACAAGGCACTGCTTATAAAGTAGTGCACATGTACACCAATGTGACCAGTGTAATAGAACATAATTGTCCATTTAATGTATCTTTATTACTCCACTCACAGATACACATTGCAAATGAGTGAGCATTTTATGTTGATGTACGTTTGTATTGTACACACTGTGTACAAATATGCAGTATGTGTATAGTAATACAAAATTGACTTATATAGGTATTAATGTACACCATTGACTGATAGTTATAACAGATTTAACTGGTTATGCAACATCATTATTGTTTTTGGTGTGAATAATAAAGAAAATAAAATGACTGACAAAAACATAAGGAGAAATTTTCTGAAAGCCACTTACCGGTAATTTTGGGATAAGAGCTGGAAGAGACGTTCTTCTGGTAGACCTATGTGCAGAGAATACACTAGCATTTGAGGAACTAGACCTTCTCCTTTTAATCACTGGGATTTTTCCATCACTGGTCATAAAATTACTAATCTGAGGTTTTAATACTGTTTCCATATATTTCTCGACCACAAAACCGGCTAAACCACAACTGTATGCCAAATACGGCCTTAAACTTTGAGGTAGGTCTACTAAATTTGCACATGCTAAATATCGGCCAAAACTGACCAGAGATATAACTAATGCACTGTGCGTTGTTTCTAATGAGGAAAACACACTTGCAGTACATACTGCAAGTAAAACCACAAATATAATCAACGGCTGGGTAGTATTTGTTGTGGAAATATCCTCCGCAACGTCGTAAGGGCCCCACGATGAGACTAAGAATAACTGCGCCAGGCTCTCTCCTACGAAACATGAAGAAAACAAAAGATAGACACTGGTAGTGCTCCATGTCTTCCGTAAATATAACGAAAGCCAGTAAAATGAACATACAATAGTAAATAATGGAACGATCAGTCCACATACTTTCTGAAAAATAAATCCCACGTCGCAGCGAAGTAACTGATATACTATGACACTACCAAACAGCAGTAGAATACCATAGACAATACCAGCATGTTGATTTGTGAAATTATTAGCTTCGTTTAATCCAAGCCAATTCAGAAAAAAACTGTAATTGCCCTGCTCAAGAGGTTTAACCAGTATTTGTATATATCCATTGTTTTCAACATCATCATCCTCTTTCTGTGAATCATTTTTTGAGCCCCTTCTTGATACAGAAGTTCTGTGCAAAGCCATTTTGTTCCTACACCCGATTAAGCTGCCAAACGGCACGGAATTGTGGGTAATATAGTTCTGCCCTCTGGTGGAAATTACCATTCTAACACGGAAATAGGCAATGCTTGTATAGATGCCAGCCGCTCAACTGGTAGAAAGTTACACTTTTAACACACTGGTATATTATTCATTGTTAATCGTTATAATATCAGAGCTTTGGATTTTAAATTAATCTGTAATTTTATGTCAATATAAAAGGAAAATAGTGGCGGATTAAAGGTTAGCGGACCGCAGAACATTGAATATGTAAGTAGGTCAGAGGGAATACACAAACACTTGAATACAGCTTATAAACATGCTTGTCGGCCTGTTTATGCCACCAAAAACACGCATTTTTCAAAAGTAGCGTGGTTATTTAGATAGATACTTGTAATATTTAGAGAAAGATTGGCAAGCTTGTGTAGCCGGGCGTGTGCAAAATCCTTATTTTGAAGGGGAAAAAAGGTGGATCCGTTTGTTTTTAGTAATTTATTTTACAGTAACAAAAAAGGAAATGTACGTGTTTTTTCAGTGCATTAAGGTTATCCATCATTGAGGTAAACATAATTGTATACGAATTATGGTTACATGCATATGTAAGATGTTATTTAAATTGTTCTCTCTCTCTCTCTCTCTCTCTCTCTCTCTCTCTCTCTCTCTCTCTCTCTCTCTCTCTCCAAGCACAAGGTGGATATATTGATCCAAGCACAAGGTCGTCCACCTGCGTATGCACTGGGTGGCGCATTAATATTCATAGACATTCCTATCTTCAGAGACCGTACAAATTGATTTCAAAGAGTTGTTATGGTTATGCACGTACACAAAGAATATCTCAAGATACATACTATTTCAGTAGCATTTTTGTTTGTCATGCCAT
The DNA here is from genome assembly GCA_029931535.1 of Margaritifera margaritifera. NCBI lineage: Eukaryota > Metazoa > Mollusca > Bivalvia > Unionida > Margaritiferidae > Margaritifera > Margaritifera margaritifera. The sequence continues at coordinate 7,429,088 of JAQPZY010001664.1, read as the reverse complement.
ATAAAGGTGTGTGTATGTGTCACTGTGTGTACGTGCATATTTGTGGGGGTTTTTTTGTTGTTTTTTTTTTTCAACCTTTCAAAAGGATGTAAAAACCTGGATAAAATAACTTCCATCATTTGTATTTATATTTAGATTTTTTTAAAAAAAAGGAAAATAGAAAAAAATATATCTAAGACTGCTTGTTCATCCACGTTTTCATTATTGTTAAAATATCGTCGGAAACCTGAGAGATGAGTTGCCTGCAGATCAATATAGCATGTGTTAATTTTATTGGCCTATGTCTGTTGTCGACAGATCATTCAGATACTTACTGTCGCTAAATTCAATTGTACACATGCAGACTTCATTCAGTTATTACATTGAACTTATTTAAAGTAACATATAACAAAAGAAATACAAGGAAACAAAATGTAAGCTGTGACACTGAACAGATTGTTCCAGATGATGAGATACATTGTATGCCTAATTGTAACTGTTATGCTTATTTACATATTAAAATAACAAAAGTTTTTTAGATATTTCTGATTGCCATAAACTGTTAACTTTTGAATGTTTGTTCTGGGAGGACAGTCAAATTTCTTTGAGATGCGTTTTGCAATAGAAGAAAAGCCATTTAAAAATTCGTACTTTATGACACAACCATATCCTTCGTATAATGGACAGTATCATTGACAGTTTACATCAATTATTATTTCGCACATAATTTCACTTTTACCGTGTCATTATTATGGTTTCGATTAATTTTGTTGTTATATTTTGGTCCATTATTAACAAGTATACGAGGAGTAATATCACACAAATGAATTAAACACTGCACGCAACACTATCAAATTACTTTCTTAGAAAAGTATTTACTGTGTCTGAAAATCTTGATGACAACTGGTGGACAGTTTTTACATAACAATGCAATTCTTTCTCCTGATCACGAGTAACCGAGTCTTAGGTCATTGCACTTTCTTTTACATAGGGTCAGTGGCGTACTAAGGGTAAATGGCGCCCGGGACGACGATGATGGCATAAAGGACCATAATACGAGGCCCCACCCAAGACCTCTGGCGACTGGGGTAACCGCCCCGTCCACTGCCCCCCCCCCCCCCCCCCCCCCCCCCCCCCGTTAGTACGCTACTGCATAGGGTTGCTCTGCATTCGACAATAACAAGATGGCGAGGTCGAGTATAATCTTCTATAATCTTCTTTCTTTGCGTTTGTGCTAGGATAGTGTCAGACATTCCGTGAGTTAATCCGTTTGATCCTAAAGTGACTATAAATCCTCTCTGAATAAGGCTATTGGCAGCCATGTTTGATAAAAACGGAGTGACGCTTGGTTCGTGTTCTTCACTCTGGTCATCAACGTGTTATTTTGCAGCACCAGTCATGGATATTATGGTTCGCATATTCAAGCGCACCAACTCAGGCTGTCATCCTCATTTGTAATCTTTCTACCATAATGTCTCATTTTTATACTTATAAAGATTAATTTTATATGGTCTAGATAGTGTACTTATTTTCATTTGAAAGAATTTAAGTGTAACCTAAAACCTCATTATGGCTCAATACAACAGGTGCTGCGGCTTCTTTTTTCTGTTTTTTTTTTGTTCGGGGCCTCTCTCCCCGAACAAAAAAACAAACAGCCGGAACGTTTCTAATAGTAAGTTTACTTTGCAGTTGGATGGTTTTAAAAGTATGCCTGGAAATCCTTGAAATGCAGAGTTTCTGGGGTTTCGCCGCCCGGGGCCCCAGCAGGGGTTCGATTCCAAAGACTCCTTGCTTATTTTTTTTTACATCCCCCCCCTCCGCCTCCAACGATATTCCTGGATCCGCCCCTAGCATGGGTGTGTTTCGAATGTGGTGTAGCGATCTACACTATGACTTTTCACATTACATTTAAGTTTTCAAGCACAAATTGTCTTCTTCTGTTCCAAATATATATATATATATATATAAATGTTTTTTCGTAAAAAAAAACTTGGACCAGAGTTGTTAAATAGCAGCTTACCGAACTAAAGATACCGTCGCTTATGTGGAAGGAGTCAGTATTTTTAACTAATTTGAGTACAACGCGAAAAAGAGATCACAATGACCCAGATTGAATATACAAATTAATATCAAGATGCACCCAAATTTGCAACTTAGTAGATGAAAATGTATTGGAATTAAAGATCGGAAACGATTTGTTTTAAACACTCTTTAAAACCCATTTAAAGTAAGTCACAGTAACCAAGTTTGGGGGTTCAACACACCTTCACAAGATTCACTCACACTCACACTTCAGGTTTGGTTTTCAGTATGAGTATTTAAATATAAGCAACAGACTGGACAAAAAAAGGCGGATGAACAGACACAAGGATGCACAAACAAAGTGAATCTTACATACCATCCGTTGTCTGCACGTATCCCTTTGTATTTGTTTGAGTGATTGTGTTCAGATTCAGTAGTATACATTTTGGCAGTCTGGTGCAGTCATATTTTGGGGGTTATTACCATCTGGTGTAATTATACTTGATTTTTCTTCTTTTTTTTTAAATCAAACATATTTGGCGCAGTCAGGCTGGGGTGTATTGTGCAATATCACAGTTAAAAATCACTAGCTCAAACGCGGCGTTGTTCTGAAGTGACAAGCCTTGTCGTGAAGTGAAAACGCTGAAGCAAACGAAAATTTGTTTTGAACACATCATAAATAATGGCATAGTATTGACATTATAGCGGCTGAAATAGCAAATATTGATAAACCCCTTAGTGTGTTTATTCTGCTCGTACGAGTTACGTCCTTTTGTGAAACTTATTTATATCTTCAATACAACATATGGGAATTTACCTAGACTGTGAACATGAACTGCGGTACAGGATAAGCTTTATACATAGATGAACTATACGTATGTAGCAATTAGAAAACAGCGGTGGTACTTGGGGAAAGTTGTCACGGTGAACATTGTTTTTTTTATATACTTGTTGACTTATCAGATCTTAAAACTTGTCATGTAATACACAAGTCAAAATCATAACATAATTTCAACATGAGATCTACATCACAGTACACAACATAAAGCAGCGATGAAATACACAAGTTAAAATTAATTTGAGCCTGTAAAATACAGAAAAGAATGACGTAAAACAACTTCATAAAATAGTGACTTAAATGCAAAATAGTTGTTAAATATATATTTTTGTGAATCTGAAAATAGTAGTTACACATATATTTAAATAATTCCAGTTAAATCAATCAAACGAATTCTTTGATAGTTGATATGCCAATACCAAAAGAACGTGAGGAAAAAACTTCAACCTCTTTTAATACGCCTTCAAACCTGAATAGAATTTAGATGTATGAATAGACGTAATTTGAACAAAATCATAACGAAAAGACTCAGAGATTTAGTTAAAAGAAATTTCAGTGTATATTTTACGGCAGAAACAGTCAAGATTTATATGAATTTTTAAATGATATTGGCCATATTTGAAGAAGATTATCATTAGAAAAATTCGACAATTTAGTTTTATAAAATTTTAGATGACCTTAACGAACAATGTTATGAAACGACTGACTCGGGAAGGAGAACAAGCATAGAATTTATTTTGCTATAGAACATGGACTCTTAACATAATGAACAGAGGCGAATGAATAGTATTATATAATGTATTGTCGATATTTTGCATACCAAATTTAGAAGGAAATAATCAAAAAGTTCACAGAAAAACTGAAACAGTTTAGAAATATGCAGTCTAGATATTGAAAGAAAGACATTTGCCCATATCGATAGATTTGAAGTATTTACTGAAACAGCTATACCTTCAATAGAAATATTGTACACATCACTAAATGATTTAAAGATAAAATGATGATTACCAATATATACAGTACATTATGTCATGGAAGACCTCGCGAACGTAGAGATTGTATTGCAAGAATTTGCAATAGATTAAGAAATCAACAGATTATGAAATGAACAGTGATCTGGTGGAGATTTTAAAAAAATGAAACGATTAATGACATACCCACAGTTGCTATGGATATAGACAGAGAAAAGAAAGGTGCTGCACAAATAAAACACAAGAAACAAAACGCTCCTTTTGTGTGTGTGCAGCATACGGTCATAACTTTTTATCAAAAACAGAACAAAGGAAATTGTTTTCTTCCTTTAATTCCTAAGGAAAGAAAGGCGAGAAAATACGGATGTAGCCATTATTATGTGTCCAACCAGGAAGAATCATAAAGAGATATACGAGTACTGGTCATTCTAATTTTTCTTCACGAATGACCATTCAGTCAATAAACCCAAACAGTAATGGATAGTCAACCCTTTATGGAATGGCATCACACATAAAAGCAAACAGAACCTAACTAAGAGAGGTAATGCAGTCGATAATTTTAGACAGACTAACTCTTCATTGATTTTAGCGGCAAAGTTTGGAATTTGGTGGGAATAAATTTTACTGAAGCAGAGAAATTTTAATTGAAACATTTCGTTCTACAAAAATAAAGAAAACTTTACTTAACGAAGATTTTCTCCATATTTGAACTTTAAAGCTTCGGCACATTTAGATTTAAAACTTAAAACGATACAGAGTGGTCTTCTTTGATTATCAATCGAAGTTAGAAACCTACTTACAACTGAATGCAAATTTGTGACAAATAGCTAACAGTGATCTGGAGAAAAAAACTTAATCCAATTCATGAACAACGCTGTATTCGGTAAACAGATTGAAAATTTATGGATAAGAACAACAGTTAAACTATTTGAAGATGAAATTAATTTTTAAAATGTCAAGTGCGAGGAGAACAATTATTGACGATGACTTAGCGCTAGTCAGTTTTGATACGAGAAAAGATCAAATTAATCAAACAAATTTACGGAGAATTTCCAGTAATAGAGTAATCTAAATGACTAATGTATGAATTTTGCTGCAATAGAAATAATACGTTAACAGAATGAGACTTTTGATTGATACTGATTAAATGTGTATCTATCTTGAACCAAACAACTTTTTTCACAGGGACATGAAGGACATAATGAAGTTTTATGACACTAATGACTACCAAAAGAGCAACATATTTAGTTTACCACAAATTAATAAGAAAGTTCCTAGACTTTTTAAGGATGATATAGATAGTGTTACAATTAGAGAGCTTGTGAGTTAAGATCTAAATTTTATTAAATAAAAACAGACAAAGATGAAAGGAAAGTTTGTAATGGAATTATAAAATGTGTAATAAAAAGGTACTCGCTGCTTACAGCACAAGAGGTAAAAGGTGCATGTTGCTTACACCACAGCTCTATAGTCGTGTACCTTAGGTATTGTACCTCAGAAAACATAGACTTTGTCGACGCAGTCTTTGCAAAGAACAAAGCCAATAGAATATTCAGGCTTTATCAAAAGTTTGTTTCGTTTGTTCTGTTTGATAGTTTCTCTTCTTTTCATTTTGTCTGGAACAACGCCATTTTTCTTCAAACACAGTTTCCATTGCTTTTTGTCCTTACTGTAAAAAAGCTAACAAAAAATGTGCATTTTCTCTGAAATCTGTGACTTCAGAGATGTACTTTTGGAAGTTCATCCACAGATTTGTAAAGATGTCTAGCACCAAAATCTAGTTCGATTAGGTGAATTGCTTTCTTTTTTACACCATCAAGATCGCCACAACCATCAATCACAAACAAGGTACTTGTACCTTGGTAAACATCAACCCGTTACTCTAACCACTTATATAATTTATCTTAAGCATTTATCACGATCACGTTTGTCCTTGAGACAAACGTTTTCCGATTCCCAGTCCTGATCGCCACCTTCTATCACTTCAGAGGCTTTTGAAAGTGCTATGTTAAGTTTGAAATCACGTGGAGAGACACAAGGATAAAGTGGACAATGATATCTTAGAATCCGAAAGCCTAATTATCATAAACTTTCCCATACCGTGCAAACTCTATAGTTTAAGTACCAGTATTGTGTGTATTAGCAGCTCATAATCTCAATTTTTAAATTTGTCATTCATATGGCCTTCTTAAATCCCATTTGTCCTGAATGAATCAAGTAACCTCAAATATTTATATATAACGAAAATGTTGCGGTCAATTAACTTCAAAAGGTTATCGCTTCAATAAGATATTGGTGATGTCTTTCGCACTCACTCTGCTTATTTTGTCTACAGGAAACGACAGAAACAACTTCATGGTATAATCAATATGCTTGACCCTAGGTTTAGACTTGCTGTCTGTAAAGTTGTCTTTGCTGTGTTATTTGTATGCTGCAAAATTGTCAGAAACGGCGAAGTCTCACAATCGAAGGGACAACAGTGAAGGTCGACTTTCATTAAAAAGTCGGAATATTTTTTTTTTACAAAACCTAGTAAGTAATGTACACACTAACACCTATTACAAGTGCAATACATATGTATTCGTATTTTACCTGTTCATCAGAAGACTGACAGAAATAATTAAGTTTGGGCTGTCGTGTGTTTTAAACTTTTGCTTTAGCATCAGAATCGGGTCTACCAGACGCTTTCCGTCCGTGCGTAGCACTATCAGCACTATGGGTTGATTCATATAGGGCAAACAAAATCCAGTTTGTTCAAGTATTCAGTAACAAAGCCTTGTTCACTCGATCGTTCAGTCAAGTAGTCAAGTGTCTTGGCTCTATTTTTGCCGAACTCTGCGGTTGTTTTTTGTAATTCTTCCATGAGTTTTTAATGGTTGTTTCCTTTCTATTTCAACTCCATAGAATCAATTAATTTGGACATATATTTGTTTCCCGCAAATGCTAGACCGTTAGCTATTGCTTCATGAAAAATTACTCTTGATGCAGCTATTTATTTGTTGGTAAAAGCTTCACTACTGATTGTGGTAAAAGGTGTTCCAAAGACACGTGCAAGGCGTGTTTCCGGCACGGCACACTAAAGTTTTTTTTTAATGCTGCCAGTTTTTATTTTACATCATGATTGCTGAGCTCCTTATTGTTTGTTCAGTCCAAATATTAAAACATTGTTTTCTTCTGGATAGTTTGTACGTCTTTCTTTTTACTATGTAAAGACTAGGTTCGTGATGTGCATATCTAACAGAAGTACATTCAGACTATGTTTTATTGTTTAATGAGTAAACAACATTGGTTCATCCGGTTTTTAAAAAATCTTTTCAACTCTGGTATGTCATCTTGTTTGCCGAATAGAGATAACTCTTGTTCGTAAAACATGCCCTTCTTCCCACTCTGTGTGTATATATATATATATATATATATATATATATATATATATATATATATATATATATATATATATATATATATATATATCTTCTAGTTTGCAATAAGTGGTTAACCTAGACTTATTTTCCCATGATTTTAAATATTTCCCCGGTAAAGTAATGAAGGTTCCCTTCTTAAAAATTACTTTGTATTTTGAAATTCTGACTATGTTACCGGTTTTAAATTTCCATATATATCAGTTATCAGGCAACCGAATAGATTAATCCAGACTTTTAATCTGGTGTCTTTCTTGCTTGCTTCAATCGGTGTCATGTCTATTGATCTTTGACGTGTGTTACTGTAACCTTCAATTAAATCTGGTAGAACGTCAACGCATTTTCTGTTTTTCTTTTAAGCGAAATACTTCCACATTCTAGCCGTTAGAGTTCTGTTAAGCCTGTTCATAACAGATATTGTGTAAAATTTATTTAATTTTTTTTTTTTTTTTTTTTTTTAAGTCTGATTATGTAGATAAGCATTCAGTCTCTTCCTTTTGCAGCAAGCCCTTAACATTTTATTGTAGAAGTCTTTTCCGTCATTAAACTTTATCTTCTTAGGTTTTATCTCTTTAAAACTTGTTTAAAGCATAGCGTATATCATCTCCACATTTGTTTTCACTTTTTCAGCCCAAGCATATTTTGAAACAAATATATCACTGTGAGCATGTATTTATATCCATTGTTGAATTTTTCATATGCTTGCATATCAACAGTATGTGCCTGCGACTCGTCATTCATGTAACCACCATAGACCATACTACATGGAAATCTTTTTCTGGTTCGCTGTTGTAATGTGTAAGTAGATTTTTCGGATAACCATTTTTGTTTCTTCAATTCATTGTATTTTGTTTTCCTTTTGTTCCCGTTAATTTTCTCCCACTGTTGATTAATGTTTATGTTACCAACCGGATTTTGACAATCGTCGTAAAGACGTCACAAATACTGTTATTTGGCGGTCACTTAAAATAGTATAAACACAATCAGAGAATACATTATGCCCGATAAGTTGTCTTTAGGTGTTCACAACATTCCAACAGGACGACCGCTTATAGCAGGTCCTTTTTAAGCAGTTTGCAACGTTTCTTTGATCCTTTTAAACGTTTGAATGGTTTCAGGTTCATGTCAAGTCTTGCCATTCATGTGGTCGACCCTGCTACAGCTACTTTGTATGCTGAATCACATTGTGCTGTCTTAAATTGAACTGTATTCCCCATAAATGCTATCTCAGTTTTGTGAAATCTCTGCAGATCGAACTTGTAACTTTTACGAGATCTCCACACTGTACTGTACATTCAGCCTTATATAAGTTTGTGTATGTACACATATCAAATAAGTCATTTATTCCTTCTTTGTACTTCGCTTTTTGAACCATCTTGATATCAGGAATGATGCCACTTGTCTCGATGTTATCATCATAAAAAGGTCTCTGTAAATCTGCATCTTTTCTGAAACATTGGGATGCATCTTCTTCCAAGTTTTAAATCAACAAATTATGACTATTATTATAAAGAATGGTATTCTTTGACACGTCTAGCTTTGACCACACTTTCATCAGGTCCAAACTTGCAAACATATAGGCATTATCTCTTGCGCTAGTGATTTTAATTTTGATGTTTCAAAATATACCTCCTCCCCCCAGTTTAACTGCGCCAAAGTGTTTCATTTTAGTATTTAACGTTTTCGTGCCCCATGGTAATACACAAAATAGGGCTGTGCCAGAAATGTCAAAATGTATTTAACTAAATTCTAGTCTAAGTCGGACCTTTAAAACGAAATAGAACATCTTGTAAATAGAAGTGGCAATCTATATCGTTTTGAAAGACGTAGAAACGAAAATTAGTGAGTCAATATCAATACACGATTGTGAAGAGTTGCAAAGTCAATCGGATATTGTAGAACCCTTTGCCCTAATATGTGATGTAATGGAATAACACTTTTTCTTTATAGAATTTAATTGGTAAGGAAAAGTTTCTTTCATTAGTTATGATTTTGGTTTAATAACCGGAAATGAAGTAATAATCTTTCCCAATAACACAGATTTGTTATTTGCGGTTTAGAGGATATGAGTGACTATGATAAGGCACACAACAGTTATATGCTAACCTCTCCTCTTCATACTCTGTCATGATTTCTCTGTTCAAACTAAAGATCTTAACCCTATTTATTGTACTTTGATTGTTCAACAATGTCTTGAGTACGACCGATGGCTCAGATAGTAAGTAGAATCTGGTGATTTTTAAGTTTATTTGTTTGGTGATTAACTGCACGTCAACACATGAAAGTTTATATCGTGCAGAGGCACCGAGCATCTCCTTATCTCATTAGTACTGTGTCACACTGGCCCACCAGGATACTGGGAAATTTCTGGGGGTGAGGGCCACAGGGGTTTGTGGTGCCTTTATGGACCCCCAGGACTATTATCAGCGATTTCCCGAGGAGGGAGGGGACGGACCTAGGCCACCAGTCCTTCCATATGTTAGGCTGGTGCGAGTAACTACTTAAAGTTATGTCATGTAGGTCTTCTCTCGAGAGTTGCCAACACAACCTCAATTAAAATCAAAAGAGCTTGATGTGAGCTTTATCGTGTCTATGTTTTTTGTTTTTTTTTTTAGGGGGGGGGGGGGGAATCGTATTCCATGAATAATCAAGACAAAGACGAGCAGGCGCCATCTTTGCTTCATTAGGGTAGTCATACAGCAGATAATTTTCCCTTGCAGAGTGTTCTTTTCATATTTTTCTGTGATAATAGTTCCCCCATGCATTCATCGACTTTTATAGCAAAATGCCATAGTGGAAATGATAAATCTCCAGAAAACAGTTAAGCAGCAACTAATTCTTCTTCCTATATATTATAAAATAGCATAATTACTTCTTCTGTTTATGCAAATAAGATTTGAGGTATAACATATGGTCGAAAAATAAAGTTGAATCCTTCATTTTAAAATGAAAAAACACAAACATATAGGGTTATGGGGCACTTAAGCTCGCAAAAATAAGTTAATTGAAACTACTGTTAGTTTCGTATAAAATGAAAATAAAAACTCTACATAAAACCAGCCCTCCAATTCATCCCCCTACATTTAATAGTTTTTAATTTTGACTGTCAGAGTATGCCAATCCTTGCAGGAGATAAATGTATCTTTCAAATTAATACAAACTACGAATTCATATTACCATTATTAACAAATCAGGCTACAGTACATACGTAAATTTTAGCCACGGGTTTCTCTCATAATTGGACCAATCAGATCGATTGTGTTTTATTTGTTTCGTACCAACAGAGAAAGGGAAATGCAAGTTTACAGCTGCATGGGATTCTCTTCTTCTCATTGGTCTAACAATGTACCTAAAATAGCGACGGTAAATATACATGAATTTGACCAATGCGACTAGATGGTTATATTGAGAGCAATCGCCAGGCTTGCCTGCTGTAAACATTCTGTTTTCGGATGATGCATCATTTTTCACAATGGTATTTTGCAATAAAAGTCAATTAAATTGTTCAATGCACGGGGTATCATCCTATTAATGTGAATTATACTCTTTGGATGTCTCCCATGAAAACGAGAAAAAGAAAGAAACAAACAAACAATATATATATATATATATATATATATATATATATATATATATATATAGTTGACACTACCTAACGTCAAGTACATCATGTGACTAATATATATATGCAATAATAATAATAATAATAATAATAATAGCCCAGAAACCATCGTTCTGAGTTTAATTTGAAAACTTGTTTTCTTTTTTTTTTTTTTTTTTTTTTTTTTTTTTTTTTTTTTTTTTTTTTTTTTTTTTTTTTTTTTTTAGCAAAATGTTCTTAAAATGTTATAAATCATTATACATGAGAACGTATTATCCTACGCAAATGGTTTTTTTTTTTTTTTTTTTTTTTAACAAAATGTTTTTAAAATGTTATAAATCATTATACATGAGAACGTATTATCCTACGCAAATGTGCTTTTTTTTTTTTTTCTTTCTTTTTTTTTTTTTTTTTTTTAGCAATATGTTCTTAAAATGTTATAAATCATTATACATGAGAACGTATTATCCTACGCAAATGTGCATAGAGCAAGTTTTGGAACTACCAGTTGATTTAATAATGTTTTGAAGATCAGATAAGTCCTTGAGAAACAATAAATAGAGGATCCCAAATGGGTAATTATTTAATACTGAATTTATGAAACGAGTTGAATAATTTCCAGCTTTTGCGCGCCTTGGCGAGCATAAGCTGGAAATTATTCAACGAGTTTCATAAATTCAATATTAAATCATTAATTCTTTCAAATTATGTTTATTATATAGTTTTCATTTTAGTGGAAAGAGTGATTTTCGGCATTTAAATTCAATTCTGGTTCACACTCAGACCTTTCATTTCTTGAGTGTGAAAAAAATACGGGTTTACTCGTGTTTTTGTTTTAATTGGCATTCAGAAAATTCTATGTATGGTAAATGGGCCATATTCTGACATACGTAACCACTACTGTGCGTTTCTGTGATAGTTGCCCGTTTTTACCCAATGTCTATTTGGCTAACGATGTTAAAGACGGCCGCCATCATGTTAATAGTAATAGTAAAATAATGTGGTTCCAGAAGGCAGGGCAAGGAAATTCCCACGGTCGCAGTCAATCAGTAATGAGAATACTGCGCCAGGATTTTCATGGGCTAATTTGTTTCAATCAGATTCACGAAAATCAATCCGTCTAAATATCCTGTCCATCCCACCAATTGTTCGAACTATTAACGCCAATACATAGGTCGGCTCCTTCTTCTTCCAGTTTGATACATACACTACTGCTGGAAATCTAGGCGCTACTTCGTTTTTGTTTGTTTTTGTTTTTTGTCTTTTACGCGAATAACAAATCCAAAGTTAGGCCAAGTGATGAATTTACATAATATTTACGGATATTGATATCATCATGTTCTAGGGTGTACATGATGCCGTTCCGTGAGTTGATGCTGCTGATCAATGTTTTTGGTGATTTAGTTATTTGAAATCATTAAAACTACTTTTTATTTTTTTTTCTTTTCGTTACGAAATCCGTAGGAAAACAAAAAAGATTTTATTATAATCGTCGAACTGACTCGGATAGAGGATTGAAACTTGTCTGAGTCTGGGCATTGAAATTACATCGTGCCTCAGATTTAATGAAAACCTTAACACCCTTTTATAATCAATATCTTTATTACACTAAATGCAATATCTTGTTTGACGGCAATGCATTACTTTAAACAAATGTCGCAATTAGATCTGGTCATGAAATAACGCTTTCAGTATGGGAGTGCAGTAACTTCACCTTACCGTATAACTGAAATTTTGGCCCTTTATATTTAGGTGGTTTTCTTTGGTGTGTGTGTGTGTGTTTGGGGGAAGGGGTAAGTGGCTTACTTTAAAGTTTCACTTTAAAATAGCCATAATATTCAAACAAACTTAATACAACCTGAATCTGCAGTTGACATTTTAAACAAGCATGCTACTGTCCTTTTAAAATGATAGTCATTCATTCAAAACCACTCAAGTATTGTTGTGTTTAAACAGTTAAAATCACTAGGTACTGTCATAGGGTCACTCACGCTAAGGCTGAATCGAAAAGTTACTAATTTTAAATAGGGGTTTGTTTTTGTTTAATTTTGGTTGGGGGGGGGGGGGGTAGCGCTGGCAGTGCTGGATTACCCAATAGGCAGACTAAGCACTTGCTTAGGGCACCAGCAAAGCAGGGACACCAAAGAAATGAGAAATTAGATTTAGTATTGTTTTTATTTTGAATTACATATGGGGGGACACCATACTCTTTTCAGTGCTTAGGGCCTCTAAAGGTCTTAATCCGGCCCTGAGCGCAGGGCACCCAGTGGGAGGAGACAGCTTAAAAAGAATGGAGAATTTTGCGATTTAATATTTACGCTTTTTCTTATCGCAGAATGTTCCCAGTTATACGGTATTGTTTCGCCGTCGTAGTGCTGGAGAGAAAATGTAAATAAATATGTATACGGTTAGGAAGAGTGCAGGAGCAGTATTTATTTATTTATTTATTTCTCATCACAGCACATTAAAACATAGCATATACTACCTGACATCATTATATATACACGTGTAATTCTATGTAGAGGCAAACGAGACAAGGATAATATTCATACAGTGTGAAGCAATAATTTACAATACATAAAAACTGAACATTATGTACGATATATTTTTTATAAAGTTGGATTAAAGTAATGTTAGGCGCATTACCTCAGAAAATTACAGTAATTTTTCCAGGAAGGGGCTTTCTGATGAAAAATTAAAAAGCAGGTTTTAGCACAATTGATGACTTTTTAAACGGACTGGTAAAAAAAAACCCAACAAATTAACAGATCTTTTTGCGAAAATATATGAAATGCGTTACAAATACAAAACATTTAAAAGATGTGCTGAAGCTGATCAGAATATATGAAGTTCAGGCTACACTATGCATAGGAGCCATTTGATAAAAAGATGTTGTTTGTTTTAAATTAAATTTTTAAAAAAAAGTATATTTCCTTTGCTAAATTAATAACCCATGCTCACGGATATCTTGTTGCTAAGGCATTGATCTTGGGCAAGCGGATGATTCGCGGAGTTCACGGCTGTGTCATAATTGCTTCCGGCAGCACAATTAACGAATGCATACCAATACTTATTCCCGAAAGCTACGCAAAAGTGTCAATTCTGGGGCACTGTACCATAAGTAAAATTATTTTTATAGATTGAATGTGCTTCGCATGAGCTGTTATGCCGTTATATATGCCAGCTGTTTATTTGATGGATGGCTTAAATGGTCGAATTACAAATATATTCCACTTCATAGATCTTGGAAGAGGTGTCTATAAGATGAGCATTCACTTATGAAGAAGAACAGTGTCATAAGAACCAAGTTGGTAATCAATCTGGGATTGACCACTGCCGGGGCATTAGTGTCGGTTCAGAAATTACTATGTTACTCTAGTATTCGCTTCAGTGGCGTACTAAGGGTAAATGGCGCCCGAGGCGACGATGATGGCCCAAATTTTTATCAATTTTTTTGGCGACCCAAGACCTCAGCCCCCCCCCCCACACACACACACACACACGCCCCGTTAGTACGCTACAGATTCGCTTACCCTCCCGTTTGTTTGTACCCCCCCCCCGATTTTAAAAACGAAAAGCATCAAGGATATAAAAATGCACAAAACTTATTTAATTTCATTCATCAAATTAAAATGTCTAAACTTGATTGTCGCCAAGGGTCTCTAACACTGTCAAGATGGCAGTAGATTTGTAATAGATTCGCGTTTCAAACCATGTGACGTAGTGCAGGAAAAATTAAATTTTCTTCAATTTTGCGACTAATCGTTGGGGGGGTACAAACAAACGGGAGGGTAGGCGAATCCTATAGATACATACAAATATACAAATTGAACAGGACAGTTTTGCATCAAAATACATAACGAATTCAATAAATTTTAATATATTTTGGTCATCACGTAATTTGCTACAGTAAACTCTTCGATATAATAATGTTCGAAATTTTTGACGCCATGGTGACATCATGAATCTCTGTGACGTACTGCAGGGAAAATTAAATTTTTAGCAATTTTGCGACACAATTTTACTGTTTCAGAATGAAGATAACTGTCTTGTGTTTGAGTATTCGAGAAAGATGATGATGGTTTCATTGTTGCAGTTCGGTATTTATCCTTTGAAAAGCCCATGCGGACAGCCTAATACAATTTTTTCAAAATGTAGAGTGTGGCCTTATAATCAGACATATATATCGTTGAAAATGGTTTACCAAACTATTGTAAAAAAAATATATAAATAAAAAAGCAGGTGTGGTGTTGTGGACTTAGCATCAAGCATAAGGTTACCGTAAGATAAATACGGTAGCTGTTTAACCGGCTCCGCGAGACGCAAATGCGGCACATCAAGGTCCTCGGGTCCTCATTATACGCATCTCAAGTGAATCACATTAGGGAAAAAATTTCGTTGAACGCTCATCAACGGACTTCTATTTTAAGTCTATGAGGTGATAGTCGAAACTGGTCCCCATATGACACTATCGCTTCTCTCGAAATATCATTGCCACAACACGCCGATTTCTGCAATATTCTTACAGAAATGCTTGTTTTGTTGGGGTTGTTGTTGTTGTTGTTGTGTTTCTTTTCTTTTCCCATATTCTCCAAAGAATACTCCAACATTGCTCAAAATAGGGCCTATTGAATTGTTAAGGTTGTAAACAGCATATTTAGCATTGTCATTTTCAAATAATCAATTGTTTTTGTTGTTGGAAAGGAGCTGGAGTGCGAGAAAAATTTTATGCAACAGTGCCTTTTATTGCAACCACAAACGTGACTAACCCTGAGATCAAACAGGCCGCACAGGCAGTGGCTTCTACCTTACCAATGTTATCTGGGGAGCACTTTGGCTTGTAACCATCCTAACCTGGCAATCGAAGGACATCCGGAAATGTAATAACCCCACCCCAATCTGTGTTGATACTGATGGCCTATTTGTGGGTCTGATGTCACCTGTTCATTAAAGTGTGCAATTTTGCTGCACACAAATCTGTCCGGAACACATCCGCGTACAGTTTAGACACTTACCGGTATTTGGTAACAGCCGTATGTAGCCACAAAATTCAAAATGGCCACAGGACTTAGGTTGTGTTATTCCACGTGGATTTACAAGTCGTCATACGTAGGATTTGATCGCAAATATTCTGTACAGATCGCCAAAAGGACCCATCAACCGACGGTAGCTCAAGATTTGCGAGAAATACCGGTAAGTGTCTAAAATGTACACCGATAACTCTGTCCGCAAACGATTCCTCAATGTTATGAATAGGTGACATCAGATTCACAAATAGTCCATCAGGATCAACACATATTAGGGGAATGATTTATCGGAATAAACTTTTGCGACTGACTTCTACATAAAGTCTATCGGCGATTCTCTAAGTTTAACGATTCTGTATCTTATCGGTGCCAAGGTACATTTTATACACCGCCCTCAACGCCCCTCCGCCTAAAAAAAAAAAAATGAAAATAATTAAATAATAAAATATATAAGGTAAATAGCAAACTTTTGTCAAATACAGTTTTTATCACAGAAACTCATTTATAAAGAAAAGTTTGCGTTCCAAAATATGCAAATTACAGCGCTGGTCACTGATATTCATTTTATTAAAGCTTGAAGTGAAATTATTGCTCTCAGAGATGCAACTTTCGTCCCTGTATAGGAAACTTTTGGTTTCTTGTGGGTGATAAAAATAATCTTCCCATGCTTTTGTTTATACGATGGATGGCTTGATCAGTAAATACAAATTTTCCACCTAATAGGTGTGAGAAGACGTGTCGATACAATTACTATTTATCTCTGAGGAAGCAGGGTATCATGAAAGAAGCATTTTAGCATTCCGTTACACTTGGTACTAAAATGACATCCTACACGAATTTTTATTTGAAACACACACACACACACACACACACACATATATATATATATATATATATATATATATATATATATATATATATAGGGGTGTATGTGTGTATGCGTGTGTGTGTGTGTGTTTGCGAACAGAACGAAACTAATATAATCAAACAGATTAGAGAGTTATAATTTGTCCCAAGCAGAAAACGAACCTGTGCCGCAAGTCGGGACAACTATCGCAGTTCTCGTGCACCAGCACCCTATCGCACTCGACAGTGTGCTCATCCGTATGAATGGATGGAACAAGATGGAAGGAAAGGACTCGAGATACACCACAACGCACTCGATAGACAAATTGACTTTAACACTTTAAGCTGCAAAAAAAAAAAGAAGCTCCCGACGGCGCCCACCTTCGCCTGGCGCCCGGGGGCAATTACCCTCCTCCCATAAATTGGCTACAAGTTTAGTGTTTTGGTTTCTATCTTGTATATTTGCTTATAGCTTTTAGCAAACCTAAACGTTGGCTTATGTCACTTACAGAGTTTTGAATAGATTTTCCTCTCTTTCAGATGATACATTTATTTATTTATTGTTATTTTTTAAGCTCTGTCGCATGTGTAATGTTTTAGGTTTTAGTTCTTATGTCTTGCTTATAGCGTTTAGTTGCTTTTTGTTCTGTAGTTTGCTTGCAGCTTTCAGTTACTTTTATGTATTTCCCTGTATATACTATTAGTTTCTTGTAACTGATCTGTCTTGTGATATATATGCTTCCAAGTTCCAAGTCATTAACACTTATTGTATATTTGTGCATTCTGTACGTTTTGCATAGTCTTGTCCAACTCCTTGTCCTTGTATATTGAAAATATGCATGCATGTAAAATGGTATCTTAAGTGTGTATTGACCAGAAATTACGCATGTATATTTTAACACTACATGTAATTGTAGAGTAGAATCTATTCATGTAAACTGATTTCTCTGCATTGAACCTTTTAAATAGAAATTATAAATTGGGCAGTGGGGGGGGGGGGGGGGGGCGTATGTATTTTTAAAATAGAAACATGATTTTTTTATAACTAGCTTAAACATTTTTATGTATTTTTGTATGTATGTTCGATTGTTGAAATTAATTATATATAAAATAGCTCCAATGACTAATTTTTCTTATTATGCAAATGCAGTTCCGACTCTAAATAAAATTTGTCTATGTCTATGTCTAGCACTAAAGTCTTAGCTCTCATGCACCAGCGCCCTAACCCACTCGACCATACTCTCATTCCTAGCAAAGAATGGAACAAGATGGAAGGAAAGAACTCAAATGCACCCTTCTATTTAGAAACGCAAGGTATAATGTAGTTACAAATTTACATATATATGCACACATACACGCACACCCCCTTCAGGTTCGCGTATGTTCATCGTTAATGAGTTATATAAGTTTTTAATATATTCGGTGTTCTTCAATAATATTCATATGTATTTATCTGTATCTTGAATTCTTAAATCTTAATCTGTTTCAGATTCTAAGACAAAATGATCATACTCTTCTTCAGGTGAATCACATCGAGAATAAAGTCTTTCATTGAATGCCCGTCAACCTGCTCCTGTTTTTAAGTTTACGACATGATGCTTTTGGTTTAGCAATACTCTCAACATCTCAGGTATTTCCGAGAACGACCCCCGCCCCCCCCCCCCCCCACCACAAAAAAAATATATATATATATAAAATAAACTAAAATCAAATCAAACAAACAAACATGGAAAGTGATGCAGTTATCGCGTCATTGGAACTACTAAAATCCCTGATTACCATGTGGCTGCACTCTAAGCAAGACGCCATATTGTTCATATAGGTGGATGGGAAAGACCTGAGATATTACGATTGTGTTCATGGCAATAACTGTCCGGATTGGCGACGAATACACAACATTTTAACACATTTATCCACGGTATTACATTCGCGGAAAGATCCTAGATGCTGCAATTGGTTTAGCAACAGTATTTCGATATTTCTGTATGTTGATGATGTCAAGGTAACATTTATGCCTAAAAGAAATAATATTTAAATAGAAAGAAAGGTTGACATGAATTTAAAAGTTTCTCCAATTGTGTTTGAATGAAACTGTATGGAAGTCTTTGCCTAAATGTGCTTAAAGAGAGTTATTGTTGTTTCTGGCTGCGCAATTAGTTCTGGCTACGCAATATATGCAAACATACCAATACTCACTCACGAAGACTACTTAAATGTGTTCATTCAAGGTCTTGAATTCATAAAAGTTTCAAGACTGACCCTAAGATTTGACACTAAATCTTTGCGATTAAATATCTGTACAGATTTTAATGATAATAACATGAAAATTTCCACCACTTTTCCCTTGATAAATATTTCTGCAAGTTTGGAAAGCTTTCGCTTTGGTGGAACTATTCTGAATAATAATTGAGTTTCCAGTAAAATTCCGAGTCTTGTCCTTTATGTACTTAATGAGTTCAAGACCTACTCGCTGTACCATAAATGAAATTATTATTTATTTTAATAGATTGAATGTCCTTTATATGAGCTGTCGTGTCCTTTTCTATATGCCAGCTGTTTATTTGATGGATGAACTTAATAAATTAATAAAGATTTATTTCACTTTGATGGAGTTGACTTTGCATTTAATATATTGGAAAATAGTTTAATAATTTCATAGATCATACAGAGCAATAAATACGCTACATGACGTTTGCATTTTATTAAAATTTGGGCCTTTGATAAAATAACTATTTATGTTAATATAAGTATGTGACGCATGCACTTTTCCTCAAGATATAGTACTGTATAGCTAGATTTGACCCCCCCCCCCCCCCCCCCCCCCCCGTGGATTTTGTCTTGGTTACACTTGCGATCAACCAGTCTTCCGCGAAAACAAAACATCCGTGACATTTGCATACATTGCTAATTACCAAATTAGATGTGTATTTTTGATGTAAGAGAAAATTGCACAATTTTTAGCCTCGACAATATTTTATATTTTTAAAAGAAGAAAAGTTCTTTTATAGATTTTAACTTGTTTTTTTTTTTTTCTTCTACTTTTAGTGTTTAGCTATAACTGTTACCGCTGCAAAAAACAACCTGATAGTCGATTACCCTCGAGACATATACTACATGTATTATAGATGTTTCTTGTGACCTGATGGTTAGTTAGTTAAGTTGGTTAGTTAGGAGAACATTTTCATGAAAATCTATATATTATAGCTGCTCATTTGTTTCTGGTGAGTTACAATCTATTCCTCTTCAATACACTGGCATTTAGGTATACGAGGAAAACGGTACATCAATTTTGCTAAATCCAACAGAAATATAAATTGATTATACTTAAGTTTACATGGCATTCAAAGTCAGATCTCTCTTAAAATAGTTATTCATGCTCATTCGTATGTATGTATTTGCTAGATGCAAGTGTCTTTGGTTTAATTTTTTTTTTTTTTTTTTGTTCATCGTCATAAAAATATTTGCACCAATAATGATCCTGTCAAACCTGTTTCTTCAAACAGAGAGTATTCAAAATCGACGGACACCCAACAAAAAACAAGCCTTACCTAGGTCTGCTAATGACATATCGAATTTTACAAGGAAAACTAAAAATTATGCTTAACACTAAAAATCTGTAAACGAACGAAACGAAAGAAGCCGTGAAACAAACAAAAAAATAAAAAAATTTATTTAGAAACAAACGAAACAAACGCTTTTCAGTTATTCATCCTCTCCTCTGGTCTTACTGTCCACACCCAACGCCACTGCAGTCCATCCCCAAGGGAGGTAGGTGGGTGGGTGTAATATTAATTATATCGTTGTGCACAGTTCCAAACCACTTTTAGTTCTATTCCGCAATTTTTAGTACTTATTTCACAGAGTTCAGGAGGACTTATGCAGCCTTTCAAATTTTCACACGAACGGGCCAGATCTATTTGTTCCCTGTTTGATTTTTGAAAATCGCGAGGACAATGAGATTACAGAGATTCTTTATTCAGTGGGCGTCACGACCCTTTAATTACGGATGTTAAGCAATCAAAACTGTAATAAAAACTGAAACATTGGAGATACATTGGTCGATTGCGTTGGAATCCTACGGTATCGCTCAATATTTCTTTTAACGCTGATGAAAGAATTTATTTTCAAAGTTGTTGACCTAACTTGGCATGCTGGAAGAAATACTTGTTCATATTAAGTCTTTTCTTTCACTTAAAGCTTATGTTCAAAGAAATCAAAACAATAAAGTGATTTTCGTAAGGAAATATCCACGAGCATAGCTTTACCTTGCAGGACCAGCTCAAGGATTCAATGTAAAATATTTGGATATCCCTGACTTGGTTCTGCATAAAAGTATGACAAAGTCTACATAAAAATCCACCCACCCCACCCCCACCCCAAAAATAATACCCGCGTTAAGCAACTGGTTGCACTGATCTATTTTCGGCCATAATGTCCTCTCGATATGAGCGAATACATCAAATTTGTGCCGCACATTTCTTTTACGAATAATTTTTCACTGGCTCCTCCTCAGTTTCTCCCCTATCTTAATCAGAACTGTTATATATTCAGCCTTTTCCGTTTTAGGACTGAAATGCCTAAAGTAACTTCGATTATCACCACCTAGATAATACTTTTAAGAATCTCTGCACATAAAATATTTTCTATATGGACTAGATTTTAATGAAAATAATTTCATCTGAACTCTCAAAATGAGTTACTGATTCATATTAACAATTATTTTTTTAAAGTGTTCTTTCATAACGTGACGAGGAATAAACGATATGCAACGCACTTTCTCTACATTTATTTGGTTATGCTTATAATACAATACCATTGCCTTATTTATTTGTTTATATATATATATATATATATATATATATATATATATATATATATATATATATATATATATATATATCACACGCTTTTACCTAGGTATGACGCAGAAAGTCACCTGACCTGACATTCAAGAAAGTTCCATACAAGACTTTTATAGACTCAGTTTTCATTGATAGAAATTCATGACAGGTGTCGAATAGATGGACTTATATTATATTCTACAATATTGATTAAAAATGGGCAGTTTCCAAAATAAATCAACACAGGTGTTTTATTGGCTCATCTTTGCTGCAAATTTTGGTGAGTGTTGGATTTATCTAGTAAGAATCGCTGGATTATTGGAATCACATTTTCATTTGAAACAACTGTTTGGAAATTATATTGAAATACAAGTTATGTTTTATACTATTTGGCTCCAGGTTTTTGTTCCTTCTCTTTTTCTTTCCTGTTTTCTTTTCTTTTATTCTATAATTATTTTCGGCAATGGTTGAAGCAAAATAATCGTACCTTCTGTTTGTGATATGAAATTTCATATCCATGAATAATCTTTCCACTGTTTTAACTTTAAAAGATAAAATTATCTAATATATACATGCCGAGTATAATGCAAGAATATGAAAATTACATGAGTAAAAACTACGTATCATTTTGAGAAAATCGAACATCGCCCTTGTAACGTTAAAGAAGAAGTTCTGGACATGAGGTGATCTTAAATGTGGATCGTTATCTTTTTGAAATTGTGAAAAGTTTGATCTCTCCATAAAGGGGATATGGGTTCGGTATTACTGATCGTGTTACAGGTCTTGTTGTTCTATTTGTTGTCTGAGTCATGTATCTGAAATTGTGATATCTGTTGAAAATACCTTATATTCTGATTTACAAAGGCTCGTAACCTTGAATCCCCTTAAAACAGAGAATATTTTTTTCACTAACAGGTCTTTTCTGCATTACTACATTCTGGTATTTAATGATATTTCTTGTATGTTTATTAATAAGCTTAAACACATATAGCGTACTTTGTCTTTTGATGGCAAATGGAACAATCATACAGTGGCGTACTAAGGGTAAATGGCGCCTGTGGCGATGATGATGGCCCAAAGGGCCAGAATACTAGACACGAATTTGAATCAGTTGTTTTGGCGCCCAGGGCAACCGCCCCGTCAGGCGCCCCCCCCCCCTCCTTCCCGTTAGTACGCTACTGCAATCATATTGATAATATTATCCAAAATTTATAAAGGATGACACTGTTATTTAAAGTTAATAGATATATATGGTCTAGGAGCTCAGTGTAATATAATCTCCTAAAATAGAATTTCGTTGTATCTTCCGTGCAACATAAACCTTCAAGGTAGCATGCGAAAAGTCAAAGTGTAAGCAGTTTTTGACACGATGTGTATCCTTCTATAAAAACTGTAAGAACGTTATATTAGGGTTTAGGTTCTTAACCAAAATTAGGAAGAACATGCACCATAGGACCTTTCGCAGGTTTTTCGTATTTTGGTTACATGCCACGTATCAGCTGAGCTGTGTCATGGACGAATGAAATGCAGTTGAACAAACTGACTAAATGTTGGTAACATAAATAATAATTCATATTCAATACAGGAGCCTTCATTATCACCATTTCTATTATAACTGGATTTACTATCCTAATGCATGGTTATAACAAACGACTCTTAAGATAATCACACGCTCTTAGTAAATAACATCATCATCAAATTTTTCCACGTTTTTTCCTCTGTATGTTTGTACTTCGAGACGCTCTTTATTATGATTCAAAAGTAATGAAAAAAAACAGGAGAATGATTTTCACCTTGGCGTACAACGTTTTACACATAAGAACCATGAGCTGTGACCATGAATTATTGCACACGTACATTGTTTTATATCAGTAAACATATTAAACATCACATTAAAAACACGGCCTCCTATACCAGCTTGCACACATTTGTTGCCGTAAACCACGTCAATAATCGACAACTTTTTAGAAAATAATGTATTTCTATTAACTTTCAACAGTCCCTTATGTGTATAAAAAACAGAAAACTATGACATTTTCACAAGAAGAGAAACCTTAAAAAAGCTGAATTTCTCTAAGAATAGATAGACTAGATAAAACGTATATAATCTATTATTTATCAGTGAAGAAACAATTTTTTAAAATTTCTTTATTTTGCATAAGAACAAATACATATATAAACAGTGTTATGTAAGTTCAGCACAGAAGTGCGCTTTAAATGTACTTGGATTCTACTTATTTTGTATTGTATACAGAATGAGAGAGAGAGAGAGCCGTACCATATATCTAAACTATAATAAAGTTGATATAATGTTGGAAAAAGGAAAAATTTGCAAGAACAGTCACTTTTTTATAGGGTCTGAGAGTAGCTTTGAGAGGCTTACATGTTTTTTTTTTCCATCTTGTTAAATTTATTTTGATAAAAACCGATGATTTTTTTCTATGTCGTATCGATCATATAGAATCCAGCGAAAAACTTCAATGCAAGGAAGTCTTTTTTTAGCAAATTTGCACGCATAAATAAAATGTTTTGCTAAAATTAATATGAAATTAACCAGTTCCTTGTAATTTCTGTACACCCCCCCCCCCCAATAAATTTACATTTCAATCTATATTATTTTCTTAGAAAAAAATCCTGTTTGCAAACTTGCGAAGAACCTAGATCTTCTAGAATAAGTATGACGTCGGGTCACGTGACAGAAGTAAACATCAGACGTGTATAATTTAGCACTAACGGCATGAAGAGCTTAGATGGTTTGGTTTTATGGGTTTAACGCCATTTTTCAAGACATGATAGGCTATACATGGCGGCCAGTATATTTGGTGGAGGAAGAACCCGGAAAAATCCCGGGAAGAACCACCGACCCACGGGAAGCTACTGGCAAGCTTTCTCACATAACCATATTGGTCAAGCCCATGACTCGAACCCACACGGACAGAGGTGAGAAGAGCTTAGAAGTAAAGCAAAACGGTCAAACTTAAAATGCGTTTGTGTTCAGTGTTTGATGACAATTGACACACCAATACAGTATTTACATTTCGAGGAAAATCCAACAACCAACCCGATGATTCGTACATCAGAACTTTAGTCTATATCCATCCTTAGAACCTTCTACGTTGTTGATCAAGCGAGTGTTTACAATTTGAAGACAGTCTATGCCAGGAGATATAATGACTAATCTATGTGACCTCGAGATTTGACTCGTCAGCCTCTCAGTCACCAAGAATATTTATTATTTCCCGTGGAAGATTGATGCACCGTGTGGAATATTTTATTTTATTTTATTTTATTTTATTGGGGGTGGGGGGTGGGTCTGATCAAAACAATAGAAAAAAACACCTTTTGATCAAAAGTTTATCCTGAAAGGACGATGTAAAAATACATTGTCCGCTATGTCTCCTTTTGTGTTACATTTGTCGTAGGTGAGAGAAAAAATATATAGTACAGTCATACGTCAATTATCAGGACTCCCTTGGAGAACGGGAATTTGTCCAGATATATGATCTCCCGAATAAATGATAATAATATAAAGAACAAGGTTTGATGTTCTGTTGGTCCGGATAAGTTCGGTTAATTGGTATACACATAAAATCGACGTTGTTATGTAATCTCTCTCCATAATGAACTATCCGGGATCGATACGGGGTGTTTGTTGCATGTAATACTCATGCATATTTATTATAATGTTCAAAAATGGGACGTTCACTTTATCCCGGAATTCCAAATAGTTATGTTCATTATACAGCTAGACATCACTGTATTTGTTCTTCACCTAATCTTTTTTGGGTGGATGTCGGTTCGCGATGAAAGATTGTTTGCATTCAAAATCTATACGTTTTTCATGCAACTAAGATACAAAGACACAAACAGAAGTCGTAAATTTGATGTAAATTGAAGCAGCTTGAAAAAAAAGTAACAGTAATTACAGAATTGCGTGTAGCTGTTCGTCTATTGCTTTCATGTGAACCATCTAATCACTCTTACAGAGGAAAGAGGAAACAGTGTGGACGCATTTCAAGTGCTGATAATTAATAGGGAATAGTAATTTTCAAAACTGGGTATCTATGCATTAACGCTGATTATCACGGCAAGACAGGAACAACAGGAAAATTGTGCTGAGACAATAAGGCACACAATACCCATTGAAACGTTATACCCTGGTCGGCAGTCGAGAACATTTATATTGGAAAACCAACTGTCAGAGTCTTCGTTGATTTCTTTACATTTTTGTTGCTAATTGAAACAAAATATGTCTGCCAAAATACAGCATTTGGATCACCATATGCTAAGTTATGAATTAGCTACTGTATGTACTCTCGTATAATCTAGGTCCAAATGCAAACAACATAGACCCTGATCTGCCGTCGCATAATGCGCCGGCAGATCAGGGTCTATGTTGTTTGTTCTACTGATTAGTCCTTACAAACTGCATAGACCCAGATCTGCCGGCGCATTATATACTACGCCAGATCTGGGTCTATGTAGTTTGCAGTTGGTATGGGATTATAAGCGAGTATAGACGGTATATTCTTCTGTAGAGGATATTCGAAAAACAGTTGCCACAGTTTCTTTGACTTGAGAAGTATGCATAATGGGAGTTTAGATCAATATTTTTTTAAATTTTAAGTCTAGTATAGGGATATGAGAACAATAAAGATCAAACGTGAAAATCACTAGACCAACATGACTTGGGGTATTTTGAAAATCATTAGACAACTCATTCTGAAGTACAAATAAAAACAGTCGACTGCTAGGAATTTCTCCAAGTAAATATATATTATATATATATATATATATATATATATATATATATATATATATATATATATATATATATATATATATATATATATATATATATATATTATAATTATTATTCCACTAAATACATATTTCACTATAAATTCTGGCGTTAACCATTATCAAGATTGTACAATTATATTAGATTATAATGCAGCTTAAGATGCAAAATATTTATTTTTGTGAGATATATATTTACCTTTAGATTCTGGTCTGAATTATTATAAAGACTGTAAAATTGCTTTACATTCAAATGTAGTTGCAGATACAAAATATGCTTTTAAATTTCGTGTTAATGTTTATCTCTACTTTTTCAAAATATACGGCACAGAGTTAAAAATAGAAAGGATATTGCGGCAACTAATTTAGGATCTTACCACTAAAATAAATGGAGATGATAAAATACTGGAGTAGTGGTTTTAAAAGACATGTGTTCTCGATAGACAGGTGTCTAAAAGGAGACAAAATCTATTGTGCCTTGGCTACTACAAGTTAGTTTCATTAAAGGATTTGCGAAAAGTTATTTTCATCATCTGCAAACTTAATCTGAAGAAAAAACATGTTTACTATCAGAAAATGTATACTTTTTGTTTGATGGTAAAAATACATCGAGATATTTAACTTAGTATAACTGGATCCGCGGCTGGTCACGAATATTAATTTGCTTGGCTTTCATATGACCTCGTGACGCCAGAGAAGTATCTAGTCAGAAGATAAAGAGGACTGGACATATTACGAATATTTTGGTCAATCTGAGCAACAATTCAATTCCATAGTAAATTATTTTGAAAATGCAACTTTACTTACATCAGTAACATAATCTGCTGTTTACGTAATGGTTTATACATAAATATAAAATATACTTATATAGCCATTATGCAGCATTGAGTGTATTAATGAGAGCGACTACCCGCTGATATAGTTGATGGGAAGTCTCCGGACTTATTGATCGTTAGAGCGTAATGCATAACCTCGTTTGTCGACATGACTCAGTGGTCCAAGGGGGTTAATAGATCGGACGAACCCGCCCTCGGACTGGTGACAGTAGTGACTGTGTATGACTTTCTTAGTGCTGGAGAACTAAAATGCAGCATGGAGCAGGGGGAGGAGGTGGAGTGTTCCTTGCACTGCTGGTCAAGTAAAATAATCCGCAGGGTCAAGCACCCAGTCACTAGACTTGGGCTTTTGTCAAAATTTAAGAAAGAGGTCCACAGTAAAGATGTTCAAGATTGCAATGGGTAAAATATATTTGTTTTCTTCGCATATGTATATAGATGTTATCTATAAATAGTGGTTCAATATATACTAAAAAAAATTCTAGTTTAATATATAAAATAATTATATAACGGTGGTCAATCTCTCTCTCTGTCTCTCTCTCTCTCTGTCTCTCTCTCTCTCTCTCTCTCTCTCTCTCTCTCTCTCTCTCTCTCTCTCTCTCTGCTGTCAAATGGCAAAGCACCTGGAGCGGATGCTTTTCCAACAGAAGTCACCAAAGCTGGAGGCCCGCACATGGCACATAAACTGAATGAACTCTTCCAGTCAATGTCGACTCAAGGAACTATACCCCAGGACTACAAGGATGCATCCATTGTCCACTTCTACAAGCGAAAAGTCAACAGACAATCCTGCGACAACCATCGAGGCATCTCCTTGCTGTCAATAACCGGAGAAATCCTCGCCAGAATTCTGCTGAATCGAATTGTGCATCACATTAATCACTGGCTCCTACCTGAGAGTCAGCGTGGTTTCATGAAAGGACTTGGGACCACATATATGGTGTTTGCAGCTCGTCAGCTTCAGAAGAAATTGCAGGAACAGAACTCCAACCTGTACAGGACATTCATCGACCTGACAAAAGCCTTTGACACAGTCAGTCCTGGGTGCCTTTGGAAGATCATGGCACAATTTAGTTGCCCAGAGAAATTCATCGTAATGGTTGGGGAATTCCATGATGGCATGCTCGCTCGTGTCGTGGACGACGGTGAGTCATCTCAACCATTTCCAGTCACCAATGGAGTCAAGCAAGGCTGTGTGTTGATCCCTACCCTCTTCAGTAAGATGTTCTCTGCCATGCTTACTGATGCCTTGCGTGACTATGACACTGGGATTGACATCATATACCGGACTGATGGCAAGCTCTTTCAATCTGAGGAAACTACAGGCAAAGACGCTTGATTTTCAATATTATTTAAATTGTGTATTTAATTAATTGGACTCACGCCTGTAATGTTTGCTTGTTGTTCAGTTAAGAATTCTTCAGTTATTGTTTCGCTTATTTTTGATATTTTAAGCACATCTGAGCCCATATCTAATACTTTATTTGAAGTCGTGCTTTGTAACATGAATGTTTGTTAGAAACATCGTCTTTGTTGTGGCGTAACATTAACTCTTGATGTTCTGTTGAATTATTTGGTTTCGCATCTATATTTTTTGTTACTTTTATTTAATATCTCTACCTTTTGAGTCTAAATGGTGTTGGAATATTCAACACTTTCATGATTCTTCAGTATGTGTTACTAGGCACACCAGTGCTATTACAGGCCCTTCATATGTTTCTATCCCTTTTGAAGATTACAAGCAACAAAAAAAAACAAAAAAAAAAAAAAAAAAAAAAAAAAAAAAATATTAACATTATGGGTGGGTTATACCATTCCAGCACATCTCTTTTAAAATAGATGAATCTTGCTTACTTAGCATAATGTATTTATTTGATTTAAAACATGTAGTTAATTTTGAATGACTATTATTTATGCTACACCGTTGATAAAAGAGTAATAACTATGGAAGGATCATGCTGTTTAATCAAAGGTGTAGATAGATCTGACCTTGTTACTTCATCATTCTATGCACCCCGCGCTATGCAGTCAGATATCCGTAAGGTAATGTGTTTACGTTATGTGATAAGTAACGTTTATCATCAAGACATGAAAGTGCTATTTTGTTTATTTGAATGGTATACGTATCATGATTGAATGACCAATGTAATATCATTTCTTCATGAGCCAATAGGCACTCTTTATACATATAAAATCTTAATCTTTCTTTTATCACACATTTCTTTATTACTTTACATACGTTCTTTCCATTCTTATCAGTTGTAAATGAGTATTGTTTTGATATTAAACAACACAACTCTTTTATTGGCACACCATTTAATTCAGTTTTGAAAAGCCGAAGTTCTTTCTTGTTAATTTGTGTCATTTTATAGATGTTTTCCTTTGGATAGTCACCTCTATCATAAAACTTTATATTTTTTTTTATGTCTTCGTAAAAATTGTTTGTTTTTATTGTGATACAAATAGAATCTGAATCTGTCAGTAAAAGTTTAATTCTATCACCATTTTATTGTTAAGGTTGTTGTAATAGAAATAACATATCCACCATTTTGCAGTATTTCAAATCCGCCATATAGAAGTTTATACAGTGTGACCTTTTTATTTTTCATACTTATAAATATCAAGTCCTTATCTATGATCATCCTGTTTGCAAATTAAATATATTTTTGAAAATTAACAAAATTCTTTTGATCATTACATATTCTAACAGCTGTTCCATTTCTGAGGTTTTTAATCGGTTAACAAAAATACTGCATCGTTCATTAAATCAATTGGCATAAGTCATTATCAAATTCATTTGTTGCCTTAGGTGGCAGGGGATAGTTTCGTATATTGGCCCCTGTCAGAGTTCTTAATTTAAGACCATGATGTGACTTTTTCAGATATTATTGTTTAATAATTAACGATATGGATATATTTGTGAATTAAGTGTTTCAGGCTTGTGTTGTTCTTAAAACTGATGTGAGGCACTTACATCTCCCATAGTTACTTCGCAGTATGTAGACAGTGAAATACCAATAGTCGGCTAGGAAGAAAAGTTAGCAACCCATAGCAATAGACATGTGGGTTCAAGGCAAGTAGAATATCTCAAAAATGGTTTGGATGGCAACTATTTTCAATTGCATCAAGCTGTTACGTACACAATGTTTTTCAAAATTATCACCTTGGGAAAGGTTTGTGTTTGTGAGCGCCACTTGGTGTCAAAAATGACCTTCGGACGTGAAAAATGCAGGTATAAATTTGGGGTTGGGGTGCATTAACCTATGTTGCTGTGAACTGCCATTGACTTGTTAGATCAAATGAATAATATTCTTATGCGTGGTATTAACATAGCTATCCAAAAATATGGACCTTTTTTTATCTCACTTGTGCATTTTAATTTTTATGATTTTTTATACTAGTTAGGTGGATATGGCATTCAATTTGTGCATAAAAATTGTCCCTTGCACCCTTATGTCTCAGACTTCTATTGAGAGCCATATAGGATTCAATCCACGTTCGTGGATCAAAATGTACGAGGTCAAGGTAACCATGCTGGGGATGGGGGAGCAAGGGGAGGGGTTGGATATTGACATAGCGTTAGTAGTATAGGGGGTATCGGGGCCGGTGGGAGGCACTTGGGGCAAGTAACGGGAAATTAACATAGAGGGGGGCACTTGGGGCCAGTAACGGGAAATTAACATGGAGGGGGGCACTTGGGGTCAGTAGGGGGCACTTGGGGACAATAGGGGGCACTTGGGGTCAAAAGGGTTTATGGTACAGAAGTATTTTAGGGGGATAGAAGTGACACATACACCTAACACACAAACAAACAAACACAAAACATAGAAACATAGAAAAACTAGGAGTGGCAATTGGATGAGTTCTTTTCTAGAGAGGTGGGTGGCCCTGAAAAGGGCCGTTGGAGAGGTGTGAACCAAGTCAACAGATATCACACCTCATGGAGGGTCTTCTTCTCCTTAAGCTTTAACGTACTTCAGGTCCGTAAATCAATACCCGCTTCAGGCAGCCTTGTCTCTTTATATAGATCCTTCTTTTCCACACATCTGTATCTGTTATCTTGGTAATCGCACATACATGGGGTAGTCCGGGTTGAACAGCATCCCCGATGCGATGTTGGAAGATTCAACTGAGGTATACATCTTCTTGTCTCGAGAACCGGTGAAACAATGTGACAAAAGCGTTATTATATATAGCCTTAGAGCGGATCGAAAATGATCGAAATGAACCACCAATCCAAACGCGCGTTATATAAGGCTGGGTCTCTTTTACAATAGGAAGAGAGCGGGGGTGTGACGTCACCTTCAGTATATAGGCGTCACAGCGTTCGTACGGTTTTACCTTTTGCGGCATTTTGAGTATGGCTGATACAACGAAGACAATGTATTGGGGTGAGCCTGCGACGAAAACCTCGTATGTTCTGAGTGAGAGTACGACGGACAATGCAGTGGTGAACTTTCAACCAGACGAGTTTAATTTAGATTTTGTGGATTTTCTGTAGTCGCAAGAATTTTTGCCTGAAACAACCGCTGTTGTAACACCACCATCTTTGCCCGTGATCGATGATTTTAAAAAGAGACAAAAAGAAGAATTGGAAATTTTTTTACAGCATCAGAGAGAATCAGAAGAAGCCTTTCTTCAGCAAGAAGAGGAAAGAAGAAAGCAAGAAGAGGAAATAAGAAAGCTGGAAGAGGAGAAGTGTGAAGGACAGAAGGAAGGGAGTGATGAAAATAGTTTGTTACAGGACATTTTAGCTGAGTTAAACCATCTGAGAAACATGTATCAGATTTCTTTAACACAACCCAAGAGAAAGAGACCCTCACGAGCAAAACATTCTAAGCCCATCACTACTACTACTGAGATGCTACCACCACCACCACCATTGACTACTACTACTACTACCACCACTACCAAAGCAGCAGCAGAAGGAGGAGGAGTAGGACTTGGTCGTGGAAAGGGATTGAGAAAGTTAAAACTCATCATGTCCAGTCCATAAGTTTGTTTTAAAAAAATAAACACCCCAACGGTCCTTTTCAGGGCCACCCAATTGCCAAGAAAAGAAATAATCTCATTGCCAAATCAAGTAAAACTTTAAATCCCATCCCCTTGGATTGTGTATGAGTGCGTGCGTGCGTCCATACTCTAAAAAAAGCAAAACCAAAAGACATTTACTTTTTTTCCATTTTGGTATATTCTCTGAAAAATCACAATGAACATTTCATAACACATCACTCAAGTTCATAGTTCACTGTCTTTCTCTCTTTTTCTTGAATTTCTTCACAAGTATCAAGGGTTCTTTTTCTTCTTCTTCACTGTCTTCCAGTCGTCTGGCCTTCTTGGCTTTCTCAACGACGGAGATTAGTTCTTCTTCTACTTCTGGTGCTGAAGATCCCTCTGCTTCCTCCCTCTCTTGCTTGTTCTCTTGTTTCTTAGGACACTCTGAAGACCAATGTCCTTTTTCTTGACAATGATAACAGGTATCTTTCCCTTTGTCTCTCTTTTCTTTTCCTTGGTTTTGAAGTTGTGGACATTCTGGAGCCCAATGTCCTTTCTCTTGGCAGATATAGCAAGTATCTTGACTTTTATCTCGAGAAGAGGAGGAGGAGTAGTCCTTAGTCTTACTGAAAGTGGTATACTTTCGAAGGACTCTCTGTAAATCTCTGATCAGAAAGGTAATCTATCTTGACTCTTCCATCTTCACTGTTTGAAAGTTGAATAACGAATAGTGACTCTGAGGGTAGGAAGGTCTCTCTCTATATAGGGAGAGAGCCTGTGTAAAACTCAATCAGATTCAAGTGAGACATCAAGATGAAAAGATCACGCAATGTCAATGAGAAAACAGAAGAAGAAGAGAAACGAAGAGGTGACAACGGAGACTTTCCGTGCCGCCTCATACACCGCAAGCTGAAGTGCTAGCCCAAGTCCATGCCAGCGATTTCGAAGAGGACATGAGTGAACCTGAAACCACACCTTCCGCAAAACCAAGAGAATCCAGAACCCCTAACAAAGAAAGTCGTTCCGTATCTCCCGAAAATTACTATCGCATTCAAGAGACGCAAAAAATGACCTCTAGAAAATTTAGAACCACGGCTTACACATACACCGTCCACTTTAAAGACTTCAAGTCTGAAGTGCCTCCCGAGAAAGCTGCAATGTTCATTGCCAATTTGTGGGATTCCTTGTTATAGACCTTGAACGACAATGCGGAGCCAAAGAGGACGATCGGTTGAGACTTTCCATCCATCACGACAGTTTGAAGTCTCCTGTCTGGATCGAGTTCAGCACCCCGGCAGAATTAACACCGTCAAAAGTCATGGACAAAATCGAACACTTTCAACAATCCAACGAAGAGTTTACCATCACCGATGGAAAAGCCACACTTCACATGACCAACGTTTCACCTCGTCGAGGTAGCGGAAGAAGCAGGAAAGTGTTACTGGTGGTCGACCTTCGCAGTACCAAACAGAGTGTCGTCCAAATCGACAATTCTCAGTACCAGATGTGCTTGGCCCGTGCCATCGTGGTGGGGCGAACGTATGCCAACAAGAACAAGACCGCAGAATGGAAAAAACCATGGAATAGAATTCGACGATCGGATAGAGTGCAACAACGAAAAGAAGCAGAACTCCTGTTACAACAAGCAGGCATACCAAAAGAGACCGTGTGTGGTATTTCTCAAATGCAACAACTTCAAGACGTCTTGGCTCCTCGGTACACCTTGAAAGTACACCCTCAAGAAGTTCGCGGAGCTCTGCTGTTTCGAGGACCCAGTTTCCCCGTGGGAAAATACATTCACGTATTTTATCATCAAGAACATTTCGATGCCATCACGAGTATCACAGGATTTCTTGGATACTCTTACTACTGCGAGAAATGCGACCAAGGATTTAACAGTCGGGACAAACACATTCATTGCGGAAAGAGATGTCGGGGCTGTTTAGCTTCCAAGCCATGCCTTACTGAAAAACACGTGCATTGCTCGACGTGTCGACGAATCTTTGTTAGTCCCTCTTGTTACGAACAACATCGCAGGACACAAGCTCACCAGCAGAAAAGTGCTTGTGACTGATTGAAATTGTGCTCCACGTGTGGACAGCTGATTCGAACCAACAACTCCAAGGCACACGTTTGTGCCGGAAAGAAAAGATGTCGCATTTGCGACCAAATCGTGGACTTTGATCATGAATGTTTCCTTCAAAAATACGACAATACACTGGAGAAAGAATTAAAGGGTGATCCCAACAAGAACAAGACCAAAGTGAATTTCATCTTTTTTACTTTGAATGCATGCAAGAGACGGGGATTCACATCCCTAATTTCTGCGTCGCTCATCGGGCTTGTGAGAAGTGCATACAAGAACCGATCCATTTTCATTGTCCCCATTGTAGTAGGATTCCAAGAGGACGTGAAAAAATCTTTCGTGGCCCTAACACTATACCAGAGTTTGCTTAATGGATTTTATAGCCTACCGACGACACTTGGAGCGAAGAGGACATTCAACGTTACGGGGACTGTCATCGCTATGCTACCGTCATGGCTCACAATTTTTCGGGATACGATGGACAGTTTCTGTTAAAATATTATTCAGAACAAGGTACCGAATGCCCCAAAGTAACCATGAACGGAGCCAAACTCATCTACATGCAAGTGGGACAAGTACGATTCAAAGATTCCATGAGTTATTTGAACATGCCTTTGATTCCGAATGCCAAAAACATTTGGAATGACAGAAATGGCCAAAGGATATTTTCCCCACTTCTTCAATACGGAAGCCAATCAACACGTAGTGCTGCCACATTTGCCTGACGTTCACTATTACAACCCCGACGGAATGCACACCGAACACCGAGAAGCCTTTAACGCTTGGTACCACGCTCACGCTTCAGAACCGTTTGACTTTCAAGAAGAAATGTTAAAGTATTGCCGATCCGATGTGGACATTGTACGCCGTTGCTGTGGAAAGTTTAGACAATTATTTCTAGATCACGGAGAAGTCGATCCTTTGAAGGAAGCGTGCATCATAACCAAAGCCTGTACATTAGTGTACACCAAAAAGTTCATGCCCGAAAACGAACTAGCCATCATAGACCCTAACACTCCTCTCTCGGCCAGTCGTCAATATTCTGCCAAAGCATTTCGTTGGTTGCATTACTTGTGCCAAAATGAAGACAAATGGATACAACATGCCAGAAACGGAGGGGGAGAAAAGAAAGTTGGAAGTCTTTCTGTGGATGGTTTGGATTTAGAAAACCCTCAGACGGTGTACGAATTTCAGAGATGCTTATTTCACGGATGCCCTACCTGTTTTCCTCAACGACATCTGAAAAGTCCTTTTTCAGACTGCACCATGGAAGAGTTGTACGAACACACCTACCAACGACGACTGAAGTTAGAAAGTCAAGGATACCAAGTGGTAGAAATGTGGGAGTACAAGTACGATCAAAACCGATCCTGAATTTAGACGCATTGCCGAAAGTTACGACGTGGTCGACATCGAACCTTTGGACCCACACTACAGTTTATTTGGAGGACGAACCAATGCCACCGCTTCTTGTACGACATAGACGAATCTAGAGGAGAAGAAATCAGATGCATCGACGTGTGTTCGTTGTATCCTTGGGTGTGCAAATACAAGCGATTCCCTACCGGACACCCTGAAATCCTGACAGAACACATCGACGTGGAAAACATTCGTCAATACGAAGGATTGATCAAATGCAAAGTCTTACCCCCGACCAACTTGTACCATCCTGTCTTGCCCCATCATTGCCAAGGAAAATTGATGTTTCCTTTATGCCGTACGTGTGTCGAAACATGCAACCAAGATCACCCATGTCACCACACGGAGGACGAACCAGCTTTGACAGGGACGTGGGTCAGCGCCGAATTGTTTCGGGCTCTGGATCGGGGATACCGTCTGTTGAAAGTGTACGAAAATTGGCACTTTCCTACTACAGCACAATACCAAAAGGACGACGCCTCGTATCCAGGTATTTTCTCAGGCTACGTCAGCGAATTTCTCAAACTCAAACAAGAAGCCAGCGGCTATCCCTCTTGGTGTCAGATGCCAGAAGACCAAGTCCAATTCAAAGAACAGTACCATGCCGTAGAAGGCATCACTTTGGAAGACGTAGAAAAGAACTAAGGAAGAAGATCGTTTGCCAAAGTCATGCTGAATTGCTTGTGGGGGAAAATGGCACAACGTACGATCTTGCCCAAGACGGAATACTTTACAGATCCCAGTCGCTACTTTCAACTGGTGGTCGACAAAGGAAAACTAGTGAAACACGTGGAAATCATTCGTGAAGATTTAATCTTGATCAATTACGAAGAAGAACCCAAGTTTGTACACCCCGACGACTTTAGCAATGTAGTCATTGCAGCCTACGTGACAGCCCATGCTCGCTTGAAACTGTACTACGAGGCTTTAGAAGTGTTGGGAGATTGTGTCCTGTACTTTGACACCGACATCGCCCTGGTTGCCCACACCTTACCATCGAAGGAGATCGGTTAGGAGCATGGACGGATGAGCACCCTGAAGAGACGATCCTCAGTTTTGCCAGCGGTGGCCCTAAAAATTACGGCTACCGATACCGAGACAGGCAAGGCCAACTTCACACCAAATGCAAAGTCAAAGGATTGACACTGAACTATCGAACCAGCCAAGTGGTGAACTTTGCTGTCTTCAAAAATTCTTTGCAGTCTGGACAAGCCCAAGACTTTCGAGTGAAAACTTTAGAGCCTCACAAGATCGTACGGTTACCAAATCACCAAATCGTCAGTCGCCCTTTAGAAA
Organism: Margaritifera margaritifera; assembly: GCA_029931535.1. Classification (NCBI taxonomy): domain Eukaryota; kingdom Metazoa; phylum Mollusca; class Bivalvia; order Unionida; family Margaritiferidae; genus Margaritifera; species Margaritifera margaritifera. Next base: position 7,392,112 of record JAQPZY010001664.1, on the reverse strand, counting down.
AAGTTTACCAAATTGTGTACCAGAAACGAGAGCAACTTCCAGACCACACCACTTTGCCTTACGGACACGCCGATCTTCAGTATAAAAAAGGGACAACTTCCATGACCATCCATTCATTGTGACTCCAAACGTTGACCGAGCAAGAAGAAGAAGAAGATGAATACTAATGCCACACAGCCACCGAGTGACGAACTCACTGTGAACTTCAAGTTCAATGCGGAGGTCAGTACAATGGCACCGATGCTAACGAACTTGTCACAGCCACCGAGCGAGGAACCTACTGTGGACTCCAAGTTCGATCACGACCTCGAGTGCGATGCGGTGCCTTGCGATGAGACGGATGCCGACGCTTTGACATCAGCGATGCAACACGACCTTGTCGCTCCTCTGGGACATTGTAAAGCGATGCCGAAAGTGTGCCTTACCGCCCCACTAGCGATGCACAACGCCCTTTCTTCTTTATTGGGGATGATAAGTGTGTACCAATCTGTGGATGCCATCCCAACTTTGACAAAAAATACACGTTGCCTGTGGCTTTGCCTGACTATGAAGACTCTGAAAGTCGATTCCAGACGTTCAAAGATGAGTGGCTTAAATATCTGAAAGGACCTACTCCCAAAGCTTTAGCCAGATCCGGATTTGTCTACTTGGGAGAAGGTGATAAAGTCAAATGTTTCAGTTGCGGTGTGACACTTCACGAATGGGAGTATAAAGACTCAGCTTACTTGGAACATGCCAGATAGTCTCCGCGCTGTCAGTACCTGCCTTTGGTCGGTCCCAAGAAGTAATATGTCGGATACTTTATGAAACGCAAACTCAAAGTCATTTGAAACGCAAACAAAAAGTCATTTCTCGATTTTTAAACTATTGCTACTTCCACAGTATAAGAAGACTGATGGGAGAAACTATCACAGATGCTGTGGAGTAGACTATCACAAAAGATACCAACCTTGGGAACCTGAATATAAAAGCTGACCATGCCACGACCGTTGCCTTCACTTGTGAAACGTATTACGTGGAAGGAAGTCAACGATAGTGTTCAGACCTTAGAGGATTATAGACACCTGATACAGGAACGGTTTCCATTGATTTTTGGACGCTATACGGTGTGTGTGTGTTAGTGACTACTTTTCTTGGATTTCGTTTCCCAGGACATTCGTTTTGGACTATTTTGGAGGAACAGTGTTTGTTATGGATTATTTTGATGAACGGTACAGGCGACAAAGACATGACCATTCACGCTTTATCGGTACACGACAGACAAATTGTGCTCAAAGTGTTGAGAATTGTGATGAACACCAGTGGTGTACCTCCGTTGAAGAAGACATTTGTCAAACTTTATCTACACTTCATACTTTCCAAGAAGTGTGCATCGCTAGTTAGTTACACCAACAACTTTACGATTGGAAAGATGTACGTGACTATAAAAGTGTTGGTTTCGATGCTTGGCTACAAGAAGTGGCACACTTTGCCAAGGACCTTGCATGTCACTAATCCTCCAAGACAAAAAGTGAACTTGGAACCAAAGTTAACCATGACACTAGAGCCTCAAGAAGAAAAAGAAGACAACACCGTCATGCCCATAGAAACACCTGAGGAACAAACAACCTTTCCGTCAGAGACATTTCATTCTTCCACAACAGAGACAAGAATACCAGTGCGTTTGCACCCATTTCGTGGGACACACCTCCATCGGGACTGTTGTTGTTGTACATTGACTTGTTTATACAGAACTTTGATTCTTTTAGTTGTTGCCTTATTGTTGTACCTCACCATTTTTGCTGTATGCGTTTTCGTACTTCATGATCTGTAAATATGTTTTTGTTGTTTTTTAAAAACATTAAACGTGTATGAAACATATAAAATGTCTTGTGTCTTTCGTGTTCTTCCCAAAATTCTTCCTACCTCAGTCATGGCTGCATCTTCCTCTGCCTCTTCTTCTTCTGTGATCAAAGTGATTGACGAAAAGTTAGATCGTCCAAGTTGGGAAGCTTTGTATCTGCGCCATCCTTTTAACATGTTGATTGCTGGACCCAGTGGTTCAGGCAAAACCGAATTTGTCAAACGTTTGATCGAACACAAATCTCATTTGTTTGATCGTTATCCTCAACGTATCGTGTGGTGTTACAAAGAGTGGCAATCGTCTTACACTTTACTTCGTGAAAGTCAAGGAGAAGCCATTTCGTTTGTCGAAGGCATTCCTCGCGAAGACGATGGGATCGTGTCTGACTTGAGTCAAACACATCTGGTCATCTTCGACGACATGTTAGGAGAAGACGAAGAAGAAATTAAACTTTGGTTTACACGAAAAGGACATCATCGTAATGCCAGCATCATTTACATTACTCAAACCTTATTTCAACAAAGTAAAGCCCATCGTACCATCAGTCTCAACGCTCATTACGTGGTCCTGTTTAAAAGCCCCAGAGACAAATCTCAAGTGCAAGTGTTAGCCAAACAGTTAGGCACTCCTTGGCTGAATTATGCGTACAACGATGCCACTCAAACACCTCATGCGTTATTTACTCATCGATATAAAACATACTACTCCCGAGTATTTGAGATTTCGTACCAGTTTGTTTCACCATTGGTGTCAAGAAGGAGGTCCCGTCATTTACACGTCCCCTTCGGTCACTCTCTGAAGGAAAAAAACTATAAAAACATCCACCACGTCATTTCTTTCTCACAGTCTTCGAGGTGACTTCCTTTCAACCTCATCCTCCTGCCAAATTGATTCGTGCACTGTATGGCATCAGTCGCGAAAAAAATGCACAAGTCCGTGCCCATTTGTTAGAAGCTAGTCTCAAGGAAGTGTTACGATGGTTTATTTTGACGGCACGTCAATTACTTCAAGGCATCATTCACATCCCTCATCAAACCAAACGTTTTTTTTAAAAAAAACATAAAGTGGCGTTGTCACAACTGGCAGATCCTAGAATCGATCCACGTACTAAAAAACAAATCATTTTGACCACTGGTTGTAGTGGTTCTTTAGGAGGTGTCATGATTCGTTCTCTTTTGAAATGGGATCCTAATGCCCAAGCCAAAACCAAAACCAAAAAGAAAAGCCCCAAGAAGAAAAGCCCCAAGAAGAAAACCCCTAAGAAGAAGAAGAAAACTCCTTCCAAGAAAAAACCAGCCACTACTGCTGCTACCCGAAAGAGAGGTACTACTGCTAGGATGCGCACGTACTCCCGAAAGCCACGAGAGGCAGTGACGGTGTCTCCTTCTCCTCCGTCCACTTGTTCGTCTCCTTCTTCACCCTTCGTGATGATGCCTGCCAAACCTGATTTAAAACAATTGTTTCCTAATTTGATGCAAAAATGGAAACCCATTTCGAAAGTCACCACTCCGGGGGCATCTAATTTGGCTGCTCTGGCCACTGCGGCTGCCACTAAAAAAGTACCCTCACCTAAAACCAAAGTCCAAGAGAGAACCGGCGTATTACAAAGTTTACTGGATTTATCCAAACAAGAACTGACACGATTTAGTACGTTGAAAACACCTCAACGTCGAGTGATACCTGTCATGAAGATGGTACGCCGTGCAGACAATCAGTGGAGCCGTGTTCCAGTATAAAATAGAAGTGTGACCTCAGAGAGACCTCAGTTCTATTTGCTTGCTATTGACATCCAAGATGGCCCCCAAAAGTGCACACCATTCTACTCGTCCCAAGAAAGGCAAAACCAAAAAAGGACTTCCACCTCGTCTGTCCAAACATTGGGATGTGTTGTCCGCCCTGATAATATCCAATCCTCCCATGCGATAATAACTGTTTCAAACAGCCCCCAAAGAAATCATCGATACCGTGTGCGAATGTTACTTGAATGTGTTGAAAGGAACGGTACCGTTGTCCAAGATGCAGAAACAGAAATTAGGCAAACATCGGGACGTTCTTCGCAAAATGGTCAAAACGAAAATATCTCTCAGTCAAAATAAAAAAATGCTGGTGCAACGAGGAGGTTTTCTACCCATGCTGATAGGACCGTTGTTAAAAATAGCTGCTCCTTAGGTAGGAACGATTGCTGGACTACTTTTAGGAGGAGTCATACGATAAAGACGGGAAGAAAAAAGAAGATAAAAAGAACACACTTCTCTGGAAAGACAACACACTTGTACCTTTGGATCTTATGGAAGGACGAAAACTGACTTTAGTTCCCTACAAACGATGGATGGAACTCCATCGTTGGTACGAACAACGGATACCTCATTTACCTCCCAATCCGAATCTCAACGAGATGTCCCAGTTGCAACAAGAATAACAATCGCTCAACTCTTGCAACGTCTTCAACTCTTTCACCAGAAAGCTTTAGACGAAACAGCTAAACCCACTCTGAGAGATTTCAAGACCATGATGATGAAAAGCGAACCTAAAACCACCACCAAGACAGACACCGCCACGGGGATGACAAAAGAAGACGCCCCACGAGAAGTGTTTCAAACTCTGTCTGCTCCAACCATCCCTAGCAAGATTGCAGCTTCCTTGTTGACACCCTCTCCTACACCTCAACGAGAAGAAATGAAAGCTTGGGTTAAAAAGATGATGTCCACTCGTGTAGAAGAAGTTGGAAAGGATATCCACCTAGTTTTGATTCTTGGATTGCCGCTTCCCAAGTCGTCGACTATAAAAAGAAGAAGTAACCAACATGCCGTTCAACACAGCAGCGGCTACCTCTCCTTCACAGGGTTCCTCTCTTCAATAATTACAAAAACAACCTTTGTGGGTGTGGTGCGGAGAACGTGTGCCTAAAAATCAAATCGTCTTTTTCTGCCAAATCTTTGTGGTGAATTGTGTCATCGGAGCAGCCATTGCCAATTTGAGTTTGCAACAAGGGGACAAACAATTGTGGACCATTTTACTCAGCAGTTGCATCGGTTATCTTCTGCCCAGTCCATCCTTGAAATATACGACGGACAGTAACAACAACCACCAGAACGGTACGACCAACACCAGTTAACCTTCTTCCAGTCACAACAATAGCAGCCCTCTTTTGGAACATTTTGAACATCATTCTCCTTTGAACTCGAGTGACTCCTCGGACACCAGAACCCTGGAACTATGAATAACCAATTGTATTTAACTTTATCCAGTGACAGTTCTATGGATGTGTTTCCCAACAACAAATTATGTTGTTTCACGGCAAAATTACCTCAGTTCATACAATTGGATCACGAAGCTCATAGGGAAGTGGCTTTGGTAGAAATCATTCATCCTACGCAAGCCCTCAATATCAACTAAGATCAAAACACTTTCATCGTGGATATTCTGAACGATCAAGCGCAAGAACACTTGGACAAAAATGATCCTAGCATTTACGAATCGCAAAAAATCATTAAACACCAATCCTCCTTCCTTGACTAGCTATACCATGAGAATTCCTGTGGGGTATTATTTTAATGCTCACCATTTGGTGGACACCATTGCGACTATCTTTCAGGACCAATTTGGCAAAGCCTTGGACAAAGCCAAGAAAATTGTCCAGATCGAGTACTATAAAGTGGCACATCGTCTCAACATGCATTTTTCGGACCCCAGAATAATGTCTATCACTTTTTGTCCTGGGTTGTTTGATATTTTAGGTGGATACACACAAATAGCCCCCATGAAAAACATCAACAGCAACGAACGATTTTACAAGTTTTTTCGCTACCCTGTCGAATTGAACGATGGACTGAATTTATTGTTTGTGTACTCCGGTGTACAACGTGGTGGGAAAGACAGCCGCTCCGTTACTGAGAGTCATTCCTTTCAAAGCGGATTCTGCTGTCACCGCTTACGAGGAAGGCGGAAACACGTATCACGTTCACCGTGAATTTGTACATCCTCATTATCTTCCAGTTAGCAAGTCAACATTAGTATAAAAGGAGATTTGGGACAAAATATTCTATTCACTAAAGGAAAAGTCACGGTGAAACTACATTTTCGAAAGAGGTTCTCCAGCGAATTGTAACACCAAAATGTATCCTGTGCACCGAAGAGTGGCTTGACAACGAGGACATGGTTTAGGAGATAAGTTAAAATCTGCTTTTCGGACGGTAGCCCCCATCTTGAAAGCTATGGTGACTCGAGGATTGCATGACTTAAAAGATGCCGCTTTGACGCAAGGAAAAGAATTTCTTCAAAACGTCCTCATTGAGAAACAAAATCCAAAAGAAGCCTTTATGAGACAGGAAAAAATGTGTTGCTGCAAACTGGAAAAGATCTTTTGGGTCGCCGGGAGACCCATATAAATTCGCTTCACACTTCTGGCCCTGGCATAACTTCTTCCTCAACGACACAGCAAGGACAAGGCAGAATGACACGTCGACACCCCTTCAGAGCTCATAAACCACACGGTGTTCAGTAAAAGAATAAGAAAAGAAGAACGGTCAGAGAATTAGACGTGTTTGATTACTAACTGTTGAAAATGATACACCGAGATTCTTACGAATGTACCAAGTCAGAACTGGATCTGTTTGCCATGCCCCCTATCATGATGACGATGCAAGTATCCCAATGGGTAGAATTTCATCCTGTGTCGTCTTTGACGACTTCAGCCCCTATCGAATTTGAAATCAAAGGACAAACCGAAGATTACATCGATCTGAATAGCAGCCACAGCCACTTGTACCTGAAACTCAAAGTGATCAAAACGGACAACACCAATCCTGGGGCCGATGCCAGAGTAGCTCCCGTAAATAATTCCATGCATTCCTTGTTCAGCGAAGTACTTGAATAACAAACTGGTCAGCAGCAGCATGGATACTTACCCTTACCGTGCTTACTTAACGACCGCCGAAAGAAAATCAGACAAAGGCGCACTTTAGAACTGATGGATCGTTTGCATTTGAACATGTGGTTGCAAGACAAGTATTTGTTGAACGGAGTGGATGTACGTCTGAGACTGAATCGCAGTAGTACCGTCTTCCATTTGATGGCCAATGCCAACGAGTACAAAACCATCATCGAAGAAGCCAGACTTTACGTGCGCCGTGTCGAAGTCTTACCAAAAGTGGCCAACGGCATCAGTCAAACGTTGAGCAGAACCACTGCCAAGTATCCTGTGCGACGAGTGGAAGTGAAAACGTTTACCATTGCCTCTGGACTCCGATCCAAAGTCGAAGATCACGTCTTCCAAGGACAGCTCCCAAACGTTTGCTAATCGGAATTGTCAGTAATGCAGCCCTCAAAGGAGCCATCGATCAAAGTCCGTTTGACTTTCAACACTTCAACGTCTCCAAAATAGAAGTCACTCGAGATGGTCAGACGTTGTGTACCAGATCATTTGAACCTAACTTTGCCAAGAAAAATTACTTGCGATCTTACTTGACTTTGTTTGAAGCCACAGGACAGTTAGGCACCAACAGCAGCCACGAATTATGCAGGAGGATATGATTTGTGGGATTTGATTTCACTCCCGACCAAGGCAGCGACGAAGGACATTTCCACCTTATAAAATCAGGCCAACTTCGTTTGGAACTTCAGTTTGCTACAGCTCTAGCCAACACCGTGAACGTCATCTTGTATGCAGAATTTGACAATACTCTAGAAATCAACAGTTTGAGAGAAGTGATTCTAGACTATTAGAAGAAAAAAAGATGCAACACGAAGAACCCATGGAGATAGAAGATGAGGGATTTTGTGAACCACAGCAGTCACAAACCACCAGTGATGACGATGTTTTTGATCCAGAACCAAAAGAAGAAGAGAAAAATAGTGTTCCCAAGTTTACTGGATTCATGGCCTGTAGATGGCCAGAACAAGAACAACATTTAGTCTCATGTTTTGCTACAGAATTGGCTGAAAGAATTACAGCCCTGACCAGAGTCTATTGTTTTGGATGTCAAATCGATCATCCGAGCCAGAAACAACAGAACAAATGTATAATGATGACTACAGAAGAAAAATTGGACGAATATTTGGAGGAAGCATGGTCTCTGATCTCAGAAGAAAAGGTGTTGAGAAAGTGGTATAAAGACTTGCAGGATCGTTCCTCACCTCCACTCACTTCTCTGGAGACCAAACGCATTTAAGCTCTCTTGCAACGGAGTACAGACATATTCAAGCATAAAGTGAATTGATGACTTATCGTTACCTGTGAACAAAGAAAAGAAATGGATACATGGGAACTTCATTACCTGTTGACTCGCAGTTCGTACACTTCTTCTTGGAATCCTGTGATGTGTGCTAAAGATGAACTTCCCGATCGCAAACCTAAAGACGTTCATGCCTATGTCATCAATACCGACGACAGTCATCGACCAGGAACCCATTGGGTGGCAGTTTACTTTCCCAACGATCACAGTGTGGAATATTTTGATTCTTATGGATTACCTCCTTTGGAAGACGACATCATTGACTTTATGAGAAGAAATGCTGTCTCCACTCGATTCAATAATGCCAGATTACAAGGATCCGATTCTTTTGTGTGTGGATAATATTGTGTACATTTTCTTCATCAACGCAGTCTCGGATATTCCTTAGAACATTTAGTGGCTTGTTTTGATAGGGAGTAAGCTAGAAACGATGCCAAAGTAGAATGATGGTTTTGTGAACATTATGGTTATCTCTTGTCTTTAGATCAGAAACGTAGTGTGCATCGAGGCAAGAATGATTTAGAACACTGGAAGTCTAGTTTGACTTCCCAACGTTGTCAACCTTGTAAATACGTTTCATGTTTTAAAAAATGTTTGTTTGTTTGTATTTGCATTTTGTGTTAGAGAAGCTTCTTCTTATGTATTAAAAATGTTGATTTTTGGAGAAAAAAATGGTGTTGTGTTGTTTTATGGATTGAAAAAAAATGACATGGATATGCTCTTTCACTCTTTCTATCGATCTGAGGTACCTACTCTTTCACATTTCTTAGAAAAGATTACTCTTGGATTGCCTTCAAAAAAATATTCTTGTGTTTCTATGTTTCTATGTTTTGTGTTTGTTTGTTTGTGTGTTAGGTGTATGTGTCACTTCTATCCCCCTAAAATACTTCTGTCCCATAAACCCTTTTGACCCCAAGTGCCCCCTACTGTCCCCAATTACCCCCTGCTGACCCCAAGTGCCCCCCTCCATGTTAATTTCCTGTTTCTGGTCCCAAGTGCCCCCCTCCATGTTAATTTCCCATTACTGGCCCCAAGTGCCTCCCACCCGCCTCGATACCCCTATACTACTAGCGTTTCATAATTTGTTGCGTTTAAGAATTATACTGAGCTCATTTAGTCTGGCAGTTGCAAGCCGGTAGCCTGAACCTATTTTATGACTATTTTGGCGGTTGGGGGATGGAATTGTTGTCACTACCAATGTGCGTTTAAAGAAGCGACGCATGCTACAAATCCGTGTTACTGTTGTAACAGTCGTTATAATGTTGTGCTGACAGGCCGATAAACATACATACATACATACATACATACATACATACATACATACATACATACATACATACATACATACATACATACATACATACATACATACATACATACATACATTCATACATACATACACCAAGATCCAACACCAAGAACTTCGACACAAATGTCAGATGTATATTCCTTATTGCTGCAAGAATAAAAGATAGGGGCGTTGAAGCAGCTATATAACTTCACTTTTATTATTTTTCCTATATGTATTTATTATAAAATGTAGAAAAAGTATTAAAAAAAGAATGTGGCATCCATATGTAACGCAAGCAGCATGCTTTCAATAGTTGAATAGATTTCACAGCTTGTTTCTTCATGCTTACGATAACTATGGGATGTATCCGATTATCCGCCTGTTAAGGAAGATACAATGATGGATTGTGTGTGTGTGTGTGTGTGTGTGTGTGTGTGTGTGTGTGTGTGTGTGTTCTGTCACGCCAATCGATTTGCTCTGCAAACGTGCACTCGATGCGCATGCGCAAATTCAAATAACATACCAATAGAGTTGCAATGATGAAACACAGTCTTATAATTACACAACGGATCCAACACAGCCATCTTTTTGGATCTTGATATATCATTTTCCTGGCAGCCAACATTATAATTATTTGGTGGTTGTAATAAAAATGACAAGCTCGTGACCTGAGCGGTTTTGCAGTGCTATCTCTATCATCGGTTTTTCCCATAACACGAGATAACGAAGTCTCTGATGTAATGCCTCGCTACTTAGATAAAAACATAGGCCAAATTTTATGCCATTAAATGACATACTTTTTGCATATTTGTTCTTTGTCCTTGCCACTAGATTCAGAGAAAGCAATTATATACAGGAGGTACGGTCGATATTCATCAAATAAGTATTATTTATTTATTTACTTATTTATTTATTTTGGTTGGTTGGTTTTAACGTCATTTTAAAATGAACGAAGTAAGTTTACATGAAATTTCAAATGAAAGTGCAGAGTAGATAATGAATGTTCTTAAAAGAGGTTAATGAAATTATAAAGGCAAACTTCCTAGTCAAAATGGCAACTATTCTTTTTTTCTGTGTCCAAAGTTACTCCAACTCTCATGAAATTATTTGCGAGAGCATTAGACCAAGCCTCAACTCTAATTTTTACCTATTACAAATATAATTTTCCCTATGTCTACAATTTTCAAGAGTGATTGCTTGTAAGTAACATTGTATGCACTTCACGTTTTATTTAGAAACTGATCCCTGTGGAAAATACGAAATGGTGGACTAGAACCTGAGTGCCGAAGCTAATCTGTAGGTTAAACATTATTCAGATTTGAAATAAATATGCAAACGTGATCAATGTTGGCTTGTTTATGTAGGTTTAACGTCATTTTTCAGCACATGATAGGCTATACATGGCGGCCAGTATATTTGGTGAAAAAAGCACCGACCCAAGAGAACCTACTAGCAAGCTTTCTCACATACCCACGTTGACCGAGCCGAGACTCGAACCCACGCGGACAGAGGTGAGATGTGTGAGTGACCTGTACAGGCGAGCGCCTTCGACCACTTGGCCATCCAGGGTCCCACAAAGTTGGTCAAACCGTTTTTGTTGTTTTATTGGGGAGAACTGATATATCTTACATATGCACAAGCGAGGAAACATCTATCCTCGCTCCACCAAACGAGACACTGGTTGAATGAGACAATGAAAAGTTTTAAATTACTGAAATGCATCGAGTCGTGCCATGTAAAGCTGGATTATAAATTGTGCTCAAAGGACTTGTCGAACATTATATGACAATGACATTATGATTTATGCCAGAACAAGTACATTTTTACGTTTGAATTCTATTCCTTGAAACATATTTGCGCTCAATACAAAGCAATCCAAACATGAACATGCATATTATTTCCTACTGTCTCGCAAACCTGATGATAGATACATTAGCGACTTCACAAGTAAATGTAATAACTTACTTGTAATGACATTAAACCTGACTGTATCACATTCCACTCAGACGGAAGAGGGTGGACACAACCTGTTTCTCCATCTGTATGTCTGGAACGAATTGCTGCTTGTTCTTCGTGCGCAGAACAATAGAAAACGTTAAAGTAATTGTACAAGTTTTAAGATCTTATGCTACGTAACCATATAGGCTCAATCAGTAACATCATATGGTCTTTTTGAGACTGAAAATTCGGAAGTGACAAGAAGACACACGGTCGGTCAATGAGCGAAAGTTACCTTTGAAGGTCTTTGGAAATTGAGCTCGGGACATCATAGATGCAAACCTTTCGTTTAATATTGCGCTGCGCACATACTATTTTTGTAGTTCATGCATGGTCCATAATTACAACGACTTGTTAGTAAATCCAAAATACATATGGCGATCTAAACTTGAACGTCAATTGCACACAAATTTGAATCAACTTATACCACGGGCTCTCGAAGGCTCAGCTGATCGCATGATGGAAAGGAAACCAGAGAACTCATTGAACACCATCGATTTTAGATGCGTGATCTTTGCTTGATCCATTGATTGGTGTTTACTTGTGCATCAGTACCTTGAAGGTTATGGCATGCAGAAGCAATTGCAATAAAGTGCCCTGCCCAAGGACATAGCTGGGCAGCCAACCCGGTCCGTTATGGGCAGGTTTCGAACCAGCACACTTTAGGTCGCGAGTCTTTTATGGTACTTTCCTTTGCAGGTACACGCCCTTACATCCGTCGGATATGTAGCGTTTGCATGGTATTCAAAATGATTAAAAACCAATTACACGATACTCCATTTTCTTTGATGTAGAATACTTTGTTCGTTGAATCTTATTGAAACCCCAGATACTTCCATCTTATAATTGCTTCTTGCTGCTTGTACTTGTTGCTGCTTGTACTTGCCGCTGCTGCAAGAAATGCACACATGCGCAAAAAGTATGATGAAACTAGTTTGGCATGGAATTGCTAGTAAACTTTACACATATTTTTTTCAATCGTAAAGAGTACTATTGATACTCTCATTTTTGTACCGTAAGTCAAGTACATTACCCCAACCCCAACCCCATTCCTGGCGTCCTTGATGTTTTTCATAAGAAGACAAACATATTAACACCCATGTGATTCTGTGAAAGGTCATTGTAGCATAGGTTTCTTTGAAACGGAAAACAAGATCTAATTGGGACATTGGGATGTCAGTAAATGAGATCAGTTCTTCATCCATGAGTCCGCTGAGTGAAGTGTATTCATTTGCCAGATAGATAGGCATAATGCCATACCTATTCGGAGCCATTGTCAATATTACTTGGCAAATGCCACATTGTTTTTTTTTTGTTTGTTTTTTTTTAAAATATAAATGTATGAAGGAACTAGGTAAAGGACAATAAGGTCACAAGGGTTAATACAATAGAACAAGAGTAAGCGAACCTTTCTTCGGTATTTACAAGGTCCACGAACATCGCTAGGCCATTTCCAACTTCTTCTATTAATCAAAATGCAGCGTCGGTTTTGGCTCTACGCACTGATTTGATCGACACGGAATTACCTTTCCAAACACCGTGTAACCACGCTACATCCTTAGTCTCATCTAAATATCGCTTTTTCATATTGAAAATACGTGTTCAAATCCATCGAATGCTTTTACAAATTAAACATACTTTTGAGTCTGGTGACTTTATTAAGTTAGCTCTGAGCAAACTCCAAATACATTTTGCGACAAACGTAAGTTAATATAATGTTAATGTTACCCATATATCATATTCGAGTTCTCAACCTTTAATGCAGTTTTAAGAATGATGTAATGCCAGCGTCTGAAGTCACAAACTAGCACTCGAAATAGGTAGCCAGAATATCTCAAAACTTTTTATTAGCGGAAACTTCGAGGGTGTTCTGATTGCGGAATAGGTCGAATATTTTCAATGGTCCCCCCCCACACACACACACACACTTCTATTGTATTGATTTTTTTCCAGAAAATAATAATAATAATAATAATAATCCTGTACAAAAAACTTATTCTTAAGTTCATCAATTTGAGGTTTTGCAAATTGTCGCAAAATATGTGAAAGAATAATTTAAAGTCCAGTTTAATGAAATTTGTAAAGGTAAAGGTAATCTTTTCCACGCAGCATTGTAATTGTAACTATGACAACCCACACGTACCATGTAGTGCTGAATTTAGTATATTGTTACGTTTTCGTTTAATATCCAGGATTCTCCTGGATATTCCAGCCTGACGTAAATTGCACGATGTATACCAATTAGACGAGTGTTGTCATTTTCACTCAAAGACAGAAAGGTAAAAACTTGAATGTTAATGCCAAATCCACACAGAGAAGCCGAATGTTGTCATACCAATATCAAATTAACTGCGCATATGTTTAATTTGTAAACTCAGTAGAAAAATTAGATATATACAATTTAAACTAAAAGACCAGCTTAAACAAAACAGCATCAGTCTCAAACTACATAGTGTGTGCACCATGTGAGCTGAAGGCAAGCTATGGCGCTGTATATTTATTTTGAATATTTTGAGCTATATGCGTAATATTGCATTCGTTAATATTTCTTTTAGAAAGATGACGATATATACGTCATTTCATCTAGATAGAAGAGCATTAATAGATCAGATGTACAGGAAAAACATCTAAGTCTACATCTGATGATATTTTGTGATATCTACTTTCACGGTATAAAAGTTTATGGGCAAAGCAGTCAAAGAGAGCGCTTGAATTTGTCGTAGCTTGCTGAATTACTGGATCAACTCTCTGCTTCGCTCATGACTGCTTCCCATCTATGTCAATTTTAAATAAAATGTTGGGACATTTTGTATTTTTTTAAAAATTTCTACGCATTATATTAAATTCGAAGTTGTGGAAAAACATAACATTCTTAAAAAAATAAATACAGCCTACAGAAGGAGTATTCTTATAATGGCAGCGACTCTCTTGTATAAAAGATAAAAGTTCATAGTGCAACAGAGTCAGGAATTATACCCATTCCGTATTTTCGTACTTGATACTTGATACGTTGTAAAAAAATCAGACTTAATTTTCCTTCTTATTATTACTAGATGCTATCAATGTCAATTTCCTTTATCCATTCCATGTTCCCTCCCATTGTTGATTTTCAAGACCTCTCCGACTAATCCAAGAATAATAACGTACAAAGAGCAGACAGATTTGGGCTTGAGAGTCCCTTGAGAGTCGTGATGAAATTTCAGTGTCACTGCCAGTCATTTTACCGTATTAGCTCGAGTATTACATTTTCACGAATCTGCCGACGCATTGACGGAACAGAGTCTACCCTTTTCATTCCAGACTGGATCAAACCTGCCTGGGGATCATGCTATAGCAGATTTTGATTTGGGTGGTTCGTAATTGAGTGCATACTATGTAACAAACAATAAAGTCGTTCAACTAAGAAGTACAGGTTAGATTGGCATGGATCTTATGTTTCGATTCATAAATGTCTACAGTCAACATTTCGCTTTCGTATATTAAAAATCATAAAGCTGATCATAATCTAAGGAACTGACATGTACATGATGTAGTTCAGTTTCTCAGTAACAAAAGGTTTCCGTAACCAATTTTTTTGGTAATATATCCCATGTTTCTCAGTTAATCATGAACAAATATTGAGATTGAATACCTTTACACAAAACGTCAGCAAATTTTTCACTTCGAAATTCGCCCGCTTGAATTTTACTTTATTAAAACTTTGGTATCCAATCTCATCTTAAAGCATTCGTGTGAAAATGAAATAACGTGCTGTATATTTATATCAGGAAAATTTGTTTAATGGCGTTCTCCAAAAACTTTTAAAAATTCCTATGAAACGATACCCAAAGATAACATTTAGTACTAGGCTTCATCTTAGTATTTATTCAATTTGAGTGATAAACAAAGAGCTCAGTAACATTCAATTTTCGTACTTAGACACAAATTTGTATAGGAAACAACGTACACTGACACGTAACCTTCGTGCCTTTAATGAAGACTATGATGAGCGTCACATCCTTAAATTGTCTACATAACCCTGATTAGGATTATTTCATGTATATTCCCATTTTTGAAGTACAATCAGAATATCATCGGCCTTTTCCATGGAAAACTTTGCATGTGTTTCAAAGGTAGCCATTTTAAATTTCATTCATGTAAACGAACTTATCACGCAAGGGGATCATGTGACAAAATACTATGCCACTGTTTATATGGAAATTAAGTATTGATTCAGTTAAAAATATATTTCTTAACTTGAATATGTTTAATTGAACTAATTTTTTAGTACATATACGTCCTGGAAACAGATCGTAGGCTGTGTACTTCTTTGCTGCGCAAGAATTTAGTGCTGTTTGGTTTTTGTCCCCCATCCCCGAGCCAAAAAAAAGAAGAAATAAAAAAACAATCCGTCTTATATATCTGAGGTTTATTCTGGATTGACAGAAAAGGCCGAGGTTGTTCCGATTGTTTTAAAGAACTCAATTCTTTTTTTCTCCCAGCATTCATCGGACGCAATAATGCATTCTGATTCGCCGACATTTGCGTCACACTTCCAGTGCTCGTGAGATCGCAGATAGCATACTCCTCACATTTGGTTACCTCCCTTTAGAAGAATAATACCACTGCCACAACGATGTAAATTTGGTGGTAAAATGACACCTGGAGAAAACCGAACGCTTTGATAAGCGCATCACACTCAATTCATATTGTATTTTCTGCGATCTTTTCTCTACAATTACTTTAGTGCCGAATGTGAAGATTTTACCTAATACGTACGAGGAAAATGTCGGGAATTCTTTATTTGCTGAGACGAAGTACAGGGCTGACGACGTTACAAGGCAGAACGTGGTAGACGTCACAATATACCGATAACATCACAATAAAGCTTATCTGAACCGACTTACATAGTCTGGTTGTTTATACCTCGTTCCTTAATTAGATTTCAATCTGTGATAATAGATGAAAGATAGGATCCAGCCAACGTACTCGTATATTAATGCGCAAAGACGATGTACTAAGGTTCAGGTGACCCTGGGGTAAAAACAGCCTTCAGGCAGAGATATATTCTGAAAGGGTGCGTGAGCTGTAAGGAGCGTGCGCAGATAGCTATCAACCGCCATCTTTGAAAAAGTACAACAATTACGTACTTTTACCCATTATGCACCGCGCATTTGTGAAGCTACTAACCACTCACTGCAGTTAATTCGGAACTACCTCTGATATTTCTGCTAGACAAAATATGCCTTGGATGTATGTCGGCGCTGTAGTTTAGAAAAAATTCATACATATTGTTCGTTGGAAATTTCTCCTCAGAAAAAGAAACACAATCTATTCAGACTACCTTGGCTATTTCTGCGATTGGATAGACTGTATGATTGAACGAGAGGTTACGAATGAAAAAAATAGTTCGATCATTCGTAAATTCTAGGTCAATCCTTGTTTCGTAAATGTCCAAAGTTGTCCGAATGGGAGCTATCGATGTGCATTCGCGGTATGATTCGTAATATTTACCTCGAAGTTGCGAATGACTGCAGTGGGGAGGGGGTGGTAGGACGGGGGAGTCTCCAAACTAGCCATTATAATAACGACGTCACTGTTGTGCGAATGACGTCATTAACTAACCACTCGAGAGACATATATTTTACTATTTACCGGCCTATGATATTGGCTTCTCAATTTAGGCCAGTACCAGCCAGTGAACTCTGAAATAAACTGGGTAGACTGATTAACTGCCTTTGTTTTGTTTTTGAAAACAGCAAAGAAAGAAAACCAGTCCCAAGTTTTTTCGTGTCGTTTCCGTTTCATACATATGTTTAAACGTCGTGACGATATATCTAGAACAAAATCACACTTTGATTTAAAATCATAAAACAAAATGGCGAAATAAAACGAATAATTCGGGAATGTGACAGTTTTTTTTATTTTCGCCTGAGTTTGAATTGTCATATCTGTAATGAAATCCATTTCAGTCGTACTTACACAAGAAATAATGAACTGTGAACAAGTCTTTTTGTTATGCATAGTCTGCTATGAAGATTATTACTGAATGTACTTAGGAAATGCATGTAAGTTTTAACGTATTTGACTTTCAGTGTCCAAAAATTTACAAGCCTGGTTAGGTAGTCCGATGAAAGAACCTATTTTATGTTGTTTTTTTAAGATAAAGCGGGAATCATGTGATGTCATCTCCCGCTCCGTCAAAAATACAGACTAAAGTACATTAAAATGTGCTTGATCTTTCTTCTTTTTTTTCAAACAAAATTTGACGATATTTCTTGCATTTCAATCCTTTTTCATTTGGGTTTGGTTAGAAAGAGATTGTCCGAAACTTTTTGAAAATTGCTGAAAAATCGTAAAAGTTAATAACGGACATATCAGGACTCTGCAGATTCGAAAGGTTAGGGGAAAGCATCTGTGCAATTATAGACACGAGAGAGACATTTGAGGCAGTTTTAATCTTACATATTCAAAAGGGGTCAAGACAAGATTATAAGCAAATCTGGAAGGATATGGGTACTTTGAGCTGTGCTTAATTTTTCTTTCTTTAGAGAAAAAATACAATGTTTCTGATTCCATGTTTTCAGTTGGTGACAATTTGAATAAACTGATATTGGACTAATTATAAAAGATTTCGATACATTGATATCTTCAGACATCTAAAAAAAGAATCACTAAGATTTGCCTTCGAATTCACACTCTTATTGTTGGAACCTTGCAAACAGTGTGCAATCCCAATAATACGTATACAAAAACTGCGAAGCTCTCTTTAACACTAAGAAGACTGGCTTCATTTTCACCAATATAAATTCTTCAGTTAAGTCTAGGCCTAAAACATATGGCTGGTTAATATTAAGTCCGATTTAAATTTCAGATCACTGGATTCTAGACTTATGTTTAAGCCCAGGTTTATTTCTGTTGGTGAAATTCAGGCCTAGACACTCAGTCTTCGCATATTGGGGTCTTATTATCTTTATTTATTATGATCTTCAGGTTATATTTTGATTTTCTCTTTATCTTCCAAAACTACCAGGATACTAGGTTAATTCATTTCTGTTCATTATAATTCCATTCTGGCCAAGTAGGGTTTATATCTTTCGACTTGTTTTGGAAAATGTACATCAACAGGATTTATAGTTTCAGAACACAGATGATACAAGGCTAATTATTTAAGCCCCACAGTATCTGCAGTTTTTATAAAAAGTGGAGGATGAGCAGGAACCCCTTAGGATTAACTCTGATAAATACATATAGTATGACCCATCTATGACAACCTGGTAGCGAATAGGAACTTTTTGTTTCAAGACCACATAGACCTAAATAAGTCAAAACACCGTAGGCTCAGCCTTTAACTTAAAATTGATAGCAGAAAGATAGGGAAACCTGTGATGAAATATATTTGTAATTTGTATCCATGACATTTCAACATGAAACATTTTAAGCAACACAAAATGATGATGGAAACAATATGTACTTCTTTTCTTTCAGTAAGAAGTTTGTTTTTTGTTTTTTTTAATACAAAATTAAGGGACATGAGGTTTATACCATTATTGTGTGTGGGGGTGTATGGAGACATCTGATTTATTTACAGCAAGTCTTACTCATATAAGAAACACATTTGAAGCGTCTTCATCTGCACTTGCAAAATTTTTGTATCATATATAAACTGTCACGGGTAAAAAGTGCATGCGTGAATTATTGTCCGATAAAACTGAAAACTATCCATTGGATAAAAAATAGTATTGTTCAGATTTTATGCACATTATTTAACTCTTTTGCAATTATTGTCTTCTACGAATAACGTGCGATGTTTTGCGTTACAACATCAGGAAAGTTGCCATATTAAAGGACACCGAATATTCATGACCTACTTGTCAAGTGCACTCGAAGTACCGACACAACAGAAGACGTGTTTGCATAATCACTTTTCTTCAAATATTAAATTAGCAAATATAACCAGACAGTCAAATAGAATTTTATAGCTGTCCCGTGCTCCGATCGATGGAAATGACGTCGGTACCGGCCTTGCCAACAGGTGGGTCCTATTGCAAAAGCCCGATGTTACTACAGGTTATTGATTTTTGCCAATTATTTTATTTCTTCATATGACATATCTGGGTTAGGGGGTCAAAGAAAGACGAATCTGGATCTTATCTATTTGTACTTGGATTTGACAATGACGACGAATATGACCACTTCTCGAACGTATTGCCAATCATATAGAGTTACATTTGCGCACAAATTAACGTGCGCCAGGTTTGATTAAAGTTTCAACTAAAAAGCTTTTGTGTTTGTGAATTATACAAATGTAAAATGTCAATTTTATAAAATCCTGAAGACAGGCACCGTGAGAACTGGTTACAGATATTCTCAAAATAATGTGTATGCCAGTTGTAAGATTCACGAATTCGTAAATCGGCTGTAAATGTCAACAAAATAAGTATTTTCCCTCTGTACATGGATTTGATTCCAATTATTGCATCACTATAACACCTAAAACACCAAGATACTACCACCAATATACAAATGTTTTCATTATTTGCTCTTTTTTAAAGCCAGAGCAGTTCGTAAATATATTTCGTCTGTTTTGATAAATGTGTATACGTTATTTAAATGGTGGTAAAAGTATTTTCTGCTTTTACATAGATTTGATTGCAATCAGTATATTATTTTCATTGTATTTTTCATTTAAATAGTGTATAATGGGTATTTTACACGTTGCTAGTTTATAATGGGTATTTTACACGCTGCTAGTTTATAATGGGTATTTTACACGCTGCTAGTGTATAATGGGTATTTTACACGCTGTTAGTGTATAATGGGTATTTTACACAGTGCTAGTGTATAATGGGTATTTTACACAGTGCTAGTGTATAATGGGTATTTTACACAGTGTTAGTGTATAATGGGTATTTTACACATTTCTAGTGTATAATGGGTATTTTACACAGTGCAAGTGTATAATTGGAATTTAGAAGCTGCTAGTGTATAATTGGTATTTTATATATTGCTAGTGTATACTGGGTATTTTACACACCGCTAGTGTATAATGAGTATTTTACACGCTGCTAGTGTATAATGGGTATTTTACACACTGCTAGTGTATAGTTGGTCTTTTACACGCTGCCAGTGTATAATGGGTATTTTGCAAGCTGCTAGTTTATAATTGGTATTTTACACACTGGTAGTGTATATTGGGTATTTTACACTCTGTCAGTGTATAATGGGTATTTTACAAGCTGCTAGTGTATAATGAGTAATTTACACATTCTAGTGTATATTGGGTATTTTACACGCTGCCAGTGTACAATGGGTATTTTCCAAGCTGCTATTTTTTAAATCTTTTTCTATTTCACCCGTCGCCTCTATTTGTAAAAAGATGAACGCGTAAACATTTACACGCGTTATGATAAATGTTTACCTTATCCATTCATCCGTAAACAATGAACAATATAAATATGAAATCATCCATTTTACTGCTATTTCATTTAAAAACTTCACAGCAGGAAAAATTATCGTTCTTACGTAATTCGAAGAAAAAAAATTGCGAATCATTGATTGCAATATCAATATTTTTCAATAGGTAATTATTACTTTATACATTATATTAAAGTCATGTAAAATACTGAAGTTACATCTGACTATTCCTTCTATAAATTGAAACAATGTCAGTAGGTAGCATATTTAGACCTTTCCTTTTCAAAGTTGTAGGTATCGAATGACCAAAAAAAAGTTCATTGCCATAACAACATCACGAACAATATGACAATTTTATAATAATTATTAGCTGAAGTTGAAGATTTATATTTACATAATGGATAGAATTGTAAATGCTATCTAGCCACTCTAGTCAATTGACATACAACCTCTTTTATCTAGCCAATTGCCCTACAACCTCTTTTATCTAGCCAGTTGACCTACAACCTCTTTTATCAAGCCAATTGACATACAATCTCTTTAATCTAGCCAATTGACATACAACCTCTTTTATCTAGCCAATTGAGATACAACCTCTTTTATCTCGGACTGGAGGTGTGATGATCTGAATACGCCACTCAACCAGCCATTCCTAAGAGAGAAATTAAGTTTTATTGATAGGTGTTATGATCACTTAAGTCTACGCGAGGCCAATGCATTTTTCTTTTTTAGTTGAATGTTATGGATACTTATGCAGTTTTAATATTATAAGACCTACCTATTCAAGCATTTAAAAAGAAATACAAATAATAATGGAAAAAAGTACGATTGAAGTTTTTTTATCGTATAAGAGAGAGAGAGAGAATTGAAGTTAATTCTGCACATTAATATGTGTGAGTGTTTGAAATTTTTTTAACATTTCTTGAAAATGTGTTCGAACAAAACTGCTTTCATTATCGTGTATCCTGATCAGAATGATATTTTTCCAGTGTTTTATATTTTAGTGTTTACAGGGCAAGCATTGTAGTGTTTCAGAATGTAGACAAACATATTCACAAATTAGAATGTTGCAAAATACAATTAAAATAAATTATGTCCAGTCAAATCAGTCTAAAAAGGTCACCAATTGGATCGGCTGAAATTGTCCCATATGAGTGTGGAACATTTATATGCGGGTAAATATGCACTAAGGTATGTTTATATATGACTTATTGTACCCAACCTTGAATCTACAGTAATTGCTATATACAGTGACTACAACAGAACTTGGATTGTATACGCAATTTTAGAATTTCAGGGACAAACACAATCAAAACTGCTGTGTACGTGAATTATTTACCTCTTTTTATGCTCATCTTCATCACAATTGAGAAATGTAATATCTATTACAAGTGGCCCGAAAAGATGATAGACCTGTTTGTGATAAAGTATTTATAGCAACAGAATGGAATCTTCTTTTGTACATCATAAATCAGCAAACTACAATTTTGTTCGCTTATATCTGCATTTCCTGTGAAATCCAAACAAAGTGTCTGTAATTCCGTAATTTGTGAAAGAAATTCGCAAGTGTGAGCAGCCTGTTTTACTACTATTAATTCAGATTGAGCGTAGCAGGGGCTGCATTTGTCAAGGGTGAAATTTGATAACTTCAGGTACCTGTCGTCTTGCTCCGCGACTGTTCGCATTTACTGACATGTGCCTATGTAAAATTTGAATAAAGAGTCCGCATTTATACTTATATTAGTCTGCATGTATATATATATATATATATATATATATATATATATATATATATATATATATATATATATGTCTGCATATAATTATATATTAGTCTGCATTGCATTTATGACTATATTAGTCTGCATGTATATATATATATATATATATATATATATATATATGTTAGACTCCATGTATATATATATATATATATATATATATATATATATATATATATATATATATATATATATATATATATATATACACACATATTAGTAGTAGAGGGGGGGTACTGAGACCAAAATTTTAGGGGGTGGCACTTGGGACCAAGATGGCGGAGGCTTGGTTATTGAGACCACTTTTTTAGGGGGTGGCACTTGGGACCAAGATGGCGGAGGCCTGGGTACTGAGACCACTCTTTTAGGGGGTGGCACTTGGGACCAAGATGGCGGAGGCCTGGGTATTGAGGGACAAAATTTTATGGGGTGGCACTTGGGGGGACAAACGGGAGTTTAACATGGCGGGGGGCACTTGGGGGACAAACGGGAGGGAGGGAGGGAATAGAATTAATCTTTCTTGAAAAAGGGTGGTCCTAATACGTCATCTACTATCCAAACACCCTACACTACACTATCCAACACGCCGTGTGTAGTGACTTTCTGCCTAGTGGCTATATCTATATAGCTTAGAGTTATATATAAAGCATTACCTATACCTCAGATCATGTTGGAGGTGTCAGTAAATTTGCATATATTGTACCTATGTTATAAATAGCTTTGATCAAGGGAACTAACTTATAATAACACTAAAATCGACGTGACTAAATGTTGTATTAAACTTCGGGAACCGTCACGGACTTTAGCGTTGACTAGAAAAAATCAGGAACATTAGATTATAATGGCCTAGACTAAAAGTAACACTAAAATTCCGAAATCGTACCGGACGTTAGCGGAGACTGAAAATAATACGGAAAAAAAAATGGAAAAAATTGGCTGAGACTAAAAGTAACACTAAACTTCCGAAATTGTACCGGACGTTAGCGGAGACTGAAAATAATCCGGAAAAAAAATGGAAAAAATTGACTGAGACTAAAAATTAGTACTAAAATTTCGTAACACATTTTAAATTTTTTTTGTTATTTTATATTTTTTTATATACAAACCCAAATAAACCCAAAACCCAAACCCAAACCTAACACACTATCCCAAATTTTTTTTGTTATTTTATATTTTTTTATATACAAACCCAAATAAACCCAAAACCCAAACCCAAACCTAACACACTATCCCAATTTTTTTTATTTTTTAAATTTTTTTTTATCAAAACACACACACCACACAACCATTTTTTTTACTTTTTAAAATTTTTTTTGTTATTTTATATTTTTTTATATACAAACCCAAATAAACCCAAAACCCAAACCCAAACCTAACACACTATCCCAAATTTTTTTATTTTTTAAATTTTTTTTTATCAAAACACACACACACCACACAACCATTTTTTTTTACTTTTTAAAAATTTTTTTATTTATCAAACACAAAACTTACACAACCATTTTTTATTTTTTAAATTTTGTTTATATCAAAACACGCACCACACTATCCATTTTTTTACTTTTTTAAAATTTTTATATATATGAAACACAAAACTTACACACACTACACAACCATTTTTTATTTTTTAAATTTTTGTTTATATCAAAACACACAACCATTTTTTTATTTTTTAAAATTTTGTTTATATCAAAACACACAACCATTTTTTTTACTTTTTAAATTTTTTATATCAAAACACACACCACAAATATACAATCCATTTTTAAAAAAAAAAATTTATTTGATGGACTGCAAAAGTTGTTGTTGTTGTTGTTGTCTTTGCTGCTGCTGCTGTTGGTGCTGTAGTCTATTTCTTTCCTCCCAATTTTAGATCGATAGAAAGAGAGGGAAAGTGGTTTTTTTGGTTTGGTGGGTAAAAAACAAACCACACAACACCATTCAGAGATATACATCAATAATAATAATTATATTTTATTCAATGTATATACATTATGTTACTCGTGGTAATAAAACAATTTCATATAAGTCCAATACAGTTCAATACACTTCCATATTTACCATTTCATTCTCTTATTGTTCTGACACTTCAGGAAGATTCTTGTCTACAATTCTCTCATAACTTTCTTCTGAACTCTCATTGATAAACTCCAACTTAATAAAATGTCCATTATCATCTCGAATCCACCGCTCTTTTTTACAAATCTTGTAAACTTTACTATGATCTAATCCAAAACACCTTGCCACATCACGAATGGAATCCATCCGACTATATAATCCTGAATTCAAGTCAGTTAATTTCACAGGTCTCACAAATCCACTAGTTCCTTGACTCTTCTTCTCTGGCTCTTCCCATCTTGCTTGAAATCTTTTCTGGAACTTCTTCGAAAAGACCGACTTACAAATTCCAGTACAGCAATAGTAGATACATCCTGAATGACAATCAAAATATTCAGCAGCCTTTTCCATACTTTCAAATCTTCTTTCCTCTGTCTCACCAACAAACTGGCACAACACACTTCTATCACTTCCAAAATTAACTCTCCTTTTTTCTTTATCATTCTTCACATGTTTATGCAAACATGTTCGTTCACTAGCAGTCATCTCTTGAAGATTTTCTATTCTATCATCATCAAGTACATCATTGAGATGTACCACTTCACTCTGTCTTGGTAGATCCACTCCATTCACCGCTTCAAAGACAAATCTCCGTCGATTTGTATGTTTCTTCCTCTTTCCTTCCTTACCAGTAACCTTAATCCTTATCAATCCAAATGAATTTCCTTTGACTTTCCTTCCATACTTCATATGATAGACATTACCAAGTATGTCAGCAGCATAATTATCATACACCTTATGAACATACTTATTCAATTCAATTCCAGTATCTTGACTTTTATCTCGAGCGCAGTACTTTTCCATCTTCACAGTTTGAAAGTTCAATCACGACTAGTGATTCTGAGGGTAAGAAGGTCTATATATATATATATAGGTTCCCTGGGTGAAACTGAATCAGCTTCAAAGTAAACTTCAAGATGAAAAGATCACGCCGAAGCCATGAGAAACCAGAAGAAGAAGAAGAAGAAGAAGAAGAAGAAACAAAGAGGCCACGACGACGAAGACATTCCGTACCGCCTGAAACACCGCTAGATGAACTACTAGCTCAAGTCCATGCTAGTGACTTCGAAGAGGAGATGAGTGAACCTGAAACCCAAACTTCTAACCCACCCAAAACAAAATCCACCACCAGCACCACTACCAACACCAGAACCCCTGATCAAAAAACACTACCTACTACCTTGGCTCCTCCTGAAAATTACTATCGGATTCGAGAGACGGAAAAAATAACTTCTCGAAAATTTAAAACTACAGCTTACACTCACACTGTTCACTTGAAAGACTTCAAGTCCAAAGTACCTCCCGAGAAAGCGGCGGGGTTCATTAGCGATTTGTGGGATTCTGTCTTAATGAACTTGAAACGACAATGTGGAGCCAAAGAAGACGATCGATTGAGACTGGCCATTCATCATGACAATTTGAAGAGTCCTGTTTGGATCGAGTTCAGCACCCTGGCAGAATTAACGCCAGACAAAGTCATGTCCAAAATAGAACATGTTCAACAATCGAACGACAAGTTTACCATCACCGATGGAAAGGCCACACTTTACTTGACTCACGTTTCCCCTCCTTGAGGAAGTGGACGAAGTAGGAAACCGTTACTGGTGGACGATCTTCGTACTACCAAACGCAGTGTCGTCCAAATCGACAATACTCAAGACCAGATGTGCTTGGCTCGGGCTATTGTGGTGGGGCGAACGTATGCCAACAAGAACGAGAGCAAAGAATGGAAAAGAGCCTGGAATAACATTCGACAGTCGGACAGAGCCAAACAACGAAACGAAGCAGAACTCCTGTTGCAACAAGCAGGCATCCCTAACCAGCCAAGTGGTTAACTTTGAGGTTTTGAAAAATGCTTTACTGTCTGGACAAGTGGAAGACTTTCAAGTACCCACGTTAGAACCTCACAAGATTGTACGACTACCTAATCATCAAATCGTGACTCGACCTGTTCAAAAAGTGTATTGCATCGTGTACCAAAAACGAGTGAGACTTCCAGATCACACGACTTTACCTTACGGACACGCCGATTTGGAGGAGTATAAAAAAAGGAAACCGTCTTGAAGAGACACAACACCAAGAGGATGACTTCAACATGGGCTTTACCTGACTATGGCGAGTGTGACAGTCGTTTGAAGACGTTTAAAAATTGGCCTAAGCACATGCCTGACTATTGTTATTGTCCTCATCGATGGAGCACAAAAAAACTTGGGAAAAAATGGATTACCTACTTCCTACGCTTTAGCCAGAGCAGGATTTGTTTACTTTGGACAGGGAAGTTTAGTGAAATGTTTTAGTTGTGGTGCCACTATTCGTATGGATTGTAAGAAATCAGCTCTCCTGGAACATGTCAGATGGTCACCAAACTGTGCTTACCTTTCTTTAGCGTTTCCACGGATCACATTACAATACTTTTCGGATGGTACAGTCGACAGTATAAAAAAGGAACCCCTTCCAAGCCTAACCCTTCATTCTGACTTTCAACGTTAACCAAGCAAGAAGATGAGTCATTTTGTCATCCTTCCACCAAACTTCAATAAGAGTACTCAAACTACCACCCACCCACCATCATTACCAAGGGAGAAATCTAGTGGTAGTGTGAACTCCAAGGACTATCATCACGACTTGGAGTGTGATGCAGTACCATGCGATGAAACGGATTCTGTACGGTTTGGTATTCCCGATTCACACGTTCAAACGGATTCCGTAGCTTGTAACATCTTGGATTCAGGACCATCTGGAAGTCTCACTCATCGGCCACCCTCTAAAGAGGCAGTACGCCCTTTATGTTTTACTGGAAATACTAAAGGAACTGGTATTGACGTTAATGACAACAAGGTGAATGTGGGCCCATATTCGCATATCAGAATACCTGTGAGTTTACTTGCTTATTCCAAGTATGAAAGTCGACTCGAGTCATTCAACGACAAGTGGCCAAAATTTCTACAAGGACCTAAACCGGAAGATTTAGCTAGATCTGGATTTAAATACGGGGGAGAAGGAGATAAAGTTCAATGTTTTAGTTGTGTTGTGGAACTTCACCATTGGGAGCCTACCGACTCAGCTTACATTGAACATGCCAGATGGTCTCCGCACTGTCACTTCTTACCTTTAGTGGCCTTAGAACAGTACGGGTACGATGAACCAGATGTCAAACAGAAGAAGAAGTAAAAAAATTCCATGTCGGAGGAGAATACTTCTTCTTTACCAGAGTACATTCGTGGCTTGCCTTTGGAAGTGCGCGAAAAGATTTACCAAGAGTTTGTCAAGATCCAAGTGAAACGTAAACTCAAAGTCATTTCTCGAGCTGTACACTATACCCTCTTCCAAGGTCATAGAAGAATGATTATGGGAAACGTCTATCGCTACTACTATCCTGAAGGAGACTGTCTCAAAAGGTATCAACTTTGGGAGCCTGGCTATAAAAACATGCCACCCAAGATACCTACCTTGGCCATCGACCCCTATAAAGAGTTGGCATGCCTGCGCTGTACACGTCACTCGTGAAACGGATTCCGTGGAAGGAAAGTCAAACATGAGCCTTGATGCTTTATCGGTACACGCCAAGTGTCTATTATTGGACAGCCTGGCTATAAAAGAGTGGGTATGCCTGAACTCTACACGCCACTTCTGAAACGGATTCCGTGGAAGGAAATCACAGATGATGTTCAGACCTTAGAGGATTATAAAAAAGTGATACAAGAACTGTTTCCATTGAATTTTGGACGTTATGTGGTGTGTGTCTTAGTGACTACCTTTCTTGGATTTCGTTTTCCAGGACATTCATTGTGGAGTATTTTTGAGGACAAGTGTTTGCCTTGGATTCTTTTGGAGGATCCGTGGTTGTTTTGGACTCAATTGTTGAGTTCCAAAAAACAATATGACCCTGTGTTCTTTTTTGGACTTAGTAGAAGAAGAAGACTATAAAAACTTGATTTTATCAGTCCAAGAAAGAAACATTGTACGTAAAGCGTTGAGAGTGGTGATGAAAATTAGTGAGGAACTTCCATGTGAAGAAAACATTCGTCACACTTTATCTGTTTATAAAACATTTCAAGAAGTGTGTTTTGCTAGTGAGTTACACCAACACCTTTTCAATTGGAAAGATGTACGACCCTGGAGAAACCTTGGTTTCCAATATTGGTTACAAGAAGTGGCTCAGTTTGCCAAAGATTTGGCCACTTGTCCATAAGGGTCCAAAAGTGAAAAAATGGGAACCTCGATGGCAAACCCTAAAAGAAGAAAAAGAAGAAGTACCTGACACCACCACCACCACTGTGGTTCCAATACCTCTTGAGGAACACAACCACCCTTCTTTACCAACACCGCTACCGTCAGAGGATTCAAAAAAAACAAAAGACGACCAGAAGAATACTACCACCACCACCCCAAAACACAGTGTCTTTCATGACTAGGAGGACACGAAACAATTGTTGTACATTGACGTGTTTATATGACAGTTTGATGGTTTCAGTAGGAGCCTTAATTGTGTACCTGATGATTTTACTTTGCTATTTTATCACTCGTTATTTTAATGACTTGTAAAATATGTTTTTGTTGTGTTGGTTGTTTTTTTTTTTTTTTTTTTTTAAAATAAACGTGTATGAAAATGTATAAAATGCCTTGGGTCTTTTGTCTTCTTCTCAAAAATCTTCTTACCTCAATCATGGCTACATCTTCTTCTGCCTCGTCTGCCTCTTCTTCTGCTTCCTCTGTGGTTAAAGTGATTGACGAAAAGTTAGATCGTCAAAGTTGGAATGCTTTGTATCTGCGCCATCCATTTAACATGTTGATTGCTGGACCGAGTGGTTCAGGGAAAACCGAATTTGTCAAACGATTGATCGAACACAAAACTGATTTGTTTGATCGTCCACCTCAACGCATCGTGTGGTGTTACAAAGAGTGGCAACCGTCTTACACGTTATTGAAAGAAAGTCAAGGAGAAACCATTTCATTTGTGGATGTTATTCCTCACGAAGACGATGGAATCGTGTCTGACGTGAGTCAAACTCATTTAGTTATTTTTGATGACATGTTAGGAGAAGACGAAGAAGAAATTAAACTTTGGTTTACACGAAAAGGACACCATCGTAATGCTAGTATTGTCTACATTACTCAAAATTTATTTCAACAAAGTAAAGCCCATCGAACCATCAGTTTGAATGCTCATTACGTGGTCTTGTTTAAAAGCCCCAGAGACAAATCTCAAGTACAAGTGTTAGCCAAACAGTTAGGGGCTCCTTGGCTCAATTATGCGTACGACGATGCCACTCAAACCCCTCACGAGTATTTACTCATCGACTTAAAACCGACCACTCCTGACTATTTGAGATTTCGTGCCCAATTGTTTCACCCTTGGGGTGAAGAAGGGGGTCCTGTCATTTGCACGTCCCCTTCAGCCCATTTTTAAAAAAACTATAAAAACAACCTACTACGTCATTTCTGTCTCACACTCTTTTGAGAGATGACTTCCTTTCAATCTCATCCTTCGGCTAAATTGATTCGTGCCTTGTATGGCATCAGTCGTGAAAAAAATGCACAAGTCCGTGCTCATTTGTTAAAAGCGAGTCTTAAAGAAGCGTTACGATGGTTTACTTTGACGGCACGTCAATTACTACAAGGCATCATTCACATCCCTCATCAAACTCAACGTTTTTTTCAAAGACATAAAGCGGCATTGTCACAACTGGCTGATCCTAGAATCGATTCACGGACTAAAAAACAAATCATTTTAACTCCTGGTGGAAGCGGTTCTTTAGGAGGGGTCATGATTCGTTCCCTTTTGAAATGGGATCCTAATGCCCAAGCCAAAAAACCCAAATCACCCAAAAAGAAGAAAAGTCCAAAGAAAAAGAAAAGTCGTGCCAAGAAGAAGAAAACAACACCTACCACTAGCACCCGCCGTAAGAGAGGAACTGCTGCAGCCAGGAAAACGTACACCCGCAGGACACCACGACAAACAACCGTGACGAGGTCTCCTTCTCCTTCGTCCCCATCATCTTCACCACCCTTCACGATGATGCCTGCCAAAACAGACTTAAGTCCCGTGTTTCCTAATTTGATGCAAAAATGGAAACCTATTTCAAAAGTCACCACTTCGGGACCCTCGACGACATCGGCTGATTTGACCATGGCAGCATCCACCAACAAAGTACCTTCCCCTAAAACCAAAGTCCAAGAAAGAACTGGTATCTTACAAAGTTTACTCAATTTATCCAAAGAAGAATTGACTCAATTTAGTCCTTTGAAAACACCTCAACGTCGAGTGAGGCCTGTCGTGAAGTTGGTACGTCGTGCAGACAATCAGTGGAGACGTATTCCAGTATAAAATAGAAGGGTACCCTGCCAGAGACTTCAGACTTACTCCTCACCTCTAAGATGGCTCCCAAACGTGCACACCACAACTACCTCCACCAAAAAAAGAAGAAAAGTAAAACCACCAAAAGAGGACGACTTCCCCCTCGTCTGGCTAAACATTGGGACGTCTTGTCTGTCTTGACCAAATCCAATCCTCCCATGCGAAAACAACTCATTCAAACAGCTCCTAAAGAAATCATCGATACCGTGTGTGAATGTTGTTTGAACGTGTTGAAAGGAACGGTACCTTTGTCCAAGATACAGAAACAAAAATTAGGGAAACATCGGAACGTTCTTCGTCAAATGGTAAAAAAGAAAATACCTCTTCAACAAAAGAAAAAAATGTTGGTGCAACGAGGAGGATTTCTACCTATGTTGATAGGACCGTTGTTAAAAATAGCCGCTCCTTTGTTAGGAACGATTGCTGGACCACTTTTAGGAGGGGTCATGCGATAACCCCCCAAAAAAAGAAGATAAAAAGGACCACCCTTCTCTGAAAAGACCACACCTTTTTGGTACCTTTGGATGAAATGGAAGGACGAAAACTGACTTTAGTACCTTACAAACGATGGATGGAATTTCATCGTTGGAACGAACAACGGATACCTCATTTACCACCCAATCCTAATCTCAACGAAATGTCTCAGTTACAACAAGAAATACAATCCCTGATGGAACAAAACAATGTGTCCGAAACAGAAAAATCCCAACGGTACGGTCAACTTTTACAACGTGAACAACTCTTTCGCCAAAAAGCAGTCGACGAAACAGCTTCACCCACTCTGAGAGATTTTAAGACCCTAATGAAAAGCGAACCTAAAGTGGCTAAAACAGACACCGGTACAGGGATGACCGTCAAAGAAGAAGAAGAAGAAGAGTTTTTACTAACTCCACCTCCTAAAAAAATAAAAAAGTTAGCCACACCGGATTTGATGAAAAAGAAGATGCTTCCCCCTTTACCCTCAGAAGAGAAAAAGAAAGAAGTGAAGAAAGAAGTCAAAACAGAACCGATGACCCCTGTTCAAACTACCTTTACCCCAGTAGCACGTCGGACACGTAAACAGCAATCCAAAAAGATACCTCACGAAGAAAAGATTATTGGGACTTGGTTAACTTATTCTTGAGAAAAAAAAATCATGGAGAAACTGTTACCTAGCCTTTATTACAATCCTGGCCATGCTGCTGGTTACGGAGGAGTTCAAAAATTATATCGAGCTGCTAAAAGTAAATTGAAAAGTGTACGTTTACCCGAAGTACGACGATGGTTACAAGAACAATCGACGTACACGTTACACAAACCCATTCGACGTAAATTTTCTAGAAGTCCCACTCAAGTGGAAGGGATCGATCATCAATGGCAAGCCGATTTAGCTGACATCTCTCATTTAGCGACTTACAATCGTGGTCACAAATATTTGTTTTGTGTCATCGACGTGTTTTCCAAATTTGCTTGGGTCGTGCCTTTGACTTCTAAAAGCAGTACCGAATTGGTACGGGCCTTAAAATTGGTCTTGAAACAAAGTGGACGCCAACCTTTACGATGGCAAACTGACAAAGGCACCGAATTTCTAAATCAAGCTTTTCAAAAAGAATTGAAACAAAGACAAATTCATTTTTTTACTACCGAAAATCCTGAAACCAAAGCCAGTATCGTGGAACGTTTTCAAAGAACTTTGAAAGAACGCATGTGGAAATATTTTACACATTAACATACTCTCAAGTACATCGACGTGTTACCTCGTTTGGTCAAAGCGTACAATCAATCGTACCATCGTAGCATCGGATGTGCCCCCGAAGAGGTCAGCCCTGAAAACGAAGTGTCTGTGTTTGATAAATTATTTGGTTCACCCCAGACCAAAAAAAAGAAAAAGAAGACACCCTTGTTGGAGTTAAAGACAGGAGATTGGGTTCGCATCGGAAAAACCAAACTTCCTTTTGACAAAGGTTATTTACCTAACTGGACCACCGAATTGTTTCGTGTCACTACCCCCGTCCGTGGTCGTGATCCTCCCGTCTATAAATTGGAAGACATGCACGGTGAAGTACTCAAAGGAACATTTTACTTGCCTGAGTTACAACGAGTGACTAAAAAAGAAGACACCTTGTACGACATCGAAAGCATTCTCGAACAAAGAACACGCAAAGTAGGTAAACGTCGAGTAGAAGAAGTCAAAGTACGTTGGAAAGGATATCCTCCTAGTTTTGATTCTTGGATTGCGGCTTCTAAAGTGGTCGACTATAAAAAGAAAAAGAAGTAAACTCACAACATGCCATTCAACACAGCAGCCACCCAGACTTCAACGACTCCTTCGCAGAGTTCTTCTCTTCAAGAATTACAAAAACAACCACTTTGGGTGTAGTGTGGAGAACGTGTGCCTAAAAATCAAATCGTCTTTTTCTGCCAAATCTTTGTAGTGTATTGTGTCATCGGAGCAGCCATTGCTAATTTGAGTTTACAACAAGGAGACAAACAATTGTGGACCATTTTACTGAGCAGTTGCATCGGTTATCTTTTACCCGGTCCCTCTTTGAAATTTACGACAACGACGGACAACAGTCACCACAACAACGGGAGTACGAGCAACGCCAGTTCACCTTCTTCTTCGTCCAGTCATCACCACAATACCAATTCTCTTTTGGAACCTTTTGAACATCATTCTTCTGTTCACTTGAGTGACTCCTCGGACACCAGAACCACCTTAGAACTATGAATGACCAATTTTATTTAACGTTACCCAGTGACAGTTCCATGGATGTGTTTCCCAACAAAAAATTATGTTGTTTCACGGCCAAATTACCTCAATCCATGCAATTGGATCACGATGCTCAATGGGAAGTGGCTTTGGTAGAAATCATTCATCCTACGCAAATCAAGAATGTGTCTGGAAATCAAACCATTTTTGACGTAGCAATCTATAACGAAAAAGTGCAAAAAGAGTTGGACGCTCATGATCCTGAAATTGGGAAAAAAATGAGTTCAAAAACTGACAATACTCCTTACTCGACCTATCGCATGAGAATTCCTGAAGGGTATTATTTTAGTGGTCAACATTTGGTGGAGACGATTGCGGCTGTCTTCGAAGCCCAATTTGGCAAAGCCTTGGAAAAAAACCAAAAATGGGTAGAGATCAAATACCATCCTGTGGCACGCCGTTTCCTCTTGCAATTTTTGAAAGGGCATGAGGGAAAGCCATTCGACGAGAAAGAAGACAAACACTTACCCGCGCACGAAAGAAAATTCATGACCATCGGTTTTTCTGCTGGGTTGTTTGATATTTTGGGTGGAAATAAAAAGTATCATGGTGAACGAACAATCCACACCAACACAGATTTCGGAGAGGCTTTTCGCACCCCTATCGAATTGAACGTTGGACTGAATTTAATGTTTGTGTACTCCGATGTGGTGGAGTACAACGTGGTGGGCCACACAGCTGCTCCCTTACTGAGAGTCATTCCTTTCAAAGTGGATACTGCTGCTGGTGCGTACGAAGAAGGTGGAAACACGTTTCACCTTCACCGTGAATTTGTACATCCTCATTATCTTCCAGTCAGTAAATCGTATTTTGACAGTGTCAACATTAGTATAAAAGGAGATTTGGGACAAGATGTGCCATTCATTGACAAAGGAAAAGTCACGGTGAAACTTCATTTTCGAAAAAAACAAGTTCTCTAACGAATTGTAACTGACCCAAACAAAAAAATGTATCCAGTGTACCAAGGAGTGACTCGACAACGAGGACATGGTTTAGGAGATATGTTAAAATCAGCATTTCGGACGGTAGCTCCTATTTTGAAACCGATGGTGACTCGAGGATTTCATGCCTTAAAAGATGCTGCTTTGACGCAAGGAAAATAATTTTTGCAAAATGTCCTCATCGACAAACAAAATCCAAAAGAAGCTTTTATGAGAGCAGGCAAAAATGTGTTGATGACCACTGGTAAAGATCTTTTAGGTCTCCAAGAAAATCCTATAAATACGCTTCACGCTTCAGACCCTGGCATTACTTCTTCCTCCAATTCACAGCAGGACAAGGTAGAAACAGACGACGACATCGAAATCCCTTCAAAGTTCATAAAAGAACACACGGCAGTAGTTCCAGAAAGAATAAGAAAAGAAGAAGAACCGTCAGAGAATTAGACGTGTTTGATTATTAACTGTGAAAAAAAAAATGATGCACCGAGATTCTTGCGAATGTACCAAGTCAGAACTGGATATGTTTTCTATGCCTCCCACCATGATGACGATGCAAGAATCCCAATGGGTGGAATTTCATCCTGTATCGTCTTTGACGGAATCAGCTCCTATCGAATTTGAAATCAAAGGACAAACCGAAGATTACATCGATCTGAATAACAGTTACTTGTACCTGAAACTTCAAGTGCACAAAAATGACAACACCCTTCCTGGGGAAGCTGCCCGAGTGGCACCCGTCAATAATTTCCTTGTTCAGCGGAGTAGATTTGTACTTGAATAACAAACTGGTCAGCAGCAGTTTGGATACTTACCCTTACCGTGCTTATTTGGAAAATCTCTTGACGTACGGAAAAGAAGCCAAGAACACTCATCTGGATGCTTCGGTGGTCTGGAAACCTGACACCTCGGAAAAGTTCAACGACACAGAGCTGTCAGTACCGGCGAAGACTTCTGCTAATGATGGTGATCCTATAATTCCAGCAGTCCCTCACAATGTGGGATTTAACGACCGTCGAAAGAAAATCAGACGAAGTTTAGAACTGATGGATCGTTTGCATTTGGACATGTGGTTGCAAGACAAGTATTTGTTGAACGGAGTAGATGTACGCCTGAGACTGAATCGCAGTAGTGCCGCCTTCCATTTGATGGCTCATGCTAACGAGTGGAAAACCAAAATCCAAGACGCCAAACTTTACGTGCGACGTGTAGAAGTCTTACCAAAAGTAGCCAATGACATCAGTCAATCCTTGAGCAGAACCACTGCTAAGTATCCTGTGCGACGAGTGGAAGTGAAAACCTTTACCATAGCCGCTGGACTCCGATCCAAAGTCGAAGATCACATCTTCCAAGGACAGCTCCCCAAACGTTTGCTGATTGGCATCGTCAGTAATGCAGCCCTCAACGGAGTCCACGATCAGAATCCGTTCGAGTTTAAACACTACAACGTCTCCAAGATAGAAGTCAGTCGAGATGGCAAGACCTTGTGTACCAGACCTTTTGAACCTAACTTTAGCGACGGCCATAAAAATTACTTGCGATCTTACCTGAGCCTGTTTGAAGCCACAGGACAGTTAGGTACCAACACCAGCCACGGCATTTCGTACGAGGATTATGCAGGAGGGTATGCCTTGTGGGGATTTGATTTCACTCCTGACCAAGGCAGCGATGAAGGACATTTCCACCCTATAAAATCAGGCCCACTTCGTGTGGAACTTCAGTTTGCAGATCCTCTACCCGACACAGTAAACGTCGTCTTGTATGCAGAATTTGATAATACTCTAGAGATCAACAGTTTGAGAGAAGTGATTCTAGACTATTAGAAGAAGAAAAAAAAGATGCAACACGTAGAAGAAGAACCTATGGAAATAGATGAGGAATTTTATGAGAAGTCACAAACTACCACAAATGATGATGATGACGAAGTCATTCATTCAGAACCTAAAACCGAGTTTACTGGATTTATTTCTCGATGGCCAGAACAAGAAAAACAGTTAGTGTCCTGTTATGCTCAGGAATTGAGTAAAATCATTAACAGTCTAGTCCAAGAACAATGTCATGGATGTCAAATCGATCATCATAGTCAGATACAACACGACCAATGTATGATGTTGACAGGTGAAGAACAATTGGACAACTATTTGGAAACGGCTTGGTCCCAGAACTCGGACGAAAAAGTGTTGAGACAATGGTATAAAGACTTGGTGAATTCTTCTTTTCCTCCACTTACTCTTCTGGAGATCAGACGCATCGAAGGGCTCATTCAACAGAGTGCAGAACCTATCCGACGTGAATATTCGTGGAATTACAAGACAGATCAATTCAAGTTTAAAGTCAGGTGTGAATTGGTGACCTATTATTTCCATTGAAGAAAAAAAAAGAAGAAAAAAAATGGATACTAGGGAACTTCATTACTTATTGACTCGCGGTTCCTATACTTCTTCTTGGAATCCTGTGGTGTGTGCTAAAGATGAACTACCTCATCGTAAACCAAAAAACGTTCATGCCTATGTCATCAATACTGACGACAGTCATCTACCAGGAACCCATTGGATTGCCGTGTACTTTCCCAACGCTCACTGTGTGGAATATTTTGATTCTTATGGATTACCTCCTTTGGAAAAAGACATCATCGAGTTTATGAGAAGAAATGCCGTCTCGACTCGATTCAATAATGTGAGACTACAAGGATCCGATTCCATGGTGTGTGGACAATATTGTGTCCATTATCTTCATCAACGCAGTCTTGGATATTCCTTAGAACATTTACTGACTTATTTTGATAGTGACTATGTTCGAAACGATACTAAAGTACAAAAATGGTTTTGTGAACGTTATGGTTATCTCTTGTCTTTAGCTCACAATCGTAGTGTGCATCAGAATGATGTGGATGTAGAAAGTTTGACATTTACTTTACCTTCCCAACGTTGTCAACCTTGTAAATATGTTCAATTTTAATATCTTGTTGAATGGTTAGAATTATTTTATGTTAGAATAGTTATTGTTGAATAAAAGCAATGTTATTGTTCTTTGAAAAAAAGGTGTTGTGTGGTTTTTTATTGAATTTTTGAAAAAAAAAATAATTATGTTCTCTCTCTCTTTCTATCGACATAAAATTGGGAGGAAAGAAATAGACTACAGCACCAACAGCAGCAGCAGCAGCAAAGACAACAACAACAACAACTTTTGCAGTCCATCAAATAAAAATTTTTTTTTTAAAAATGGATTGTATATTTGTGGTGTGTGTTTTGATATAAAAAATTTAAAAAGTAAAAAAAATGGTTGTGTGTTTTGATATAAACAAAATTTTAAAAAATAAAAAAATTTGGGATAGTGTGTTAGGTTTGGGTTTGGGTTTTGGGTTTATTTGGGTTTGTATATAAAAAAATATAAAATAACAAAAAAATTTTAAATGAGTTACGAAATTTTAGTACTATTTTTTAGTCTCAGTCAATTTTTTTCCATTTTTTTTTCCGGATTATTTTCAGTCTCCGCTAACGTCCGGTACAATTTGGGAAGTTTAGTGTTACTTTTAGTCTCAGTCAATTTTTTCCATTTTTTTTCCGGATTATTTTCAGTCTCCGCTAACGTCCGGTACAATTTCGGAAGTTTAGTGTTACTTTTAGTCTCAGCCAATTTTTTCCATTTTTTTTTCCGTATTATTTTCAGTCTCCGCTAACGTCCGGTACGATTTCGGAATTTTAGTGTTACTTTTAGTCTAGGCCATTATAATCTAATGTTCCGGATTTTTTCTAGTCAACGCTAAAGTCCGTGACGGTTCCCGAAGTTTAATACAACATTTAGTCACGTCCATTTTAGTGTTATTATAAGTTAGTTCCCTTGATCAAAGCTATTTATAACATAGGTACAATATATGCAAATTTACTGACACCTCCAACATGATCTGAGGTATAGGTAATGCTTTATATATAACTCTAAGCTATATAGATATAGCCACTAGGCAAAAGGTCACTACACACGGCGTGTTGGATAGTGTAGTGTAGGGTGTTTGGATAGTAGATGACGTATTAGGACCACCCTTTTTCAAGAAAGATTAATTCTATTCCCTCCCTCCCTCCCGTTTGTCCCCCAAGTGCCCCCCGCCATGTTAAACTCCCGTTTGTCCCCCCAAGTGCCACCCCATAAAATTTTGTCCCTCAATACCCAAGCCTCCGCCATCTTGGTCCCAAGTGCCACCCCCTAAAAAAGTGGTCTCAGTACCCAGGCCTCCGCCATCTTGTTCCCAAGTGCCACCCCCTAAAAAAGTGGTCTCAATACCCAAGCCTCCGCCATCTTGGTCCCAAGTGCCACCCCCTAAAATTTTGGTCTCAGTACCCCCCCTCTACTACTCACATTAGTTTGTATGTACATATATATTAGTCTCCATGTTTTTATTTATTAGTCTCTGTGTATGTATATATTATGGCTCTTCCTATTTTGCACATATTTTTCATCGTAAGCTGAGGCGCTGACTACAGTGGGTCACTAGATCACTACACTGGAGGCGCTCCTCAGACATTATGCACTTCTGAGAGAGTGACAGGTGTAAGGTGAAGTTATTTGAATTTGCAACATGCACAATGAAGAGAATTTTGGCATACCTCTGTGCTATTTTCATGCACTACGGCTGATTTTTTTTTACATATTGTACTTGTGGAAATTGTACATGATCTAAGCACACAGCCGACAAAAATGGCCGCTCCCATGCACTCTAAAAATCAGCCATCATAATTAATCCAAATTACACTATTTTTAGCAGTTATTAAAATAGGGAAAACGAATTTTGCCCGAGTAGGCAATACCAGCTTCTGAAAGTATAATGAATGAATTACAAAATTTAAAAAAAGTAAAAAAAAAAGGTTTCGGCTTTTTTTTTACAATTCACCTTTGAAGTCCAGGAAGTGAAAATGACCAAGCGGTGCTAGCACTTTCTTGATAGGAGCACATCTGAAGTAAGACCAAGCTGTATACTCTATAACTCAAATTGCACCCATCAATCATACATCAAAATGAAGGGAATTAAAAGCTTTTTTAATAATACCTACAATATACAAGGTCTTTTTTAAATATCCAGGATCGCCAGTGAGGAAAACCTGGGAAATTCTTCTTTTTTTTTATTTAACCATATGTAAACTACGAAACTGTAGAGCGCCACCAATATCATGAATAGTCATGTCGCCATTTTTAAATCTGATTACGATAGATTTTGTTGTTGCTGTTGCCGCTGCTATTAAAGAAATGTAGACAATGTTGGACTTCGGACCTTGCTGGAACCAATGTTCATCCACATTCCCCTTGTCACAAACTATGACATAGTTAACAAACTTGAATCCGAGAACTTCGACATTTTTGCATGATAGTTGGTAGCGTTTGTATCATTTATAAAATTGGCTCATTAGCAGCGTGTATCTGCAAAGATCCAGTGTATTGCAAATTACAAAGGCTATTGTTCGTAGCAATCGCGCGCGCGCACACACACACACACACACACACATATTTGCATATATTGTGTTTATCTGAATATATATAGTGATTGTTCATATGAGAACATGTAGTGATTGTTTATTTGAGTATGTCAGGTTCGGCTACACCTGCTACCGTAAATAAAAGTAGACGATACTAACTGTGACTGTTGACCCAGAGTGGACGGTTTACACCTGGCTCCATATGGAGAGTCCTCTCTGGCGGATCA
This sequence comes from Margaritifera margaritifera, assembly GCA_029931535.1. NCBI lineage: Eukaryota > Metazoa > Mollusca > Bivalvia > Unionida > Margaritiferidae > Margaritifera > Margaritifera margaritifera. The sequence continues at coordinate 7,351,712 of JAQPZY010001664.1, read as the reverse complement.
GGCGGCCGAGCAGATATGCTTATCCTCCCGGCTCTGAAGATAGATGTCAAGATCTGTGTGGACAGCGCAGGGCAGCAGGAACTGAACTTTTCCTCACTTAAATCCAACTCGAGGGCAAGCCGTGCCATCATTCCTCCCCCCCCCCCCCCATATCGTCAAGTCCTGACGTGAAGCTGGTGTTGGGTTTGCTATCAAATCACAACTAGTCAGCAAGTTCACAAATCTCCCAAAGGGCGAGAATGACAGATTGTCTGGAAAAGGACATGCAACTATCATCAGCACCTATGCACCCACCATGACAAAAACAGATGAGATCAAGGACAAATTTTATGAAGACCTGGAGTCTCTTATCGCAGAAGTACCGAAGACAGACAAGCTCATCATCCTTGGTGACGTCGTCAATGCTAAAGAAGGCACAGATCACCAGACATTGCCTGGTGTCATTGTCAAAAATGGCTTTGGCAAAATGCAACAACAACGGACTTTTCCTACTGAGGAAATGCGCTGAACACGACCTCCTAATTACCAACATAGTATTCCGCCTGCCAAACCGCAACAAGACGTCTTGGATGCACCCACGCTACATGCTCTGGCATCCCACTGACTACATAATCATCAGGAGAAGAGAGAGCCAGGATGTCTGAGCCACGAAGGCCATGAGAAGTGCAGAATAATGGACTGACATCAGGCTCATAGTCTCCAAGCTCAATATCCAGATCACAAGGCAAAAAGTGCCCCAAAAGCTCAGGAGAATGTAAAACAGGCTTTTGTCGAACAACCGTGCAGACAACTAGAAAGAACTGATACGAACTCCGAGAATGTCGAGGAAAACTGGACATCATTTAGAGACTCTGTGTACTCAGCTGCATCCAAAACCTTTGGTCCCACCAAACGTAAACATCAACTTTGGTTTAATAAGAACGATGCTGCCATACGGAGACTACTGAATGAGAAACATCAGGTACAAAAGGCCTGTTTAGAAGTCAGCACTTCATCATCTAAGATAGCTGCCTTCAAGAACATCAAGAGGACTGTCAAATCAAACTCAGAGAATTGCAAGACTCATGACTGAGCAAGAAGGCAGACGAGATTAAGTCCTATGCAGACAGAAATGGAATGAAGAACTTCTGTGATACTTTGAAGACAATCTATGGGCCACATACATCAGGAACATCTCCAATACTGAGTGCTGACAACACCACGTTGCTCACTAATAAAGAAAAGATACTAAAAAGATGGGCAGAACACTTCAACAATATCCTCAGTCTGCAATAATCTATCAGTGGGGAGGCAATTGATCGACTGCCCCAAGTGGAAATCAACATAAAACATGCTGATCCTCCAGCCCTGACTGAAACTGAGAAACCAATTGACCTGCTGTCAAGCGGCAAAGCACCTGGAGCGGATGCTATACCAGTAGAAGTCCACAAAGCCGGAGTCTTGCACATACCATATAAACTGACTGAACTCTTTCATTCAATATGGACTCAAAGAACTATACCCCAGGAGTACAAGGATGCATCCATTGTCCACTTGTTCAGGCAGAAAGGCAACAGACGATCCTGCGACAACCATCGGGGCATCTCCTTGCTGTGAATAGCAGGCAAAATCCTCTCCAGCATTCTGCTGAATCGCCTTGTGCATAACATTGATCGCGGGCTCCTGCCTTAGAGTCAGTGTGGTTTCATGAAAGGAAGAGTGACCATTGTCAT